>JASDFA010000007.1:73742500-74942500 GCA_035772735.1 Datura wrightii | reverse complement strand
TCTTAGAATGAAATGATAGTACATCAACGCCTATAGGTCCGTTCGTATCTTACCTTAATGCTAGAAAATAATCTCTAAGGGTTGTATTTAGCATCTAGTTTTGGTTATGGATTCCAGGTCCGAAGCCCCAACCCTTCACTAAGTTTTAGTTATGAATGCATTTTTATAGTGTTTCTCGAAGATCTTTCTAGAGTCCCTCCCAAATGGGAAATTGACTTCAGAATATACCTTCTTTCAAAAACCTAGCCTATCTCAATACCTCTGTACAGAATGGCTCCAGCTGAGCTTAAGGAGTTGAAAGATTAGCTGAAAGAACTCCTGAGAGAGGCTTTGTTATACCTAACACCTCTCCATGGGGTGTTCTAACTCTTTTCGTGCATAAGGACAGTTCTCTTAGAATGTCCATCGATTACCGTCAGTTGTATAAAGCCACAATAAAGAATAAGTATCCCATTCCCAAGATTGATGACTTATTCGATCAGCTTCACAGTGCTGGTTGCTTTTTGTTCAAAGATACATCTTAGGTTCGGCTATCATCAACTCAAAGTTAGACAATGTGACATTTGAAAGACAACCTTCGGAACTTGATATGGTCACTATGAATTTGTTGTCATGTCTTTTGGACTAACGAATGCTCCTGCAACTTTATGGACTTGATGAATAGAGTGTTCAAATAATATTTGGACATGTTTGTTTCTATTTTCATAGATGACATCTTTATCTACTCTCAGAGGAGGGATGAGCATGTAGACCATTTGAGGATTATCTTGCAAATTCTCAAATATCACTAGTTATTTGCTAAGTTCAGCAACTATCAATTCTAGTTGAAATAAATTGCATTCCTTGGTCATATTATATCTAGCAAGGGCATTTAGGTTGATCCTCAAAAGATTGAACCAGTTAGGAACTAGCCTATACCAATCTCTCCATCAGATATTAGGAGTTTCTTGGGTTTAGCTGGTTACTATAGGTAATTTATGGAAGGTTTTTCCTTTAATGCTTCTCCTATGTCCATATTGACTCCGAAAAAAGTCAAATTTAAATGGCCCAATGCTTACGAGAACAGTTTTCAAGAATTGAATACTCAACTCACTTCTGCGCTAGTTTTCACTCTACTAGATGGTTCAGATGGGTTCGCGGTATATTGTGATGCCTCTAGAATTGGCCTTGGTTTCATAATGATGCAACATGGTTGGTTTGTACCCTATGCTTCTAGAAAACTCAAGGTTCATGAGAATAACTACCCAACTCATTATCTTGAGTTACCAGCAGTAATTTCGCCTTAATGATTTGGAGGCACTATCTCTATAGTGTTCATATGGATGTATTTACTAACCATAAAAGCCTTCAGTATGTGTTAAGTTAGAAGAATTTGAATCTTTGTCAGAGAAGATGGCTTGAGTTATTGAAAGACTATGATATGAGCGTCTTATACCATCTGAGTAAAGCCAATGTAGTGGTCTATGCCCTCAGTAGATTATCCATGAATAGTGTTGCTCACGTTGAGGATGAGAAGAAGGAATTGGTTAGTGATGTTCACGAGCTTGCTCATTTGGGAGTTCGTCTAGTTGATTCAGCTGGCGGTGGAGTTATAATTAGAATGGTCCAAAATCTTCACTTGTGATGGACATTAAGTCAAAGAAGGATGATGATCCGACTTTTCTTAAGTGGAAGGAAGCAGTCCTTAGAAAGGAGTAGAGATTTTCTCCAAAGGGGGAGATGGTGTGCTTCGATATTAGAATTGCTTGTGTGTTTCAAATGTAGATGATTTTACATAGAAGATATTGATAGAATCCCATAGTTATTGATATTCTATTCAGCCAGGTGCCACAAAAATGTATCGTGATCTATGAAAAGTCTATTAGTGGAATGGCATGAAGAGGGATATCGTGAAATTTGTGGTTAAGTGTCCTAATTGCAAGCAGTTTAAGGTTGAACACCAGAGACCGGGAGGTATGACTTAGGATATCAACATTCCTACTTCAAAGTGGGAAGCGATAAATATGGGTTTTATTATAGGTTTACCTTATACACACCGATAGCATGACTTGATATGGGTATTATAGACCAGATGACTAAGTCAGCACACTTCCTGCCAGTTAAGACTACAGATTTAGCCGAGGATTATTCTAGACTTTACGTTTAGGCGTTGGTCAGATTTCAGGAGTCCCTTTGTACATCATTTCTAATAGGGGTGCTCAGTTCACTTCACAATTTTGGAAGTCATTTCAGAAAGGTCTCAGTACCCATGTTAAGCTTAGAAACGCTTTTCACCAGCAGACAGATGGTCAGGCCTAATGGACCTTTTATACATTAGAGGATATATTGAGAGCTTGCATAAACGACTTTAAAGGTTATTAGGATGATCACTTTCCTCTTATTGGGTATGCTTACAACAACAGTTACCACTTTAGTATTCAGATGGCTCCATTTAAGGTGTTTTATGGTAGGAGATGTAGATCTCCTATAGGGTGGTTTGAGGTTGATGAAGTTACCTTAATCGAGCCTGATTTAGTTAGTGAGGCTATGGAGAAAGTTTAGCTTATTAGAGATAGGCTAAAAATAGTTCGGAGTCATGAGAAATCATACGCAGATATAAGGAGAAGAGAGCTTGAGTTTACGATAAATGATTGGGTTTATTTAAAGGAATCACCCATGAAGGGTGTTATGAGATTCAGGAAGAGAGGGAAGCTCAGTCCCCGCTATATTGGTCCGTATCGGATTTCAAAGAGAGTTGGAAAGGTAGCCTATGACTTCGAGTTGCCAGCCGAACTAACATCAGTCTTTTTTGTCTTCCACATTTTTATGCTTAAGAAGTGTGTGGGTGACCCCTCACTCATTGTGCCTATAGAGAATGTGGGGGTGAAGGAAAACCTGTCATATGAAGAAGTACCATTTGATATTGTTGACTTTCTGTTTTGTAAGTTAAGAAACAAAGAAGTCGCTTCTGTGAAAGTCTTACGGAGAAATCGGCTAATTGAGGGAGCTACTTAGGAAGACGAAAAGAAGATATGGTGGCCAGGTACCCTTATCTTTTCCCTCCTAGTTCAGAGTCATTATGAGGTAACAGTCGCCTCTCATAGTATTTTTATCAGTTTTGTGTTCATCCTTAATATGGTTTCATATTCTATGAATTTAGTTAAGTTTAGTTTAGTTAGTCTCAGTTAGATCAACTAATAGTACAATTTTAGTCTTTATTCAAGGACGAATGATCCCAAGAGAGATAATGTAACACCCACAAAAGTCTCTAAGATTAGATCCTAGATATGAAGCAGAATACTCAGAAGAAATGAGCATTTTCCATAAGACAACCCACACCACGAGTCATGGTGAGGGACCACGAGTCGTGAGATGACTCATGGTGAGAAATTAGAGCTCCCGTAATCCCAGAATCCATGATTCAGGGGACGACTCATAGGACCAGGCAATGACCCGTCCTATCTAGTATGGTAGGTGATTCAGCTAGCGTTCAAAATTGTTCCAGTAACCACAAGCAGGGACCATGAGTCATGGTACAATAGGACGAATTGTCCTGTCCAGTCATGGGATGAAGTTTAGAAAGTGATCGAGTTGCTTCTGACACAGGAGTGCATACCACAAGCCATGGTATCACACAACGAGTCATGGAATGACTCATAGGGACTAGATGGCCAAATTTCCAATACATGATTCAAGGGGTAGTTTCTAAACTTCCTATACTTTTAACTCCTAAACTATGTCAATTTGGAGTCTTTTGGAGGGGGATTTAGGGGAGTTAGTTGATCCTTGCCCTCATTCTCTCCAAATATACTCAGAAACAAAACATTAGAAATGATTAAACTCTCTCAAGCCAAGAACTAGGGTTTTTCTCCAAAAGCATCAAGGTTCAAAGTTCTAGCAAGAATTCTCCAACTCCAGGTATATGGGATATCACCAAGTGTTGTCCTTTCACACTTGTGCCCCAAACATTTTAAGAAAATATAGAAATCTCAGTCCTTTAGAAATCATGTCTTAGAGTTCTCATTCTATTTATGTTTCTCTTATTATCTCTGTGTTTTCAAGACTCCTAGAGTTACTATTATAAGATATTCATGATTTTACATTCAGTTACATATCATATTTTCATGTCATTGATTTTAGCATGATTTCAGATTTTATTCTTTATGATTTAGCATTGCTTTAGAAAAGCTTGGCATTATATGATTTCAGAGTTTAGTCTTTATGATTTAGTGTTATGCCATGCCATGGGTTAGCTTGGGGTCCCTTGAGGCTCTAAACACCATGTTGCTTTCAGGGTGTAGATTTAGGTCGTGAAATGAAAGCACTTTGGGGTATAAAAAGTTGCCAAAGCAAGAGAAGGGATCAAAAGTTAAAAGGTTGTGAAAAAGTGATGATGTGTTCAAGGATGGTAAAGCAGTCACTAAAAGCCATATTTGTATCCTACCAACCCTTTGACCTTCATTACAATCTTAAAAAAGCCATTGTGTGACCTCAACTTGGATATCTAAAAGGAATGGCACTTGAGTAAGCAGGAAAGCACATAGTAGTTGTGATCTATCGGGTGAACTTCTTTGTGAGAGTTGAGTGCATTTATCTTCTTTATTGATCTTGTGTGTCCTTGATTTTACGCCCCATGTTGGGAGGTATAACTGGAAACTGATGCCACACTGGACCATGTGCTGACATAGCTGGACATATACACTTCTGGTGCATACCTGTAACACATAATCATCAAGTATATCTCGACTTTAAAATAGCCCTTGGATGACAAGGCCGCAATATCAACACCTATGAGGCTTTCAACTGATCCAATAGTTCATGATAGTAATAACATCCTTTGGGGGCCGACGAGACCACCATGTTGTCGTAATCAGATAAAGTTGAAATACAAGCATATATACATATATTCAAGCTATTAGGGCTGCCAACTGACAAAATAACTAGGCCAACATGGCCAACAACACATGTCTAAAAAATACATAGTCTGCAAGACTCTAGAGAGTAAGTTATTGGCTGGGACAAGCCCTGACCTACCCCAAAAATTGTACAGTAAAAGACCGGCAAAGCTCTAATGATGGCAACTCCAAAAGAAGGGAGCTTTACCACTCTGTTGTGTCTGAGCAGCTACTAGGGAGGTCTCAGAACCTGTCTGTCAGAACTTGCAGGCAAGAATGCAGGACCCCATGTGTGGGCGTTAGTATAATATGTACCGAGTATGTAAGGAAATAATAATAAATTGAACTAAAGCTGATAGAGGAATGAAGGTAACCAACTATAAATGTCAGAAATTAACTTGTAAGATCTCACAAATATTGTTATACCCGGGGAGATCAAAGATCGAATCCGAGAGTTGAAAAGGGGAAAATATAAAATTGATGTTGCAGGCACAGGACGAGTCGTGGGACAACTCGTGAGGACAGCCCACGAGTTGTCAGGTGACTCGTGCGGGAGACTAGTGAGGAGTTGGGAAGTTTGGAGAAAAGGGTCCCCATAGGTGTGGCAACGGCGACATCATGCATGCTGTTTGTAGTATTTTTTAGTTTTATTTTGTTTTGGGTTCCTCCGGTTTTTATTTTTGGCACCTTTTCGGTGGATAGTCCCTTAGAACCGACTAGAGGTCTAGATTTTTATTTTGTCATTGAGTCCTGACTTTGCCCGATGATGGATGGATGACGACCGTCTTAAGGGTAAATTAGTCATTAGGAAGAACAAGAACTTGGATCCTATGAATGCTAGGTGCTTCACTTTAGGTATCATTGAGACTTTATTAAAATTCACTCAAAAATGCATGAAAAAGGAAGAAACACCTAGTCTTTTGGAAATTGACTCTTGGGCTTAAAAAATGGGCTTAATTATGTTATGCATACAATATGGATCTATGTGTGAATGTGATCTTGATTTCCATTGTTAAAACATCTTGTTCCAATGTGTGAGGAATTATTTTTGATATACTCCATGCTTGTAAATTGATGTCTAGAACTTGCCCGGTGTGTGTGCAAAGCCAAATAAGAATGATGGATTTAGGGAGTGATCTAGGTATTTCTTTGGCAAGCATATTTTTATCCTATTTTACCTACCTTCATTATAATTATCCTAGTTATCTACGTTTGAGTCTTAGCCTATTCTTTTGATATCCATATTACATGCTTAATCCCTTTTTGTTCTATTAACTTATGTTTGATCCAAATGACTCCTAGAGAACTTTAATGAATTTTTTTTGTATGAAAGGAGCATAATTGGAGAAGTGAAGGGAAAAGCTAAAAAGTATGGTGAATTGGAAGAAAAGAAAAAGGTGAAATTTTGCTAAATAAGGAGGGTGAATTTTAGTGGAAAAACAAAAAGAAGAAAGAGCTTTTGAAAATTTGAAGATGAAAAAAAATCATGATTTACTGATTAACCATACCCATTTATTTACAATGAACCTATTTTGGCCTGGTCCTTCATTGGAAATTGTGAATCTCAACATAAGAAAAAAATGCTTAAGTTTAGGGTGGCTATAGTAGGGGTGTGTAAAGGGTGGGAATGGAAAAAGAAAAAAATGTGTGTGAATGAGGTCAATGATGAAAAGAAAAATCCCGACTACTCACCTAAGTTGAAAAATTGAAAAATAAGGAGGTATAAGGAGAAAATTTTGGAAATTGAAGAATGAGCTAAAAATCAAAGTGTTGTGAAGTATTCAAGTGCTTAGGTAGATTAGTCACTATCTTGGCCAAATAGTTCCTACTCGTCCCGTAGCCTACAATACAACCAAATTAAAGTCCTAATTGATCCTTGATTCAAAATTCTATATTAGCAGAGTATTACACTAAGTGCAAGCCTATGGGTCTTCTTTTGCATGCATGTTGAGTTCTTTGGGAGAGTGAGCGGAAATTGTTTTATTTATGCCCAAGGTGATCTTATTCTATATCTTCTGTGAGAAAAGGGCATATCTCCCAATTGTGAGGGGAACAATGGTAAGACTTTGATTTAATCTGGATTGCTAAATTACATATAATTCATGTTGGCCCAAAATATGTCTTGATGAGTTAGTTTTAAAAAGCTAAGTGATTTCGAACTTTGACATCTTAATGTTAAACCTATATGCATGCGAGTAAGTTATTTGAGCTTCATTGATTTGTCTCATGATCCTAAGTTTAAGTAGACCTATTTATAGGATGAATATTGTGCTTAATTATTAGAAGGGAAATAGTAGATTATTCAAGGATGAAGAATAGTTTAAGTGTGGGGTGTTGATGAAGGGCGTACTCATGCACTTCATAGACATATTTTGCCCCTAATTTACTATGTTTTAAGAACAAATTATGTGTGTTGGCATGTGTTTATGTTATATATTTATGAATATTAGCTAACACATGTGATTAGATGTTTTCAGGGCTAAAAAGGATAGATTTGAATGTATTTGAGGCTTATGGAATGAAGATGAAAATAAGCTAAGTCGTGGAAAGGTTCAGTTCAGAAGATATAGAAATAATGTACCTGACGGGTTGAGGGAATGACTCGTTACATCTGGTAACTAGTCGTAAAGTCAGTCGTGAAAACTGTGAGAGAAATTATTGACAAAGTAACCAATGGAGATGACAAAAGACACAACGAGTCGTTATTTGACCAAACAACTCGTTGGTAGATCACTGGAACCAATGATAAGGTACACTAGAAATTTGAAGGAGTTAGACCACGAGGGGCATAACGACTCGTGCCCATGCACAAAGAGATGTTAGGTGACCCATTGCCACAACTGGCAACGCGGCATGGAGGATAAAACATTGACAAGGGTGACACGCCAAGGGGTTTCCAACAGCCATAATCCAATTCCTACTTAAACTAGGAAAAGGAAAATTAAATCCGAAGGCAAATTCATCAAGGAACAAGGAAAACATAAATCTACTACTGAAAATACCCCTTTATATTCATGTAATAAAGAAGTTTTAGAAGCAAGTTTTAAGTTTGAATGTCTTCAATGTCTTCAAGAGTTGACGATTTAAGTCAAATTTTAAGTTTGAAAGTTGAAAAGCTTTAGAGGAAGTTTTCAAATAGAAAAGTCTTCGAGTAAGAAATTTTTGAGATTTAGTATTACTTTGAGATACGATTGTAAAGTTTTTTTTTCGAATTTTGCATTAATCAAGTGAAGGTTCTTCCAATCATTGTTATAAGTATATGTTAGTTATGAATGCTTTTAATTTACTTATGAACATGATAGGCTAAAACCACCACAACTAGGGTTGTGGGAACCATGACAAATTAACACACATATGTAAAATACATAATGATTCTTGATTGGAGTTTATGCATGTATTGTTTCTTCCTTCATTTTAATTAATTTTTAACGGTTGCAAATATTAGAACTTGCCTTATTCTTACTTACCGGACCAATGAGGTAGTGAAATAGGAAAAGGGATTAACAACGGAGATTTAAGGCTATCAATCCTCATCTAATAGCTTCACCTTGTCCAGGAATAGCTAATCTGATATCAAGGGTAAGGGTTACTAAAGAATACACCCGTAGATGGACCAAGTTGCGTGGTGATAATATTCTAAATAGGGGACCAACCATTTAGGTGAAATTAACTTACCAATATTGCATGCTAATCACTGAAATAGATCACTAGTATAAAACTCCTTGTGGTTATGAAGTCATGGGGAACACTTACCCTAGTTAGTTGCATTAATTTGGAAACAACAATCAATTTCTCGACATAATTACTTATTCATTTTACAAATCCCCCCTCTTAGGAAATTATTAACTAAAAAGCTTAAGCAAAAGCGTTCTTCTACATCCTTTCATATTCCCTGTGGGATCGACCCCAACCTCTAGTTAGGTTCTTTATTGATAACGTCCGCTTTATACTTACAAAGGAGGTGTGGTGAGTGTTATCACCCACGAGTCGTTAGGTCAATCGTGGGGTAAGGGAGAAGGAAAATAGAAGAAGACAGAATGGTGTATGATCTTGGGCAGATTTATATGCCCAAGTGATACTCAAACGTATCATTTTCGCATTGTTTATCTAGCAATGTGTATACATTTTCATGTAATTGGTAATAAAATGTGAATTTATACTAACCAACATGATTAGCATTGTTTTGTAGGTAAAATGTGATTTCGAGGAGCTAAAATGCATGTTGGAACAATATCGGAGTTGGACTTGGATTCGAGCACGAAAAAGGCATTGGACTGCACAATATAAAGGGGCTCCGCAATGGAGCCGTGTCACGCTGCCATCGCGGAGGCACTCTGCCTGGAGGGTGAATAATTGGTCAAATTCCAGTGGAGCCTCGCGACAGCTCTGTAGCACGGAGGCAAGCCTCCGCGTTGCATGCTGTGCCATGTTGAAGCTTTATTCTCGGACCCCAAATTTCCAGTGAGGGTCCGCGTCCACGCCGTGTCACGGAGGCAGTGCTTCGCGATGCACTCCGTGACACGTTGCTTATTATTCCGGGAAAAATTCCCATTAGTATAAATAGAACACTTAGGCTTATTTTTCATAATTTAGACTTGGTGGAGCAAGGACGTGGGTTACAGGCAGTTGAGGGACAAAAAGTTCAGGGTTTTTTCTCTCTTTCTTTCTTCTTTAACTCAATTGTTTGTATGATTAACATTTGTTTTAGGATGATTAATCCACAAATGAGTGGCTAATTCCCTTCCTTGCTGAGGTTATGAACATTTGTGATGAATTTTGATTATTGAATTATATGGTTTTTCATCTTCTTCTTCCATGTTGTTCTATTAATTCTTGTTTCTACTGCATTGGTGTGTGGCTGACATTAATGTACATCTAAAAAGTCCGATTTCACTCGAGAGAGCACGAAATTGGAAAGTTGTGAATTAATAGGGTACTGTTCTTAACTTGGTTTGGGAAAATTGAGTTTTGATGTGCTTTCCTGATAGAAATATACTTGAAAGTCATATTAGTCAATTTAGGAACCGGAATTGTATTGCTAGGTCATAAATTGCATTTGATCACAGAAATGTAGACGGATGGTTTATGATTCTTAAGTGGGATTAAATACGAGAGTTTTAATCTCTAGGCTAATGTTCTTGGCTAGCAACTGGAAGAGAAGATTAACCAATGTATGATTATAATCAAGTTTATTACATGTTCTTAACCTTGGCATGCTCATATCCATTGTTTAAATTCAAAGTAAATAATTGTTAGTAGTTTTAGTACATAATTTATAAAACAAACTTTTCAATTGTTGGTTACGTTGTTGTCAGCATATATAGAAGTGAGATAGAATATAGTATACTTAAGCAATTTTTACTTATCCAGAGTCTCCTTGGATCGATACTTGGCTTACTTAAGACACTTACTACTTGTTTGACCACGTGCACTTGCGTGTCGGTTTTTAACACCCAACAAACCACCCGAACAAGTTTTTGGCGCCGTTGCCGGGGAGACTAGGCAATTGGTGAAATTGTGTTAAGTGTAAATTTACTGTATTTTTCTTTTATTTTCTTAAGTGTTGACAACTTGGTCTTAGCCTGTATTTTGCAGACTTGATTTCTCTGAACACTGGCAAGAGACAAAGAGCTGGTGGAATCTTATATAGAGCCTGAACGTATATTTCATAGTAAACGGAGGGAAGCTCTACAAAAGAAGCTGCAGTTGCTCAGACAGACTATTATGGAGCAACAAAATCCACCGGTTGTGAGGGCAGTGTTAGTGCCCGAAGAAGCAGCAGCAAGGCCGGTTAGCGAGGTGGCAATCCCACATGCCAACAATGTTACATCAAGTATCCGCAAACCAGAGCCTGGAGGGAGATTAGAACTCAAGCAAAATATGGTACAATTGTTGCACACAAGCGGGCAATTTACCGGTCTCCCTCATGAAGACCCACAACAACATCTCCAAAAGGTTTTGGAGATAAGTGACACTTATATACCCGCTGGAGTGTCACCTGATTATGTTCGGCTCACATTATTTCCGTTCTCATTACTTGGTGAAGACAAGAGGTGGTTAAAAGCTGAGCCACCAAATTCTATTTCAACGTGGGATGATCTAGCACGGAAGTTCTTGATAAGATTTTTTCCCTCTGGTAAAACAGTCAGACTTAGAAGTCAAATTCTAAGTTTCAAACAGAGGGAGGGAGAAAATTTGTATCAAGCCTGGGAAAGATTTAAATCCACGTTGCGGGACTGTCCTCATCATCATTAGTCCAATGAGGTGTTGGTGCACACATTTATTGAGGGTTTGGAACCCCATACCAAAATTTTGCTAGATCAGCAGCTGGAGGGCAAGCGCTGGAAAAGACTTATGAGGAGCTGTACACTTTGCTAAACCGGATTTCACAGGGCAATCCAGAATGGAATGCTGATTCATCATGAGGTGCTGCAAGGAAAGCAGCAGGAGTGCTTGAAGTGGATTGATTTACGGCTATCGCTGCACAGATAGCTGCCTTGCAGAATCAGTTGAACAACCACTTCAGCAACATGAATTTGAACCAGCCTTCAGCTTCAGTCAATGCGGTCCAGCAAATGTGGTGTGAAGTGTGTGGAAGCAGTGAGCACTCAGCTGAGTGCTGTGGAGCAAACCCAAATTCGGTTAACTTTGTGGGCAATGCAAAAGAAATCAGCAGCAGTTTGGTAGCGGCTACAACTCAAATTGGAGGAACCATCCAAATTTTTCATGGGGTAGCAACAACCAACAAGGCCAAAGTTCGGGTCAGGGTATGCAAAGAAATCAAGGAGGGCAACAGAACTACCAATCTCAATTCAGAAATCACAATGCCCCTCTTCCACCACCATCACCTAGCATTGAGGAGATGTTTAAGACCATGATCGCTAACCAGGCGCAATTGCAGGCTGACTATGTTAAATTGGCAGCCGAAGTGAAAACTAACCAATTAGCGACCAAGGCTCTTGAGTATCAATTTGGGCAATTTGCTAGTGCCCAAAATACAAGGCCTAGAGGAGGACTGCCTAGCGACACGGATCCGAATCCGAAGCAGGTAAATGCAGTGACCACAAGAAGTGGTTTGCAGCTGAAGGAGGTGGAACCAGAGAGACCACCTCAAAAGTCAGGAGCAGCAGAAGCTGAGGGGGAGCAAAGTGCGGAAAGGGGGAAGACCAAAGAAGCTGAATCAGAAAGACCTCCACCCCCGTTCCCTCAACGACTAAAGAAACACAAAGAGGAGGCGTGTTTCAAGAAATTCATGGAGGTGCTTAAACCGGTACATGTTAATTTACCTCTTGTTGATGTCTTGCAGGGAGTGCCTAAATATGCCAAATACATTAAAGACATCGTGGCCAACAAAAGTCATTTGACCGAGTATGCCACGGTGGCTTTGACGGAGGAATGCACTTCCCTGATCCAAAATAGACTGCCCACGAAGCTAAAAGACCCTGGAAGTTTTACTATCCAGCTTATAATTGGGAAGAGTATCCGAGCTCGTAGATTGTGTGACTTGGGAGAGAGCATAAATCTGATGCCATCTTCGGTATTCAGAAAGTTGGGTCTAGGGAGTCCTAGACCTACAACCGTAATCTTGCAGTTGGAGGATCGATCCTTAGCTAGGCCGGATGGCATTGTTGAGGATGTTCTAGTGCAAGTGGGCTCCCTAATTTTTCCGGTAGATTTTATTGTTCTGGATTTTGAACAAGACGTGGAAGTCCCATTTATTTTGGGACGACCCTTCTTGGCAACCGGGAAAGAACTAATTGACGTAGCTGCGGGTCAACTTACAATGCGAGCACATGACAAGGTAGAGGTGTTCGATGTGTACAAAGCACCCAAGCTCCCGATGGTGAATGAAGAACTCTCGGTGATCAATGTAATTGATCATGGTAATGCTAAACAAATGAATGATTCCCGAGAGTTGATGGGAAGACCACCGGATAGGTGTGAGCACTACTGGGGGGAGGACAATGATCATGAGAAATCATCCATCACCCTAGCGGACAATTGAGCATAAAGTACGTCGAGCCGCGACGGTAAACCAGGCGCTGCACGGGAGGCAACCCGTGAAAAAATGTTTCTTTTCATTTTGCAAAGTGTAAATAGATTTTATTTTATTTTTCTTTTTCTTGATTTAGTACAAAATTTTTGTATTAGTTAGTATTTTTATTTTAGTTAGGTGAAACCTATTAATCTAACCAATTTTGTCTAGTGAGATGATTTTCAGGTGAAACGGAGAAAAATGTGCATGGAATCGTGAAGGAAAAGGCGAGGTATGAAAAAATTAATAAAATGCAGAGACAGTGAGCTGGGGCGATAGCTCCGTGTCACGGAGGAGGACTTCTGCGTTACCCTCCGTGACACGTTGAGGTTCAATCTGGATTTTTTTAAAATTCCAGTAAGCTATCGCGATGGCTCCGTGTCACGGAGGCAGTGCACCGCGATGCACTCCGTGACAAGTTGCCATATAAATTATGATGGGTCACACCGGGTTGCCGGGTGACCCGCGTGTTTTCTTCATTTTAAACCCCCGATTTTGCCCCTTTTTCCCTCATTTTCACACTTCTCCGCGACCAAACACCCAAAATTCCCTTGCCCATCAACGTGCCACGGTATAAAGCAAAGAATTATCAAGTTTTATTCGGTTCTTCAACTACGAGGTATGTTTTCCGATTATCTCTCAAGTGTTTGTCGATTTCATTCGAATTTAAGCATGGGAGGTGAACTAAATCACCCTAAGTCGAAATTTAGCATGAATTTGAGTTATTTATTGATTGATAAAAGTTTGAATTGTTGTAATGATCATTTGAACTTGTCGATTGCATGAATTATTCGAATTTGCTTGCGAAATTCAATTCTAGGGCTTGGTTGTTGGAATCGAAATTGGTAACTTGTTAAATTTGTGAATTATATGTCGGGTTGTATGTATTGAATGAGATAAGTCGTTGTAGAATATTGTTTGAATATTAATAGACGACGAATTCTCGGGTTTTTGGGATAATGCTGAAAATTGTTCAAATTGGGTTGATGATATAGGTTCATGTATAGAGAATTTTTTTTGTTGTTTTTGTTTCGTAGTTTTTAGTTGCTAAGTGCGATGGTTGAATTTCTAGCGATGGTAGTGATTGGGATTAGCTGTATGAAGTCTGAGTAGTACACTAAAATTATACCGTCGAATTTTTCTTTATTGAACGCACTAAGCATGAACTGTATAGTTGTTAGTTTTTGGTGTAAATAAAGTTATTCTTGCCGTAGTATCGTAAATGTAGCTAAGGACTAAGTGTGGGGTAAACTTAGTTAACCCGACCTTAGCCGAAGTTAAAATTCATTTAGCTTGACATTGCGCTTGTTTACTTGTGTTGACAGTTAAAATGGCAAGCAGGCAAGATAAAGGTAAGGGTGCATCAACTTCAGGCACCGGGAGAAAAAGACTTAGACTGGGCACAGCAGTCCCAGTTGCACCAGCAGTTCCACGCGGCCAACGCCGCCAATATGGAACGAGGTGGGTAACTGATGAGGGGAAGAAGTGGTATGCGAAACATAAAGAAAACAAATACTTCCCCGAGGAGCATATTGCACGGGAACCATTAGCACAGGAGTTACCCCGCATAGTGCAAAGGATCGAGGCAGCTGGGCTCAGCTTCATATTTCAGGAGCCCAAGGAATGCAACCTACATCTAGTCCGGGAGTTCTATGCTAATTGGAACCCGGCAATCAGAAGCCACAAAATCAAGATCAGAGGGCAGATAGTCACTCTGGAACCCCAGCAGCTAAATGCCATCATCGGAGCGCGGGACACAGACGCCCACGTTCTCCGCCAGCTGAACATCACCCCACCATATGCCGATATCAGACGCACATTGTGTGGGGCTCGATCCACAGCCAGATGGAGTAGACATAAGGAAAGGGGTTACCACCAGACTCTGTCGTATTCTAAAATGAACAGGGAGGCCAGAATATGGCTGAAGATAGTCTGTTCATGCCTAATCCCGGGGGTGCACATGACTGATGTGACCCTGGACTGGGTTTGCCTAGTGTATGCCCTGATGAAAGGGATGGAGATTAATGTTGGGGCGGTTATCATATCCTCCATGAAGAGAGCCCGACTACACTAGGGCCACAGGTATGGATTCGGGGGACTAATCACCACCTTTCTCCGGGGCCTCGACGTCGAGGAAGAGGCTTTGGACTACATCCCGCAGTTGGAGCGGAGGGCCCTTGACGTGACCAAAACTAAGGCCCCCGACACCACACACGGGCCAGTGCTAACACTTGGCGAGCGACATGCTCGTGACGACCAGTACATGGCACGGATGTTTGGAATGCAAATGCTCCAACTTCGGATCGGTGGGAGACCAACCACGGAGGAGGAGTTATGGCAGCTCGAGCTGGATTACCCATTTGGCGAAAACGCCAGGGCTCTATACCGAGTGGGGCCAGCCTTTGTAGAGCCCACTGACGATGATGTCCCCACGGACGAGGAGACACGTCGGGAGGACTCCGATGTGGAGTCCGAGGACGACGATGGAGGTGACTCGGACATGGGCGATGAGGCAGCAGCACCTGATGAAGAAGTTGAATACTTTGACTGATCAGGGAGTTCCACCACCCAATTTTGTGATTTTTAATTTTTTTGAACACTGGGGACAGTGTTCGATTTAAGTGTGGGGTAGGGAGTAGTTAGGTGCTGGGGCTGGGCTGGTTTGCTTGTATGCTTTCCTCTGTTTTGTATGTATCTTTCCCTGTGTTTGTGAATTGCAAACTGTTCTGTAGCTTTACATATTTGTGGTATTAATGTGTGTTGTGGAATGTTGTTGTTGCCAGCTAAGTCTGTAAAAATTTTGTAAATATTTTCTTAATTTATTTTTTTTCTATCGAAATGATCGATATTTTTTAAAATTTTGCGAAAATATTTTGTTCAGATTTAAAATATTTTGTAAATAATTTTTTCATCGAAATGATCAGTGTGTTGCAAAATGTTTTAATTTTTATTTTTTTTGGGTTTCTCGGAGTTTGTTTTCGGATCTTTTACCTAGAATAGTCCCATTGAACCGACGTCATAGTTAGTGACTGTTCCCTATGATGGATGGATGACGACCGTCTTAAGGAAAATGTAGTCGGTAGGAGTAGTGATTTTAATTTATTTTCAGTTTTTTCTATGGTGGATTGCATCACGGAACCTGTAGTTACTATATGGTTGGGAAATGTTGGTTGCGTGTTGTAACTGATATTCTAAATGCAAAAGTGATTCGTATGAAAGCATGAAATTTTGTAAATATGTTGAGATACCTAGGCTGTAGAATTTGATTCAGTGTGATTGAGGCTTCATTTTTGAATCCATGTAATTAGCTAATTAAAGAGTCTGTGAATGCATCTTGAATCGAGCATGTGCATA
Source organism: Datura wrightii (assembly GCA_035772735.1). Classification (NCBI taxonomy): domain Eukaryota; kingdom Viridiplantae; phylum Streptophyta; class Magnoliopsida; order Solanales; family Solanaceae; genus Datura; species Datura wrightii. The sequence goes on along the minus strand of JASDFA010000007.1, from coordinate 74,926,237 downwards.
AAGTGTGAAGTGAGGTATTGTTATTCCATGCTATTGTGAAGTGTCTAGAACTTGCCTGGTGTGTGTACAAAACGAAATAAAGGAGGTGTAGTGTTGGAAAGGATGTAGGCATTTCTTTGTTCTAACCAAGAGTTTCTAGTTTTTTTTCTTGTCATACTCCCCTTTTATGTGATAGTATACCCTAGTCAGCCCGTTGAGCCTTTAGCCTATTATTTCTTTCTTTTGCCCAAAAATGTATAAACTGAGCTTAATTCTTTCTTTTCATTAGCCGTAAAGTCTATACAAAACTCTTAAGCGCTTAAGAAGAACAAAAATTTTCCCAAAGTGTCAAGGAGTGAGAATGGTGAAAAGAAAAAGAAAAGCAGAGTGAGGAAAGAAAAGAAAAGGTTGAAGGTGCACTTGCTATAACTAAATGATAATGAAGGTGCATGAAAAACCTTTATTTTTGTGTCAAGTGTGCTTGATGAAATGGGCCATATGAAAGTAAACCATCATGAATGGGATGATGAAAAAAAAGGAAAAGAGAGAAACAATGTCCATGAGGTGATGGGAATGTGTTGAAAAGGCGTTTAAGGATGCTAGTGACGATTATTGGCTAATCCAATATATACTAGTTCCATAGCTTCCATTACAACCCATTAAAGTCCTACGTGATCTTACATTGCATTTCTTTATATTAGTGGAGTAATACACTAAGGGCAAGCCTATGGGTCATGACATGATGCATGTGAATTCTTTTGGGAGAGAGAGTGAAATTAATTTTTACATGCCCCTATTTGAATGTTTGTGTGTCACATGAGCAAAAAAAAGGGGGAAGATTCTCTTGAGTTGTGAGGGCACATGCTTGATGAAAGATTGATTTTCGTGTCGGATATCTTGATTAGCTGATTTGCATGAGTTTGCCGATATCGAGAGTCGATTCTTAAAGTCTAGGAAGTCTTAATGTATTAAAGTTCATTGCATTGATAAGACCATACATGTTTTCTTGATGATTTGCAATATTGAATGATCGGTATGATCGTAGCTTAAATTGTCGCACCATAGTGGCTAAGGTGTGGATGTAATTTGCATGAATTATGTGTTTGTTGTTCGAGGATGAACAAGGATTTAAATGTGGGGTAAGTGATCTTGGGCAGATTTATATGCCCAAGTGATACTCAAACGTATCATTTTCGCCTTGTTTATCTAGCAATGTGTATACATTTTCATGTAATTGGTAATAAAATGTGAATATATACTAACCAACATGATTAGCATTGTTTTGTAGGTAAAATGTGATTTCGAGGAGCTAAAATGCATGTTGGAACAATATCGGAGTTGGACTTGGATTCGAGCACGAAAAAGGCATTGGACTGCACAATATAAAGGGGCTCCGCGATGGAGCCGTGTCACGCTGCCATCGCGGAGGTACTCTGCCTGGAGGGTGAATAATTGGTCAAATTCCAGTGGAGCCTCTCGACAGCTCCGTGGCACGGAGGCAAGCCTCCGCGTTGCATGCCGTGCCACGTTGAAGCTTTATTCCCGGACCCCAAATTTCCAGTGAGGGTCCGCGTCCACGCCGTGTCACGGAGGCAGTGCTCCGCGATGCACTCCGTGACACGTTGCTTGTTATTCCGGGAAAAATTCCCATTAGTATAAATAGAACACTTAGGCTTATTTTTCATAATTCAGACTTGGTGGAGCAAGGACGTGGGTTACAGGCAGTTGAGGGACGAAAAGTTCAGGGTTTTTTATCTCTTTCATTCTTCTTTAACTCAATTGTTTGTATTATTAACACTTGTTTTAGGATGATTAATCCACAAATGAGTGGCTAATTCCCTTCCTTGCTGAGGTTATGAATATTTGTGATGAATTTTGATTATTGAATTATATGATTTTTCATCTTCTTCTTCCATGTTGTTCTATTAATTCTTGTTTCTACCGCATTGGTGTGTGGCCGACATTAATGTACATCTAAAAAGTCCGATTTCACTCGAGAGAGCACAAAATTGGAAAGTTGTGTATTAATAGGGTATTGTTCTTAACTTGATTTGGGAAAATTGAGTTTTAATGTGCTTTCCTGATAGAAATATACTTGAAAGCCGTATTAGTCAATTTAGGAATCGGAATTGTATTGCTAGGTCATAAATTGCATTTGATCACAGAAATGTAGACGGATGGTTTATGATTCTTAAGTGGGATTAAATACGAGAGTTTTAATCTCTAGGCTGATGTTCTTGGCTAGCAACTGGAAGAGAAGATTAACCAATGTATGATTATAATCAAGTTCATTACATGTTCTTAACCTTGGCATGCTCATATCCATAGTTTAAATTCAAAGTAAATAATTGTTAGTAGTTTTAGTACATAATTTATAAAATAAACTTTTCAATTGTTGGTTACGTTGTTGTCAGCATATATAGAAGTGAGATAGAATATAGTATACTTAAGCAATTTTTACTTATCCAGAGTCTCCTTGGATCGATACTTGGCTTACTTAAGCCACTTACTACTTGTTTGACCACGTGCACTTGCGTGTCGGTTTTTAACACCCAACAAACCACCCGAACAATGTACTTGATGGAAGATGACCACGACTCGTTAACGGAAGTGACGAGTCGTGGTCTGAGTCGTGGGGTGAGGTGAGTAAGAAGTAATGAGTTTGAGGCAGTGAACTTGACGACTGGTGACCACGACTCATGGTCACACCTAACAATTCATTATGTTAGCCGTTATGAGCTCAGGAGACCAGGTAGCAGTGTAATTAATGAGCTAGGTGACGAGTCATTGCCTTGGACCACGAGTCCTCAGGTCGTCCGTTAGGACCACCTGGCAGTATTTTCCTACAAATTTATAAAGGGCATTTTCTTAATTCTTAAGTTCCTAAAGCCTATACTACATCATTTAAGGCTCTTTTTAGTTGGTTATAATATGGGAAAACCTATTTTAAGTTATTCCTACAATGCATGCAAGTTTGAGAGGTTGAATAGGTGATTAAAGGCTAGTATTCAAGGTTTCCATCCAATTTCCTCTTGGATAATCAAAGATTTGGTGGAATCAATCCCTTCCTGGTATGTAGGTATTATGAGTGGGTGTTTCCTTCCACACCCATGTCCAACCTCTATCTAAGTATGAGAAATTCCTATGATCAAGTTATGGGATTTTCAGCCAATTGCATAAATCTTCAATTTCTATACATGGGTACAATTAGATTATCTTTCTATTGATGAATTGTGAAGCTTGGGTAGATTTTCAATTGTTTTCAACCAAAATTGTGTTTCCTAGTTTTATGAAATTAAAGGCCCGTGAGAATGATGATGAATGTATGATGAACATGAGATGTGATGATGAAAAGACTATTTCTAAAGCTACCTATGGTTATGATATTGTTTTCAAAATGAATTGAGTAGATCCAAGCATGATAAAGTTTTGGGGAAAGCCCTTATATCGAGTATGATGATGTAGTATCTCTAAAGTAAGCTTACCACATTGTTTTCGAGTAAAGGCTCCCACTTATCTTTGAGCTTGTGGTATAAAGCTTCTCGTATGTATGAATTCACAATTGAGAAGTATGTTATTATTGAGCTTCATTTTCATACGATGTTGAGTCTATGCATGATTTCATTATTGAGCTTTGTCAATGACAATGTTGAGCTTCGTTTTCATACGATGTTGAGTTATGCATGATTTCATTATTGAGCTTTGTCAATAGAAAATATTGAGCTTCGTTGTCATACAATGTTGAGTTATGAATGATTTCATTGTTGATAATAGATGATGTTGAGCTTCATTATACATGATGTAGAGCATTGCATGTTCTGGAAGAAGAGTCTAACACCGAGAGGGCTAAGGGTCGATCACCCTATGCCCTAGAACTACAAGCCAACGTAGGTTGATACTATTATATTATTGGGACCTCCCTTTTGAGATATCCTCGGCCCTAATGGCCCATGAGCTTGATATCGATATCATGGTAGTGTCCTTAGTCCTGGAAAGGTTTTCGACGGCTCTGCCCACTTGAATGTGAAAGTCGGGACCACGTAAGCTCTATCGTGGTATGTTGGTTAAGTAATGAGTCTCCCATTGTCTATATGATTCAGATTTTGCATATTCGTTACTCATGGTTATTATTTTATACATGCATGTTCTAAAAGCAAGGATTGGCTCATTATTCAGCTTTTCTTATAAATGTCATATTTCATCTTGAGTCATTCAAGTCAATTATGATGTTATGAAGCTACGCATTGTCATGTTATGAAAAGATTATGATTTCATAAAGAATGCATGCAAGCCCTCCTCTCAGATTTAAAAGTTTATTATATGTTATGAAATGCTTTAAATGATTTACTTTACTTAAACGGTTTTACTTACTTGCATACTCAGTACATTCCACGTACTGACCGCATACTTCTATGTTGTATCATTTCATGATACAGGACCCGGCACTCAGGTTCAGCCCCGCTCTTAAACAGTCCATTAGAGTTAGCATCTGCCTATTGAAGAGTCCACATCTTTCAAGGACCAGACTATCTATGTTATCCTTATGTATTTCAGTTTCCCTTATGTATTTTCAGCTTCAGTATTATTGAGTTGGTCGGGGTCTTGTCCCATCAACTCGTCCAGATTAGAGGCTTTTCAGACTTATGTATGTGTTCATCTTTGGATGCTTATTCTAATATTATGTTGAGTTAGACTTGTGCTAAGTTTATATTGTTTATTCTTTAGTTTATTGATTGAGTTAGATGTATGTTTATGCCATGGGTCGACTTGGGGTCTCTCGGGGTCCCTTTTCCCGTGTCCACGATCCGGGCCTCTATTCGGGGCGTGACAAACTTGGTATTAGAGCAATAGGCTTGAAGTTTCCTATGGTGTCTGAAAGCTTTGTTAACTAGATTCTTTTTCATAGGTATGAAGTGCTCCACACTTATGACAAAGAGGCTATGAGACATTTAGGAAATGTTCCCTTCTTTCATGATCTATGTCGTGCAATGAAAACTCTTTCTATTTTTCTAATTCATGCTATTCGCGATTGCAGAATCATGGATCCTTGAAGAATGAACAGAAGGAGGAATGGAGGTGTTAAAGGCCACGAGGATGGAAATGGTTATGGGCATCAGCTAGCCCCACCAGTTCAGGAACCTCAGGCACCGAAGCCAGACGCTCATGCTGAGTTTCGGGCCGCTATTCAGATGCTTGTGTAGGCCTTGAACTCTCAGGTTAATCAGTAGGTCATTGCGCATTTTCTGCAAAATAGCAATGCAGTGGCGATGTGAGTCAAAGACTTCTTGAGGATGAACCCACTGTAGTTCTTGGGGTCAAAGGTAGATGAGGACCCGTATGATTTCATCGATGAGATTTTCAAGATCACCCAAGTCATGGGAGTTGGCCTCCTATTTTTTGAAGGGGGTTGCACATATCTGGTTTCTCCAATGGAAGGATAGCAGGGTCGTAGGAGCAGGTCCGATCACGTGGGAGGAGTTTCATGTTGCATTCCTAGATCGGTTCATCCCTCGGGAGATGGGGGAACTGAAGGCAGCTAAATTTGTAAACTTGAAGTAGGGAAGAATGACAGTGAAATATTAATCCCTTGAGTTCACTCGCCTATCGAAATATGCCCCGGAGTTAGTGGCTGACCAGAGGATGCGGGTGAGCAGATTTATATGTGTTATAGTAGGGTATTTGGAGTGACGGATTTCTATGCTTCACCAGGATATCGACTTCCCTTGCATAGTGTTGTACGCCCAACAGATGGAGTCGGCATATTTGAGAGAGAGGGAGTCTAAGAGGGCCAGGACCGAGGACCACAGATTCTCTCAGCAGAGGTCCGGTGGTGGGCACCAACAATAGACTCACTAGAGATCATCATCCCTGGCATCTTTGGCATTGAGTGTTCCATCCAGGCCTAGACATGATCAGAGAGGGCGAGCATCAGGCTCGAGGGGTCACAGCAGCAGACCTAAAGATTCTAGCATCCCAGATTGTAGCAGATGTGGTCGGGGGCACACAGGCCAGTGCTTGGCAAGTTCAGGTGCTTGTTTCGGGTGTAGGCAGCCCAGGAACATGCTTCGAGATTTTTCAGCTGTGAAGCAGGATCAGGTTGGGGGCTGAGGGCCAGCTTCTAGTTCAGCAGCCCCTCCCCCACGCTCAGCACATCAGGGGGTGTCTACTAGCAAAGCTAGCGGTCAGCACCATAAAAGATTCTATGCTTTAGCATCCCATCAGGAGTAGGAGGTCTCCCCGGATGTGGTTACGGGTATGTTGCGAGTTTTCCATATTGATGTATATACTTTGCTAGATCCGAGGGCTACCTTGTCTTTTGTGACACTATATATGGCCAGTAGCTTCGGAGTCAGTCCTAATGTCTTGTTAGAACCCTTCTTTATTTCCACTCCAGTAGGTGACTCAGTTTTAGCTAGATAGGTGCATAGAGGTTGTCTAGTCTAAGTTCTTCATAAGGCCACCTCAGTAGATTTGATAGAGTTAGCCATGACGGATTTCGATGTTATTCTCGGCATGGATTGGCTATTTGCTTGTTATGCTTCAGTTAATCGTAGAGTTCAGATTTCCAGGTGAACCAGTCTTAGAATGGAAGGGTAATTCAGTTGTGCCTGTAGGTCAATTCATTTCCTACCTTATGGCCAAGAAGATGATTTCTAAGGGTTTCATGTACCATCTAGTTAGGGTTAAGGAAGTCAAGTTTAAAACCCCAACTATCCAGACAGTTCCAATAGTCCGTGAGTATCCAGAGGTCTTTCTTGATGATTTGCCAGGTGTTCCTCCCGAGTGGGAGATTGATTTCGGTATTGATCTTCTTCCCTACACGCAGCCTATATCTATTCCTCCCTACAGAATGGCTCCAGCTGAGCTAAAATAATTGAAGGATCAGTAAAAGGACCTGTTAGATAACAACTTTATTAGGCCTAGTAAGTCTTCATGGGTGCTATTTATCCTGAAGTATGATGGTTTGCTTCAAATGTGCATTGACTATCGGCAATTAAATAAGGTAACCATTAAAAAAAGGTATCCTTTACCCAGGATCGATGATTTGTTTGACCAGCTTCAGGGTGCCAAGTTTTTCTCCAAGATTGATCCCAGATTCGGGTATCACCAACTCAGGGTTCGGGAGAGTGACATCCCGAGAACCGCTTTCAGGACTCGGTATGGTCACTACAAATTTGTTGTTATGTCTTTTGGACTAACCAATGCCCCTTCAACTTTTATGCATCTAATCAACAGGGTGTTCAAGGCATATTTGGACATGTTTGTGATTGTGCTCATTGATGACGTCCTTATATACTTTAGGAGCGAGGAGGAGCATGCCGCTCACTTGAGAGTAGTGCTTCAGACCCTCAAGGATCGTCAAATGTATGCAAAGTTAAAAACTGTGAGTTTTAGTTGGACGGCGTGGCATTTTTGGGCCATATGGTATCGGATGAGGGTATAAAGGTAGATTCTCAAAAAATTGAGGCGGTGAAGAATTGGCCTAGACTAGTGAATCCTTCGGATATTCGGAGTTTCTTTGGTTTAGTTGGCTACTATCGGAGGTTTGTTTAGGGTTTTTCCTCCATCGCAACACCTTTGACCAAGTTGACTCAGAAGAAGGTAAAGTTCCAATGGTCGGAGGGTTGTGATAAAAGCTTCCAAGAGTTGAAGACTCGGCTCACTTCAACACCAGTGTTGACCCTACCCGAGGGTACCGAGGGTTTAGTGGTGTATTGTGATGCTTCGAGAATCGGACTTGGGTGTGTGTTGATGCAGCATGGGAAAGTGATAGCATATGCCTCAAGATAGTTGAAAGTCCATGAGAAGAATTACTCGACCCATGACCTTGAGTTGGCCGCGATGGTATTTGCATTGAAAATATGGTGAAATTACATGTATGGGTTCCACGTGGATGTATTCATGGATCACAAGAGCTTGCACTATGTGTTCAAGTAGAAAGATCTCAATTTTAGGCAAAGGAGGTGGTTGGAGCTACTCAAGAACTATGACATGAGTGTCCTTTACCACCCGAGTAGGGCTAATGTGGTAACAGATGCACTTTGTAGGATCTCTATGGTGAGTGTGTCCCACATGGATGAGGAAAAGAATGATTCTGTGAAAGAGGCCCATCAACTTACATGGTTGGGAGTTAGATTGGTCGACTCTACCAACGGCGGTGTTGTTGTGCAAAACGGATCAGAATCGTCCTTGGTGACGGATGTCAAAGCTAGACAAGATGAGGACCAAATCTTGGTAAAGTTGAAGGAAGCCATTTGAAGTCAGAAGGTGGAGGTCTTCTCCCAAGGGGGAGATGGTGTGCTCGGTACCAGGGTTGCCTAAGTGTTCTAGATGTCGATAATTTGAGGAGTCAGTTGTTGCATGAGGCTCATGGATCGAGGTACTATATTCATCCAGGTGCCACCAAGACATACCATGACTTGTGAGAAATATACTGGTGGAATGGCATGAAGAAGGATATTGCAGAATTTGTAGCCAAGTGCCCGAAGTGTCAGCAAGTGAAAGTCGAGCATCAAAGCTCGGGAGGCGTACTTTAGGATATTATCATTCCCACTTGGAAGTGGGAAGATATTAATATGGATTTCATTACAGGCCTACCTCGTACTCGCTGACACTATGATTCTATTCGGGTGGTGGTAGACAAGTTGACCAAGGCTGCACACTTTTTACCGGTCAAAACCACAGATTAAGTCGATGATTGCCAGACTGTATATCCGGGAGTTGGTGAGATTACATGGAGTGCCCTTGTCCATTATCTCAGACCGAGGTACTCAGTTTATCTCTCAGTTTTGGCGGTCTTTTAAAAAAGGGCTTGGGACTTAGATTAAACTCAGCACAACATTTTATCCACAAACGGATGGTCAGGAGGAAAAGACAATTCAAACTTTTGAGGACATGTTGAGAGCATGTGTGATGGATTTCAAAGGTAGTTAGGATGATCACTTGCCACTGATCAAGTTTACTTACAATAACAGCTATCAGTCTAGCATCCAAATGGAACTGTTCGAGGCTCTCTACGGGCAGATATGTAGATCGCCCATCAGATGGTTTGAGGTTGGTAAGGAAGCTATGATAGGGCCAGATTCGTTTCATAAGGCTATGGTGAAGGTTCAGTTGATAAGGGATAGGTTGAAAACCGCTAAGAGTCGTCAAAGGTCGTATGCTGATGTGAGGAGGAGAGAGTTGGAGTTCGAGGTGGACGATAGGGTATTTCTGAAGGTATCTCCCATGAAGGGAGTCATGCGGTTCGGAAAGAAAGGAAAACCTAGCCCCCGCTATGTTGGTCCCTACCGGGTTATGAGAAGTGTTTGTAAGGTTGCGTATGAATTAGACTTTCCCTCAGAGTTAACTTCCATGCACCCTATTTTTCATATGTCGCTTTTGAAGAAATGTTTGGGAGATCCATCTCTAGTAGTCCTGCTGGATAGCGTTGGAGTAAAGGATAGCATAGCTATGAGGAATTTCCAGTTGAAATATTGGATCATCAGGTTTGAAGGCTAAGGAACCAAGAAGTAGCTTCAGTTAAAGTATTCTGGAGGAATCAACATGCTGAAGGAGCTTCATGGGAAGCCGAAGAGGATATGATGGATAAATACCCACACTTATTCTCTACCGGCTCGATGTCAGCTTGAGGTATCAGTTTTGTTCTATGACTCTATTTAGTTTCATGTTCAGTTCATGCACACAAGTTTCTTTTATGTATATGGGTGTGTATGTGATTTGCGAATTCAGTTTTGCTGTATATTTTGAATCGGAGGTAGTCATTCCGTCAGTTTTCGGGATAAATGATCAGTATTTGCATATGATAATTGCATGTTCTCTATTTTCTGCTTGTTTCCAACATTCGAGGATGAATGTTCGCAAGGGGGAGATATTGTTATACCTTGGGAGCTCAAAGATCAAACCCAGGAGTTGAAAAGGGGAAAATATAAAACTGATATTGTTATACCCCGGCCAGCCTTACCATGGCATGTTTTCTTGCCATCTTTTGCATTTCACTTCCAACTCCATTCCTTCACTTCACCTATCATTATTTAGTCCCTCACATGCATTTTACACCTACAAAACAAGGACTAATCATGTTGGTTAGTTCATACCCAAATTTACACAAAATCACCTAAGAATGTAAATGTATAATTAGACAAACATGACTAAATTAAGCTATAAAATAGAACTTGGGCACGTAACTATGCCCAAGATCAGGCATCAGCAAGCCCCACCTATTCAGGAGCCCCAGGCACCAGAACTAGGTACCCACGCTAAGTCTCGGGCGGCTATCCAGATGTTGGCACAGGCCTTGACCGCTAAGGTCAACTAGCAGGCTATTGCGCAGGTCCCACAGAATGGCAATGCAGCGGCAGCTCGAATTAGAGACTTCTTTTGGATGAACCCTCCTGAGTTCACGGGATCAAAGGTGGATGAGGATCCACACGAGTTCATTGAAGGGATCTTGAAGGTCACTCAGGTTATGGGGGTGACAACTGGGGAGTGTGTTGACTTGGCCTCTTATCAGCTAAAAGAGGTCGCTCATATTTTGTACAAGCAATGGAAGGACAACAGGGCAGCGGGAGAGGGCCCTATCAGCTGGGATGAGTTCCACATGGCCTTCTCCATAGGTTCTTTCCCTGGGAGATGAGGGAGATGAAGGCAGCTAAGTTTGTGAACCTCAAGCAGGGAAAGATGATAGTGATGGAGTATTTGCTTAAGTTCACTCATTTGTCAAAATACACCCCGACAGCTAGTGATGGATCAGAGGGCACGGGTGAGCCGATCCGTTCATGGTGTGGCTGGTTATTTAGACAAGGATTATAGGAAAGCCATGCTTCACCATGATATGGACTTTCCTTGCATAATGTTGTATGCCCAGTAGATGGAGGTAGCTCATGTGAGGGAGAGGGAGGAAAAGAGGGCTCGGATCGATAGTCGTGGGTTTTTGCACCAGAGGTGTGGCGATGGCTACCGTCCACAGCTCCAGCAGAGGTCACTAGCCCCAGCACCATCATCATCTAGTGTTCCATCCAGGCCAAAGAGTGATCAGAGGATCAGGGCTTCAGGGTCGAGGGATCAAAAGGGCACTCAGTTAGAGTATACCTCTCTAGCCTAGGGGAAGTGCGGCAAGAGTCACACCAGGGAGTGCCTGCTCGATTCAGATGCCTGCTATGGGTGTGTTAGATCTCGGCACATGCACCGAGAATTCCCATGTGCTAGAATTAGTGATGATAGGGGTTATGCACAGACCACCAAGATAGCAACAGCTCCAGCCCGTTCCGCTCCGCTGGGAGCATCAACTAGTGGGGGTGGCGGTCAGTGCCAAAACCGATTCTATGCCCTTGCCTCACGCCAAGAGTAGGAGACTTCGCTGGACTTGGTCACTGGTATGTTGTGTGTCTTTCATATTGATGTTTATGCCTTGCAAGATCCGGGAGATACCTTGTTTTTCATGAATCCTTACATTTCTAATAGCCTTGGAGTTAGTCCCAAGACCTTGTCAGAACCGTTTTCAGTTTCGACCCCTGTTGGTGATTCGGTCATAGCTAGACGAGTATATAGAGAATGCTCGATAATTGTTTTGCATACGGTTACATCCTCAGACCTTGTAGAGTTAGCCATGACTTACTTTGACGTTATTTTCGCATTGGATTGGTTGTTTTCATGTTATGCTTCGATTAATTGTCGGACTTCTACGGTGGAATGTCATTTTTTGGGTGAGATAGTGTTGGAGTGGAAGGGTAGTTTGGCGATACCAGCAGGTTGGTTTATTTCCTCCCTTAAGGCCAGGAAGATGATCTCTAAAGATTGCATGTACCGCCTTAGGGTTATGGATGTGGAGTCAGAGACCCCGACTATTAAGTCAGTTCCGGTGGTGTGTGAATATCCTGAGGTGTTTCCTGATGATTTGCCTGGTGTTCCTCTAGAGAGGGAAATTGATTTTGGTATTGATCTCTTACCCGATATGCAGCCTATCTCTACTCCTCCTTACAGGATGGCTCCAGTCGAACTATAGGAATTGAAGGATCAGTTAAAGGACCTGTTGGATAAGGGTTTCATTAGACCGAGTCAGTCTTTATGGGGTGCACCAGTTCTATTTGTTCGAAAGAAGGACGGTTCCCTTCGCATATGTATTGACTATCGGCATTTGAGCAAGGTTACCTTCAAGAACAGGTACCCCTTACCTAGGATCGATAATTTGTTTGACAAGCTTCAGGGTGCCAAGTGTTTCTCCAAGATTGATCTCAGGTTCGGGTATCACCAGCTCAGTGTTCGGGAGAGTGACATCTAGAAGACCGCTTTCAAGACTCAGTATGGTCACTATGAATTTGTTGTTATGTCTTTCGGACAAACAAATTCCTCTACAACTTTTATGGATTTAATGAACAGGGTGTTCAAGGTGTATCTAGATATTTTCATGATCGTGTTCATCGATGACATTCTTATATACTCCCGGAGCAAGGAGGAGCATGCCACTCATTTGAGAGTAGTACTGCAAACCCTCAAGGATCGTCAGCTGTATGAAAAGTTTAGCAAGTGTGAATTTCAGATAAACTCAATGGCATTTCTGGGTCATTTGCTATCAAGAAAAGGCATAAGGGTAGATTCCCTGAAGATCGAGGCGATGAAGAATTGGCCTAGACCGGTGAATCCTTCAAAAATTCAGAGTTTCTTGGGCTTAGCAGGCTACTACCAAAGATTTGTTGAGGGCTTTTCATCAAGTGCAGCCCCATTGACCAGGTTGGCTCAGAAAAAGGTGAAGTTCCAATGGTTGGACACTCGCGAGAAGAGCTTCCAAGAGTTGAAGACCCGACTCACTTCAGCATCAGTGTTGACTTTACGCGAGGGCATTGATGGCTTTATAGTGTAGTGCAATGCTTTGAGAGCCGGACTGGGATGTTTGTTGATGCAGTGTGGGAAGGTAATAGCATATGGCTCGAGACAGCTGAAAGTTCATGAAAAGAATTACCCGATCCATGACCTTGAGTTGGCTGTGGTGGTGTTTGCATTGAAGATATGACGGCATTACTTGTATGGGGTCCACGTGGATGTATTTATGAATCACAAGAGCTTGTAATATGTGTTCATGCAAAAGGATCTAAATCTTTGGCAAAGAAGGTGGTTGGAGTTACTAAAGGACTACGACATGAGTGTCCTCTACCATCCGAGCAAGCCTAGTGTGGTTGTGGATGCGCTTAGTAGGCTCTCTATGGAGAGTGTGTCCCACGTGGATGAGGGAAAGAAGGAGTTGGTGAGGAATGTCCATCGACTTGCAAGGTTGGGAGTTAGATTGACGACTCGACTGATGGTGGCATTATTGTGCAAAATGGGTCAGAATCGTCCTTAGTGGCCGATGTCAAATCTAAGCAAGATAAGGATCCGACTTTGAAGAAGCTGAAGGAAGCAATGTGGAGTTAACAGTTGCAGGTTTACTCCCAAGGGGGAGATGATGTGTTACGATACCAGGGACGACTATGTGTTCCGGAAGTTGATAATTTGAGGGTTCAGATATTGCACGAGGCACATGGCACCAAATATTCCATTCACCAAGGATCAATGAAGATGTATAGGGACTTGCAAGAAATCTATTGGTGGGATGGTAAGAAGAAGAATATTGCGGAGTTTGTAGCTAAGTGTCCAAACTGTCAGCAAGTGAAAGTTGAGCATCAAAGCCGGGAGGTGTACTACAGGATATTAGCATTCCCACATGGAAGCGGGAGGAAATAAATATGGATTTCAGTACAAGCCTGCCTTGTACTCGCCGACTCTATGACTCCATTTAGGTGGTGGTAGACAGGTTAACCAAGGCGGCACACTTCCTACCGGTCAAGACTACGGATTCAGCGGATGATTATGCCAAGTTGTATATTCGGGAGTTGGTTTGACTTCATGGAGTTCCCTTGCCTATCATCTCAGATCGAGGTACTCAGTTTACCTCTCAGTTTTGGCGGTCTTTCCAGAAGGGACTTGTGACGCAAGTTAAGCTCAGTACAACCTTCCATCTGAAACAGACAGCCAAGAAAATCGAACCATTCAGACCCTCGAGGGTATGTTGAGGGCATGTGTTATGTATTTTTTATGTGCTGCGAATTTACAGCACTATTGACACTCAAAACTAAGAAAATAGCATGGACTTAGGTGTATTTATGTGGATATGAGGCACTTTTCCTTTGATTTCAAGATAAATTGGTGTTGGAACAATAAATTGCAAAAGGAAGCTAAAAGGGTGCAAAAAAAAGGGCAAAACATGCAGACCATAGTACAATCCGTAGGATGGACCTACGAGTCGTACAGAGGGTCTTGATCAAAAGCTGAAAGTTAACCTGGAAGACTGAACATATGAAACTTTTCATGTATCATACAATGGTGGTACGAGTCACGGTAAGCCAGTCATGACGAAATCCAGAAGAATTGCACAAAAGGCTTATTCTCAGTACGAGAGAACCCTAAGACCCGTGAGATGAGGGTACGAGTCGTACCATACCGATAGTGGTAAAGTTCAGTAAAAGTTCAAAAGATCAGGATCAAGCCACGGGTGTCAATGTACGAGTCATAGCATGTTGGTATGAAACGTACCTTGGCCGACACTTAGCCAAAATTCAGCCAACACTCCAAGCCACGAATTGATGTCATGATTAGTGAGAAGTGCCTACGAGTCGTAGGTGCACCCGTGAAGAGGTCGGCAACAGATATGGAAAGCAGACCTGTTAGTTTAGGAAAAGGATTCTTGTGTATCTATAAATACTTTTTATGTTTTATTTTTAATAGGGGACGACGAATAGACTTAATTCTGGTAGAAAAACATTGTAGTACGCAATTTTACATCATTTGAAGAGACAATTGAGTTGGTTCAACCTTGTGATCAACCTTTTCTTGAATTCATCTTGTTATTGCTACTTGTTATTCAAGATATCGTGGTTTAATTGAAGGAATTGTTTTTCTCAATAATCTTTGTAAGTATTGTTATATGTTTTGAACAATGAACTTAAATCACAACCTTGCAACTATGAGAGGCTAAAACCTCCATAGCTAGGGTTGTGGGAACCATGGTGGATTAACAAGTTAGGGTTGCATAAAGTGAGTCTAAAACCAATACTAAATACTTATATTGAGTTCTCTTAATCTTTAACAATTATTAGCGGTGTACAACATTAGGAAGTGCCTGAATTCTTTACTTGCTTTGGTCAAAGAGGTAGAGATTAGGAAAAGAGAGTTACAACAGAGCATTGATCTTGATGATCATTGTATTAACTTGAGTTGTGGTCGTAGGATGGTTATATCTGGAACTTAGTGATAATGGTTAGTTTTCAAAACTCATGAAACTTGGTCGAGTAATTGAGGATCGCCATTCAATAGGGATTGGTCGATCGTTTGAATGAATCTAAGTTATCAGTTCTATAAGTAAAGTATTGGAATAGATCACGAGTGTATACCCAAAGCTGTTATGAACCCATGGGGAACACAAACCCTAGTTATCCTTTAATTATTGATTCACAAATATAATCTTTACTGCTGCTTATTTTTATTAATGCTTTTTGTTAGAATTCCCCCATTGTGAAGTAATTACTGTTCGCGTGATTGTGGGGTTATATAAAATGACACGCAAGTGCACGTGGTCGAACAAGTAGTAAGTGGCTTTAGTAAGCCAAGTATCGATCCCTCAGAGACTTGGATGAAGTGCAATTTGCTAAAGTGTACTATATTTTACTTCTAAAAATGTAGACAACAGTGTAACCAAAAGTTCGATAGTTTGTTTTATAAATTTTTATACTACAACTAAGAACAATTATCTACTTTGAATCTGAACTATGAATGAAAGCATGCTGAGGTTAAACGAACATGTAATGAAATTAATTATCATCATAATTTGGTTAATCTTTTCCTCCAGTTGCTAGCCAAGAACATTTGCCAAGAGATTAAAACTCTCGTATTTAACCTCACTTAAGAATCATGAACCATCCGTCTACATTTCTGTGATCAAATGCAATTCATGTCTTAGCCATACAATTCCGGTTCCTAAATTGACTAATACGACTCTCAGGTATATTTCTATCCTGAAAGGAAATCAAGACTCAATTTTCCCAAACCAAGTAAAGAACATATCCTATTAATTCACAACTTTCCAATTTCTTGCTCTCTCGAGTGAAACCGGACTTTTTATATGTACATTAATGTAGGCCACACACTAATGCTATAAGAACAAGAATTAATAGAACAACATGGAAGAAAAGATGAAAAACCAAAGAATCAATACTCAAATTTCATTACAATTGTTCATAACCTCAACAAGGAGAGGAATTAGCCACTCATTTGTGGATTAAACATCATAAAATGAGTGTTAATCATACAAGCAATTGAATCAAAGAAGAAAGAAAGAGAGAAAAAACCCTGAAATTTTCGTCCCTCAACTGCCTGTAACCCACGTCCTTGCTCCACCAAGTCAGAATATTAAAAAATGAACCTAAGTGTTCTATTTATACTGCTGGGAATTTTTCTTGGAATAATGAGCAACGTGTCACGGAGTGCATCGCGGAGCACTGCCTCCGTGACACGCTACGAATGCGGACCCTTACTTGAACTGGGGGTCCGGGAATTTACGGCGTGCATCGCGGAGCACTGGCTTCGTGCCACTGAGCAAACGTGGACCCTCTCTGGAATTTGGGCGAATTCTCCCCATCCAGGCAAAATGCCTCCGCGATGGACTGCCATCGCGGAGCCCCTTTAATTCATGTTGTCCAATGCCTTTTCCCTTGCTCGCATCCAAGTCCAACTCCGATATCATCAAACATGCATTTAAGCTTCCCGAAATCACATTTTACCTGCAAAATAATGCTAATCATGTTGGTTAGTATAAATTCAGATTTTATTACCAATTACATGAGAATGTATACACATTGATAGATAAACAAGGCGAAAATGGTACTTTTGAGTATCACTTGGGCATATAAATTTGCCCAAGATCACTTACCCCACATTTAAATCCTTGTTCGTCCTCGAACAACAAACATACAATTCATGCAATTTACATCCCAACCTCGCTACTTTGGTTCGACAATTTAAGCTACGGTCATACCGATTATTCAATACAGCAAATCATCAAGAAAACATGCATGGTCTTATCAATGCAATGATCTTCAATACATTAAGACCTCCTAGACTTTAAGAATCGACTCTCGATATCGGCAAACTCATGCAAATCAGCTGATCAAGATATCCGACACGAAAATTAATCTTTCATCAAGCATGTGCCCTCACAACATAAGAGAATCTTCCCCTTTTTGCTCATATGACTCACAAACATTCAAACAGGGGCATGTACACACAATTTCACTCTCTCTCCCAAAAGAATTCACATGCATCATGTCATGACCCATAAGCTTGCCCTTAGTGTATTACTCCACTAATATAAAGAAGTGCGATGTAAGATAACGTAGGACTTTAATGGGTTGTAATGGAAGCTATGGAACTAGTAAATATTGGATTAACCAATAATAGCCACTAGCATCCTTAAGCGCCTTTTCAACACATCCCATCAACTCATGGACATTGTTTCCCTTTTTTTTCATCATCCCATTCTTGAAGGTTTTCTTTAGTATGGCCCATTTCATTAAGCACACTTGACACAACAACAAAGATGCACCTTCATTATCGTTTATTTATAGCAAGTGTACCTTCAACCTTTTCTTCTCTTCCCTCACTCTGCTTTTCTTTTTCTTTTCACCATTCACTCTTTGACACTTTGGGAAAATGATTTTCTTTTCTTAAGCGCTTAAGAGTTTTGTATAGACTTTACGGCTAATGAAAAGAAGGAATTAAGCTCGGTTTACACTTTTTGGACAAAAGAAAAAAATAATCGGCTAAATGCTCAATGGGCTGACTAGGGTATACAATCACGGAAAGGGGGGTATGACAAGGAAAAAAATAGAAACTCTCGGTTAAAACAAAGAAATGCCTACATCCTTTCCTACAATACACCTCCTTCATTTCGTTTTGTACACACACCAGGCATGTTGTACACACTTCACAATAGCATGGAATGTCAACACCTCACTTCAAACTTTTTGCACATGCTCGATTCAAGATGTATTCACAGACTCTTCAATCAGCTAATTATATGAATTCAAACATTAAGCCTCAATCACACTGAATCGAACTCTACAGCCTAGGTATCTCAACATATTTACAAATTTGCATGCTTTCATACGAATCACCTTTGCATTTTAAATATCATGTACAACACGCAACCAGAATTTCGAAACCAGAGAGTAACTACAGGTTTCGTGATGCAATCTACCCAATAAAAAAAACGGAAAATAATTGAGAAAACTACTCCTAATGACTACATTTCCCTTAAGACGGTCGTCATCCATCCATCATAGGGAACGGTCACTAACTATTACTTTGATTCAATGGGACCATTCTCGATAAAAGAACCGAAAACAAACGCCGAGAAACCCAAAATTAGAAAAATGTCGAAAATATCGATCATTTCGATAGAAAAATTATTTACAAAATATTTTAAAATTTACAAACTATTTAAAAAAATTTAAAAATATCGATCATTTCGATAACAAAAATATGTACAGAGTCAGAATCAGCTAGCAACATTCAGCAACACACATCAATTCAACATATATTTACAAATACGAAACAACTTGAAAATTCACACTCACAGGGACAAACAACATACATGACAACAGAAGAGAGCATACAAACAAAACATCCAAGCCCAACACCTAACTACTCCCACCCCACACTTAGCTAGAACATTGTCCCCAGTGATCACAAAAATTCAAATAGCACAAATTCGGGTGGTGGAACTCCCTGATCAGTCAAAGTATTCCACTTCTTCATCGGGTGCTGCTGCTTCATCTCCCATATCCGAGTCGCCTCCGTCGTCATCATCGGACTCCACATCGGAGTCCTCCCAACGTGTCTCCTCGTCTGTGGGGACATCATCATCTGTGGGCTCTACAAATGTTGGCCCCACTCGGCATAGAGCCCTGGCATTTTCGCGAAAAGGGTAGTCTAGCACGAGCTGCCATAGCTCATCCTCTGTCGCTGGCCTCCCACCTATCCTTAGCTGGAGCATTTGTATTCCATACATCCGAGCCATATACTGGTCATCACGAGCATGTCGCTCGCCGAGTGTAAGCACTGGCCCGTGGGTGGTGTCGGGAGCCTTAGTTTTAGTAACGTCTAAGGCCTGCCGCTCCAACTGCGGGATATAGTCCAGGGCCTCCTCCTCAACATCGAGGCCCCTGAGGAAGGTGGTCAGTAGTCCACCAAAGCCATACCTGTTCCCCTGGTGCAACTGGGCTCTCTTCATGGCGGATATAATAACTGCCCCGACATTGATCTCCAGCCCTTTCATCAGGGCGTACACCAGGCATACACGATCTCGGGTTACATCTGTCATATGTACCCCCGGGATTAGGCATGAGCAGACTATCTTCAGCCAGATTCGGGCTTCCCTGTTCATCTGTGAATAGGGCAAAGTCTGGTGGTAACCCCTCTCTTTGTGCCTGCTCTATCTAGCTGTTGATCGGGTCCCACACAATGTGAGTCTGATGTCCACATACGGTGGGGTAATGTTCAGTTGTCGGAGTACGTGGGCGTCTGTATCCCACGCTCCAATGATGGCATTGAGGTGGTGGGGCTCCAGAGTGACTATTTGCCCTCTGATCTTGATGGTGTGACTCTTGATCGTCGGGTTCCAATTGGCATAGAACTCTCGAACCAAGTGCAAATTGCATTCCTTGGGCTCTTCAAAGATGAACTTGAGCCCAGCTGCCTCGATCCGGTGGACCATTCTAGGGAACTCCTGTGCCAATGGTTCCCGTGCTATATGCTCCTCGGGGAAATATTTGCTCTCTTTGTGCTTGGCGTACCATTTTTTCCCTTCATCGGTCACCCATCTCGTTCCGTATTGGCGGCGCTGGCCGCGTGGAACTGCTGGTGCAGCTGGGACTACTGTGCCCAGTCTGATTCGTTTCCTTTCGGCGCCTGAAGTTGACGCGCCTTTTCCTTTATCTTGCCGGCTTGCCATTTTACCTGTCAACCCAAGTCAACAAGATCCATGTTAAGCTTACAAATATTAACTTCGGCTAAGGTCGGGTTAAGCTAGGTTACCCCACACTTAGTCCTTAGCTGCATTTACAACACTACGGCAAGATTATCTTTATTTACACCCCATAAACAACTATACAATCATGCTTAGTGCGTTCAAAAAATTCGACGGTATAACTTCTGCATACTACTCAGACTTCATACAGCTAATCACAATCACTACCATCGCTAACATCTTAACCATCACACTTAGCAAAGAAAAACAAAGAAACAAAAATAACAACAAAAATTTATCTACATGAACCTATACAACCAACCAAATTCTAACAAATTTCAACATTTCCCAAACCCGAGAATCCGTCGTTCTATTAGCATCCTAACAATTTGTACATCGACTCATCTAATTCAACATGTACATCCCATCATAAAATTCGCAATTTCAATACATTTTTAACTTCAAATTCAACAACAAGCCCTAGAATTGATATTATCAATCAAATTTGAATAAGTTATGCAATCGACAAGTTCAAGTAATTATAACGACATTCCGAACATTCATCAACAACAATTAACTCAAATTCATGCTTAATTACTATGTAGGGAAACTCAGCTCCCCTCCCATGCTCAAAATCGAAGAAAATCAATAAGAATTTGAGAGGGAATCGAAAAACATACCTTGACTTTGAAGAATCGAAGAAAACTCGATGCATTTCTTGCCTTACTTCGTGTCACATTGATGGGGGATGGGTTTTGGGGGGTTTGGTCGCGGAGGGATTAAAAAATGAGGGAAAAGGGAAGGGTTTTAGGGTTAAAAAGTAAGAAAATCGCGCGGGTCACCCGGCGACCCGGTGTGACCCATCGCGATATACAAGGCAACGTGTCACGGAGTGCATCGCGGTGCACTGCCTCTGTGACACGGAGCCATCGAGAGACCATTCTGGAAATTTTTAGAATTTTCGGGTTATACCTCAACGTGTCACGGAGGGTAACGCGGAGGTCCTCCTCCGTGACACGGAGCTATCGCCCCAGCTCACTGTTTTCCACTTTTTATTAATTTTTCATACCTCAACTTTTCCTTTGCGATTCCGTGCGTATTTTTCTCCGTTTGACCTGAAATTCATCTCACTATACAAAATTGGTTAGAATTATAGGTTTCACTCTAAATACAAATAAAACAAAAACTAAAACGAAAAATTTTGTAGTAAATCAAGAAAAAGAAAAAGAAAAATCTATTTACACTTTACAAAATGAAAGAAAAAAATTTTCACGGGTTGCCTCCCGTGCAGTGCCTGGTTTACCATCGCGGCTCGATGTCGTTTAAGCTCAATTGTCTGCTAGGGTGATGGACGATTTCTCTCGATCACCGTCCTCCCCCCAGTAGTGCTTACACCTTTCCGGTGGTTTTCCCATTAACTCTCGGGAACCCTCCATCTGCTTATCATCACCTTGATCAATCACATTGATCACTGAGAGTTCTTCATGCACCGTCGGGAGCTTGGGTGCCTTGTACACATCGAACACCTCTACCTTGTCATTTGCTCGCATTGTTAGCTACCCCGCAGCTACGTCGATTAGTGCTTTCCCGGTTGCCAAGAAGGGACATCCCAAAATAAATGGGACTTCCGCGTCTGGTTCAAAATCCAGCACGACAAAATCTACTGGGAAAATTAGGGAGCCAACTTGCACCAGAACGTCCTCAACAATGCCATCCGGCCGGGCTAAGGATCGATCCGCCAACTGCAAGATTACCGTTGTGGGTCTAGGACTCCCTAGGCCCAACTTTCTGAATACCGAAGACGGCATCAAATTTATGCTCTCTCCCAAGTCACACAATCCACGAGCTTGGATGCTCTGCCCAATAGTAATCTGGATAGTAAAACTCCCAGGGTCTTTTAGCTTTGTGGGCAGTCTATTTTGAATCCGGGAAGTGCACTCGTCCGTTAGAGCCACCGTAGCATACTCAGTCAACCGACTTTTGTTGGCCACGATGTCCTTTATGTACTTAGCATATTTCGGCACTCCCTGCAAGACATCAACAAGAGGTAAGTTAACATGTACCTGTTTCAGCACCTCCATGAATTTCTTGAAACACGCCTCCTCATTGTGTTTCTTTAGTCGTTGAGGGAACGGGGGTGGAGGTCTTTTTGATTCAGCTTCTTTGGTCTTCCCCCTCTCAGTAATGTGCTCCCTCTCAACTTCTGCTGCTCCTGACTGTTGAGGTGGTCTTTCTGGTTCCACCTCTTTCAGCTGCAAACCACTCCTTGTGGTCACTGCATTTACCTGCTTGGGATTGGGATCCGTGTCGCTCGGCAGTCCTCTTCTAGGCCTTGTGTTTTGGGCACTAGCAAATTGCCCAAACTTATATTCAAGTGCCTTGGTAGCTAACTGGTTGTTTTTCACTTCGGCGGCCAATTTCACATAGTCAGCCTACAATTGAGCTTGGTTAGCTATCATGGTCTTGAACATCTCCTCAATGATGGGTGATGGTGGTGGAGAGGTGCATTGTTGTTTCTGAATTGAGCTTGATAGTTCTGCTGCCCTCCTTGGTTCCTTTGCACACCCTGACCCGAACTTTGGCCCTGATGGTTGTTGCTACCCCATGAGAAATTAGGGTGATTCCTCCAATTGGAGTTGTAGCTACTACCATACTGTTGGTGATTCCTTTGTGCATTACCCACAAAGTTTACCGAGTCTGGATTGGCTCCACAGCACTCAGCTAAGTGCTCACTGCTTCCACACGCTTCACACCACATCTGTTGTACTGCATTAACTGGGGCTTGAGGCTGGTTCAATGTCATGTTGCTGAAGTGAGTGTTCAGTTGATTTTGCAATGCAGCTATCTGTGCAGCGATAGCTGTGAACCCATCCACTTCTAGCACTCCTGTTGCTTTCCTTGTCCCACCTCTTGATGAATCAGCATTCCATTCTGGATTGCCCTGTGAAATACAGTTCAACAAGGTATACAGCTCCTCATAAGGCTTCTCCAGCGCTTGCCCTCCAGCTGCTGAGTCTAGCAATATTTTGGTGTGGGGTACCAAACCCTCAATAAATGTGTGCACAGCACATCATTGGACTGATGATGATGAGTACAATCCCGCAACATGGATTTAAATCTCTCCCAGGCCTGATATAAATTTTCTCCCTCCCTCTGTTTGAAACTTAGAATCTGACTTCTAAGTCTTGCTGTTTTACCAGAGGGAACAAAACCGTATCAAAAGCTTCAGTGCAAGATCATCCCACGTAGAAATAGAATTGGGTGGCTCAGCTTTCAACCACCTCTTGGCTTCTCCCAATAATGAGAATGGGAACAATGTATGCCGGACATAGTCTGATGACACTCCAGCGAGTATGTAAGTGTCACTTATCTCAAAAAAGTTTTGGAGATGCTGCTGTGGATCTTCATGAGGGAGACCGGTAAATTGCCCGCTAATGTGCAGCAACTGCACCATATTCTGTTTAAGTTCAAATCTCCCTCCCGGCTCAGGTTTGCGGATACTCGATTTAACATTATTGGCATGTGGGATTGCCACCTCACGAACCGGCCGAGCTACTGCTTCTTCGGGCACTAACACTGCCCGTACTACCGGTGGATTCTGTTGTTGCTCCATGATCTTCTGTCTGAGCAACTGCAGCTTTCTTTGTAGAGATTCTCTTCGCTTACTGTGAAATATCCTTTCTGGCTCTATATACGATTCCACCAGCTCCTTGTCTCTTGCCAGTGTTCAACAGCAATTAAGTCTGCAAAATACAGGCTAAGACCAAGTTGTCAACACTAAGAAAATAAAAATACAGTAAATTAACACCTAAAACAAATTCACCAATTGCCAAGTCCCCGGCAATGGCACCAAAAACTTGTTCCCGTGATTGTGGGGTTATATAAAACGACACGCAAGTGCACGTGGTCGAACAAGTAGTAAGTGGCTTTAGTAAGCCAAGTATCGATCCCTCAGAGACTTGGATGAAGTGCATTTTGCTAAAGTGTACTATATTTTACTTCTAAAAATGCAGACAACAGTGTAACCAAAAGTTCGATAGTTTGTTTTATAAATTTTTATACTACAACTAAGAACAATTATCTACTTTGAATCTGAACTATGAATGAAAGCATGCTGAGGTTAAACGAACATGTAATGAAATTAATTATCATCATAATTTGGTTAATCTATTCCTCCAGTTGCTAGCCAAGAACATTTGCCAAGAGATTAAAACTCTCGTATTTAACCTCACTTAAGAATCATGAACCATCCGTCTACATTTCTGTGATCAAATGCAATTCATGTCCTAGCCATACAATTCCGGTTCCTAAATTGACTAATACGACTTTTAGGTATATTTCTATCCTGAAAGCAAATCAAGACTCAATTTTCCCAAACCAAGTAAAGAACATATCCTATTAATTCACAACTTTCCAATTTCTTGCTCTCTCGAGTGAAACCGGACTTTTTAGATGTACAATAATGTAGGCCACACACTAATGCAGTAAGAACAAGAATTAATAGAACAACATGGAAGAAAAGATGAAAAACCAAAGAATCAATACTCAAATTTCATTACAATTGTTCATAACCTCAGCAAGGAGAGGAATTAGCCACTCATTTGTGGATTAAACATCATAAAATGAGTGTTAATCATACAAGCAATTGAATCAAAGAAGAAAGAAAGAGAGAAAAAACCCTAAAATTTTCGTCCCTCAACTGCCTTTAACCCACGTCCTTGCTCCACCAAGTCAGAATATTAAAAAATGAACCTAAGTGTTCTATTTATAATGCTGGGAATTTTTCCCGGAATAACGAGCAACGTGTCACGGAGTGCATCGCGGAGCACTGCCTCCGTGACACTCTACAAACGTGGACCCTCACTGGAACTGGGGGTCCAGGAATTTAGGCTCAACGTGGCACGGCGTGCATCGTGGAGCACTGGCTCCGTGCCACGGAGCAAACGCGGACCCTCTCTGGAATTTGGGTGAATTTTCTCCATCCAGGCAGAATGCCTCCGCGATGGCAGCGTGACACGGCTCCATCGCAGAGCCCCTTTAATTCATGTTGTCCAATGCCTTTTCCCTTGCTCGCATCCAAGTCCAACTCCGATATCATCCAACATGCATTTAAGCTTCCTGAAATCACATTTTACCTGCAAAACAATGCTAATCATGTTGGTTAGTATAAATTCACATTTTATTACCAATTACATGAGAATGTATACACATTGATAGATAAACAAGGCGAAAATGGTACTTTTGAGTATCACTTGGGCATATAAATTTGCCCAAGATCAATTACCATACAAGTTCATCTACCGACTGCAATCTAGATTTTCAATATTCCCTGTAGGTTCGACCCTAACCTATAAGTTTAGGTTCTTTATTGACAATGTCCGCTTCATACTTCATTTGAAAGTGTGGTTTGAGCATTATAAAAAAGTTGCGTCGTTGCTAGGGAATACGTCTAAGACTAGGTTATTTGCTTGTATTAGACTTTTTGGTAATTATTTCCATAAGAGGTTCCAGAAATGTCTGCAATCAAGTAAACAGTTAAGTTTATTTTTGTGTTTTTCTTTGATACCCATAGGCTGTTCTCTGGTGAATGCCAAGCACTCGGAGTAGGGGAGACCCCCTTGTTACACTAAATCCCCAAATCGAACGAGCAATGCATAGAATGGAAAACCCTGAGTAGAGAGAAGCCTGCTTAACTGAAGAAGCTAGGTAAGCTGAGCTAGCTCGGTTAGCTGCACTTCAGCAAGCTGGTGATGATAGAGATGAGGTGGTACACGCTGGTCGACATGGCAGGGGCAATCGAGCTCAGAGATTTTCTCTCTGTTCTTCGATGATGATGACCCATATATTGATGAGGTTAGGTCAACTGGAGCAATTGTGCCACCACCACTGCCCGCTGGGGCCAAATTTGACATTACGAGCATTATGATTCAATTGCTAAACATGAAGGGGGTGTTCAGTGGCCACGTAGCGGATGACGCCAACCTACATTTGATGAACTTTGTAGGAATACGTAAGGCATACAGGTTGCCCGGAGTAAGCCAAGATTCAATAAGACTCCGACTCTTCCCTTTCTCTCTATCAGGGGAAGCTACTTTATGGTTATCGGAGTTGCCCAATGACTCCATAACCATTTGGAAGGAGCTTAAACAAGCCTTATTGGAGAGATTTTTTCCCCTATCAAGGATGTTACAGTTAAAAGATGAGATCTATAATTTTCGGCAGATTAAGATGGAGGCACTTCATAAAACCTGGTTGAGGTTCAAAATGAAGTTGACTAAGTGCCCGAACCATAAAATCCTAGATGACAGTTTCTTGGAAATCTTTTACAGGTCTCTTAATAATAGCACCAAGGCTGTAGCAGACATGGTGGTGGGTGGAGCATTGATGAGTCACACCTGGGAGGAAGCAGCCACTATCCTTGACAGGGTGACAAAGACAAATATGGCTTGGCATACGAGGGAGGCTGATGTAGTGGCAGGTGCATACACTATTGGTTTGACTGCAGACCAACGAAGAAAGGAGGAGGAACGCGATCAGGAGTTGGCTCACATGCGGATATCATTGGATTTGCCGACAAAGCATATCACGGGAGTAGGAGCCAAAAAGGTAAATGAAGTGGGAACACAAGGAAGGGAGCAGGGAGCAGAACACTCTGATTATGAGGAAGAGGCAAACTTCCTAGATATCCAAGTGGTGGATTCCTGAGTTAACGCCCAAGCGTCTGGACAAGACAATTGTTGCCAAGGTTATGGAAATCAAGGTCGGAACCAATACAGAGACAACTACAACAAGAATGGGTTTAGAGATAGGATCCATGGTCATGAGCGAGAGGGAGAATGGAGAAGGAATGACGGATATCATAATGACCGTCCTGGAGTCTATGTGCCTCCTAACGCACGAGAAGGGGAAGCCAGACAATCAAAGTTGGAGAGTATGATGGCCGAAATGCTGAAAAAGGTGAAGTCCACGGATGATCGGTTAAAAGAAATTCGAAGTTACTTATCTAGCATGGGTCAGAAAGTGGAATCTCACGCCACCACCATCAAGCAGATAGAACACCAACTTGGGCAATTGTCGGCATTAATGAACCCAAGACAAAAGGGTACACTACCCAGCAACACTGTCCAGAATCCAAAGAATGATGCTCATTGCATGGCAATGATGACTAGGAGTGGTAAAACCACAGTTGACCCGCCGTTCCCTGTGGAAGTTGAAAGGAGGAAAGAGAGCGTGATGTAGGAAGAAGAGATCGCTGATGAGACACAACATGATGAGTTGCATAAGGCCCCTAATGGTGAGAAGGAAGGCGACATTGATCAAGGGGCAACTCTAGTGCAAAAGGCTACCTCGATACCCCCACCACCATTCCCACAAAGGATGAAGAAAAAGGCGGACAACAGTAAGTTCCAAAAATTTCTTTCAATGCTCAAATAACTTTCTGTGAATATATCATTGGTCGAAGCACTAGAGCAGATGACGGGATATGAAAAATTCTTGAAGGACCTGGTGACGAAGAAAAGATCTGTAAGCTATGAGTCGGTTGATAATGTCCATCACTGCAGTGCCATGGCAACAAGGGTCTTAGCTCAGAAAAAGGAAGACCCAGGTGCCTTCACAATACCTTGTACTATCGGTAATGTCAAGTTCGCAAGGGCGCCCTGTGATCTAGGAGCTAGCATTAATCTAATGCCATTGGCAGTCTTCAAGAAGCTAGGATTGGGAGCCCCCACACCAACCAACATGCAGCTACTGATAGCCGATAGAACAGTAAAGAAACTAGTGGGCATCCTAGTTAATGTGCTCGTTAAGGTAGATAAGTTTATATTCCCGGCAGACTTCATGATCTTGGATTGCGAGGTTGATTATGAGGTCCCCATCATTCTGGGTGACCATTCCTTGCCACTGGAGAGAGAGCTCTGTAGATATGGAAGCTAGCCTGTTGAAGTTCAGGCTAAACAAAGAAGAGATCACTTTCAACATCTGTCGGACTATGAAGCAACCAAAGGAATTTAGTGTGATCTAAGCTCTTGAGGATGAGTATGAGTCACTTGACGAATTTGGAGTAGTCAAGAGACTTGCGTCGTGCCGTGATGTTAAATTAGGCACTTCTTGGAAGGCAATCCATGTGGTGGTTTGGTGAAATCTGAGTAACCAGGCCACCTGCGTCGTGTCCCGACGTTAAATCAAGATCTTATTGTGAGGAACCCAAGTTATTGATCTAAATGTGAGCTCAGGGTGCAGGGAAAAAAAATAGGTTGCTGAAAAATCTCTGCTACAAGATCTCAGTACAACTCGTGGTAAGGTCCTACAAGTCCTGGTAGCAGAAGTGGTGAAAAGTAGAGAAAATTCGAAGCAAAGTTTGACCTATGACTCATCCTACGATTCGTACCTTCATAGTACGAGTCATAGAATGCTCTTGTAGGTTACCAAGTAAGTTCTCTGTAACTAAAGTCATTACGAGCCAGGAACAAGTCATAGGTTGCTCCCACGACTCGTAGTATGAGTCGTGACAGGTCAAATTGGCCTAATTCGGCCCAGATTTTTAAATTGACCCCACCTACTTATACTTCAAAATCAACCATCTTCCCACGCTAACACCTCAAAACCCCAAAACCCAGGAATTGAGAACTTTCTTCCCAACACCCATAGCTTCCCAAACATCAAGAAATTAAGCTAGAAATTCGTGCTTCAGCTGAGTTTGCAAAGCCATCACATTTGATTTCCAGCATATGAATCGCGAATCAAGTAAGTGGTTTACATTCTAAGTTCTTAATGCTTGAACGTGAACTTGAGGGAATCGAAAACCCATAAGACTCACTAGGTATGCTTGAAAAGCAATGAGTAGGTGCGAAATACACTAAATCAACTAAAAAGCCCACTCGAAATTGATTGAATTTTGGCCCCAGAAAACCTAAGGGGAGTTACGGGTAGGGGAGGATTAAGTGGTGTAAAAAGGTAGGGTACCTAATGCTAGACTTGGGGGAAACCTGAGTACCCAAAAATGTGAAAATGTGCAAAACAAACACCTACACACTGAACAAAAAGAATCTTAAAACTGGGCTGAAAAAGGGTATGTAGCATAGTATGGCCGAGCGCAAAATTCAGGCAATGATGGAGAATGTAAAGCCATGGGTCAAATTCGAGATAGATGCATCATCTCAGGCCCTTCATACCTGCCTGGATAGTTTTGAGAGTAGATTCAACATGAGAATGGTAGAGCAGTCAGACACCGGCAGTCTCCGTGCGGAGTTGGGGGCTCTTCGGAGCCAAGTGGTTGAGTTGTCTTTATGGCTACCAACTGTTATAGAAATCCCTACACTTCCAGACCTGGATGCAGAGCTTGAGGAGGATATTGACTTGGCAGCATACTGGGGGCCAACTACAGCCGATGATAAAAGCAAAAAGAGAGTTGTTGAAGATGCTGGTGAGGAGAGTGCAAAAAAGAAGAGAAAGAAGGAGAAGAAAGAGAGAAAGCGGGATAGAGCGGAGAGCATGAGAGCTCATGAAGAGCATATGACTGAGCTGCATTATAGAGTTTGAGGAGTGGAAAGCTCCACCGCAGCTCAGCCCGAGCTTTCTAGTGGCCATGACCGTTCGGGTGAGCCATATTCAGCCCCAGTTTCCACGGAGGTCGTTCAAACAGCTACAGTTACTGAGGGGGGTACCACTACCCCCATTGTTCCACCATTGAGTAAGCCGGCCACCACTAGCGCCACTACTACCGCGGAGGTACCACCTTCGCGAGATGACAAAGGCAAAGTCTGAGTAGCCACAAGTATATCCCTTTTTCCCTTCAAGCTTATATTTTGTACTTCGGGGATGAAACTCATTTCTTAAAAAGCGGGGGGTGTCCTTGTATTTTTGGATATTTTTGGTCTCCTGAGAGTTTTTCTTGTCGTGTTTCTTTTCCCTTAGACATGTGATATAGTAGAATTAGCATGTGTTAGGATTTTTTTGCTTTTAGTTGTGATTTTTGTTTGATTAGAAAGTAACTTAGGAATACTTAGCCAACAAATATGCACTAGTTTTATTGTTTTTGAAAAGTTGACCCGGTTTAAAAAAAATTTCCATGTATTTGTGACAACAATGCGTGATTTCTGTGGATCATTTTATGTCATTTAGTTATTAATAGTGTTAGTCTTATTATTCCATGTAAGAACCAGATAGGTAAAGTGAAAATAGTTCATGTACCATGTGTGAGTGACGTCTTAGTAATTGTTGTAGTATGTTGTTGAAGATCTAGAACTTGCCTGGTTTGTCTCTTCATAGGTTGAGGATAGTTGGTTAGGATATGATCATAGGCCATTTTTGTGTTAGTTTACTTTTAGCCTATACTACCCTACCAAAGTGTCATGAATTCCTTGATCCCATGTTTGAGCCTTAATTGACCATATTTCTTTGATTTACCTGCTAACCGTACCCATTTGTTTATAATAAACCTGTTTGGCCCTGGTCCTTCCTTGGATATTGTGAACCTCAATATAAGCAAAATGCTTAAGTTGAGGGTGGCTAAAGTAGGGGTGCATAAATGGTGGAAACGGGAGAAAAGGAAAGAAAAGAAAAAGTAGAAAAAAAAAGAAAATGGTGAAAAAAGGTGTGGTGAGGTGAAAAAGTAAAAAGCTGAAAATTTGAGAATATTGAAAAAAGAAGAGAAATTTAAAATAGCTTGAAAGTGTTGAAAAATGTGAAAAATCACCTCACTCGTGAAAATGTACATAAAATCGGGAAAAGGGAAAAAAAGGAGACAAAAAGAATGAAGGGTGAAATAGGAAAATGGTGCAACCAATGAATGTTGTGCCAAGGGAGGGATAGTCACTAATAAAATCTTTCATCTTTATCATGACCAGCCCTAAGCCTACATTACAAGCCATATAAAGTCCTATAGTGATCTTAATTTTACCATCTAACAAACCGAAGCAGAGAAAATAAGGGCAAGCCTATGGTATCTGATGCATAATACTTGCAGTTCTTTGAGAGAGAGAGTGTTTCATTTGCCTAGTCCCATGTTTCAGTTGATACTTCATACTAGAGTGGGAATTCATTTTTTTGTGAGGGTACATAGATTATGTTTGCTTTTACCATTGGTCAGTGTGAAACACATAGGTGATGACTTGTTTGCTTGTTGATAGCCAGATGACATGTCTTGATCCCTGAATATGATGTTTTGAAGTTGCTTGTAATACATTAGCTAAAGATATTTCAAGAGAAAGGGTCAATAGAGTTTGTATATAAAGTGCATAAATTTGTTTGAGTTTTAGCTGTAGTATCCTAAGTTTATTTTCTAGTTGAGCACCGTGTTTAGTTTTTCTTTTTCTTTTCTTGAGGACATGCAAAAGTCTTAAGTTGAGGGTGTTGATGTGCTATGGATTTACAGCACTATTAACGCTCAAAACTAAGAAAATAGAATGGACTTAGATGTATATATGTGGATATGAGGCACTTTTCCTTTGATTTCGGGATAAATGAGTGTTGGAACAATAAATTGACAAGGGAAGCTAAAATTGTGTAAAAAATGGGGCAAAAAGTGCAGACCACAGTACAATCCGTAGGATGGATCTACGAGTCGTACAGAGGGTCTTGATCAAAAGCTGAAAGTTAACTTGGAAGATTGAACTTATGAAACTTGTCACGGATCGTACCGTGGTGGTACGAGTCGTGGTAACCCAGTCGTGACGAAATCCAAAAGAATTGCACAGAAGACTGATTCTCAGTACGAAATCACCCTATTACCCCTGAGATGAGGGTACGAGTCATACCATACCGGTTGCGGTGAAGTTAAGAAAAAGTTCAAAAGATCAAGATCAAGCCACGGGTGTCAATGTACGAGTCGTAGCATGTTGGTATGAATCATACCTTGGCCGAAACTTAACAAAAATTCAGCCAACACTCCAAGCCACGAGTTGATGTCATGATTCGTGTGAAGCCCCTACGAGTCATAGGTGGAACCGTGATGAGGTTGGCAATAGATATGGAAAGAAGACCTGTTAGTTTAGGAAAAGGATTCTTGTGTCTCTATAAATACGTTTTATGTTTTATTTTTAATAGGGGATGACGAATAGACTTAATTCTGGTAGAAAAACATTGTAGTACGCAATTTTACATCATTGGAAAAGAGAATTGAGTTGGTTCAACCTTTTGATCAACCTTTCCTTGAATTCATCTTGTTCTTGCTACTTGTTATTCAAGATTTCGTGGTTTAATTGAAGGAATTGTTTTTCTCAATCATCTTTGTAAGTATTGTTATATGTTTTCAACAATGAACACAAATCATAACCTAGAAACTATGAGAGGCTAAAATCTCCATAGTTAGGGTTGTGGGAACCATGGTGGATTAACAAGTTAGGGTTGCATAAAGTGAGTCTAAAACCAATACTAAATATTTATATTGAATTCTCTTCATCTTTAACGATTCTTAGCGGTGTACAACATTAGGAAGTGCCTGAATTGTTTACTTGCTTTGGTCAAAGAGGTAGAGATTAGGAAAAGAGAGTTACAACAGAGCCTTGATCTTGATGATCATTGTATTAACTTGAGTTGCGGTCGCAAGTTAGTTATATCTGGAACTTAGTGATAACGGTTAGTTTGCAAAGCTCGTAAGACTTGGTCGAGTAATTGAGGATCATCATTCAATAGGGATTGGTCGATCGTTTGAATAAATCTAAGTTATCAGTTCTATAAGTAAAGTATTGGAATAGATCAAGAGTGTATACCCAAAGTTGTCATGAACCCATGGAGAACACAGACCCTAGTTATCCTTTAATTATTGATTCACAAATATAATCTTGACTATTGCTTATTTTCATTATTGCTTTTTATTAGAATTCCCCCATTGTGAAGTAATTACCATACAAGTTCATCTACTGGCAGTAATTTAGATTTTCCATATTCCCTGTGGGTTCAACCCCAACCTATAAGTTTGGGTTCTTTATTGACAACGTTCGCTTCATACTTCAGTTGGAAGTATGGTTTGAGAGTTATCAATTTCAAAGGTAGTTGGGATGATCATTTGCCCTTAATCGAGTTTGCTTATCACTCTAGTATCCAAATGGCACCGTTCAAGGCTCTTTACGGGCGAAGGTGTAGATCTCCCATCAGATGGTTTGAGGTTGGTGAGGCA
The DNA here is from genome assembly GCA_035772735.1 of Datura wrightii. Taxonomy (NCBI): domain Eukaryota; kingdom Viridiplantae; phylum Streptophyta; class Magnoliopsida; order Solanales; family Solanaceae; genus Datura; species Datura wrightii. The sequence goes on along the minus strand of JASDFA010000007.1, from coordinate 74,893,088 downwards.
GCTATGATAGGGCCAGATTCGGTTCATGAGATGATGGTGAAGATTCAGTTGATAAGGTACTGATAGAAAATCGCTCAGAGTCATCAGAAATAATATGCTAATATGAGGAGAAGAGATTTTTAGTTTGATGTGGATGACTAGGTATTTCTAAAGGTATCTCCCATGAAGGGGGTCATGCGGTTTGGGATAAAGGGGAAACTCAGTCCCCGATATGTTGGTGATTACCGGGTTGTGAGGAGAATTGGTAAGGTGGCATATGAGTTGGACTTGCCTTCAAAGTTAGCTTCAGTTCATCCCGTGTTTCATGTATCGCTCTTGAAAAAGTTCTTGGGTGATCCAGCTTTATTAGTCCCGGTAGACACCGTTGGTGTAAAGGATAGTCTCAGCTATGAAGAAATTCTGGTGAAAATCATAGATCATCAAGTTTGTAATCTAAGGAACATATTAGTAGATTCAGTTAAAGTATTTTGGAGAAATCAGCATGTTAAGGGAGCTACATGGGAAGCCAAAGAGGATATGAGGTCTAGATATCGACATTTGTTCTATAACGGCTCAGTTCCGACTTGAGGTACCAATTTTTTCCCTAAGACTCTATCTAGTTTTTACGTTCAGTTCATGTATGCAAGTTTCTTTTATGTGTATGAATGTGTATGTGAAGTATAAGATCAGTTCAGCTATGTGGTTTTATTTGAAGGTAGTCATTCTGTGAAAATTTCGGTTAAAATAATCAGTATATGGCTATGATAAATTGTATGTTTCTGTTTGCTGCTTGTTTCCTACATTCCAGGACGAATGTTTCCAAGGGGGAGATATTGTTATACCTTGGAGAGGCCAGAGAATATACCCGAGAGTTGAATTTGAAAAGTGCAGAAAACTGGCAAAAACATCACAGGACGGGCGACCCAACGACTCGTGGTTGGATACCACGAGTCGTCGTAAGCTGTCACGGTTTGGGAAGTTAAGGGAAGCAGTGGAGACAACAGATGGTGTAACAACTCCCTGTCAGGAACAACAAGTTGTTGTTACCAGTCTTTGGAGGGACTGGACTTAGGTTGAGGGGGAAACAACGGGCATTCCACGATTCTTTGTGAGAGGAAACAATCCGTTGTTTCTAGTCGTTGTTTGAATGTTGAGGATTTTAGTGCATTCAATAGATGCAGACCACGACTCGTTGGATGCCACCATGAGTCGTGGTGAGGCTCATGGAAAGGAAAGTCAAATTTTGTCAAGGGGGTTGACAACGGTCGATCTAACAACCCGTTGATTGAAGCAACGACTCGTCCTGCTGAGTCATGGAAAAAATCTGAGGATGTCATGATGCAGTGGACCCAATGACTCGATACCACGAGTCGTGGTATGTTGCAACGACCGTTGGGTCAGTCGTTGGTCTGTCCGGAGCATTTTTTAGGGAAATAATTTCAAGGGAATTTTCGACTTTTCCACGTTTTAAGACCCTAAAACTACGTCGTTTTGGATATTTTCTGAGCATGTTAAGATGAGTTATGTCCTTTATGCATGCCCATCTAATGCAAAAGTTTAGAGAGATTTTTGGGAGATTCAAGGTCTTCTTCCCCAAGTTTCCATCTATTTCTTTGTGAGTATTCATGGAACTTCGCATCAACCATTTCCAGGTATGTAGGTTTTAGAATGGGTGAAATTCTTCCTCACCCATGCCCAAATTTTCATTTAAATCATGAATCCTCCTATTTAAGTTCTATGGAATTTTACCCAAATGCATGAAAATATAATTTCTCTTTATGGGTATGATTTAATTGAGTTTTAATTATTGAATTATGAATTATGGGCAGGTTTTATATTATTTTCTTTAAATCATGCTTCAAGCTTTTTAAATCTAAAATGCCCATTTCATGAAGGTTCATGAAAGTTATGATTTATGATGAGTACGTAATATTTTAAATTTATTAATGACGGAAAAACATGAATTCAAGTTAACAATGCTTATTAGCATATCTTGAAAGAATTTAATATGATGAAGTATTGGAAAATGCCCACATGTTGAAGAATAATTTATGATTTATGATGCAAATTACATGATTTATCGATTTAAGATGTTGGCTGATGAAAAGGGCCTATGATTCTTGGAAAAGAATGTTTTAAAGGGGATCAATGATGATAAATGTTATATTTTATCCAACGAATTTTAATGCATAATGTTATTGACTTACATATGAGCCTATATGCATGTTTTTGGGAGCCGTGTCTAGCACCCAGCAGCCCGGCGTTCAAAGGACTACGCCGGTGTCTCATAACCACGTGCCATCGTGGGTTTCTAAATGATATGATGTATTGATAATGATCCCATCAAATGTGATATCACGCCTAATGCACGACCCTCGCCTGGCAAGCCACGATCCGCTCTGCCCACTTGAGCGAGATAGTGGGGCATCATGAAAGGCTCTACCATAATGGTGTCGGTTATGATGAGTCCTCCTATTGTTCCGCATGTCTTATGCATCATTACGTTTATGTTATTGTCTCAAGTTATGTTTTGATAAAGTTTACTTACGATTATGATTATGAACGCTTTATGAACGATTTGAAAGTCTTGAGCCTTATGTTCTCTTACGAAATTTATGATACAAGCAGGATGTCCTTATCCTATGTTTATTTATGAGTTTCTTATACTTTTAACGTCCATTTTACTTACCCTGCATACTCGCTACATTTTATTTACTGACCGCATACTTTCTATGTTGTATCGTTTCACGATACAGGGTCCTAATCTGAGGCTCATCCTCACCCTTAGTCCATCCCAGCTTATGCTTTCAGCTTATTGGTGAGTCCTCATGTTCTATGGACTGTTTGATAGAATTTCATGTTATTTATGTTTCAGTATTGGTCGGGTTAGTTGGGGATGTTGTCCCATCAACCCCTATGATGTATTAGAGGCTTTCAGATAAGAATGTAGTACTCAGTTATGTATATGTCCAGTATTTCCTGATGTTATGCTATAATTACGTTTTTCTATGCTTTTATGATTATCATTTCGCTTATTTGTATGAGATTAGTTGTATTCATATGCTATGGGTCGACATGGGGTCTCTCGAGGTCCCTTGTCCCGTGTCTATATGTAATACACGAAAAAGACCTAAGAATAAACCAGGGAGTTAAAATTGAAAAGTATAGAAAACTGGAAAAAACATCACAGAATGGACGACCCTCAACTTGTGGTAGGGTACCACGAGTCGTCAGAAGATGTCATGGTTTGGGAAGTTAGGGAAACAGTGGAGACAACGAATAGTGCAATGACCCGTTGTCAGGAACAACGAGTCATTGTCACCAGTCGTAGGGAGGTTCGGACTTAGGCTGAGAAGGAAGTAACGGGGCATCCCACGATTCGTGGTTAAGAGGGAAGACCTATTGTTTCAAGTCATCTTTCATGGGTTGAAGGTTCAGTGCAGATGATGGATGGAAACCACGGCTATTTGGAAGTCACCATGTGTAGTGGTGAGGCTTGTGGGAAGGAAAGCTAGATTTGGTCAAGGAGTTGACGTTGGTCGATTCAACGACTCGTCCTTTAAAGTCACGGCTCATCCTAATGAGCCATGGGAAGGATCCGAGGCATGAGATGAAGCAGTGGACTCAACGACTCAATACCATGAGTCATGGTATGTTGTCACGAGCCGTTGGGTTGGTCGTTGGTCCGTCCGGGGTAGGTTTTCAGGGAAATTATTTTAAGGGCGTTTTCAACTTTTCCACACTTTTAGACCCTAAACTACGTCATTTTGGAAATTTTCTGAGTGTGATAAGAGGAGTTAAGTTCTTATTGCATGCCCATTCTCATGCAAGAACTTTAGAGAGTTTTTTTGGGAGATTCAAGGTGTTCTTCCCCAAGTTTCCATAAATTTCTTTGAGGGTGTTCAAGGAACTTTGAGTCAATCCGTTACCAGGTATGTAGGGTTTTAGAATGGGTGAAATTCTTCCCTACCCATGCCCAAATTTCAATTTAAATCATGAATCCACCTATTCAAGTCTATGGGGTTTTACTCAAATGCATGAAAATGTGATTTCTCCTCATGGGTATGCTTAAATTGAGTCTTCATTTTTGAATTATGAATGATGGGCGGGTTTTATTATTATTATCTTTAAAATCATGTTTCAATCTTTTAAATCCAAAATTTTAATTTGATGAAAGTTCATGAAAGTTACAATTTACAATGAACGTGCAATATTTTGTATTTATTGATGACAGAAAAGCATGAATTCAAGTTACCCATGTTCATGAACATATTTTGAAAGAATTGAATATGATGAATTATTGGGAAATAAATACATGTTAAAGAATGATTTATGTTTTATGAAGTGAATTACATGATTTATCGATTTATGATATGGGCCGATGAAAAAAGGGCCTATGATTCTTGGCTAAGAATGTTTTAAAGGGGATCAGTGATGATAAATGTTATCTTAGCCAATGAAATTTAATGCATGATATTATTGATTTATGTATGAGTCTATATGCATGTTTTTGGGAGCTGTATCTAGCACCGAGCAGTCCGGCGTTCAAAGGACTGTGCTGGTGTCTCATAACCACGTGCCACCATGGGTTTGTAAATGATTTGATGTAATGATAATGATCCCCTCATATGTGATATCACGCCTTATGCACGACCCTCACCTTGCAAGCCAGGGTCGGCTCTGCCCACTTGAGCAAGACAGTGGGGCATCATGAAAGGCTCTACCATGATGGTTTCAATTTAGACGATTCTTCCCATTGTTCCGCATGTTTTATGCATTGTTATGTTTATGTTGTGTCTCAAGTTATGTTTTTATAAAGTTTACTTAAGATTATGAAAATGAATGGTTATGAATGATTTGAAAGCTTTGAGCCTTATGTTTTATTACGAAGATTTTGATGTAAGCATGATGTCCTTCTTTTATATAATTTACTAGTTTTATTTACTTTGAAATATCAATTTTACGTACCTTTCATACTCAGTACATTCCAGGTACTGACCGCATACTTTCTATGTTGTATCGTTTCATGATACAGGGTCCGAATCTCAGGCTCATCCTCATCCTAGTCCATCTCAGGTTACGTTGTCAGCTTATTGGTGAGTCCTCATGTTTTGAGGGCTGTTTGACAGGATTTTATGTTATCTTACATTTCAGTACTGTTCGGGTTTGTTGGGTATGTTGTTCCATCAGCCATCGTATGTTGTAGAGGCTTTCAGACAATGTGTAGTATTCAACTTATGTGTACGTCTAGTATCTTCTAATGTTATGTTATGATTATGTTTCCTCTACATTTTTATGATTATCATTCCGCTTATTTGTATGAGATTAGTTATATGATTGAGCCATGGGTCCACTTGGGGTCTCTCATGGTCTCTTGTCCGTGTCTACGATCCGGGTGTATGTTCGGATTGTGACACTACGATCCGAGTGTACATTCAGATCGTGACATTTCTTCACACCTAAGCCCAAATTTCGAATTCAATCATGAATCCTCCTACTCAATTCCATGGGTTTTACCCAAATGCATGAAAATGTGATTTCTCTTTATGGGTTTGATTTAATTGAGTTTTAATTATTCAATTATGAATGATGGGTAGGTTTTATATTATTTTCTTTAAAATCATGTTTCAATCTTTTTAAATCGAATATGCCCTTTGATGAAGGTTCATGAAAGTTATGATTTATGATGAATATTCAATATTTTTAGATTTATTTATGATGGAAAAGCATGAATTAAAGTTACCCATGTTTATGAGCATAATTTGAAAGGATTGAATATGATGAAGTATTGGGCAATGTCCACATGTTGAAGAATGATTTATGAATTATGAAGCGAATTACATGAGTTATCGATTTATGATGTTGGACGATGAAAAAGGCCTATGATTCTTGGCTAAGCATGTTTTAAAGGGGATCAATGATGATAAATGTTATATTTTAGCCAATGAATCTTAATGCATGATATTATTTATTTACGTATGAGCCTATATGTATATTTTTGGGAGTCGTGTCTAGCACCGAGCAGCCCGGCGTTCAAAGGACTACGTCAGTGTCTCATAACTACGTACAACCATGGGTTTCTAATGATATATTGTATTGATAATGATCTCCTCAAATGTGATATCATGCCTAATGCACGACCCTTGCCTGGAAAGCCAGGGTCGGCTCTACCCACTTGAGTGAGATAGTTGAGGCATCATGAAAGGCTCTACCATGTTGGTGTCGGTTATGACGAGTCCTCCCATTGTTCCACATGTTTTATGCAATTGTTATATCTATGTTATTGGCTCAAGTTGTGTTTTGATAAAGTTTACATACGATCATGATAATGAATGATTTATGAACGATTTGAAAGTCTTGAGCCTTATTTTTTCTTACAAAGTTTACGATACAAGCATGATGTCCTTATCCTATGTTTATTTATGAGTTTATTTTACTTTTAAATGTCCATTTTACTTACCATGCATACTCGGTACATTCCACGTACTGACCATATACTTTCTATGCTGTATGAAATGATACAGGGTCCAGATCTCAGGCTCATCCTTATCCTTAGTCCATCTCAATTCTCGCTCTCAGCTATTGGTGAGTCCTCATGTTCCAAGGGTCGTTTGGAAAACTTTCATGTTATTTATGTTTCAGCATTGGTCAGGTTAGTTGGGGATGTTGTCCCATCAACCCATCTTATGTAGTGGAAGCATTCAGATAGGATGTAGAACTCGGCTTATGTATACGCCTAGTACTTCCGATTGTTACACTATGTTTACGTTCCTGCTTTGTTTTATGGTAAGTATTCTTCTTTATTAAATGAGATTAGATGTACTCATGTGCCATGGGTCTACTTGGGGTCTCTTAGGGTCGCTTGTCCTGTTTCTACGATCCGGGTGTATGTTCGGGTCGTGACAAACTTGGTATCAGAGCAATAGGTTGGGAGTGTCCTATGGTGTCTGAAAGCTGCATTAAGTAGAGTCTTTTTCATAGGTTTGAATCACGCCACACCTATGACGGAGAGGCTACTAGATGTTTAGGAAATGTTTCCTTCTTTCATGTTCTATGTCATGCGCTGAAAAGTCTGCCCCTCCTTCTAATTTGTGCGATTCACGATTACAGAATCATGGCACCTATAAGAATGAATGGAAATGATGAAGGCCACGGAGCTGGAAATGACCATGGGCATTAGCAAGCCCCACCTGTTTTGGAGCCCCAGGTATTAGAGTCGCTGCCCACGCTGAGTTTTGGGCGGATATTCAGATGTTGGCGCCGGCCTTGACCGCTCAGGTCAACCAGCAGGCTGTTGCGCAGGTCCCACAGAATGGCAATGCAGCGGCGGTTTGGATTAGAGACTTCTTGAGGATTAACACTCTTGAGTTTATGGGATCAAAGGTGGACGAGGATCCACACAAGTTCATTGAAGGGATCTTGAAGGTCACTCAGGTTATAAGGGTGACAAATGGGGAATGTGTTGACTTGGCCTCTTATCAGCTAAAAGAGGTCGCTCATATTTGGTACATGCAACAGAAGGACAGTAGGGCAGTGGGGGCGGGCGCTATCAACTGGGATGAGTTCCACATGGCTTTTCTCGATAGGTTCTTCCCTCGGGAGATGAGTGAGTTGAAAGCAGTGGAGTTTGAGAACCTCAAGTAGGGAAAGATGATAGAGTTGGAGTATTTGTTTGAGTTCACTCGTTTCAAAGTACGCCCAAGAATTAGTGATGGATCAGAGGGCGCGGGTGAGCCAATTCGTTCATGGTGTGGCTGGTTATTTAAACAAGGATTGTAGGACTGCTATGCTTCATTGGGATATGGAATTTCCTCGCATAGTGTTGTACGCTCAACAGATGGAGGCAGCTCATGCGAGGGAGAGGGAGGCAAAGGGGGGTCGGATGGATAGCCGTGGGTTTTCACATCAAAGGTGCGGCAGTGGCTACCGTCCACAATTTCAGCAGAAATCACTAGCCCCAACACCATCATCATCTAGTGTTCCATCCAGACCCAGGGGAGATCAAAGGAGCAGGGCTTTAGGGTCGAGGGATCAGAGGGGCACCCAGTTTGAGTATACCTCGCCAGCCTATGGGAAGTGCGGCAAGAGTCATTCCGAGGAGTTCCTGCTTGATTCAAATGTTTGCTATGGGTGTGGTGGATCTGGGCACATGCGTCGATCATGCCCATATGCTAAATAGGGTGATGATAGGGGTCGTGCACAAACCATCAGGACAGCAACAGCTCCAGCCTCTACTCTGCAGGGAGCATCGACTAGTGGAGGTGGCACACGGGGACAAAACCAATTCTATGCCCTTACCTTGCGCCAGGAGCAGGAGGCTTCGCCAGGCGTGGTCACTGGTATGTTGCGTGTCTTTCATATTGATGTTTATTCCTTGCTAGATCCGAGATCTACCTTGTCTTTCATGACTCCTTACATATCTAGTAGCCTTAGAGTTAGTCCTGAGACCTTGTCAGAACCATTTTTAGTTTCGACCCCTGTTGGTGATTCAATCATAGCTAGGCAAGTATATAGAGAATGCTCGATCACGGTGCGGCATAAGGTTACCTCCGCAGACCTTGTAGAGTTTAGCACGACTGACTTTGACATTATTATAGGCATGAACTGGTTGTTTGCATGTTATGCTTCGATTAATTATAAGACCCGTACGGTGGAATTTTCATTTTCTGGGTGAGTTAGTATTGGAGTGGAAGGGTAGTTCGGCGGTTCCAGCAGTTCAGTTTATTTCTTATCTTAAGGCCAGGAAGATGATTTCTAAAGGTTGCATGTACACCTAGTTAGGGGAAAGAATGTGGAGTCCAAGACCCCGACTATTCAGTCAGTTCTGGTGGTGTGCGAATATTCGGAGGTATTTCTAGATGATTTTCTCGATGTTCCTCCAGAGAGGGAAATTGATTTCGGTATAGATCTATTACCAGATATCCAGCCTATCTTTATTCCTCTCTACATGATGGCTTCACCTGAACTAAAGGAATTGAAGGATCAGTTAAAGGATCTGTTGGATAAGGGCTTCATTAGACCGAGCCAGTCTCCATGGGGTGCACCAGTTCTATTTGTTCAAAAGAAGGAAAATTCCCTTCGCATGCGTATTGACTATCGACAGTTGAATAAGGTTACCGCCAAGAATAGGTACCTCTTACCTAGGATCGATGATTTGTTTGACCAACTTCAGGGTGCTAAGTGCTTCTTCAAGATTGATCTCAGGTCTGGGTATCACCAGCTCAGGGTTCGGGAGAGTGACATCCCGAAGAGCGCTTTCAAGACTCGGTATGGTCACTACGAATTTGTTGTTATGTCTTTCGGACAAACCAATCCCCCTGCATATTTATGGATCTACTGAACAGGGTGTTCAAGGAATATTTTGACATGTTCGTGATTGTGTTCATTGATGACATTTTGACATACTCACGGAGCGAGGAGGAGCATGCTGCTCACCTAAGAGTGGTGCTTCAGACCCTCAAGGATCATCAGCTATATGCAAAGTTCAGTAAGTGTGAATTTTGGCTAGACTTGGTGGCATTTCCGAGTCATGTGGTATCAAGTAAAGGCATAAGGGTAGATTCCCAGTAGATTGAGGCGGTGAAGAATTGGCCCAGACCGGTAAATCCTTTAGAAATTCGGAGTTTCTTGGGCTTAGTAGGCTACTACCAATGATTCGTTGAAGGATTTTCTTCAATTGTAGACCCATTGACTAGGTTAACTCAGAAAAAGATGAATTTCCAATGGTTGGATGCTTGTGAGAAAAGCTTCCGACAGTTGAAGACCCGACTCACTTCGGCACCAGTGTTGACTTTGCCCGAGGGTACTGATGGCTTTGTTGTATATTGTGTTGCTTCAAGAGTCGGACTGGGATGTGTGTTGATGCAGCTGGGAAGGTAATAGCATATTCCTTGAGACAGCTGAAAGTTCAAGAAAATAATTACCCGACATATGATCTTGAGTTGGTCGTGGTGGTGTTTGCATTGAAGATATGGTGGCATTACTTATATGGGGTCCACGTGGATGTATTTACGGATCACAAGATCTTGGAATATGTGTTACACACAGAATGATCTAAATCTTCGACAAAGGAGGTGGTTGGAGTTACTATAGGACTACGACATGAGTGTCCTCTACCATTCGGGCAAGGCTAATTGGTTGCAGATATGCTTAGTAGGCTCTTTATGGAGAGTGTGTCCCACGTGGACTAGGTAAAGAAGGAGTTGGCGAGAGATGTCCATCAACTTTCAAGGTTGGGGGTTAGATTGATCGACTCGACTGATGGCGGCGTTATTGTGCAGGATGGGTCAAAATTGTCCTTAGTGGTCGATGTCAAGTTTAAGCAAGATGAGGATCCAATTTTGATGAAGCTGAAGGAGGCGGTATCGAGTCAGAAAGTGGAGGTTTTCTCCCAAGGGGGAGATGGTGTTCTATGATACCAAGGTCGGCTATATGTTTCGGATGTTGATAATTTGAGGGTTCGAATATTGCATGAGGCACATGGTACCAGATATTCCATCCATCCGGGATCTATGAAGATGTATCTGAATTTGCGGGAAATCTATTGGTGGGATTGTATGAAGAGGGATATTGCAGAGTTTCTCACCAAATGTCCAACCTTTCAGCAAGTGAAGTCGAGCATCAACGGTCGGGAGGTGTACTTTAAGATATTCGCATTCCCACTTGGAAGTGGGAGGAGACAAATATGGATTTTGTTACAGGCCTACCTCGCCCTCACCGACACTATGACTCTATTTGGGTGGGGTAGACAGGTTAATCAAGGTTGCATACTTCCTACCGGTTAAGACCACGAATTCAGCGGATGATTATGCCAAATTGTATATTCGGGAGTTGGTTTGACTTCATGGATTTCCCTTGTCTATTATTTTAGACCGAGGTACTCAGTTTACCTCCCAATTTTGGCAGTCTTTCAAAAATGGCCTTGGAACTCAGCTTAAGCTCAGCACCGCATTCCATCCGCAAATTGATGGCCAAGCGGAATGGACAATCCAAACTCTTGAGGACATATTGAGGGCATGTGTCATGGATTTCAAAGGTAGTTGGGATGATCATTTTCCCTTAATCGAGTTTGCTTATAATAGTAGCTATCACTCCAATATCCAAATGGCACCATTCGAGGCTCTTTACGGGCGAAGGTGTAGATCTCCTATCGGATGATTTGAGGTCGGTGAGGCAGCAATAATAGGGCAAGATTTAGTATATGAGGCAATGGTGAAGGTTCAGTTGATAAGGGACCGGTTGAAAACTGCTCAGAGTCGTTATAAATCATATGCCGATGTGAGGAGAAGAGATTTGAAGTTTGAGGTGGACAATTGGGTATTTCTAAAGGTATCTCCCATGAAGGGAGTCATGCGGTTTGGGAAGAAGGGGAAACTAAGTTCCCGCTATGTTGGCCCCTACCAGTTTGTGAGGAGAGTTGGTAAGGTGGCATATGAGTTGGAATTTCCTTCAAAGTTATCTTCAGTTCATCCCGTGTTTCATATATCTTTCTTGAAAAAGTGCTTGGGTGATCCATCTTTAGTAGTCCTGGTAGACAACGTTGGGGTAAAGAATAGTCTCAACTATGGAGAAATTTCGGTGAAAATATTAAATCGTCAAGTTTGTAAGCTAAGGAATAAAGAAGTAGCTTCAGTTAAAGTATTCTGGAGAAACCAGCATGTTGAAGGAGCTACGTGGGAAGCCGAAGCAGATATTATGTCTAAATACCCACACCTGTTCTCTATCGACTCAGTTTCAGTTTGAGGTATCAATTTTTGTCGTAAACCTCTAATCTGTTTTCATGTTCAGTTCATGCATACAAGTTTGTTTTATGATATGGTATATGTATATGATGTCTGAATTCAGTTCATCTATGTAGTACTTTTAGGAGGTAGTCATTCCATAAGTTTTCGGCTTAAATGATCAGTATTTGTATATGGTGATAGCTTGTTTCTGACTTTTCTGCATGTTTCTACACTCGAGGATGAATGTTCCTAAAGGGGAGATATTGTTATACCCCGAGAACACAAGGGTCGGACCCGGGAGTCAAACGGGGAAAATTTGGAAAAATGTTGCAGCAGTGCAGGATGAGTCATTAGACGACTCATGAGGAGACCCCATAAGTCGTCAGGTGGCTCATGGGAAGGCTGGAATGGGTTGAGGAATTGAGGTCCCCACAGGCATAGGAATGACTCGTGGTTAGCTACCAGGAGTCGTTAGGTCTACCGTGGGATGAGGTTAAGGATTAAATAGGAGGTCTGATAAGTATACCCAACGGATGGGACCCCACGAGTCGTGATCGGTCCCAACGACTAGTATGGTGGATCGTGAGCAACCCTATGGAAATTAAATTGAGGGTGAGGCAGTGTACTTGACGGGCGACATGACTAGTCGTTGCCCACCCTGACGAGTCATCAGGTCACCTGTTATGGTCACCTGGCAGTTATTTTCTGCGAATTAGTAAGGACCTTCTCATAATTTCCTAATCTCCTAAGGCATAAACTATGTCGTTTTAAGGTTGGAATAGGGTCTTTTAAGGGGGATTAGCCCATGTAAAGCCTTATTTATGCATGCAAGTGTTAGAGATGGGAGAAGAAGGTGATTCAAGTGTTCTTCCTCAAATTCTCCATATTCCATCTTGAGCTTTCAAGGGAAATTAAGAACCAAGTGTTCCCAGGTATGTAGGGTTTAGAATGGGTAATTTCCTCCACACCCATGCCCAAATTTCAAATTTAATCATGAATATTCCTATTCAATTCAGTGGGATTTTACCCAAATGCATGAAAATGTGATTTCTCTTTATGGGTTTGATTTAATTGAGTTTTAATTGTTGAATTATTAATGAAGGGCAGGTTTTATATTATTTTCTTTAAAATCGTGTTTCAATCTTTTTAAATCGAAAATGCCCTTTGACAAAGGTTCATGAAAATTATGATTTATGATGAATATTCAATATTTTTGAGATTTATTTATGATGGAAAAGCATAAATTCAAGTTACCCATGTTTAGGAGCATAATTTGAAAGAATTTAATATGATGAAGTATTGGGCAATCCTCACATGTTGAAGAATGATTTATAATTTATGAAGCGAATTACATGAGTTATCGATTTATGATGTTTGCCGATGAAAAGGGGCTATGATTCTTGGATAAGCATGTTTTAAAAGGGATCAATGATGATAAATGTTATATTTTAGCCAATGAATCTTAATGCATGATGTTATTGATTTACGTATGAGCCTATATGCATGTTTTGGGAGTCGTGTCTAGCACCGAGCAGCCCAACGTTCAAAAGACTATGCTGGTGTCTCATAACCACGTGCTACCATGGGTTTCTAATGATATATTGTATTGATAATGATCCCCTCAAATGTGATATCACGCCCAATGCACAACCCTTACTTGGCAAGCCAGGATCAGCTCTACCCACTTGAGTGAGATAGTTGGGGCCTCATGAAAGGCTCTACCATGATGGTGTCAGTTATGACAAGTCCTCCCATTGTTCTGCTTGTTTTATGCAATTTATATATATATATGTTATTAGATCAAGTTACGTTTTGATAAAATTTACATACAATCATGATAATCAATGATTTATGAATGATTTGAAAGTCTTGAGCCTTATGTTTACTTACGAAGTTTATGATACAAGCATGATGTCCTTCTCCTATGTTAATTTATAAGTTTATTTGACTTTTAAATTTTTGTTTTACTTACCTTGCATACTCGGTACATTTCACGTACGACTGCATACTTTCTATGTTGTATCGTTTCATGATAGAGGATCCGAATCTCAGGCTCATCCTCATCCTTAGTGCATCTCAATTCTCGCTCTTAGCTATACGTGAGTCCTCATGTTTCGAGGGCTGTTTGGCAGACTTTTATGTTATTTATTTTTCATCACTGGTCGGGTTAGTTGGGGATATTGTCCCATCAACCCATCTTATGTAGTAGAAACTTTCAGACAAGATGTAGAACTCAACTTATGTATATGCCTAGTACTTCTGATTGTTATACTATGTTTATGTTTCCACTTTGTTTTATGCTAAGTATTTTTCTTTATTAAATGATATTAGATGTATGCATGTGCCATGGGTCAACTTGGGCTCTGTCGGGTTCCCCTATCCCCTGTCTATGATCCGGGTGTACGTTCGGGTCGTGACAAGCACCGGTGTTGACTTTACCCAAGGGTACTGATGGCTTTGTTGTATATTCTGATGCTTCGAGAGTCGAACTGGGATGTGTTTTGATGCAGCTGGGAAGGTAATAGCATATGCCTTGAGACAGCTGAAAGTTCATGAAAATAATTACCCGACACATGATCTTGAGTTGGCCGTGGTGGTGTTTGCATTGAAGATATGGCGGCATTACTTATATGGGGTCCACGTGGATGTATTTACGGATCACAAGATCTTGGAATATGTGTTACACATAGAAGGATCTAAATCTTCGACAAAGGAGGTGGTTGGAGTTACTAAAGGACTACGACATGAGTGTCCTCTACCATTCGGGCAAGGCTAATGTGGTTGCAGATACGCTTAGTAGGCTCTTTATGGAGAGTGTGTCCCACGTGGACTAGGTAAAGAAGGAGTTGGCGAGAGATGTCCATCAACTTTCAAGGTTGGGGGTTAGATTGATCGACTCGACTGATGGCGGCGTTATTGTGCAGGATGGGTCAAAATTGTCCTTAGTGGTCGATGTCAAGACTAAGCAAGATGAGGATCCAATTTTGATGAAGCTGAAGGAGGAGGTATCGACTCAGAAAGTGGAGGTTTTCTCCCAGGGGGAGATGGTGTTCTATGATACCAAGGTCGGCTATATGTTTCGGACGTTGATAATTTGAGGGTTCGAATATTGCACGAGGCACATGGAACCAGATATTCCATCCATCCGGGATCTATGAAGATGTATCGGGATTTGTGGGAAATCTATTAGTGGGATGGTATGAAGAGGGATATTGCAGAGTTCGTAGCCAAATGTCCAAACTGTCAGCAAGTGAAAGTTGAGCATCAATGTATGGGAGGTGTACTTTAGGAAATCAGCATCCCCACTTGGAAGTAGGAATATATTAACATGGATTTCATTACAGGTCTACCTCCTACTCGTCAGCAATACGATTCCATTTGTGTGGTAGTCGACAGGTTAACCAAGGCTGCACACTTCCTACCGGTCAAGACCACGGATTCAGCAGATGATCATGCCAAGTTGTATATTCGGGAGTTGGTTCGACTTCATGGGGTTCCCTTGCCTATTATTTCAGACCGAGGTACTCAGTTTACCTCCCAATTTTGGTGGTCTTTCCAAAAGGGACTTGGGACTCATGTTAAGCTCAGCGCATTCCATCCGCAAATGGATGGCTAGGCGGAACGGACAATCCAGACTCTAGAGGACTTGTTGAGGCCATGTGTCATGAATTTTAAAGGTAGTTGGGATGATCATTTTCCCTTAATCAAGTTTCCTTATAGTATAAGCTATCACTCCAGTATCCAAATGGCACCGTTCGAGGCTCTTTACAGGTGAAGGTGTAGATCTCCCATCAGATGGTTTGAGGTTAGTAAGGCAGCTATGATAGGGCTAAATTCAGTTCACGAGGCGATGGTTAAAGTTCAGTTGATAAGCGACCAGTTGAAAACCTCTCAGAGTTGTCAGAAATCAAATGCCGATGTGAGGAGAAGAGATTTGGAGTTTGAGGTGGACAATTGGGTAGTTCTAAAGGTATGTCCCATGAAGGGAGTTATGTAGTTTGGGAAGAAGGGGAAACTGAATCCCCGATATGTGGGTCCTTATTGGGTTATAAGGAGAGTTGGTAAGGTGGTGTATGAATTGGACTTGCCTTCAGAGTTAGCTTCAGTTCATGCCGTGTTTCATGTATTGCTCTTGAAAAAGTGCTTGGGTGATCCAGCTTTAGTAATCCCGATAGACAGCGTTGGTGTAAAGGGTAGCCTCAGCCATGAAGAAATTCCGATAAAATCTTAGATTGTCAAGTTTGTAAGCTAAGGAACAAAGAAGTAGCTTCAGTTAAAGTATTTTGGAGGAATCAACATGTTGATGGAGCTACGTGGGAAGCTGAAGCGGATATGATGGTTAGATGTCCATATTTGTTCTCTACCGGCTCAATTCCGACTTGACGTACCAGTTTTTTCCCTATGAATCTATCTAGTTTTCATGTTCAATTCATGTGTACAAATTCTTTTATGTGTATGAATGTGTATGTGAAGTATGAGATCAGTTCAACTATGTGGTTTTATTCCGATGTAGTCATTCCGTAAAAAATCCGATTAAAATGATCAGTATATGGCTATGATAAATTGAATGTTTCTGTTTTCTGCTTGTTTCCTACATTCGAAGACGAATGTTTCCAAGGGGGAGATATTGTAATACCCCGAAAAGGACTAAGAATTGACCCAGGAGTTGAATTTGAAAAGTGTAGAAAAATGGCAAAACATCACAGTACGGGCGACTCAACGACTCGGGATTGGATACCACGAGTCATCGTAAGCTGTCATGGTATGGGGGTTCAGGGAGGCAGTGGTGACAATAGACAAAGTAATGACTCATTTCTTGAAACAACAAGATGTCGTTTGTACTCGTGGAAGGCTGTGATCTGGGTCATCCAACGACCCATCATGAGTAACAATAACCCGTTGTCACGAGTCGTGGTGAGAGGACATAAGGGTTCCAGTGGACTTAACTGACGGACACCAAGACCCATTAGAGGACGCAATGAGTCGTGGTGAGCCTCGTTGTTAGGGAGTTCAGAACTTTCAAAGGGGGAAACCAACGATCCGTTAGACGTAAAGACGACCCGTCTTGTCCAGTCGTGGTTTAAATTCGGAAATTGGACCTGGGCAGTCCATATGACAGACCATACCACGAGTCATGCTAGTTACCAACGATTCGTTGGTATGTCCGTTGGTCTGTCCATACCAATTTTTCAGGGAAATTTTACTAAGGGAATATTCAACTTTTCCATGCTTTGATACCCTAAACTACATCGTTTTGTGTATTTTTATGAGTGTGTTAAGATGAGTTAAGTCCCTAATGCATACCTATTCCCGTGCAAGATCTTTTAGAGGGGTTTTAGGGAGATTCAAGATCTTCTTCTCCAAAATTCCATCAATTTCTTTCTGGGTATTCAAGGAACATCGAAATCCGTCCATTTCCAGGTATGTAGGGTTTAGAATGGGTGAATCCTTTCACACCCATGCCCAAATTTCGATTAAATCATGAATTCTCCTATTCAAGTTCTATGAGGTTTTACCCAAATGCATGAAAATGTGATTTCTCTTTATGAGTATGATTTAATTGAGTTTTAATTATTGAATTATGAACGATGGGCATGTTTTATATTATTTTCTTTAAAATCGTGTTTCAATCTTTTTATCGAAAATGTCCATTTGATGAAGGTTCATGAAAGTTATGATTTACGATAAATATGCAATATTTTGAGTTTATTAATGATGGAAAAGCATGAATTCAAGTTACCCATTTTTATGAGCATATTTTGAACGAATTGAGTAAGATAAAGTATTGGGCAATGCCCACATGTTGAAGAATTATTTATGATTTATAAAATGAATTACATGATTTATCGATTTATGATTTTGGCCGATAAAAAGGGCCTTTGATTCTTGGCTAAGCATGTTTTAAAGGGGATCAATAATGATAAATGTTATCTTTTAGCCTATGAATCTTAATTCATGATGTTATTTATTTACTTATGAGCCTATATACATGTTTTTGGGAGTCATGTCTAGCACCAAGCAGCCCGGCGTTTAAAGGACTACGTCGGTGTCTCATAACCACGTGCCACCATGGGTTTCTAATGATATATTTTATTGATAATGATCCCCTCAAATGTGATATCACGCCTAATGAACGACCCTCACCAAGCAAACCAAGGTCCGTTATGCCCTCTTGAGCTAGATAGTTGGGGCATTATGAAAGGCTCTACCATGATAATGTCGGTTATGACGATTCATCCCATTATTCCGCATGTTTTATGCATTGTTATATTTATGTTATTGGCTCAAGTTATTTTTTTATAAAGTTACTTACGATTATGATTATGAATTCTTTATGAATGATTTGAAAGCCTTGAGCCTTATGTTTTCTTACGAAGAATATGATACAAGCATGATGTCCTTCTCCTATGTTTATTTACAAGTTTATTTTACTTTTTAATGTCCATTTTACCTACCTTGCATACTCGGTACATTCCATGTACTGACCGTATACTTTCTATGTTGTATCATTTTCTGATACAGGGTCCGAATCTCAGGCTCATCCTCATCCTTAGTCCATCTCAGCTTATTGGTGAGTCCTCATGTTTCGAGGGCCGTTTGAAAGACTTGTATGTTATCTTGTGTTTCAGTATTTTTCAGGTTAGTTGGGGATGTTGTCCCATCAACCCATCGTATGTAGTAGAGGCTTTCAGACAGTATGTAGTATTCCGCTTATATGTACGTCTAGTATTTTCTGATGTTATGCTATGGTTACATTTCCGCTATGTTTTATGTTTGATATTCCGCTTATTTAAAGGAGATTAGCTGTATACATGTGTCATGGGTCGACTTGGGGTCTCTCGGGGTCCTTTGTCCCGTGTCTACGATTCGAGTGTACATTCGAGTCGTGACAATTATTTAGGTGTAGGATAGTTTCTCTTCTTAGTTAGCTTGAGGACAAGCAAATGCTTTAAGTTGGGGGTGTTAATGTGTCAAGAATTTGTGACACATCTTTGATTCATTTCATAGCATTTTTCATGTCCTTAAGAGTTAAATTAAGTGGAAACTAACCTCATTATTTCTTGTTTTAGGAACCCAAGAAAAATGAAGAAAAGAGGTGTTAAAGCCAGAAATCTGTCCAAAGGACGAGACAACTGATAGACCATCTGTCTGATAGACAGTCCATATGTTCAGTCGTCCAAGTCAAGCCAATGATTCCAGAAACCAACTTGAAGAGGTCTGTATATGACAAGTTGAAGGATGGACCATCTTTGTAGAAGATGGTCCGTCAATTGAAGGACAAACTCAGTATGAGGCAGAAGACAATTATAAATGCGAAGCCAAAGATGGATCGTCTTTCCAAAACATGGTCTGCCGATCAAGGGATAGATAACTGATTGACAGAGGACGATCATAAACAACAGGATAAAGGAAGACCAATCCTTCCAAGGGATGGCCCATCCCAGCATACCTAGCACCTTCGAGTTTAAATTATTTCGGGCTTGTTGTGACATAGTATAAATATATTTTTCTTCTTTTTTTCATAGAGTTTCTCAGCCATTATTTTTAGTAGAGAGTACAGATGGATAGATAGCTTTTTTATTCACAGTAGATCTTATATTTAGCTTGTAATTTTGGAGATCCAAGTTCATCAATTGAAATTTTTTTCTATATTTTATAATTCCATTGGTGTGAATGTCCAATTACTTTCTTTCTCTTCATCTTCTTGCTATGGGTAATTAAACCTAGATCTAGGCTTATGAACCCAATTGGTTGTGAACCTTAATGATCCCAATTTGGTAAAATTGTGTATGGGCTTATGAACATTTGATTGATTATTGCTTTGTAGTATGTGATTGGTGGTGAAAGTCACCCAATCCTGCCCAATTACCTCTATGAGACTTGAAAAAGTAAATTTAGGTTAAATTAGCATCAATCAACAATAACTCAAGGCATAACCCTTGGTTCATGGATTCTCCTAGATATAGGTTAAATTTAAATTGGCAACAAGCAATTGGGTAGAAGGGACTTCTTTCTAATTTGACAAAATTGAAGTAGATTGACACCTATGGTGCTATTGAAAGATACCCATAGATTTTCTAACTCTTTGCTTGCATGTTCAACCATATCTCATTCAATAGTTGTAGTTAAATTTACTCAATATTAATTCAAATAGTCTCTAATCTTGCAATACTATATTTATTAGTACAATATAGAGTGGACTTTGCATAGTCTTTATGGGATTCGACCCCAACTCTATATTGGGTTCTATATTTGCTTCGATCATTTACATTACCAAAATTTTGTAGTGGATTTGAACGAGATTAGGGTCTCAAATCTTGTAAAGATGTTCTTTTTCACAAACTTTACCACCACCTTATCATCATTGGTGGGAAGAGCCACGGCCTCCACCCATTTTGATATGTAATCAACAACAACCAGCATGTACTTGCTGCTAAAGGATGGTGGGAAGGGCCCAATAAAGTCAATTCCCCATAAGTGGAAGATCTCTATCTCAAAAATACTATTCAAAGGCATCACATGCCTCCTTAGAATTGCTCCCATCCATTGACATTGGTCACAACCCTTCATATAAGCTAGAGCATCCTTGAACAGATTAGACCAAAAGAAGCTGGATTGCAATACCTTTTTTGTTGTTCTTTCTCATCCATCATGTCCATCATATGGAGATAAATGACAACTCTCAAGAACTTGCTTCACTTCACTTTCCATAGTGCATCTATGAATTGCTTGATCCGGGCCTTGCTTGAACAAATAGGACTAATCCCATAAGTAGAAATAGGAATCATGATAGAGCTTCTTCTAATTTTGGGTGTTTACTTCAAAAGGATACACCCCCACTAACCAACAAATTAAGAATATTCACATACCATAGTAACTCTACAAAATCAGGGAACTCCTCACGAATCAAGCAATCTTTGGTCATATGAAACCAGCCTTCAAGTCTAGATAAGTTTGTACGCAACCTAATTTTCTGTTCCCTTTCTATCCTTGATCTTAAGATCAAATTCCTAGAGCAGAAAAATCCACATAATGAGCCTCGGCTTCGCATATTTCTTATTAAATAAATATGGATAGTAGCATGATTTGTATAATTAATCACCTTAGTCCCCACAAGATAAGACCAAACTTTGTTGAAAACATACACTAATCCAGCATCTCTTTCTCTGTCACAGTCTAATTCATATAAGATGTATCAAGAGTTTTGCTTGCATAATAGATGGAATGAAAATCTTTTCTCTATACGAGAATAGCCACCACTACGACATCGTTTCCATCACACATTAGTTCAAATGGCAACTCCCAAGCCGATAAAACCAATATTGGAGATTCCACTAATCTTTTCTTAGTTCCTCAAATCCTTTCACACAATCACTAAAAAAATCAAATTTTACCTCTATTTCTAGAAGTATACAAATGGGTCTGAAAATCATAGAAAAGTCTTTGATGAACTATCTATAGAAACCTGTATGCCCAAGAAAATTGTGAACGCCTTTCACCGATGCTAGCGGTGGCAACTTTTCAATCACCTCCACCTTGGCCCGATCAACCTCTAGACCCTTCTGTGACACCTTATGAAAAAGGACAATGCCCTCCTGGACCGAAAAGTGACACTTTTCCCAACTGAAGACTAAATTTTTCTCCTCACACAGGGTCAAAACCCTGTCAAGATTCTACAAACAAGCCTCAAAAGAGTTACCAATAAATCAAAAAATCATTGATAAATACCTTGATGAAATTCTCCATCGTGTTAGAAAATATGTCCATGCATCTCTTAAATGTGGCAGGTACATTGCATAGTCCAAATGGCATATGCTTAAAGGAATAAGTACCATAAAGACAAGTGAACGTCATCTTCTCTTAATCATTCAATGCAATGGCTATTTGATTGTAGCATGAATACCCATCTGTCATGCAATAATATTTCTGGCCAGCCAGTTTGTCCAACATCTAATCGATGAAGGGAATGGGATAATGTTCCTTGCGTGTGGCGTCATTCAATTTCATGAAAACCATACAAATTTTCCACCCAGTGACTATACATGTAAGAATCAGCTCGTTCTTCTCATTTGTAATAACTGTCATCCCTCTTTTATTTGGGACACATTGTATTGGGCTAACCCACTTACTATCAGGGATCAGATAAATAATACTCGCATAAAGCCACTTGATAAACTCCTTCCTCACCACGTCCTTCATTACTGGATTTATCCTCCATAGGTGTTAAACATTAGGCTTAAATTGTCCTCCATAAAGACCTTATGCATGCAAAAAGCAAAGCTGATCCTATGAATGTCAGACATTTGCCATTTGTTTGTCTTTCTTCCACCTTTTCAAAATGGAAAATCCTTCCTTAACTTGTACATCAGAAAATCCTGCAGCATGCATAACCGATAAAGCATCATCCTCCCCAAAACAATCATACTTGAGGTGGAAAGGTAGTGTTCCAGTTCCAACATCGGAGCTTCCTCAATAGACATCTTGGGAGGAGGCCTGCCTAAGTGGTCTATTAAGAGGCTCAAAGTCACCTCTAATGATGAATATGCTTGCTATATCTAATATCCGAATCATCTATTAAGCATCAACATCATCAAAAATATCATAAAACCCACATGTGCTCTCTCTAATAGGCCACTACATGTGATTAGAGGGAGATCTAACTCAATATCTAGTATGGTGATGGTGGACAACTCTTCAAAAATAGTCGAAAGCTTTATTACCTTGTACACATCAATGACCTCCACCTTGTCATGAGCCCTCATAGTCAGTTATCTGGCAGCTACATTAATAAATGCACACCCAATTTTCAATAAGGGATTTCCCAGGAAAAATGGAACTTCCATATCTGGCTAAAAATATATTATGACAAAATATACCAGAAACATGAGAGACCCAGTATGCACCAAGACATCCTCAATGATACCATAAAGTCTTAGCAAAGATCTATTTTCCAACTAAATAATAACAATGGTGGGCATGAGCTACCCAACCCTATCTTCTTAAAGATAGAAGATGGCATCATGTTAATACTGGCCCAAAAATCATACAATGCCCAAGCTACAATTGTCTGCCCAATAGAAATCTCATAGGTGAAGCTACCTAGATCTTTCCATTTGGCCGGTAACCTATTCTAAATCATAGAAGTGCACTCAGTACGTACAACTGTAGCATACCGATTCAATCAAGTCTTGTTCTACGATGTCCTTAATGTACTTAGTATATTTGGGAACCCCTTGAAACACATCAATAATAGAAAGATTAATGTGCACCTACTTTATTAAATTGAGAAACTTCTTGAAATTTACTTTTTCTTTTTGCTTCTTAAATTTCTGTGAGAAAGGAGGTGGTGGCTTCACACTATATGGTGCATCTCAAACTTTTACCTCCTTTTCAAGCTTTGTTTGCTCTTCTTAAACTTCAATACTTTTCTACAGTATTTTCCTTGGAATAAGATTCTCTTGCTCTGTACCACTACAGGTAGTGACTGCATTTACTTGATTAGGAATTAGGGCTATATCACTAGGTAAGCCTTCTTAAGGCCTTGAATTCTATGCTCCTACTATTTGACCTAGTTCTTCATGTATGAAACCATCTTTGATTGGTCATCCATGATCTTCTTCAATATCTCCTTAATATTGTTTGACTAAGTATATGACTAGTTCCCTTATGACTGCTGTTGATAGTTTCACTAATTTTTCCCTTGGATCCTGTATCGATTTTGGTTCCCACCCTATGAGAAATTGGGGTGATTTCGCCAATTTGGATTGTAGGTGCTGCCAAAGTTTTGACTTTTGCTCTCTGTGTATTATCTAGAAAATTGACTGAGTTTAAATTTTCCCTACACAATCCCACTGAATGATCACACCCACCGCAAAATTTATACTAAGTCTAAACCTGTTGCACTACATTAACTAGGGCTTGGGTATGACCTATACCCAAATTGTTGAATTGGTGTGTTCATCCATTTCTGTAGGATGGCAAACTAAGTGGACAATGCCATGACACTACCAACGTCTAATACACCTATTGCCTTTTTCACCACTTCTCTTGAGCTAGATCCATTCCATTCCCGATTGACTTGTGAAATACAATTCAGGAGAGAGTATAGTTCATCATAAGTCTTCTCTAAAACCTAACCACATCGCTGAATCTAATAGAATCTTCTTGTGAGGCTAAAGACTATCTGTAAAGGTATGCACCAAAATCGAATTCGTCTAATGGTGATGTGGACAATCTCTAAGAAGGGATTTAAATCTTTCCCGCGCTTGGTAAAAATTTTCACCTTCTCTCTACTTGAAGCTCAGGAGAATGTCACTGACAAAGAAGAGCTCTACCAATCTCTGCTTTTTATTTGGTACAAATTTTCACCTTCTCTCTACTTGAAGCTCAAGATATCACTTCTCAATCATATAGGATTTTTGGATGGAAAGAAACAAATGAGAAACTTTCATTCAAGATCATTCCATGATGTAATTGAGTTCGACGGGTTGGCTTTCCACCATCCCTTTGTTTCCTCCATTAGAGAGAATAGAAAAAGAGTGACTTTCACATAATCAGCTGAGACTCTAGTAGGAATGTAGGTATCACTTATCTCTAAAATGTTCTGAATATGTTTTTGTGCATCCTCATATGAAAGACCTATGAATTTTCGGCTATTGTGCAAAAGTTGCACCATGTTCTGTTTAAGCTCAAATGTACCTCCCGCTTCAGGTTTGTGAATACTGGAGGTGACATTACCTGAGAGTAGGATTGCCACTTCACAGACAGGTCTTAGAGTTTCCATTTCTACCAGAACAATCTCACGATCCTAAACCTGTTTGATTGGATATAAGATAGTTCCCCTATATTTTTGATGAAATAGTCATTCAAATTTAGGATATGGTTCAGTTACTTCTTTGTCTCGTGCTAACTTATTGCAATAGTAAGAGTGTACCTGTAGAAATAATGACTAAGATCATATAGTCAACACTTGAACAGTGAAACAATAAAACAAAAACTAGAAATTTACTAATTTCTAAGTCCTCGACAATGGCACCAAATTTGCTGGCAACTCCCAACTACCCACAAGTGCACGTGGTCATCCAAGTAATATAAAAATTTTAAATATGAATGTCGAACCCAAGAGACTTGTGACTTAGCTACATCTAGTTAGTTCAATTACTATGAAATAAATCAAGTGTGAAGAGTAACCAGAGAGTGTTTGAATGTTAATCTATTCTAACAAAAATAAAGGCGAGAGAGAGAAATTAAAAGTTGTGATCACTATTAGTAACTTATTCCAAGGTTACGACTTTATTTAGCAATAATTTCTAGCATTAGATTTCCTTGACTGATTAGTTTATGTGGTTATCGATTTATGGGGTGAATTGTGTCATTATGGTCTTCCGAGCCTCTAATGATATATGCATATGAAATTCTACATCTATATTTATATGATAAAGAATAAATCATACGAACTAAATTAGCTTCTCCCATTTAATAACCAAGAAAGACATTCTATGTATATTCCTATCCTAGCCACAAGTCAATTTTCAGTTTTACTTCAAGAAAACATCTTACTCCCTATATTTTTCGTTCTATCTTATTGTCCTTCTTATGGGTTCATAATAAGATTATAAATGTATTTCAATGGTTTCCAATCATCAAAATAGTAAAATCAAGAATATAAGAACAACCATTTAACAAACTAACTTCGTCAAGTCAATCATCCACTAAACATTCGTGCGTTTTGTTGTAACCTCTGAACAAGGGTTTTTATCCCTTCATGTTGATGCAAAAAACACAAGAATTTGATGTGTTCATTCAAATTAAAGTCTAAGAAAATAAAGAAGAAAAGAAACCTAATGGTGAATCTCTTTCTCCACTTGACATGTTCTTATTGGCGACCAACCCTAATTACATTTATACATATATATATATACACATATATATACACATATATATACACATATATATATATATACATCTATCTATCTATCTATATATATATATATATATATAGATTATATATATATAGAGAGAGAGAGAGAGAGTAGTGAAAAATACCCCCTTATCCTAAGTGGTTCTGAATTGCACAAAATAAGGAATTGATTTTAGGATAATGGCTTGCCTGACACACCAATTGACACACCAACCTGGCCGTATTTTGTCCTTCTGATGTTTTAGTTCTAGAGTAGGGCACCAGTCAGTGGACCAACTTAGTGCCTAGAAACTCATCCAAAGTTTTCCAGAGCTATGAACCTTCCTTATTAACTCACTTCGAGTTGATTTCCACCATATTTTCCTATAAAACATCTAATCACATTTGGTAGCTCACTATCAAGAGTTTTCAATCAAAACACATAATTATAAGTGAATATACTTCTCAAACAAAGATAAACGTGGATAAAATATGGCAAGCGGAGTATAAATATGCCCAAGATCAATACGGAAACTTTTATCTCGAGATATGATCTTTTCAGTAGGAGTGTGCAAAGTTGGAAACCTAGCACAACAGACAACTAGCACAACAGACAACTAGATGAACTTTGAAAATTTGCACAAGTCTATCTAGAGGTAGTTCCGCCCAAAAGATTGTTTATATGTTGAATTTCTAGATGTTAGTTGCTAACAATACGAATGATATGTGGTTAAGAGGCTCATTTATCAAGATATGAATCTTACACGAGAATTCACAAGTTCAGAAATAAACATAGTAGACATTTGTCTTAAATTGTAAAAATTTACTTTTGACAATTTAGAAGGCATTCGACCATGATATTATTCGAGGTTGTTGATCTCAAAATATACTTTCCAATAGTGTAGATGGATATATTATAATTTATACTCCAAGCTTGAGGTATGAATTTCCTACCAAGCCTCTTGTTCAGGACCCGCCATGTACATCTTCGTCAAATGCTTCATGTACAAGCCATGTTGTAAGTATCGACACTCAATTTTAATTTTCTGTATTTAAAATTTGCTTCATCATGCTTCCATCTCATTTAGCATAATATACTAATTTTTCACACATTTTTTCAACTTTAAATAATTTATTTATTATTATTCTTATTTTTATAAATATCAAAATCTTTTTATCAATTTATTACATTTATAAATATATCACTATTTTTATATATTTTTCTACACTTTAAAATAGTTTATTAATAATTATTTTTATTTTTGTAGATTTTATAATTTTAACAATTTATTTACATATTAAATAATGTTAATAGTCATTATTTTGTTACAGTCATTTGTATATAAACAACATATATTATAATCTTACTTTGATTAGTCGTTATTTTTTTCTTTGATTCAAATCTGTCGTAAAACTAGACCATATAAGATATATAAACAAAGTATATAAAGAAAAGCAAGAGACGAGAGTGTAGATAGAAAATATAGCTTTTCTTACTCCTTTCATGTATTTCCTAAATGTTCTTCCAAGTATCAAGTGTTCAAGTGTATACAATATAATCCTCAAAATCTCTCTTTATAGTGTTACATAGAGACATACAAAAGATAGTCATAAACATGATATTAAGGGGAAAATCATGGAAGAGGTGGGACACATAGCATTAATAATTTGAAGTAATGGTGGAGGTGGAGCATAATGGTAAAATGTAGTGGGGAGATGAAGAGATTAAATTTAATGGACATCCACATAAATAATAAGTTCTATAACACTCCCCCTTGGATGTCCATAGATGATGTACCTCGTTAAAATATTACTATGAAGAAAACTAACGAAAAAAAAATCTAGTGAAGAAAAAAGAGTACACATATTTTAAGATACACAATGTTTGGTGCATCGTTCAAAACCATGAAAGAAAAACCCAGTGGGACAACATATTGGTTAACAAAAAGTGTACAATGTGTACTTTACTCTCCATGATGAAAACATCACTTTATATTTCAAGGACGGTGAATTTTATTCTTGTATAACCAATTTTCAAATATTGAGATCGACAATACCTCAAAAAAATATTCCACCAAATTATCATTTTAGTTTAATTTTTATTTCATAATTCATTTAAACATTGTGTTTAAAAAAGTATTTTGCTAAAGTTTTTTAGTTTTCAATTCAATCTTCACCCTTTCTGAATGAAGAAAGAGAGTGAAAGAGAAAATATCAATGCGATAGGTACAAAGGTGTGAGAAACTGTCTTTGAATATACTTTATCTTATCTTCTTCGACATATTCTTCTTTCAATTGATTTATGCAAGCAACAATGTCTTCAATATTACTGGAATCATTTTTTAAAATAAAAACAACACATATCTTATGTATTAGTCACTTGGTTTACACATTTCTAGTATCCTGGCAGGACTTAAATACGTACCAATGATTGATATTCTATTGAATGTTATAGTATGACAGTATCCCCATATCAAAATATATAACTTTTATGCGATCAAACATTATGTGGATTAAATAATATTTTTTGTATTTGTATAACCAACATGTTATACCCCATAAGATTTTCAACACCTAGGTGGCCTATTCGCACGGTGGTTAGGCATATTTGAAAGCCATACGTGCTAGAGAAAGGCCCGGGAAAGGATCGGACGGATAACCTGTTGAACCATCGCGGAAGGAGCCGAGGCAGAGACCCTCCGCGATAGCAACGTGTCATGGAGGTAGAGCCTCCGCGTTGGCTTTGTGACACGTTGGCCTTGTCCAGGCCCAAGTATATAAAGCCCCACTTCGGTTTTAATTCATTTTAAACTTATAAAATTTCCAAAAGACAGAGAGAACAACCAGAGAAAGGAAATAGAACGAAGAGGGTAATATAATTTCGTCCGATTACACTACCAAACGCAATCCAAACCTAAATTAACTTCAAATACTGAGGTATTTAGCAGCAGAGAGCATTCCTACGAATTTAGTTTCATGAAATACGGCCGACGAATCGTCGAGCTACCAGACTAAGGTAAGTGGAATTGCTCCAAACTAGTGTCTATGTGTTTCTAGCTGTGAAGTGAATATTTCTCCCTTCTGGACTTCTGGAGAATAGCGAGTTTTTGACCGTCTTTCGATAAGCCTAAGTTTAGGCTATAATTATATCGAAAGTGATGTCGTCCTTCAGAATAAAGTTGTATTTCGTACTGATTGATATATATATGAATGCAGTTGGGAGGAATAGCTGAAACACTGACCAAGCTACGCCAGTTAGTCGGGAAATCAAAAGTGAAGGTATGTAAAGCTAGTTTCCTCGGCAAGTTAGTAATCTCCGTATAGTAAAGTAATTCAAAGGCCAGTAGAATGTTCAGAAGTCATGTGTTATGTTTATTACGAATGTTGGTACGATATTAGAAGCCTCATGTTATAATTAGCGCGAAACATGCTAGCACGATATAGATTCTAATACAAGTGTTAGGAACTGCACAGCATGCTCAGTATGTGATGTAATACAGAATGTTAGGATATTATCGGATTTGGTTGAAACCCAGTAAAACAATGTAATATCTGTAAGGCATCTCAGAAGTAGAATGATAGGTTAAAATGAAGTTTATAAAGCATGTTAGAAATAGTAAATCATGTTATTATAGAAACTCAGTATACAACATGGTTTTCAGCAGAAAAACTATACCTTGTTCAGCGTTAGACTCAGCACAGTATGGCAGAAGATTATATTTATACATATATACTATTATCAGTCTCAGCATGTATTAAGTACGTACACATTACCATTACTAGTTCAGCACACAGTATGTACGGATACTTTACTACTATTAGCTTCAGTATGTGGGATATGCAGATAGTATTACTAGTTGAGACCATTGCATTGTTTTGGGGTTGGATTACCTAGCATCCATGACCTCCCCAGGGTTAATAGCTGTATCGACTCATCTGCCAGCGGATGAGGGTACGTCGCTCCACGGAGTGGCATGCCGTCCCACAGGGGACGAAGATGGGATGCCATTTTTCCCCATATTGTGCCTTGGTCGGCCCTTACACACCCCTGTCGAGCGGATACGCCCAGGTGTTGATTCAGGAGTCCTTCGGACTCAGGTACAGTTATAGTCAGGGGCACAGCGAGCCCAAGTGCATACCCAGGGAACCGGCAGGATGCTTATAGTTATTATAGGAGATGGGATGACTGAGGTAGGGGTATAGATTGCATGCTGGTTGTACCTCCCGGCTTATGGGGGCCGGGTAAGGTTTGTGTGTGCTATGTTATGTTATGTTATGTTATGCCATGTTACATTAGATACGAGTAGATCAAAAGTAGAACGATACATCTCCAGGTATTACTCCTACTCCTTCCAGTATAGTTAAGAGTAGGCATAGTTTTACATTATCAGACAGTTAATCTTTTCCTTCCTATTTCAGTTTCATCAGTTGTATTGTTGTTTTCAGATATTTCTTTCAATTATTGCTTTACATACTCAGTACCAGCGGTACTGACGCCCGGTGGGGCGCTGTATTACTTGCCTACAGGTATTCATAGACGAGGAGGTGATCCCTCGTGATTCCTGTCAGCGATCGAGTATTCAGCTCCTGTCATCCGGAGACTGAATTCCAGAGGTGTATTTCGTTTCCTTTTGTTGTACAGTACGGGTAGGTCGGGGCCCTGTCCCGATAATTTCTATTGTTATTCCTAGAGGCTTGTAGTCTGTTTATATTTCCCTGTGGTCAGATGAGCCGGTCGTGTGAGGCTGTGCAGTGTATAGCTGTTAGTACTTCTGTTTCTTTTATGTTGGAGGTGTGGGGCCATAGCTTGACAGTAGTGGTGACCTTGCCGGTCACGTAGCTTTCCAGTATTTCATTGTTGAGTTACAGATAACGTGACAGCATGGTGGCCTTGTTGGCCCGCATAGGCTCTCCTATATTTATATGTTTATGGTTAGCTGTTAGCATAGGTACAGGTGGCTATAGGCCTAGTCGGCCGGGGGCTGTATTTACAGCCGTTATATAGCCCGTTGTTTCCCTGAATCTGAGTTAGAGCCAGCCAGGCACCGGATGTGCTCAGGCTTAGTAGTCTAGCAGTTCAGGTCCTAGTAGAGCACAAGGTGCCAGTCGTACCCCCCAGGGCGGGGTGTGACAAACTTGGTATCAGAGCAGGTCGTATCTCAGGGAGTCTGCAAGCCGTGCTAAGTAGAGTCCTGTCCATGGATGTGTTGTGCACCACATACTATGGGTAGGAGGCTGCAAGGAATGATAGGATAGTTGTCTTTTATTCTTATTCAGTCGTGCTGTAGAGCGGTACAATATAGGGTTGAGTCCCTAAAAGCTTACTGTGTTCTTTGGTTACAGATAATGTCAGACCAGCGACACCCTATCATAGGCCGGAGTTTAGATATTGCAGCAGGGGAAGGCACCAGCAGGATGCCTCACCCTCGTTTAGAAACAGCCCGATCAGAGGGCACTACAGAGGCATCGTCCCAGCCTTCTCAGCAGTATCCACCACACCAAGAGCCACTTGGGGCGACACTACCTCCAGCAGTCCCTATACCGACACCTTCCGACCAGGAGGTTAGGAGTGCGGTAGTTATGTTAGCACAGATGATGGCTGCTCAGCGTCAGTCGATGCCATCTACAGTTGCGGAGTCGTCAGGAGGGCCCGGTAGTTCGAGGGTCCGAGAGTTCTTGGCTCTGAATCCCCCACATTTTACAGGTACAGACCGGACAGAGGACCCTCAGGATTTTCTGGATCAAATACAGAGAATTTTTAGGGTTATGCATGCCACGCCTACAGAATCAGTTGAGTTGGCAGCATTCCGGTTATGGGACATCGCCGTATTGTGGTATGAAAGCTGGGAAAGGTCCCGAGGGAGAGATGTTTCCCCTCCGACCTGGTCCAGCTTCTCAAGAGCCTTTTTGGATCACTATTTGTCTCGGGAGATTCGACAGGCTAGGGTATACCAGTTCCTACATCTGGAGCAGGGGGCCATGAGTGTTCGGGAATATTCCTTGCGGTTTGATTCTTTGGCCCAGTACGCACCGGCCTTTATTGATACCATGGCATCCAGAGTACACCGCTTTATCATGGGGTTGAATCCAGAATATGTTGAGACTTGTATTACGGCCACACTGCGAGAGGACATGGACATTGCTCGAGTTCAGGCATTCGCCCAGAATATTGAGGGCATCAGACAGCGGCATCGGGAGATCAGAAGGGCCAATCAAGAACAGCGCCGCCGGGACAGGCCAGTTGAGTTACAGAGGGAG
The DNA here is from genome assembly GCA_035772735.1 of Datura wrightii. Lineage (NCBI taxonomy): Eukaryota > Viridiplantae > Streptophyta > Magnoliopsida > Solanales > Solanaceae > Datura > Datura wrightii. Next base: position 74,861,228 of record JASDFA010000007.1, on the reverse strand, counting down.
GCTCGGGGAGGACCCAGGCCACGATTGTTAGACAGGTCCCCCAGGCCCCCGCCTCCGTCACAGCCGCAGAGGGGTAGATTTAGCCGCAGGGGGCAGTCAGAGACTGGTAGAGGCTCGCAGATGGCGGATTCACCATTACAGAGGAGGGCGGAGCAGAGTAGGTATGCCCTACCACTTTTCCCTATATACAGTCGACGCCATCCTAGAGCATGTAGGTATGGCTCCACCGGATGTTATATTTGTGGCCAAGAAGGCCATTTGATGAAAGATTGCCCAGCCAGAGGTTGAGAAGACCGGGATAGACAGGACAGGGCATCTGCAGGGTCACGAGCCACAGCATCCTCGGCAGGGCGCAGGCCCTCAGTTTCAGCAGGCAGGGGTCGGGGCAGATCAGAGGCCTCCAGTGCAGGTGCGGGTCCAAGCCGCACATACGCTTTACCAGGGAGGCAAGATTCAGAAGCGTCACCAGATGTTGTGACAGGTATGCTAACTATCTGCTCACATCCTGCTTATGTATTGATTGATCCAGGGTCAACTTTGTCCTACATTACTCTATTTGTGGCACGAAAGTTCAATATTACACCAGAATTATTATAGCAGTCCTTTTCGGTATCCACACCCATCGGTGACTCGAGCGTGGCAAGCAGAATTTACCGGGGGTGTACAGTAGAGGTTGCCGACCGTCAGACCACAGTGGATCTGGTTGAGTTAGAAATGATAGACTTCGATGCCATAATGGGTATGGATTGGTTAGTGCCGTGCTTTTCCAATGTTGAATGTTGGCCCAAGATGGTCCGATTCCACTTCCCAGGAGAAGCAGTGCGGGAGTGGAAGGGCAGCACCGCTACGCCAAAAGGTAGGTTTATTTCCTACCTTCAGGCGAGGAAATTGATATCTAAGGGATGTATTTACCATCTGGTCAGAGTTCAGGATGTCCAAGCAGAATCTCCGACACTCCAGTCTGTTCTGGTAGTGAACGAGTTTCCTGATGTGTTTCCTGATGAGCTACCTGGTATTCCCCCAGAAAGGGAAATAGATTTTGCTATTGACTTGTTACCAGACACTCAGCCGATATCAATTCCTCCCTATCGTATGGCTCCTGCAGAACTCAGAGAATTAAAGGAGCAGCTGAAAGACTTGTTGGATAAAGGTTTTATCAGGCCTAGTACTTCTCCGTGGGGTGCGCCGGTTCTGTTTGTAAGAAAGAAAGATGGCTCACTCCGTATGTGTGTAGATTACCTGCAGCTGAACAAAGTAACATTTAAAAACAAATACCCGCTCCCTAGAATAGATGATTTGTTTGACTAGTTGCAGGGGGCCAGATATTTCTCTAAGATAGATCTGAGGTCCGGATATCACCAGGTTCGGGTTCATAAAAAGGACATTCCAAAGACTACTTTCAGGACCAGGTATGGTCATTTTGAATTTATGGTTATGTCCTTTGGGATGACGAATGCTTCCGCAGTGTTTATGGATCTGATGAACAGCATATTCAGACTGTATTTGGATTTGTTCGTGATAGTATATATCGATGATATTCTGGTATATTCTCGTTCAGAGATAGATCACCAGAACCATTTACGAACAGTACTCCAGATCCTTAGAGACCGTCAGTTGTATGCCAAGTTTTCTAAGTGTGAGTTCTGGCTAAACTCAGTTGCCTTTTTGGGGAATATCGTGTCGGATGCTGGTATACAGGTAGACACACAGAAAATAGAGGCGATCAAGACATGGCCTAGACCCACCACTCCGACCGAGGTCTGCAGCAGGATATTATCAGAGATTTGTTGAAGGATTCTCCACTATAGCAGCACCTCTGACAAAGCTAACAAAGAAAGCAGCAAAATTTCAGTGGACGGAGGCATGTGAGCAGAGTTTCCAAGAATTGAAAGATAGACTGACCTCCGCCCCAGTATTAGCATTGCCAGAGGGAACAGATGGGTACGCGGTGTATTGCGACGCTTCAGGTTTGGGACTGGGTTGTGTGTTGATGCAGCATGGTAGGGTAATTGCTTATGCTTCCAGACAGCTGAGGAAACACGATAAGAACTATCCGACCCATGACCTGGAACTGGCCGCAGTGATCCACGCCCTAAAAATTTGGAGGCATTATCCGTATGGCATCCATGTAGACATTTTTACAGATCATAAAAGCCTGCAGTATATTTTCACACAGAGGGAGTTAAATCTGCGGCAGCGTCGCTGGTTAGAATTGTTGAAAGATTATGATGTAAATATTCTCTATCACCCGGGAAAAGCTAATATAGTGGCAGATGCCCTGAGCCGTAAGTCAATGGGGAGTTTGGCATATTTGCGACCTAAGAAGCGGGAGTTAGCCAAGAAAATTCATCAGCTAGCTGGTTTAGCCATTCGAGTAATGGAAACAGAAAATAATAGAGCAGTAATTCAGAATTCTACTGTGTCATCATTAGTTACAGAGGTAAAAGAACGACAGTACGAGGACCCTGACTTAGTCCAGCTCAGAGATAGAGTTCAGGAAGGTAAGGAGTCAGATTTCCAAATGACTGAGGATGATGTGCTACGCTGTAAGGGCCGCCTTTGTGTTCTGAATGTTTCAGGGCTTCGCCAGCAGATTATGCATGAGGTACATTACGCTCGCTATTCGCTCCATCCAGGAGCAATGAAAATGTACCACGACATCAGAGATATCTACTGGTGGCCAGGTATGAAAGCTGAAATAGCTGAATTTGTATCTAGATGTCCTAACTGTCAGCAGGTGAAAGCAGAGCACCAGAAACCGGGCAGTTTGATGCAAGATATAACGGTGCCTACGTGGAAATGGGAAGCGATAAATATGGATTTTGTAACAGGGTTACCCCGTACCAGACGCAGAAATGATTCTATTTGGGTAATAGTTGACAGGCTGACGAAATCAATTCATTTCCTACTAGTAAAGGCTACCTTCTCGGCTAAGGATTATGCTGAATTATATATCAGAGAAATAGTTAGATTACATGGAGTGCCTGTATCCATTATTTCAGATAGGGGAGCACAGTTTACAGCTAGATTCTGGCAGTCGTTCCAGAGGGGTTTGGGAACGCAGATTAATTTGAGCACAGCATTCCACCCTCAGACAGATGGGCAGGCTGAGCGGACTATCCAAACGCTCGAAGATATGCTACGAGCGTGTGTGCTAGATTTTGGGGGTAGCTGGGATGAGCATCTTTCGTTGATTGAATTTTCATATAATAACAGTTATCATTCAGCTATCCAGATGGCACCCTTTGAAGCATTATATGGGCGAAAATGTAGATTGCCGGTGGGCTGGTTTGAAGTGGGGGAATCAGCGTTGATTGGGCCAGACATCATTCAACAGTCAGAGGAGAAGGTAAAGCTTATCAGAGAATGCCTACTGACTGCTCAGAGCCGCCAGAAGTCTTATGCAGATATGCGGCGCAGAAATCTAGAATTTGCGGTAAATGACTGAGTATATCTGAAAGTGTCTCTGATGAAAGGGGTGATGAGATTTGGCAAGAAAGGCAAGCTTAGCCCGAGATTCATTGGGCCATATCAGATTCGGCGAAGAATAGGCCGAGTTGCATACGAATTGAACTTGCCTCCGGAGTTAGCATCTGTTCACCCAGTATTCCATGTATCTATGTTGAGGAAGTTTGTCGGAGACCCTTCCACGGTTGTTCCAGTTCAGGATGTCCAGGTCACAGAAGAGTTAGCATATGAAGAGGTTCCAGTAGCTATCTTAGACAGACAGATTCACAGGTTGAGGACTAAAGATATTGCGTCTGTCAAAGTATTGTGGCGTAACAGGAACCGTGAGGAGATAACGTGGGAAGCTGAAGAAGATATGAAAGCTAGATATCCTCACCTATTCCAGGCCTAGTCAGGAAACAGGTATGTCCATATTATTACTTATGTAGTACCTTATGGTTGTATATGTTTAAATGAGAAAGATTGATACTTAGCTATCCAGTGAATCTTAAAGTATTGCGTGTAGTACCTGTGTTGGACTTTTCTGCATTTCAGGTTTTTGGTATAGTCCATATTACAGGGAGACTTTGCCGAATTTTTTTTTTCTTTTTTTTCTCTAAAAACAAAAAGTAATTTGAGAAGTCCTCTAGATAGCAGCTTCCATTCGAGGACGAATGTTCTTAAGGGGGGGAGAATGTTATACCCCATAGGATTTCTGACACCTAGGTGGCCTATTCGCATGGTGGTTAGGCATATTTGAAAGCCATACGTGCTAGAGAAAGGCCCAGGAAAGGATCGGACGGATAACCTGTCGAACCATTGCGGAAGGAGCCGAGGTAGAGCCCCTCCACGATAGCAACGTGTCACGGAGGTGGAGCCTCCGCGTTGGCTCCGAGACACGTTGGCCTTGTCCAGGCCCAAGTATATAAAGCCCCACTTCGGTTTTAATTCATTTTAAACTTATAAAATTTCCAGAAGACAGAGAAAACAACCAGAGAAAGGAAATAGAACGAAGAGGGTAATATAATTTCGTCCGATTACGCTGCCAAACGCAGTCCAAACCTAAATTAACTTCAAATACTGAGGTATTTAGCAGCAGAGAGCATTCCTACGGATTTAGTTTCGTGAAATACGACCGACGAATCGTCGAGCTACCGGACTAAGGTAAGTGGAATTGCTACAAACTAGTGTCTATGTGTTTCTAGCTGTGAAGTGAATATTTCTCCCTTCTGGACTTCTGGAGAATAGCGAGTTTTTGACTGTCTTTCGATAAACCTATGTTTAGGCTATAATTATATCGAAAGTGATGTCGTCCTTCAGAATAAAGTTGTATTTAGTACTGATTGATATATATATGAATGCAGTTGGGAGGAATAGTCAACCATTTCCACACAATTGCACCTTTGTCCTTTTCTCAACTTTTACAACTTACTACTTTTCCTCCTTTTTCCCGTTTCTCACTCCTTCACTCTTCCGAATTTTGGATCAAATTTCAGATCAAATTCCGGATTTTACGCACTTAGGAGTTTTTGATCAAATTCAAGGCTAATGAAAGAAAAAGTTTTAAGCTTATGTTATAGCTATCAAAGAATACGCTCAAGGCTCAATGGGGCTAACTAAGATTCAATATTCAAGGTAGGAAAATGAGGGATAACATTTAGGGTCATTCAAAGAAATGCCTAAATAATTTCCTACACTCTACATCCTTCATTTCATTTTATATACACACCAGGAAAGTTCTAGACATTCCACAATAGCACGAAATATTTGAAAACCTCACACTCACACCACATGCTCAATTCAAGACACATTCAGCAGACTCTTACTCAACTAATCGCAAGAATTTAGAATTAAGCTTCAATCACATTGAGTCATATTCATGAGCCTAAGTGTCTCAAACATAGTTATACACTTCTTACATGCTTCAACACTAACCACACTTGTATCTTACAATCATTTATAGCACATAACAAGAACATCAAGCCATCAATTAGCTACGGGTTCAAAAATAAAAACCTATTGACTAATTTTCCTCAAGACGGTCGTCATCCATCCATCGTCGGAAACAGTCCCTAACTATGACTAAAAACACTATATACAGACAAAGAAAATTTTTATTCTTATTCTTCGATTCAAAGACCCCCCATTGGAAAAGAACCAAAAAGAAAAACCAACGGGTGATGAAGTCATGCTTGACTCACAAAAATTTTTCAAATATTTCTCACAAGCATTACATTCACCAAAAATCGTTAAGCACAAAAATTTTGAAATTTACATTGAAATTTCCCTCACCCCACACTTGAATCATGCTATGTCCTCATAACATCAAATTAAAATTTAAAGAGGGTGAGAAATACTCCCTGAGGCCTCTAGGCCTAGCTAATAGCATGCTTTTCTTCAACTTTGCTCAAGTGGGTGTTCGACCCCACACTTTTTCTCTTCCATGCTTGTTAGCTTCCTCCTCCACGGGTACTCAGACTTCCCCTCCATCTGTGCTTAACTTTCCGCCAAAACAACACAAGATGAAAAATAAATAAAATAAAATCAACTTAAATGCAAAAAATTAAAATGGTACCCATGGTACCCTTGGGTTGCCTCCCAAGCAGCGCCTAATTTTACGTCGCGGCACGACGTATCAAGTTTCACCACTTTTTCCTCCACCTTGAGGATATGAATCTCACCCCTAATTTCTTCTATAATTCTCTCTTACGTTCCCTGGGTGGTGGTGAAAAAATGAAATGACCAAGCAGTAGATGTCGCCTTTGGCATTTATTGGCCCTTAAGTAAGTGAAGTCATTCTGTCTCTCTAAGTCAGCAAATTTCAGAATATACGGGGCTTGGTCCTCCTCTAGAAATTTCTCTATAATCTTGGAAGACTCTATTTCTAGGTTGTCAACCAAACTTAATGTTTAAAAATGCTTCGAGTGGGGTCCAATACACCTCAAATCTGAAACTGCATTTTGCTTGACCTCCTTACTTGTATACACCTTCTCCGCATCGACATCTAATTCCCCATGACTGTCAAATGGGTAGGACTCTATCTCTTCTTTCATAAATGGATCGGCTATATGTGTGAGACTATCACGGGGACTCTCAAGAGATTCTAATTGTTGGGCTTCTTCCAAAAATTCACCCTTGTCTTCTTTTTGTAGTTCCTCTTGAGTATCGCCTAAAATCGTTACCTGCAATTTACCACAAGTTTCAGCCTCAGCCATCATCTCCGTGATTTTGATGCTCATCATTTCTAGGGCCTCTTCATTTTCTTCTTGCTGAATTCTCAATGCTTACCTCTCCTCCTTCATTGCTTCTGTTTTCTCAAGGATCTGTTTTAGTATGTCTTCTATTCGAGCTTGACTTTCCAAGTCCTCATTTTCATCATGCCTATAATCAGCAAAAACAACAGAAGGATCATAGTAGGGGCTTGGGGGAGGGGAGTATGCATTTGGACAGCCATCCCAATGGCCATCTTGACCACCACATATATTGCAAGAGTATGCATTTGGGCAACCATCCCAATGGCCATATTGACCTCCACATATATTACAAGTATTACAGTGTTTCCATAAGTGGGGTCCTCCGCAATTCAGACAAGATTCGCCAAAATATGAGTATCCACCATTTAAACCATTTATATTCCATGATGTCATGTTGAGAAGGGTATCAGATTAAAAATAATAAAATTTAAAACAAATCTAAAACTAATAAAGAAAAAAAAATTTCAACACTTAAGGAAATTTAAAAATCACACAAAAACAGACAAATTCGCTGAACTTCGCGAGTCCCCGGCAATGGCGCCAAAAACTTATTGTTCACGCAAGTGTACGGGTCGTACAAGTAATATAGTGGCCATTTTTAAGAGCCGGATGTCGAACCCACAGGGACTGGACCAATTCAGTTAACTATCAAGTTCAAGTGTGATATTAAATACCGCAAGTGTTGAATATAGAAGTTTTCGATAGAGTTTAATTAAGTCTAAATGTGACCAACGAAATACTCTGAATTTATTCAAGGAGAAACATAGAGTTAAAGCCGGATAATCATGCGATACTATGATTTGCAATGGTTTAAGTATGAAACTATCAATTGTCGTCTCACATAGCTAGAATTGCATGTTCATGGTCTTCCGAACCTCTAAACATGACAAACTAGCCTCACTACTACATTTTGAGAGAGGATGCTAATTCTAGTTCGTGGGCAATTAACTACGTGGATGTGGTTTATGGGGTTATGCCATTGATTAGGGTACTTCAGTACCTCCAACCATTTAACCAAACTTAGCCTCACAACTACTTCTGCGAGTGGTGGAGTGACAAATCTAAGCCGGTGTCTTTCTCTCTTCCCATTTTATCAACCAAGCAAGGTATTAGGTATATTTCTATCCTAACCACAAAATCTTATCAAAAGACAAGAAATTGCTTCCTACATTCTTATGCTCTTCCCTAGGTTTGCTTTCTCAAGCATTTTCCCAAGTTTAACGTGTGTGTTTTCATGGTGATCAAACATACAAACAACCATAATTAAGAATGCAAGACAAAACAACAATCAATAACTTAATTCCAAAGAAAATTTGTAAAAACACACTCATAACTCATGGCTTCAACCCTAGAGGAAGGGTTCTAGCCACTCAAGTTCGTAAAATTACAAGAAAACATTATTAAAGTAACATACTTACAAGAATTGGTAGATGAGAAGATGAAATGATGAACCCTAGGTGAGTTCTCCCATTTCTCCCTTCACTCCTAGGTGGTTTTTTCAGAATAAAATCGTGACTTTTTTTTCTTTTTAGGATCTAAGGGACCTATTTATAGTAAATGAGAATTGTGCAAAATTATTCCTTTCGTGGAGTGGCTCCGTGTCACGGAGTGTATCGCGGAGCACTGCCTCCGTGACACGGAGGTAACGCGAATGCACACTGGAAACTCCCAAATCCGTCGCCAGGCAGCCCCTTGCCGCGTTGGCAGCGTGTTACGCTGCTTGTGCAGTGCACTAGGTGGTGTGTCACAGCCTTGGTCACGCATCCTGCCTTCCATGGCACGTTGCCAACGTGCAGGTGGGCTGTTTCGCGAGTCCTCCTCACCGACGTTCGCGTTTTACATCCAATTCCATGCCTCCACCTCACCAACTCATGGATTAGCCCCTCAAATTCATTTAAAACCTAGAAAAACAAGAACTAATCATGTTGGTTAGTGTATATATTCACATTTACATAAAATTACATGAGAATGCATATAATTAAGTCGATGAACAAGACAAAACTAAGTTATAAAGCATCACTCGGGCATGCTATTTTGCCCGAGATCACCTGTCTAGCTGCTGGACAATATTTGAGCATATGTACTGGCTTCCCACACCCGAAACAAGCACCTGTACTTGCTAGGTACTAAGCAGTGTGTCTCCTACCACACCTATCACAACCTGGAATACTGGGCTCTACAGGTGTGCTCCCCTGACCTCAAGAGCCCGATACTCGTCCCCTCTGGTTACACCTAGATCTGGATGGCACACTTGCTACTGGCGACACTGGGGCTGATGATCTCCGATTGGACTACTGATTATGTCCACCACCAGGCCTCTGTTGGGAGAACCCAAATTTTTTTGGTCCTGACCCTCTTGGCCTCTCTCTCTTGCTCACTCACCTATATCGCCTCTATCTGCTAGGAGTACATAATCAGCCACGAGAAGTCCATATAATGAAGCATAGCAGTCCTGCAATCCTTGACCATGTAGTCCGTTGTCCTATGTATGAACCTGCTCACTCGAACTCCCTGATCAGTCGCCATCTCTGTTGCATATTTGAAAAGGCGGATGAACTCTAAAGCATACTCTTGGACCATCATATTGTTCTATCTCAGGTTCACAAATTCAGCTGCCTTAATTTCCCTCATCTCTCGAGGAAAGAACTGATCTAAGAACGCGGTAAGAAACTCATCCCTCCCAATGGGACCCGCTCCAACTGCTCTACTATCCTTCCACTATTTGAACCAGATATGTGCAACCCCTTTCATCTGATAAGAGGCTAGGTCTGCGCACTCCTCCCCTGTCACCCCCATGATCTAGGTGATTTTCTAGATTTCATCAATAAACTCATGTGGATCCTCGTCCACCTTTGATTCGAGGAACTCCAGAGGGTTCATCCTGAGAAAGTTCCTGACTCTTGTCGTTGTCGCATTCCCATTCTAGGGACACATGCGTTATCACCTGCTGGTTGACCTGGGCGGTCAATGCTTGTGCCAACATCTGGATGGCTGCCCTAAACTCAACATGGGCAACTTGTTTGGGCACATGATCCTTGATGGGATGATAATTAACCAACTCATTATGCTCTTGAGCATGATCTTTAGCTTAGTTTTCAAGTCATCTAGATGAATCTTATGCCCTTTTTACCTTTTTATGTGTAGGTATCTGAGTTGAAGAGAAATAGCAAGAAGTGGAGTAAAAAGAATGAAATTAGGTCAAAATCGGCACTACACTAGAGGTCACCAGCGAATTGCCGCAGACAACGAATAACCTAAAGACAATGTGCAACCGGCAGCCGCGGGCATTAACCGGTGACTCGCTGGACAAATCGCCTGCCGGTGCCTTCACTTTCTAGACCAAGGAGTAAATGGATCGGCGGAGTTCGAATGAAGACTGGCGAACCATAGAAGGTGTTGTTGAATGGTCCTAGAGAATCACTAAATGTGCAGCAAATGTTGGACGGGATGCAAACGGTGAACCGTCGGCGGCCCCACAAGTGACAAAATTGCTGAACAGGGGCAGTTATGTCCAACACTAGAAAAAAAGGAGATTGGTTTCCCTATTTTTGTATATAGTCGAGAAAAAAGTACTCGGTACACAACTTTTATACTTTTTAGCTTTTTAAACATTCTTTTTTCCTTGAAAAGGGAAAGAACTCCATTAGAGGAGATTGTTGGATATTGCTTTTCTTATTTTCTTATTTTTCCATTAGCAAGGTATAACCATTGTTGCAGACATATTTTGAGTTTGATTTTTCTTGCTCTTACTAATGAAATCATTGAGCTTATTGATGAATATACTCTTTAGTTTCTTAATCATGAGTAGCTAAATCATCAACTATAGGTGTGTGATGATGGGTGCTTAATTAGGTTGGGCATTGCTAGATTCATCTTAATATTGCTCAATTATTGTAAATCTGTTGAGTTCTTTCCAATTTATAATTGATGATCCATAGTTGCAAATGTGGGTTTACTTTCCATGCTTGATTTAGCTTGAAAAAGAAGAATTCAAGTATTTGGAGAGAATTTGATGTTGGGAATGGATGTGATTGTGTGGAGTTCGGCTAGAATAGCCAAAACCCATGTTCATCATCGTAATTAGCAGTTTATGGCTAGATGTAGCTCAACTATTAACCCAAACTCTATTGGGCTAATTGAATTGTGTCTTGAGGTTTGAAAGGAATCGAGGAAAAGGCATCTATGATGATTAAAAACATAGGATGTCATCTTGTCCAAAGTTATTTACACTTATTCGCTTTGATTTCATGAGCTAGCATATCCTTATTTGATTAGCACCCCATCTACACCAGACCTCTAGTTTTCTCTCATTATAGTGTACCAATTTTGGTTATTTTGCTATTTCGGCAAGTTGGTTTGAAATTCACAATATTATTAACTCCATTTTCCCCCAAAACTTTCTATTTTATTTTCCTTAATTGGTGCGAATTAATTCAAATTTCCTAAAACAACACTTGCGCAAATCATTCACTTGTCTCTGTGTGATTCAACCCCGACATCCGTCGCGAGTATTTGTTTGATACAACGATTGCTTACACTTTCTCTAAAAAAAGAGTTTATTTGAGTGTTATCAAAAATGGCATTGTTGCGGGGGAGTAGCACTTTATATCCTTGTGTTGTTTGGTGATTTGAGTTAACCTTGCATCTTAGATTTTGACGTGGATGTTGCTGTTGTTGGCTTTTACTGTCAGAGTTGGGGCTTTATCTTGCCATTGTTGAGTGATCATTGTTATTCTAATGAGAACTTTTGAAAGGTTGTTGCGATACCCCGAGGGGGCACCTTTGTGGAGACTCTCAAGTTGGTAGATAAGATGTGGCGTAGAGAAGGGAGGAAAGATACAGTATTGTTGGTCATGATGAAACAGGTAGAGCTATTAATTAATTATATGAAGGGTTTTATATAAGGTACCATCAAGCCAATCAAGGCTATGGTGATAGTTGTTTTTTATAATGAAAATCAAGGTCGGAACAATGTCTTTTTTAGCTTAAACAAGTAGTCAAGGAAGTGATGATTCACTCTTATCTCGCATGGAAAACACTCTTAAGGTGGTGCTCGAAAAAGCTATTGCAACTGATTCAAGAATGCAGGAATTACGAAATGAATTGTTGGACCTCACTACAACTGTGAAAAATCATGATGTAGCAATAAAACAGTTAGAGTACAGAATGCGTGTGTTAGCACTCCGAGTGGCAGCTCAAAAAGTGTCACGACTCGAACGTACACCCAGATCGTAGACACAGGACAAGGGACCCCGAGAGACCCCACGACCCATGGCACATGCATACATCTAATCTCATTTAATAAAGAATTACTTAGCATAAAACATAGCAGAAACATAAACATAGCGTAACAAGTAGAAGTACTAGGCATACACATAAGTTGAGTTCTACATCTTGTCTTAAAGCCTTTACTACATAAGATGGGTTGATGGGACAACATCCCCAACTAACCCGACCAATACTGAAAGGTAAATAACATGAAAGTCTGTCAAACGGCCCTCGGAACATGAAGGGTCACCAATAAGCTGAGAGCGAGAACTGAGATGACCTAAGGATGATGATGAGCCTGAGATCCAGAACATGTACCATAAAATGATATAGTGTAGAAAGTATGTGGTCAGTACGTGGAATGTACCGAGTATGAAAATTAAGTAAAATAGACATTTAAAAGTAAAATAAAACTCATAAGTAAACGTAGGAGAAGGACATCATGCATATATCATAAACTCCATAAGAAGACATAAGGCTCAAGGCTTTCAAATCATTCATAAAGCGTTCATAATCATAATCATAAGTAAACTTTATAAAAACATGAATTGAGCCAATAACATAAACATAAAAATGCATAAGACATGCGTAACAATGGAAGGAATCATCATAACCGACACCATCATCGTAGAGCCTTTCGTGATGCCCCAACTATCTTACTCAAGTGGGCAGAGTCGACCCTGGTTTGCCAGGCAAGGGTTGTGCATTAGGAGTGATATCACATTTGAGGGGATCATTATCATTAGAAACCCACAGTGGCACGTGGTTATGAGACATCGGCGTAGTCCTTTGAATGTCGGGCTGCTCGGTGCTAGACACGGCTCCCAAAAATATGCATATAGATTCATACGTAGATCGATAATATCATGCATTAAGATTCATGGGCTAAATGTAACATTTATCATCATTGATCCCCTTTAAAACATGCTTAGCCAAGAATCAAGGTCCCTTTTCATCGGCCAACATCATAAATCGATAAATCATGTAATTCGTTTCATAAATCATAAATCATTCTTCAAGATGTGGGCATTGCCCAATACTTTGACATACTTAATTCTGTCAAAAATATGCTCATAAACATGGGTAACTTGAAATCATGTTTTTCCATCATTAAACTCAAAATATTGAATATTCATCATAAATCATAACCTTCATGAACTTTTATCAATGGCCATTTTAGATTTAAAAATCTTGAAACATGATTTTAAAGAATATAATATAAAACCTGCCCATCATTCACAATTTAATAATTAAAACTTAATTAAATCGTACCTATAAAGAGAAATCACATTTTCATGCATTTGGGTAAAACCCCATAGAACTTGAATAGGAGGATTCATGATTTAAAAAGAAATTTGGGCATGGGTGTGAAAGGATTCACCCATTCTAAACCCTATATACCTGGGAATACTTGGTTCTAATTTTCCCTTGAAAGCCTAGATGGAATTTGGAGAATTTGGGGAAGAACACTTGAATCACCTTCTACTCCCCTCTCTAACTCTTGCATACATAAAATGAGGCTTAACATGGACTAATCCCCCTTAAAATACCCTATTACGACCTTAAAATGACATAGTTTAGGCCTTAGGAGTTTATAAAATTACGAGAAAGCCCTTACTAATTCCCAGAAAATAACTGCCAGGTGACCCTAACGGGTGACCTGACGACTCATCAAGGCGGGCAACGACTCATCGTGTTGCCCGTCAAGTACAATGCCTCATCCTCCATTTAAAGTCCATAGGCTTGCTCAAGACCCACCTCATGAGTCGTTGGGACAGGCCACAACTCGTGGGGTCTCATCCGTTAGGTACACTGATTAGACCTCCTATTTAATCCTCCACCTCACCCCACAGTTGACCTGACGACTCATGGTAGCTGACCACGAGTCGTTCCCATGCCCGTGGGGATCTCAACTCCTCAACTCGTCCAAGCCTTCCCCCGAGCCACCTGACGACTCATGGGGTCTCCTCACGAGTCGTCTAACACTCGTCCTGCACTGCTGCACCATTTTTCCAAATTTTCCCCGTTTGATTCCCGGGTCTGATCCTTGGGTTCCCAGGGTATAACAATATCTCCCCCTTGGGAACATTCATTCTTGAATGTTAGAAACATGCAAAAAACTCATAAACAAGCTATCACCATATACAAATACTGATCATTTAAGCCAAAACTAACAGAATGACTACCTCCGAAAAGAACTACATAGATGAACCGAGTTCAGACATCACATACATATACCATATCATAAAACAAACTTGTACGCATGAACTGAACATGAAAAATTGATTAGAGGCTTAGGGAGAAATTGGTACCTCAAATTGAAACTGAGTCGGTAGGGAACAGGTGTGGGTATTTAGCGATCATATCCACTTCAGCTTCCCATGTAGCTCCTTCATTATTATGGTTTCTCCATAATACTTTAACTGAAGCTACTTCTTTGTTCCTTAGCTTATGAACTTGATGATCTATGATCTCCATTGGAATTTCTTCATTGTTGAGGCTATCCTTTACACCAACGTTGTCTATCGGGACTACTAAAGATGGATCACCCAAGCACTATTTCAAGAGCGATACCTGAAACACGGGATGAACTGAAGCTAACTCTGAAGGCAAGTCCAACTCATACGCCACCTTACCAACTCTCCTCATAACCCAGTAAGGACCAACATATCGGGGACTGGGTTTCCCTTTCCTTCCAAACCGCATGACTCCCTTCATGGGAGATACCTTTAGATATACCCAATCATCCACCTCGGACTCCAAATCTCTTCTCCTTACATCGGCATATGATTTCTAACGACTATGAGTGGTTTTCAGTCGGTCCCTTATCAATTGAACCTTCACCATTGCCTCGTGAACCGAATCTGGCCCCATCATAGCTGCCTCACCAACCTCAAACCATCCGATGGGCGACCTGCACCTCCGCCCATAAAGAGCCTCGAATGGTGCCATTTGGATACTGGAGCGATAGCTATTTATAAGCAAGCTCAATCAAGGGAAAGTGGTCATCCCAACTACCTTTGAAATCCATCACACATGCCCTTAACATATCCTCAAGGGTTTGAATTATTCGTTCTGCCTGACCGTCTATTTGCGAATGAAAGGCTATATTGAGCTTAACTTGAGTCCCAAGTCCCTTTTGAAAATAACGCAAAATTGGGAGGTACACTGAATACGTCGGTCTGAAATAATAGACAAGGGCACTCTATGAAGTCGAACCAACTCCCGAATATACAACTTGGCATATTCATCCACTAAATTTGTGGTCTAGACTGGTAGGAAGTGTGCAGCCTTGGTTAACCTATCCACAACAACCCAAATGGAGGCATACTATCTCCGGGTGCGGGGCAAACTAGTTATAAAGTCCATGTTAATCTCTTCCCACTTCTATGTGGGAATGGTGATATCCTAAAGTACGCCTCCCAGCCATTGATGCTCGACTTTCACTTGCTGACAGTTTGGACACGTAGCTATGAACTCCGCAATATCGTTCTTCATACCATCCCACCAATAGTTTTCTCGCAAGTCCCGATACATCTTTGTGGATCTCGGATGGATAGAATATCTGGTACCATGTGCCTCATGCAATATCTGAACCCTCAAATTATCAACGTCCGGAACACATAGTCGACCCCGGTATCGTAGCACACCATCTCCGCCTTGGGAGAAAACCTCCACCCTTTGACTCTGTATTTCTTCCTTCAGCTTCCTCAAAGTCGGATCCTCATTTTGCTTAGATTTGACATCGACCACCAAGGATGATTTTGACCCATTTTGCATAATAATGCCACCATCAATCGAGTAGATCAATCTAACTCCCAATCTTGCAAGTCGGTGGACATCCTTCACCAACTCCTTCTTTCCCTCATCCACGTGGGAAACACTCTCGATAGAGAGCCTACTAAGTGCATCTGCAACCACATTAGCCTTGCTTGGGTGGTAAAGAACACTCATATCGTAGTCCTTTAATAATTCCATCCACCTCCTTTGCTGAAGATTGAGATCTTTCTGCCTGAACACATATTTCAAGCTCTTGTGATCCATCAATTCATCCACGTGGAACTCATACAAGTAATTTCTCTATATCTTCAACGCGAACATCACTGCGGCCAACTCAAGATCATGGTTCGAGTAGTTCTTCTCATGGATTTTCAGCTGTCTAGGGGCACATGCTATAACTTTCCCATGCTGCATCAACACACATCCTAGTCCTACTCTCGAAGCATCACAATATACAACAAATCCATCAGTACCCTCGGGTAAAGTTAACACTGGTGTTGAAGTGAGTCGGGTCTTCAATTCTTGGAATCTTTCCTCACAAGCATCCGACCATTGGAACTTCACCTTCTTCTGGGTCAACTTAGTCAATGGTGAGGCAAAAAACACTTAACAAACCTCCGTTAGTAGCTAGCTAAACCTAAGAAACTCCAAATTTCTGAAGGGTTCACCGGCCTGGGCCAATTCTTCACCGCTTCAATTTTCTGTGAATCCACCTTTATGCCTTCTCTTGACACCACATGACCCAAAAATGCCACTGAGTCCAACCAAAATTCACACTTACTGAACTTTGCATAGAGCTGACGATCCTTGAGGGTCTGAAGTACTACTCTCAGGAGTGGCATGCTCCTCCTCACTCCGTAAGTATATCAAGATGTCATCGATGAACACGATCATGAACATGTCCAAATATGGTTTGAAAACCCTGTTCATCAAGTCCATAAAAGCTGCAGGAGCGTTTGTCGGTCCAAAAGACATAAGCAAAACTCATAATGGCCATATCTTGTCCTAAAGGCTGTCTTCGGAATATCACTCTCCCAAACTCAGAGTTGATGGTACCCGGACCTGAGGTCCATCTTCGAGAAACATTTGGCACCCTGAAGTTGGTCAAATAAATCATCAATCATGGGTAAGGGGTACCGTTTCTTGATGGTGACCTTGTTCAATTGCTGATAGTCAATGCACATACAAAGGGAACTATCCTTCTTCCGAACAAATAGAACTGGTGCACCCCATGGAGACTGGCTCGGTCTAATGAAGCCCTTATCCAATAGATCCTTTAACTGATCCTTCAATTCCTTTAGCTCGGCTGGAGCCATCCTGAAGGGAGGAATAGAGATAGGCTGCATATTGGGTAAGAGATCAATGCCAAAGTCGATTTCCCTCTCACGAGGAAGACCTGGCAAATCATCGAAAAAAACATCCGGACTCACACACCACCGAAACTGATTGAATAGTTGATAATTCTCAAACCACATTTCCAACTGAAGTATGAAATAGACATTGTCAATAAAGAACCCAACTAAGAGGTTGGGGTCGAACCCATAGGGAATATGGAAGATCTAGATTACAGCCGGTAGATGAACATGTATGGTAATTACTTCACAATGGGGGGATTCTAATAAAAAGCAATAATAGAACTAGACAATAGTCAAGATTATGTTTGTAAATCAATAATTATAAGATAACTAGGGTTTATGTTCCCCATGGGTTCATAACAGCTTTGGGTATACACTCGTGATCTTTACCAATACTTACTTACAGAACTGATAACTTAGGTTCATTCAAACGATCGACCAATCCCTATTGAATGACTATCCTCAATTACTCGACCAAGTCTCATGAGTTTTGCAAACTAACCTTTATAACTAAGTTCCAGATATAACTATACAGCTCAAGTTACTACAATGATCATCAAGATGAAGGCTCCGTTGTAATTCTCTTTTCCTAATCTCTACCTCTTCGACCAAAGCAAGTAAAGAATTCAGGCACTTCCTAACATTCTACACCATTAAGAATCGTTAAAGATGAAGAGAATACAATATAAGTATTTTAGTATTGGTTTTAGACTCACTTTGTGCAACCCTAACTAGTTAATCCACTATGGTTCCCACATCCCTAGCTATGGAGGTTTTAGCCTCTCATAGTTGCAAGGTTGTAATTTGTGTTCATGATTGAAAACATAAAATAATACTTACAAAGTTGATTGAGAAAAACAATCCCTTCAATTAAACCACAAAATATTGAATAACAAGTAGCAAGAACAAGACGAATTCAAGAAAAAGTTGATCACAAGGTTGAACGAACCCAATTCTCTCTTCCAACGATGTAAAATTTCTTACTACAATGTTTTCCTACTAGAATTAAGTCTATTCGATATCCTCTCTGAAAAATAAAACATAAAAAGTATTTATATAGACACAAGAATCCTTTTCCTAAACTAACAGGACTACTTTCTATATCTTTAGCAGACCTCATCAAGGGTCCACCTACGACTTGTAGGGACTTTTCACGAATCGTGACATCAATTCGTGGCTTGGAGTGTTGGCTGAATTTCGGCTAAGTCTTGGGCCAAGGTACGATTCGTACCAACATGCTACGACTCATACATTGACACCCATGGCTTAATACTAATCTTTTGAACTTTTTCTGAACTTCACCACGACCAGTATGGTACGGCTCGTACCTTTATCTCACGGGTCGTAAGGTGCTCTCGTACTGAGAATCAGCCTCCTGTGCAATTCTTATGGATTTCATCACGATTTTCTTATCATGACTCGTACAACCATGGTACGATCCGTGACAAGTCTTATAAGTTCAATTTTCTAGGTTAAACTTTTAGCTTTTGATCAAGGCCCTCAGTACGACTCGTAGGTCCATCCTACGGATCGTATTGTGGTATGCACTTTTTGCCCTTTTTTGCACACTTTTAGCTTCCTTTTGTAATTTATTGTTGCAAAACCCATTTATCCTGAAATTAAAGGAAAAGTACCTCATATCCACATAAATACACCTATGTCCATGCTATTTTCTTAGTTTTGAGCATCAATAGTGCTATAAATTCACAGCACATCAATAGTCGGGGTCTCAGACTCAACATCTTTAACCCTAACTAGATGATACATACAGCCCTTAGAAATCATCTCCCTGGCCTTAAGATAGGAAATAAATCGACCTGTTGGTACTGCCGAACTACCCTTCCACTCCAACACTGACTCACCCGGAAAATGAAATTCCAACGTACGGGTCCCACAGTTAATCGAAGCATAACATGCAAACAGCCAATCCATGCCAAGAATAACGTCAAAGTCAATCATGGATAACTCTACAAGGTCTGCGGAGGTAACCTTATGCAACACAGTGACCGGGCATTCTCTGTATACTCATCTAGCTATGACCGAATCACCAACAGGGGTCGAAACTAAAAATTGTTCTAACAAGGTCTCGGGACTAACTCTAAGGCTACTAGCAATGTAAGGAGTCACGAAAGATAAGGTAGCTCCCAGATCTCATAAGGCATAAACATCAATATGAAATACAGACAACATACTAGCGACCACGTCTGGCAAAGTCTCCTGCTCCTGGCTGAGGTAAGGGCATAAAATCGGTTTTGGCGTTGTCCGCCACCTCCACTAGTTGATGCTCCTTGTAGAGCGGAATGGGATGGAGCTGCTGATGTCCTAGTGGCCTGTGCACGACCCCTATTATCACCCTGTCTAGCATATGAACATGCTCGGCGCATGTGCCCAGATCTACCACACTCATAGTAAACATCTGAGCTAAGCAAGCACTCCCGGCATGACTCTTGCCGCACTTCCTACAGGCCGGAGAGGTATACTCTAAATAGGTGCCCCTCTGATCACCCCTGGGTCAGGGTGGAACACTAGCTGATGATGGTGCTAGGGCTAGTGATCTCAGCTGAAACTGTGGACGGTTGCCACCGCCGGACCTCTGATGCAAAAACCCATGGCTATCTTTCCGAGCCCTCTTTGCCTCTCTCTCTTTCACATGAGCCGCCTCCAACTGCTGGGCATACAACACTATGCGAGGAAAGTCCATATCCCAGTGAAGCATAGTAGTCCTACAATCCTTGTCTAAATAACCAACCACACCATGAAAGAATTGGCTCACCCGCGCCCTCTGATCCATCACTAACTCTGGGGCGTACTTTAACAAATGAGTGAACTCAAGAGAATACTCCAGCACTGTCATTTTTCCCTGCTTGAGGATCACAAACTCAGCTGCTTTCAACTCCTTCATCTCTCGAGGGAAGAACCTGTCGAGAAAGGCCATGTGGAACTCATCCCAGCTGATAAGGCCTGCTCCCGCTACCCTGCTATCCTTCCATTGCTTTTACCAAATATGAACGACCTCTTTTAGCTAATAAGAGGCCAAGTCAACACACTCCCCATTTGTCACCCCCATAACCTGAGTGACCTTCAAGATCCCTTTAATGAACTCGTGTGGATCCTCATCCACCTTGAGCCCGTCAACTCAGGAGGGTACATCCTCAAGAAGTCTCTAATCTAAGCCGCCGTTGCATTGCCTTTCTATGGGACCTGCGCAATAGCCATCTAGTTGACCTGAGCGGTCAAGGACTGCGCCAACATCTGAATAGCCGCCCGAAACTCAACGTGGGTAGCTGGCTCTGGTGCTTGTGTCTCCTAAACTGGTGGGGCTTGTTGATGCCCATGGTCATTGCCACCTCTGTGGCCTTTATCATTTCCATTCCTCCTTCTGTTCATTCTTCTAGAAGCCATAATTTTGCAATAGTGAATCGCACGAATTAGAAGGATAGAGAGACTTTTCATCGCACGACATAGAACATGAAAGAAGGGCATGTTTCCTAAACTTCATTAGCCTCTTCGTCATAAGTGTAGCACGCTTCACACCCATGAAAAAGACTCTACTTAACGTGGCTTTTAGACACCCTAAGATACTTTACACCTATTTCTCTAATACCAAGTTTATCATGACCCGAACGTACACCCGAATCGTAGACACGGGACAAGGGACCCTGAGAGACCCCAAGTCGACCCATGGAACATGCATACATCTAATCTCATTTAATAAAGTGGAATACTTAACATAAAATATAGTGGAAACGTAAACATAGCGTAATAACCGGAAGTACTAGCATATACATAAGTTGAGTTCTATATCCTGTCTGAATGCCTCTACCTCATATGATGGGTTGATGGGACAGCATCCCCAACTAACCTGACCAATACCAAAACATAAATAACATGAAAATCTGTCAAAAGGCCCTCGGAACATGAGGACTCACCAATAAGCTGAGAGTGAGAACTGAGATGAACTAAGGATGAGGATGCGCCTGCGATCCGAACCCTGTACCATAAAACGATACAACATAGAAAGTATGCGGTCAGTACATGGAATGTACCGAGTATGCAAGGTAAGTAAAACAGTCATTTAAAAGTAAAATAAAGTTCATAAGTAAACACAGGAGAATGACATCATGCATATATCGTAAACTCCAAAAGAAAACATAAGGCTTAAGGTTTTCAAATCATTCATAAAGCATTCATAATCATAATCGTAAGTAAACTTTATCAAAAAATAACCTGAGCCAATAACATAAACATAACAATGCATAAGACATGGGGAACAATGGGAGGACTCGTCATAACCCACACCATCATGGTAGAGCCTTTCATGATGCTCTAACTATCTCACTCAAGTGGGCAGAGCCGACCCTGGTTTGCCAGACGAGGGTCATGCATTAGGCGTGATATCACATTTGAGGGGATCATTATCATTAGAAACCCACGGTGGCACGTGGTTATGAGACAACACCATAGTCCTTTGAACGTCGGGCTACTCGGTGCTAGAAACGGCTCCCAAAAACATGCATATAGGATCATACGTAAACATAAAGTCATGCATTAAGATTCATGGGAGAAATATAACATTTATCATCATTGATCCCCTTTAAAACATTCTTAGCCAAGAATCAAGGACCCTTTTCATCGGCCAACATCATAAATCGATAAATCATGTAATTTATTTCATAAATCGTAAATCATTCTTCAAGATGTGGGCATTGCCCAATACTTTGACATACTCAATTCTTTCAAAAATATGCTCATAAACATGGGTAACTTGAAATCGTGATATTTCTTCATCAATGTACTCAAAATATTGAATATTCATTCATTGCCCAATACTTTGACATAATCAATTCTTTCAAAAATATGCTCATAAACATGGGTAACTTGAAATCATGATATTTCTTCATCAATGTACTCAAAATATTGAATATTCATCATAAATCATAACCTTCATGAACTTTCATCAATGGGAATTTTAGATTTTTAAAGCTTGAAACATGACTTTAAAGATAATAATATAAAACCTGCCCATCATTCACAATTCAATAATTAAAACTCAATTAAATCATACACACAAAGAGAAATCACATTTTCATGCATTTGGGTAAAACCCCATAGAACTTGAATAGGAGGATTGATGATTTAAAATGAAATTTGGGTATCGGTGCGATAGGATTCACCCATTCTAAACCCTACATACCTGGGAACACCTTGTTCTAATTTCCCCTTGAAAGCCCAAGATGGAATTTGGAGAATTTGAGAAAGAACACTTGAATCACCTTCTATTCCCCTCTCTAACTCTTGCATTCATAAAATGAGGCTTAACATGGACTAATCCCCCTTAAAAGACCTTATTCCGACCTTAAAATGACATAGTTTAGGCCTTAGGAGTTCAGGAAATTACGAGAAGGCGCTTACTAATTCGAAGAATATAACTGCCAGGTGCCCTTAACGGGTGACCTGACGACTCATCAAGACGGGCAACGACTCATCGTGTTGCCCGTCAAGTACACAGCCTCATCCTCTATTAAAAGTCCATAGGCTTGCTCACGTCCCATCTTACGAGTCGTTGGGACAGGCCACGACTCGTGAGGACCCATCCGTTAGGTACACTGGTCAGACCTCCTATTTAATCCTCCACCTCACCCCACAATTGACCTGGACTCGTGGTAGCTGACCACGAGTCGTTCCCATGCCAGTGGGGACTTCAACTCCTCAGCTCATCCGATCCTTCCCACGAGCCACTTGACAACTCGTGGGGTCTCCTCACGAGTCGTCTAACGACTCGTCCTACCTTGCTGCAACATTTTTCCATATTTTCCCTGTTTGATTCCCGGGTATGATCCTTGGGTTCCTGGGGTATAGCAACACGTAACAAAGGAAAAAAAAGATTCACCACCCCAACCCAACATGGATGAAGAAACATTTGGATGGGAGATGGAAGAAGATGGGAGTAGGTGTGTCAAGTGAACAAAGGGATAGGAACTTATACCTTCCAACTAAGGAAACTCGACCTTGACCTCATGAATCGAACAACCCCACCTTCACAACCATCCATTGTTGTACCTTTGAGTTTGGAACTCAAACCCTTACCTACCCATTGAGATATGCACATTTTGGGGAAAATGAAACACTTCCAGTCATTATTTCTGCAAAGCTCACTCCTAACTAGATAGAAAAACTCATAGTGGTATCGAAAAGGTATATTCGAGCCTTAGGGTGTTCGATAGCTAATATTATCGATATTCCTCTAGGGATTTGCACTCACAAGATTAATCTTCAAGAGAATTGTAGACCATCAGTCAAGCATCAGAGGCGTCTAAATGGCTAGATGCAGGAGTGGTATATCCTATTACCGACAATAGTAAGGTAAGCCTCGTACAGTGTGTGCCAAAGAAAGGGGGCATTACGGTTGTCCTAAATGAAAAGAATGAATTAATTGCAACCTGTCCAATTATCGGATAGAGAGTTTGCATGGATTACCGTAAGTTAAACTCTTGGGAAAAGAAAGATCACTTCCCTGTTCCCTTCTTTGACCAAATGCTAGATCTCTTGGCTGGAAAATATTATTATTATTTCTTGGATAGATACTCAGGGTACAATCAAATCTCTATTACACTTGAGGATCAAAATAATACCACTTTTACATGTCCCTACGGGACCTTTTCATTCACGAGGATGCCTTTTGGTCTTTGCAATGCCCCCACCACTTTCCAAAGATGTATGACGTCCATCTTTTCAGATATGGTGGAGGACACTACGAAAATATTTATGGATGACTTCTCAGTTGTGGGGGATTCATTTGAAGATTGTTTGGTACACCTAGAAGAGGTATTGAAGAGATGCGAGGAGACAAACTTGGTCCTCAATAGGGAAAATGTCATTTCATGGTAAAAGAAGAGATTGTATTGGGGCACAAAATCTCTGAGAAAGAAATTGAGGTAGATCAAGCTAAGATCAATGCCATTGCTTAGTTACCGCCGCCAAGCATAGTATAGGGTATTAGGAGTTTCCTCGGGAATTCTTGAGTTTACCATCATTTTATTAAGGATTTCTCCAAGGTAGCTCATTGTCACGACCCGATCATAGGCCTGGATCGAGATACGGGATAAAAAACCCCGAGAGGCTCCAAGTCAACCCATGGAATGAACATGATATCTAAAATCAACATAATAAAGTGGAAGTCTAACATGTATAATAAAGCGAAAGTCTGAAAATATCATAACATATGAATATGTAACATAAGGCTGAAACTTGATACATGTTATATCTGAAAAGCCTCTACTACTGACGAGTTGATGGGACAAGACCCCAACTAACTCACTATAGTCTGAAACTGAAAATACTCAATACAACTTATAAAGGGCCCACAAAAGATTAGGACTCACCAACTGAGAATGGAAGATGCTAATACTGAGAGTTTGGCTACTGGCGGGACTGAGCCTAGATATCTGAGCCCGTATCATGAAATGATACAACATAGAGTATGCGATCAATACGTGGAATATACTGAGTATGTAAGGTAAGTAAAACCGCTACGTAAATAAAATCACAAATCATGCATATCATGAAAACATAGTCAAGATAAGATTCTGAGAGTAAGGCTTGCATGCTATTTTCTGAAATCATGATCTGAACATAACTGAATATCATAACTGAATATAATGACTAGAAGCTAAAAAACTAATAATTATAAGTAAAACTGAACATTGAGTCAAACCTGTTGAAAACATAATACTATGACTGATGAACATGCTTAACTGAAATCATAAAGAACAATGGAAGACTCATCATATAACTGACATTACCATGATAGATATTACGTGGTCCCGACTATCACACTCAAGTAAGTAGAGACGTCCAAAGCCTTGTCAGGGATAAGGACGCTACCATGATGTTGATATCAAGCTCAAGGCCCCTTTGGGGAAGGGGAAGCTCACAAGAGAGGTCCCAAAGTATATATGTAAACATACGTTGGCGCGTAGTTCTGAGGCACAGGGTTGACTAACCCTTAGCCTACTCGGTGCTAGACATTCCCAAAAACATGCATATGCTCTCCATTGTTTTTCAATGAAGCTAACCATCATCTAGTGACGAAGCTGACTCATAACAAACATGCATAAATCTGAAATCATAACATGAGGAGCCTTGGCTCAAACTATACCACAAGCTGAAAAGAGTGGGAGTCTAGACTCCAAAACCATGTGGTAAGCTAATAACATGAAATTTAGATAAATCATGAAACATACTTGATTATATGGTCTTTCCCAATAATTAAATATGCTTGAAATAGGCTTGATCATTCAAAAAACCTGAACATGGGAATGGTTAATTTGAAATCGTACTTTCATCACATACATCTCATCATGCTTGAATACATATATCATAGATCTTAACTTTCATGAACTTCCATGGATGGGCATTATAATTTGTAAAACTTGAAAACATAATTTATAATTGAAAACTTTATAAAATATTCCCATTATCATAATTCAACATTAGAATCATGTATAGATTATACCCATGATATTTAGAGAATTCACATATTGGGATAAAACCCCATAGATTAATCAACTAGAATTTCATGAAATTGAAGAGGGATTGGGCATGGGTGTGAATGAATACACCCATTTATAACCCTACTGTCCGGTGCTGTGGTAGGGGTTAAAAAGCGACACGCAAGAGCACGTGGTCAAACAAGTAATAAAGTGGCTAAGTAAGCCAAGTATCGAACCAAGGAGACTCTGGATAAGTAAAATTGCTCAAGTATACTATATTCTATCTTACTTCTAAATATGCTGACAACAACGTAACCAAAAGTTAAATAATTTTTGTTTATAAATTATATACTAAAACTATTAAAAAATATTTACTTTGAATTGAAACTATGGATATGAGCATGCCAAGGTTAAGAACAAGTAATGAACTTGATTATCATCATAATTCGGTTATTCTTCTCTTCTAGTTGCTAGCCAAGAACATTAGCCAAGAGATTAAAACTCTCATATTTAATCTCACTTAAGAATCATAAACCATCCGTCTACATTTCTGTGATCAAATGCAATCTATGACCTAGCAATACAATTTCGGTTCCTAAATTGACTAATACGGCTTTCAAGTATATTTCTATCAGGAAAGCACATCAAAACCCAATTTTCCCAAATCAAGTTAAGAACAATACCCTATTAATTCACAACTTTCCAATTTCGTGCTCTCTCGAGTGAAATCAGACTTTTTAGATGTACATTAATGTCGGCCACACACTAATGCAGTAGAAACAAGAATTAATAGAACAACATAGAAGAAGAAGATGAAAAACCATACAATTCAATAATCAAAATTCATCACCATTGTTCATAACCTCAGCAAGGAAGAGAATTAGCCACTCATTTGTGGATTAATCATCCTAAAACAAGTGTTAATCATACAAACAATTGATTGAAAGAAGAAAGAAAGAGAGAAAAACCCTTAGCTTTTTCGTCCCTCAACTGCCCGTAACCCACGTCCTTGCTCCACCAAGTCTGAATTAATTAAAAATAAGCCTAAGTGTTCTATTTATACTAGTGGAAATTTTTCCCGGAATAACAAGCAACGTGTCACGGAGGCCAACGCGGAGCACTGCCTCCGTGACACGGCGTGGACGCGGACCCTCAGTAGAAATCTGGGGTCCGGGAATATAGCCTCAACGTGGCACGGCATGCAACGCGGTGGCTTGCCTCCGTGCCACGGAGCTGTCGCGAGGCTTCACTGGAAATTGCCAAATTAATTCATCCTCCATGCAGTGTGCCTCCGCAATGGTAGCGTGGCACGGCTCCATCGCGGAGCCCCTTTACATTGTGCATTCCAATGTCTTTTCCGTGCTCGCATCCAAATCCAACTCCGATATTGTTCCAACATGCATTTTAGCTCCTCAAAATCATGTTTTACCTACAAAACAATGCTAATCATGTTGGTTAGTATAAATTCACATTTTATTACCAATTACATGAAAATGTATACACATTGCACAACAAACAAGGCGAAAATGATACGTTTGAGTATCACTTGGGCATATAAATCTGCCCAAGATCACTTACCCCACACTTAAATCCTTGTTCGTCCTCGAACAACACATACACAACTCATGCAAATTACATCCCAACCTTCGCCACTATGGTGCGACAATTTACGCTACGGTCATACCGATCATTCAATATTGTAAATCATCAAGAAAACATGCATGGTCTTAACAATGCAATGACCTTTAATATATTAAGACTTCCTAGACTTTAAGAATCGACCCTCGATATCGGCAAACTCATGCAAATCAACTAATCAAGATATCCGACACGAAAATCAATCTTTCATCAAGCATGTGCCCTCACAACTCAGGAGAATCTTCCCCTTTATGTTCATGCAACACACAAACATTCAAGTAGGGGCATGTCAAAATTAATTTCACTCTCTCTCCCAAAAGAATTCACATGCATCATGTCATGACCCATAGGCTTGCCCTTAGTGTATTACTCCACTAATATAAAGAAATGCAATGTAAGATCACGTAGGACTTTAGTGGGTTGTAATGGAAGCTATGGAACTAGTATATATTGGATTAGCCAATAATAGTCACTAGCATCCTTAAGCGCCTTTTCAACACATTCCCATCAACTCTTGAACATTGTTTCTCTCTTTTCTTTTTTTTTCATCATCCCATTCATGCTAGTTTACTTTCGTATGGCCTATTTCATCAAACACACTTGACATGATACAAAGGGTTTTCATGTACCCTCAATATCATTGAATTATGACAAGTGCACCTTCCACCTTTTCTTTTCTTTCTCACTCTGCTTTTCTTTTTCTTTTCACCCTTCTCACTCTTTGACACTGGGAAAAAAATTTCTGTTCTTCTTAAGCGCTTAAGAGTTTTGTATAGACTTTACGGCTCATGAAAAGAAGGAATAAAGCTTAGTTTATACATTTTTGGACAAAAGAAAGAAAGAATCGGCTAAAGGCTCAACGGGCTGACTAGGGTATACAATCACATAAAAAGGTAGTGTATGACAAGAAAAAAATAGGAACTCTCGGTTAAAACAAAGAAATGCCTACATCCTTTCCAACACTACATCTCCTTCATTTCGTTTTGTACACACACCAGGCAAGTTCTAGACACTTCACAATAGCATGGAATAACAACACCTCACTTCACACTTCATGCACATGCTCGATTCAAGATGCATTCACAGACTCTTTAATTAGCCAATTACATGAATTCAAAAATTAAGCCTCAATCACACCAAATCGAATTCTACAGCTTAGGTAACTCAACATATTTACAAAATTGCATGCTTTCATATGAATCACTTTTACATTTTGAATATCAGTTACAACACGCAACCATAATTTCACAACCATATAGTAACTACAGGTTCAGTGATGCAATCCACCAAAGAAAAAACTGAAAACTAATTAAAATCACTACTCCTACCGACTACATTTCCCTTAAGACGGTCGTCATCCATCCATCATAGGGAACGGTCACTAACTATGACATCTGTTCAATGGGACTATTCTCAGTAAAAGAACCGAAAACAAACTCCGAGAAACCCAAAAATAAAAATTGAAAATTTTTTGCAAAACATCGATCATTTCGATGGAAAAATATTTACAAAATATTTTACTATGTACAAAATATTTTCGCAAAAATTTTAAAAATATCGATCATTTTGATAGAGAAAAAATTTTTTACAAAATTTACAAAATATTTACACTAGCAACCACAACCTTTCACAACACACATCAATTACCACAAAAAGATGTACAAATACAAATACAAATCAGTTTGCACTCACAACCATAGGGAAACATAAACATACAAACAAAACAAAGGAAGAACATACAGCAAATCAGCCCAGCCCCAGCACCTAGCTACTCCCCACCCCACACTTAAATCGAACACTGTCCCTAGTGTTCACAAAAATTAAAAATCACAAAAATTTCGGGTGGTGGAACTCCCTGATCAGTCGAAATATTCGACTTCTTCATCCGGTGCTGCTGCCTCATCGCCCATGTCCGAGTCACCTCCATCGTCGTCATCGGACTCCACATCGGAGTCCTCCCGACGTGTCTCCTCGTCCGTGGGGACATCATCGTCAGTGGGCTCAACGAAGGCTGGCCCCACTTGGCACAAAGCTCTGGCGTTTTCGCAAAATGGGTAATCCAGCTCCAGCTTCCATAACTCTTCCTCTGTGGCTGGTCTCCCACCAATCCGGAGCTGAAGCATTTGCATACCAAACATTCGTGCCATGTATTGATCGTCACGAGCATGTCGCTCGCCTAGTGTCAGCACTGGCCCGTGTGTGGTGTCGGGGGCCTTAGTTTTGGTCACATCAAGGGCCCTCCGCTACAACTGCGGGATGTAGTCCAAAGCCTCTTCCTCGACATCGAGGCCCCGGAGAAAGGTGGTGATGAGTCCGCCGAACCCATACCTGTGGCCCTGGTGTAGTCGGGCTCTCTTCATGGTGGATATGATGACCGCCCCAACATTAATCTCTAGCCCTTTCATCAGGGCATACACCAGGTACACACGGTCCTGGGTCACATCCGTCATGTGCACACCCGGGATCAAGCACGAACAAACTATTTTCAGCCATATTCTGGCCTCCCTATTCATTTGAGAATACGGCAGAGTCTGGTGGTAACCCCTCTCCTTATGTCTGCTCCATCGGGCTGTGGATCGAGCCCCACACAAAGTGCGTCTGATATCAGCGTATGGTGGGGTGATGTTCAGCTGGCGGAGAAAGTGGGCGTCTGTGTCCTGCGCTCCAATGATGGCATTTAATTTCTGGGGTTCCAGAGTGACAATCTGCCCTCTGATTTTTATTGTGTGGCTTCTGATGGCCGGGTTCCAATTTGCATAGAACTCTGGGACTAAATGTAGGTTGCACTCCTTGGGCTCCTGAAATATGAAGTTGAGCCCAGCTGCCTCGATTCTCTGCACAATACGGGGGAACTCCTGTGCTAGTGGTTCCCGGGCAATATGCTCCTCAGGGAAGTACTTATTCTCCTTATGTTTAGTGTACCACTTCTTCCCTTCATCGGTCACCCACCTCATTCCGTATTGGCGGCGTTGGCCGCGCGGAATAGCTGGTGCAGCTGGGACTGCTGTGCCCAATCTCATGCGTTTTCTCCCGGTGGCTGAAGTAGATGCACCTGTACCCTTATCCTGCCTACTCGCCATTGTACCTGTCAATACAAATAAACAAGCACCATGTCAAGCTAAATGCATATTAGCTTCGGCTAAGGTCGGGTTAAACTAAGTTTACCCCACACTTAGTCCTTAGCTACTCTTACGATACTACGGCAAGGATTACTTTATTTACAACCTAAACACAAACAACTATACAATTTATGCTTAGTGCGTTCACAAAAAATTTTCGACAGTATAACTTTTAGCGTACTACTCAGACTTCATACAGCTAATCCCAATCCTACCATCGCTAGCAATTCAACCATTGCACTTAGCAACGAAGACAACAAACAAAAACAACGACAAAAATTCTATATACATACGAATCCAAATAACCCAACCAGTTTGAACAATTTTTACATTTTCCCAAAACCGAGAATTCGTCGTCTATTACCTTCAAACAATATTTACAATGACTATCTCAATTCACAAACACACCCCGACATATAATTCACCAATTTATCAAGTTACCCAATTCGATTTCAACAACCCCAGCCCTAGAATTCAATTTTACAATCAAATTCAAATCATTCACGCAATCGACAAGTTCAAACGCTAATTACAACATTACGAACATTTATCAATCAAAGAATAATTCAATTTCATGCTAAATTGCTAATTAGGGTGATTTATCTCACCTCTCATGCTCAAATTCGACTAAAATCGACAAAAACTTGAGAGAGTAGAGGAAACATACCTTTAAGTTGAATGATCGAAGAAACTCGACAATTTGGTTGCTTAATAGCGTGGCACGTTGGTTGGGGAGGGAGATTCGGGTGTTTGGTCGCGGAGAAGAGAGGAAATGGGGGAAAAGGGACTAAAATCGGGGTTAAAAATGAAGGGAAACACGCGGGTAACCCGGCAACCCAGTGTGATCCGTCACAAAATATAGGGCAACGTGTCACGGAGGGTAACGCGGAGCCCTTCCTCTGTGACACGGAGCTAACGCGATGGCTCACTGGAATTTTAAAAAAATCCAGATTTAACCTCAACGTGTCATGGAGGGTAACGCGGAGCCATTCCTCCGTGACACGGAGCCATCGCCCCAGTGCACTGTCTCATCATTTTATTCATTTTTTTTCATACCTTGCCTTTTCCTTCCCGATTCCATGCACATTTTTCTTCGGTTGACCTGAAAATCACCTTACTAAACAAAATTGGTTAGATTAATAGATTTCCCTAACTAAAATGAAAAATACTAACTAAAACGAAAAATTTGTACTAACTCAAGAAAAAGAAAAATTAAAATAAAAACTATTTACACTTTACTAAACAAAAGAAAAAAATATTTTTCACGGGTTGCCTCCCGTGCAGCGCCTGGTTTACCATCGCGGCTCGACGTCCTTTATGCTCAATTATCCACTAGGGTGAGGGACGATTTTTCACAATCATTGTCCTCCCCCCAGTTGTGCTCAACCTTATCCGGTGGTCTTCCTCTCAACTCTCGAGAATCATTCATTTGTTTAGTATTCCCATGATCAATCACATTGATCACCGAGAGTTCCTCATTTACCATCGGGAGCTTGGGTGCTTTGTACACATCGAACACTTCTACCTTGTCATGTGCTCGCATTGTAAGTTGACCCACAGCTACGTCAATTAATGCTTTCCGGTTGCCAAAAAGGTTCATCCCAAAATAAATGGGACTTCAGCATCTGGTTCAAAATCCAGAACAATAAAATCGACCGGAAAAATGAGGGAGCCCACTTGCACAAGCACATCCTCAACAATGCCATCCGGCCTAGCTAAGGATCTGTCTGCTAACTGCAAGATTACGGTTGTAGGTCTAGGACTCCCTAGACCTAACTTTCTGAATACCGAAGATGGCATCAGATTTATGCTCGCCCCCAAGTCACATAATCCACGAGCTCGGATACTCTGCCCGATAGTAAGCTGGACAGTAAAACTTCCAGGGTCTTTCAGCTTCGGTGGCAGTCTATTTTGGATCCGGGAAGTGCATTCCTCCGTCAAAGCTACCGTGGCATACTCAGTCAACTGACTTTTGTTGGCCACGATGTCTTTAATATATTTGGCATATTTTGGCACTCCCTGCAAGACATCAACAAGAGGTAAATTAACATGTACCTGTTTAAGCACCTCCATAAATTTCTGAAACACGCCTCCTCCTTGTGTTTCTTGAGTCGTTGAGGGAACGGGGGTGGAGGCCTTTCTGATTCAGCTTCTTTGGTCTTCCCCTTATCCGCAAGTTGCTCTCCCTCAACATCTGCTGCTCCTGACTTTTGAGGCGGTCTTTCCGGTTCCACCTCCTTCAGCTGCAAACCACTCCTCGTGGTCACTGCATTTACCTTCTTCGGATTAGGATCCGTGTCGCTAGGCAGTCCTCCTCTGGGTCTTGTGTTTTGGGCACTAGCAAATTGCCCAAATTGATACTCAAGAGCCTTGGTCGCTAATTGATTATTCTTCACTTCGGCTGCCAATTTAACATAATCAGCCTGCAAATG
Organism: Datura wrightii; assembly: GCA_035772735.1. Lineage (NCBI taxonomy): Eukaryota > Viridiplantae > Streptophyta > Magnoliopsida > Solanales > Solanaceae > Datura > Datura wrightii. The sequence goes on along the minus strand of JASDFA010000007.1, from coordinate 74,828,443 downwards.
CGCCTGATTAGCGATCATGGTCTTGAACATTTCTTCAATGGTAGGTGATGGTGGTGGAGGAGGGGCATTGTGATTTTTGAATTGAGATTGGTAGTTCTGTTGCCCTCCTTGATTCCTGTGCATACCCTGACCCGAACTTTGGCCTTGTTGGTTGTTGCTACCCCACGAAAAATTTGGATGGTTCCTCCAATTTGAGTTGTAGCCACTACCAAACTGCTGTTGATTTCTCTGTGCATTGCCCACAAAGTTAACCGAATCTGGGTTTGCTCCACAGCACTCAGCTGAGTGCTCACTACTACCACACACTTCACACCACATTTGCTGGACCGCATTGACTGAAGCTGAAGGATGGTTCAAATTCATGTTGCTGAAGTGGTTGTTCAACTGATTCTGCAAGGCAGCTATCTGTGCAGCGATAGCTGTAAATCCATCCACTTCAAGCACTCCTGCTGCTTTACTTGCTCCACCTCGAGATGAATCTGCATTCCATTCTGGATTGCCCTGTGAAATTCGGTTGAGCAAAGTGTACAGCTCCTCATAAGTCTTTTCCAGCGCTTGCCCTCCAGCTGCTGAGTCTAACAAAATTTTAGTATGGGGTTCCAAACCCTCAATAAATGTGTGTACCAACACCTCATTGGACTGATGATGATGAGGACAGTCCCGCAACATGGATTTAAATCTTTCTCAGGCTTGATATAAATTTTCTCCCTCCCTTTGTTTGAAACTTAGAATTTGACTTCTAAGTCTGGCTGTTTTACCAGAGGGAAAAATTCTTATCAAGAACTTTCATGCTAGATCATCCCACGTTGATATAGAATTTGGTGGTTCAGCTTTTAACCACCTCTTGGCTTCACCAAGTAAGGAAAACGGAAATAGTGTGAGCCGAACATAATCAGGTGACACTCCAGCGGGTATATAAGTGTCACTTATCTCCAAAAAATTCTGAAGATGTTGTTGTGGGTCTTCATGAGGGAGACCGGTAAATTGCCCGCTTGTGTGCAGTAGTTGCACCATGTTCTGCTTTAATTCAAATCTCCCTCCAGGCTCTGGTTTGTAGATACTTGAATGTACATTGTTGGCATGTGGGATTTCCACCTCGCGAACCGGCCTTGCTGCTGCTTCGTCGGGCACTAACACTGCCCTCACAACCGGTGGATTTTGTTGCTCCATTATAGTCTGTCTGAGCAACTGCAGCTTCTTTTGTAGAGCTTCTCTGCGTTTACTATGAAATTCACGTTCAGGCTCTGTATAAGATTCCACCAGCTCCTTGTCCTTTGCCAGTGTTCACAGAAATCAAGTCTGCAAAATACAGGCTAAGACCAAGTTGTCAACACTTAAGAAAATAAAACAAAAATACAGTAAATTTACACTTAACACAATTTCACCAATTGCCTAGTCTCCCCGGCAACGGCGCCAAAAACTTGTCCGGTGCTGTGGTAGGGGTTAAAAACTGACACGCAAGTGCACGTGGTCAAACAAGTAATAAAGTGGCTAAGTAAGCCAAGTATCGGACCAAGGAGACTCTGGATAAGTAAAATTGCTCAAGTATACTATATTCTATCTTACTTCTAAATATGCTGACAACAACGTAACCAAAAGTTAAATAATTTTTGTTTATAAATTATATACTAAAACTATTAACAAATATTTACTTTGAATTGAAACTATGGATATGAGCATGCCAAGGTTAAGAACAAGTAATGAACTTGATTATCATCATAATTCGGTTATTCTTCTCTTCTAGTTGCTAGCCAAGAACATTAGCCAAGAGATTAAAACTCTCGTATTTAATCTCACTTAAGAATCATAAACCATCCATCTACATTTCTGTGATCAAATGCAATCTATGACCTAGCAATACAATTCCAGTTCCTAAATTGACTAATATGGCTTTCAAGTATATTTCTATCAGGAAAGCACATCAAAACCCAATTTTCCCAAATCAAGTTAAGAACAATACCCTATTAATTCACAACTTTCCAATTTCGTGCTCTCTCGAGTGAAATCGGACTTTTTAGATGTACATTAATGTCGGCCACACACTAATGCAGTAGAAACAAGAATTAATAGAACAACATAGAAGAAGAAGATTAAAAACCATACAATTCAATAATCAAAATTCATCACCATTGTTCATAACCTCAGCAAGGAAGAGAATTAGCCACTCATTTGTGGATTAATCATCCTAAAACAAGTGTTAATCATACAAACAATTGATTGAAAGAAGAAAGAAAGAGAGAAAAACCCTTAGTTTTTTCGTCCCTCAACTGCCTATAACCCACGTCCTTGCTCCACCAAGTCTGAATTAATTAAAAATAAGCCTAAGTGTTCTATTTATACTAGTGGGAATTTTTCCCGGAATAACAAGCAACGTGTCACGGAGGCCAACGCGGAGCACTGCCTCCGTGACACGGCGTGGACGCGGACCCTCACTGGAAATCTGGGGTCCGGGAATATAGCCTCAACGTGGCACGGCATGCAACGCGGTGGCTTGCCTCCGTGCCACGGAGCTGTCGCGAGGCTTCACTGGAAATTGCCAAATTAATTCATCCTCCATGCAGTGTGCCTCCGCGATGGTAGCGTGGCACGGCTCCATCCCGGAGCCCCTTTACATTGTGCATTCCAATGTCTTTTCCGTGCTCGCATCCAAGTCCAACTCCGATATTGTTCCAACATGCATTTTAGCTCCTCAAAATCATGTTTTACCTACAAAACAATGCTAATCATGTTGGTTAGTATAAATTCACATTTTATTACCAATTACATGCAAATTTATACACATTGCACAACAAACAAGGCGAAAATGATACGTTTGAGTATCACTTGGGCATATAAATCTGCCCAAGATCACCTATATACCTGGTAAATTAGATTTACACTTCCTCTTAAATGCACAAGAGAACTTGGCAAGAGATTGGAGAAATCTTCAAGCTTGATCTCCAAGGAAAGGTTCTCAATTGCATGCATGGAGTGGGAATGCTTAGAATAGGTTTAACATCCTTTAAACCCTACTAACTGAGCTTAAAATAATGTAGTTTAGGACCTTAGGGATTAGGAATTACGAAAATATCCTTGATGAAAAACCTGGAAAAACTGCACTGCCAGTGACAATGAGTGGTACCACGAGTTGTACCTTGCTACCACGACTTCTGGTGACTGACCGTTACTCCCCTTCCTCATATTTCCTTTCTCAGGTCCTAATTCCATGACTCAACATGATAAGTCATTACATCAAACCACGATCTGTCAGATCCTGTTGTTACTGCCTCTGATGAAATTGCATCTGAACATACCACGAGTCACACCACGACTCGTACCTTGCTCTAATGAGCCATGGGTTCCATCTGTTACTAGACTGGGGAATTTTCCCTGCCCTTCCCGCGGGACTTAAAATGGCTCGTTGTCTCCTACAACGAGTCGTGCCACGACTCATACTGACCACCCCTGACTATTCCAGAACCAACCCATGACTCCTACCTAGGAGTCATACCATCTTCTAATGGGTCATTACAAGGCACGTTGTTCCAACTCTTCCCCTCATAATTGTTAACCATGGGTGGTATCTACAGGTCTTGGGTCCTTCCTACAACTCGTACCCTCAATCGTCCTGAGGCATTTCCAAATTTCTGCTGCTTCTCATTTCCAATTCCTAAGTCTAGTCTTAGACACTTTCAGGTATTACAATATCTCCCCCTTGGGAACATTCATCCTCGAATGTGAATGAACATACTAAAAGCTGGGGAAAAGGACTGGCATCTCAAATATTGAGCATCTAAAGCTGCAAACTGACGGAGTAACTGACTCTGGACTAGAATACATGACTGGACTGAACTCATGAATCACACATACATACATTGACATGAGAGAAACTGGAACACATAAACTGAACATGAAACTGAATAGAGTACTAAGGAGGAAACTGGTACCTCAAGCTGGAGCGGAGCCGGAAAGGAATAGATACGGGTATCTAAACATAATATCTACTTTGGCTTCCTACATAGCTCCCTCAACATGTTGATTCCTCCATAAAACCTTGACTGAGGCCACTTCATTGTTTCTTAGCTTCCGAACCTAACGATCAAGTATTTTCACCGGAACTTCCTCGTAGTTGAGGCTATCTTTCACACCTACGCTCTCCACCAGAACAACCAAGGCCGGGTCACCTAAACACTTCTTTAAGAGTGATACATGATAAACTGGATGAACTGAAGCCAATTCTGAGGCCAACTCCAACTCATAGGCCACCTTGCCAACACGTCTAATCCGGTACGGACCAACATGATGGGGATAGAGTTTCCTTTTCTTTTCAAATCTCATCACTCCCTTCATGCGAGATACCTTCAGAAAGACTCAATTATCAACTTCAAACTCAAGCTCCCGCCTCCTCTCATCCGCATAGGACTTTTGGCGACTCTGAGCTATTTTCAACCTGTCCCTTATAAGATGAACTTTCTCCATAGCCTCATGATCGATGTAGCTTCACTGACCTTTAACCAACCAATAGGTGATCTACACCTCCGCCCATAAAGAGCCTCAAACGGAGCCATTTGAATGATAGAATGGTAGCTGTTGTTATTTGCAACCTTAATGAGAGGCAAATGATCATCCCAAATACATTTGAATCAATCACGCACGCTCTCAACATATCCTCAAGGGTCTGAATGGTCTGCTCAGCCTGACCATCTGTTTGCGGGTGAAATGTTGTGCTAAGCTTGACCTGAATACCAAGTCCCTTCTGAAATAATCTCCATAACTAGGAGGTAAATTGAGTACCTCTATCTTATATGATGGACAAGGGCACTCCATGCAACCAAACTAACTCCTGAATGTATAACATAGCATAATCCTCCACTGAATTGATAGTCTTGACGGGTAGAAAATGAGCTGCCTTAGTCAACTTGTCTACAATCACAAATAGAGTCATACTGTCGGCGTGTACGTGGCAACCCTGTGATGAAGTCCATATTGATTTCCTCCCACTTTCAATTAGGGATGGTAATGTCTTGGAGCACATGTCCAGGTCTTTGATGCTCAACCTTCACTTGTTGACAATTCGGGCACTTAGCCACAAACTCTGCTATATCTTTCTTCATGCCATTCCACCAATAGACTTCTCGTAGATCACGGTATATGTTGTGGCACCTGGATGTATAAAATATCTGTAAAAATGAGCCTCATGCAACATCCACTCCCTCGAGTCACCAACATCCGGAACACACAAGCGACCCTGATATCGAAGCACACCATCTCTCCTTTTGGAGAAGACTTCTACCTTTTGATTCTGAACGACTTCCTTCAACATTACCAAAATAGGATCCTCGTATTGCCTAGCTTTAACTTCGGTCACTAAGGATGATTCTGACCTATTCTGAACAATTACACCACCATCTGTCGAGTCAATAAGGCAAACTCCTAACTGTGCAAGCCGATGCAAATCTTTCACCAACTTTTTCCTCTCCTTATCTACATGGGATACACTCTCGATGGAAAGTATTCTAAGAGCCTCTGCCGCCATATTAGCCTTGCCCAGATGGTAGAGGACAGTCATATCATAATCCTTAAGAAACTCCAACCGCCTCCTCTGACGTAGATTTATATCCTTCTGGGTAAACACGTACTGTAGGCTTTTGTGGTCCATAAACACATCCACATGGACCCCATATAGATAGCAACTCCAAATCTTCAAGGCAAATACTACTGCCTCCAACTCGAGGTTGTGAGTCGGATAGTTCTTTTCAAGGACTTTCAGCTGCCTGGAAGCATAAGTTATAACTTGACTGTTCTACATGAGTACACAACCAAGGTTGATCCTCTAGTCATCACAATATACCATAAACCCATTAGTACCCTCAGGTAGGGTCAACACCGGTGCTGAGGTGAGTTGAGTCTTCAACTCTTGGAAGCTTTTCTCACAAGCCTCCGACAATTGAAACTTCACTTTCTTGTAGGTCAACATAGACAATGGTGTTGCGATGGATTAAAACCCTTCAACAAACCTTCGACAGTAACCAGCTAAACCCAAGAAACTCCTGATATCCAAAGGACTAACTGGTCTAGGCCAATTCTTCACTGCTTCTATCTTTCGAGAGTCCACTTATACACCCTCACTTGACACTGCATGACCCAAAAATGCCATTGAGTTCAACCAAAACTCACATTTGCTGAATTTAGCATACAACTGGTGATCCTCCAAGGTCTATAGCACCACCCTCAAATGAGAGGCATGCTCTTCCTCGCTCCAAGAGTATATAAGGATGTCATCTATGAACACAATCATGAACATTCCAAGTATGGCTTGAACACCCTGTTCATCAAATCCGTAAAAGCTGCAGCAACATTCCTTAGTCCAAAAGACATGACTACAAACTCATAGTGACCATACCGATTCCTGAAGGATCGCTTCGGAATGTCACTCTCCCAAAACCTAAGCTGATGGTATCCAGATCTGAGGTCTATCTTTGAGAAACACTTGGCACCGTAGAGCTGGTCTAACAAATCATCAGTCTTAGGGAGAGGATACCTATTCTTAATGGTAACTTTGTTCAATTGCCAATAATCAATGCACATATGAAGAGAACCATCCTTCTTGCAGACAAAGAGGACTGGTGCACCCCACGGGGAGTTGCTAGGTCTAATGAAACCCTTGTCTAAGAGGTCTTTCAACTGCTCCTTCAACCTCTTTAGCTCAGCTAGAGCCATTCTGTATGGATGAATAGATATAGGCTGCGTATTGGGAAGAAGGTTAATACCAAAGTTTTTCTCCCCCTCGGGAGGGATTCCCGATAAATCATCTAGAAACACCTCTGGATACTTACACACTACAGGAACTGACTGGATAGTCAGGGTTTCGAATGTAGCATCCTTAACCCTAACTAGATGGTACACACAACTTTTGGAAATCATCTTTCTAGCCTTAAGGTAGGAAATGAAGCGACCTACAGGCACAGCTGAACTACCCCTCCACTCTAGGACTGGCTCACCTGGAAATCTGAACTCTACTGCATGGGTTCTACAATTGCCTGAGGCATAACATGCATGTAATCAATCCATCCCAAAGATAACATCAAAATCGATCATGGGTAGCTCTACTAAATCTGCTAAGCTGACTTTCCAAAGGACTATGATAGAGAAATTTTTATATACCCGTCGAGCTATAACTGAATCACCGACTGGAGTAGAGATTGAGAAGTGTTTTGATAGGATTTCGAGATTGACTCTTAAACTACTAGCAACATAGGGCATCACAAAAGATAAAGTAGGCACTAGATCTAACAATGCATATACATCAAGGTGGAATACTCGTAACATACCGGTGACTACATCTGGCGAGACCTCCTACTCCTGATGAGATGCTAGGGCATAGAATCATTTTTGTCCTTGACCCCCACCCACACTAGTAGATGCCCCCTACTGAGCTGGGTGTGCTGGTGGAGCTATTGAACTGAAGGCTGGGCCTCGGCCCCTATCATGGCCCTGTCTAGCTGTTGGACAATCTCTGAGCATATGTCTGGGCTTCCCACACCTGAAACAAGCACCTAAACCTGCCAAACATTGACCCGTGTGTCTCTGACCACACATGCCACACTTTTGAATGATGGACTCTACGGGTCTGCTACCCTGACCTCTAGAGCCTAATGCCCGTCCCCTCTGGTCGCGCCTTGATCTAGATGGCACACTCATAGCTAACGGCGCTGGGACTAAAGATCTCTGGTTGGACTGCTGGCGGTGCCTACTAAGTCTCTGCTGGGAGAATCCGAAGCTATCAGTCGTGGCCCTCTTATCTTCTCTCTCCCGCTCACTCACTTGTACCGCCTCCATCTGCTGGGCATACAGAACTATTCGGCGAAAGTCAATGTCCTGATGTAGCATTGCGGCCTGGCATTCTTTGACCAAGTAGTCTGCTATCCCATGCATGAACCGACTCACTCGGGCTCTCTGATATGTCACCATCTCAGGTGCATACATGGACAAGCGAGTGAACTCTAAGGCACACTCTTGAACTGTCATCTTTCCTTTCTTCAGGTTCACAAACTCGACTGCTTTAATCTCCCTCATCTCACGAGGGAAGAACCAATCCAGAAATGTGGCATGAAAGTCATCCCAACTAATAGGGCCTGCTCCAACGGCCCTATTATACTTCCATTGCTTGAACCAAATGTACACAACCCCTTTCAATTGATACGAGTCTAGATCAGCACACTCCTCTCTAGTGACCCCCATGATGTGGGTGATCTTTAGAAACTCATCAATAAACTCATATGGATCCTCATCCACCTTTGACCAAAGAATCTCCGGTTCATCCTCAGAAAATCTCTAACCCTTGTCGCTACCGCATTCCCATTCTGAGGGACATGCTTTACCGCATGTTGATTAACTTGGGCGTTCAAAGCCTGAGCTAGCATCTGAATGGCTGGCCTGAACTCAGCATGGACAACCTGCTTGGTTACATAATCCTCATGGGCTAGTGGGTCCTGCGGGTGCCTATCCCCGTTGCCATTCTCATGGCCATTTCCATTCCCATTTTTCCTTCCATTAACTCGGTGAGGAGGCATAATTCTTCAAATGCGTATTGCACGAGTTAGAAGGATAGAGAGACATTTCATCGCATGACTTAGATCGTAAGAGAAGGGAACATTTCCTAAAACATCTCATAGTCTCTTCATCATAAGTATGGCACGCTTCACACCTATGAAATAAACTCTACTTAACACAGCTTTCAGACACCCTAGAACACTTCAAAACCTTATGCTCTAATACCATGTTTGTCATGACCCGAACATAGGCCCGGATCGAGACACGAGACAAAGAACCCCGAGAGGCTCCAAGTCAACCCATGGCATGAACTTGATATCTAAAATCAACATAATCTAGAGAAAGTCTAACATGTATAATAAAGCAAAAGTCTGAAAATATCATAACATGTGAATACATAACACAAGGCGGCGACTAAGTACATGCTATATCTGAAAAGCCTCTACTACTGACGAGTTGATGGGATAAGATCCCAACTCACTCACTATAGTCTGAAACTGAAAATAGTTAATACAACTGATAAAGTGCCCTCGAAAGATAAGGACTCACCAACTGAGACTAGAAGATGCTAATACTGAGAGTCTGGCTACTGGAGGGACTGAGCCAGATATTTCGAGCCTGTATCATGAAATAATAAGGCATATTGTATGCGGTATGTATGTGGAAGGTACCGAGTATGTAAGGTAAGTAAAACCGCTAAGTACATAAAATCATAAATCATGCATATCATAAAAACATAGTCAAGATAAGATTCTAAGAGTAAGGCTTGCATACTATTTTCTGAAATCATGATCTAAACTTAACTGAATATCATAATTGAATCGAATGACCCAAAGCTGAAAAACTGATAATCATAAGTAAAACTGAACATTGGGTCAAACCTGCTAAAAACATAACATCATGACTGATGAACATGCATAACTGAAATCATGAGGAACAATGGGAGAATCGTCATATAACCAACATTACCATGATAAAGCTTACATGGTCACGACTATCACACACAGGTGGGCAGAGCCATCCAAAGCATTTCCAGGGCTAAGGACGCTACCATGATATCGATATCAAGCTCAAGGCCCCTTGGGCACAAGGGAGGTCCCAAAGTATATATGTAAACCTACGTTGGTGCGTAGTTTTGAGGTACAGGGTTGATTGGCCCATAGCCTACTCGGTGCTAGACACTACTCTCAAAAACATACATATGCTCTCCATCATTTTTCAACGAAGTTGACAATCGTCTAGTGATGAAGCTGACTCAAAACAAACATGCATAAATCTAAAAGCATAATATAGGGATCCTTGATTCAGACTATACCACAATCTGAAAGGAGTGAGAGCCTAGACTCCAAAATCATGTGGTAAGCTAATAACATGAAAGTTAGATAAATCGTGAGACATACTTGATTATATGGGCTTGCCCAATAATTAAACATGCTTGAAATAGACTTGATCATTCGAAAACATGAACATGGGTATGGTTAATTCAAAATCATACTTTCATCACATACATCTCATCATGCTTGAATACATATATCATAGATCTCAAGTTTCACGAACTTCCATGGATGGGCATTATAATTTGTAAAACTTGAAAATATAATTTGTAATTGAAAAAATTGTAAAATATGCCATTAATCATAATTCAACACTAGAAACATGTATAAATTATACCCATGATTGATACTTAGAGAATTCACATTAGGGTTAAAACCCCACAAATTCATCAACTAGAATTTCATAAAATTTAAGAGGGATTGCGCATGGGTGTGGATGAATACACCTATTCATAACCCTACATACCGATATAAATCATATTTACACTTTCTCTTGAAAGCCCAAGGGAATTTGGCAAGAGATTGGAGAAATTCTTCAAGCTTGGTCTCCAAAGAAAGGTTCTAAGTTTAATTCATGGAGTGGGAATGCTAAGAATAGGTTTAACATACTTTAAACCTTGCTAACTGAGCTTAAAATGATGTTGTTTAGGACCATAGGGCTTAGAAATTATGAAAATACTCTTAATGAAAAATCTGAAAAAACTATACTGCCAGTGACAATGAGTGGTTCCACGAGACGTACCTTGCTACCACGACTCGTGGTGACTGACCGTCACTCCCCTTTCTTATCCTTCAATTCTCAGGTCCTGATGCCATGATTCGATAGGACGATTCATTACATCAAACCACGATCCATCGTATCTTGTCGTTACCGCCTCTGATGAAACTACATCTAAACATCCCACGAGTCACACCACGAATCATACCTTCCTCTAACGAGTCATGGGTTCCATCCGTTATGTTATTAGGGAATTTTCGTTTCCCTTCCCATGGGCACTTACAACGACTCATTATCTTCCATCACGAGTCATGCCACGACTCGTATTGACCATCCCTGACTATTCCAGAACAAACCCATGACTCCTACCTACGAGTCGTACCATCTTCTAATGGGTTGTTATAAGGCCCGTTGTTCCAACTCTTCCCCTCATAACTGTAAACCACGGGTGGTACCTATGGGTTGTAGGTCCTTCCTATGAATCGTAACCTTAATTGTCTTGAGGCAAAAATTTTAGATTTCTACTGCTTCTTATTTTCAATTCCCGAGTCTAGTCTTAGGCACTTTCGGGTATTACACCTATCCTCTATTTTGGTTGTTAGAAAAAGAGGAAAAGTTTAATTTTGATGAGGGGTGTATGAAGGACTTTGAAGTGTCTAAGGAAAGGATGGTTTCCTCTCCAATAATTACGGCACCTGATTGGTCAAAGCCCTTCGAGCTCGTGAGCAATGCCAGTGGGGTAGCATTAGGGGCAGTCTTTGGTCAGAAAAAATACAAGATGTTTCACCCCATTTACTATGCTAGCAAGGCCCTAAATGACACATAAATAAACTATACAGTGACTAAAAAAGAATTACTCACTATTGTGTTTGCGTTTGAGAAGTTTGGGGCATACTTGTTGGAACCAAAATAGTGGTGCACACAGACCATGCGACACTCAGGTATTTGATGGACAAGAAAGATGCTAAACCTAAGCTTATTAGGTGGATTCTGTTGTTGTAGGAATTCGGCTTTGAAGTGAAGGATCATAAGGGGTGTGAGAATAAAGTTGTCGGCCATCTATCACACCTAGAGACAAGTGGTTAGCCGGATGTCCACGAGGAAATTAATGATAACTTCCCGGATGAACATATTCTAGCTGCAATCCACGACTTAACACCGTGGTTTTCCAACTTTGCTAATTATTTTGCAAGAAACATCATACCTGAGGGTTTAAACTTTCATCAAAAGAAGAAATTCATGCATGATGTTCAGAAGTTTTATTGGGATGAACCTTATCTTTTTCATAGTTGCGCGGATGGTTTGATTCGACGGTGTGTCCTAGAAGTGGAAATGGTACCAATTCTAGAGGCTTGTCATTCTTCACCTATTGGGGGTCATTATGGAAATGTTAAGACATACGCAAAGGTGTTACAGTGTGGATTTTATTGGCCTACCCTATATCAAGTGACTTTGTGAAGTCATGCGATCGGTGTCAAGGAAAAGGGAGTATTTCAAGGAGGAATGAGCTTCCATTGACACCAATCCTAGAGGTTGAATTGTTCGATGTATGGGGGATTGATTTCATGGGTCCCTTTGTGAGCTCACACGGAAATATGTATATCTTGGTGGCGGTTGATTATGTCTCTAAGTGGGTAAAAGCTATAGCATTACCCAACGAGGAGGGAAGGAGTGTAACAGCCTTTTTGAAGAAGCACATTTTTCTCCCGGTTTGGATCTCCTAGAACTATCATTAGAGATGGAGGATCACATTTTTGCAATTGATTGTTCAGCACCTTGTTAGCCAAATATGGTGTGAAGCACAAAGTGGCCACCCCTTATTACCCATAGACTAGTGGTCAAGTAGAAATTTCAAATTGGGAGATCAAATCAATCCTGGATAAAATAGTCAATGTGAACAAAATAGATTGGACTCAGAAGTTAGATGATGTCTTATGGGCGTATCTGTAATACCTCGAAAGTGCCTAGGAGTAGAGTCGGGAGTTAAAAAGTGAAAACTATAGAAATTGGGAAAAATATCATAGAACAGGTGACTTAACGACTCGTGGTATCAAACAATAGGTCGTTATATGTAGTCGTTGGATAGGGAAGGCTGGGTGGCAGTGGAGACAATGGACGACACAACAACTCATTATTGGAAACAATGAGTCATAGTCAGCAGGCGTTGAAAGAGGTTGGGTTCAGCAGGTGGCATACAAAGGGACTTCCAATGACTCGTTGTGGGTTGTAATGAGTCGTTGTTAACGTTTTTTGCTTTGGTGCAAGAAATTCCAGTGTAGATGACGGATCGAGACCACGACTCATTAGAAGAAACCACGAGTCGTGGTGAGGCCGGTGGTAAGTAGGTTCAGATTTTGTGGTGAGCAAGCAACGGACGATGTAATGGATCGTTGTTATGAAGGATGATTCATCCCATCCGTCTGTTGGTTAGTTCCGGACGTAAGCTTCAGCAGTGCAAACCGCGAGCGACAGAACAGGTCATCGTTAGCTCTAAAGACCTGTTGGTTTCGTCCGTTAGTTCAGCCCGACTAGTTTTTAGGGCATTCTCGACTTTTTCATGTTATAAGACCCTAAACTACATCATTTTAGATTATGAAAGGTGGGTTTTTAGGAGAATGATCCATTCTAAGTCTTCATTCATGCATGCAAGAATATTGAGAGGTAATTAAGGGAGATTCTAGGCTCTTCTCTTCAATTCTCAATTTCATTCTTGGACAATCAAGGGGAAGTTAAGAATCAGATATTCCCAGGTATGTAAGGCTATCAATGGATGATTTCTTCCACACTTATGCCCCTCCTCTAAGAATTTTACAAAGATTTCAACAAAAACTCATGGGGTTTTGAATTTGATTTAAATAAAATCTAATGATTTGATTATGGGTTTTGTGATTTTATAATCTTGTCAGAATCTATGGGTTTTAATCAACTTTTGTGATTTAAATTAATTATAATATTATTGATTTGAAAGTTCTATATATTTAAGCCTAATTATGCATGCCCCATGACGAATAGATTTATGATCTACTTACCCATTGATGATATTTATAAGCCCAACATGAATTATGATTTAAATCATGAATTTATTATTTTAACCATTATGATTTTATGAAATTCAAGTTATATGCATGATCTACAACTATGTGTGAACCTTAGAAATCATGAATTATGTTTTTGGCCGACTCACGGGCCTTATGTCATGGCTAGATCACGTATGTACAAGAATGTTTATGATTATCATGGTTTAACTAGCCCATGAATTTATGCATGTTATACTATGAGCACTATATATGTTTTGGGAGTAGTATCGAACACCGAGTAGGTTCGGGGCCTAGGTTCTGCCCCGAATCTCATAAACTACGTGCCGCTATAGGTATTTTGGGACCCCTTCATGACTGTCCCCAGCATAATTTGCCCTTATCATGTGTGATCACGCCTTTCATGGTTCCCCTGGCAAGGTACAAACACCCTCTCGATTAGGGTTACAAGTCGGGCTTCATGTGTGCTCATATGGGGTATGTCGTCTGTTAAGAGAATTTTCCACTGTTCCTTATGATTTATGCATGTTTATGATTATGTATATTAGCTCAAGTTATGTTCAATAAAGCTTTCCTATTATGATTATGAGTAGGATTGCATTACGAATGTTTTGAAAACCTTGAGTCTTACGTTATGTTATGATGTTTATGATATGAGCATGAAGTCCCACTCTTATGATCATTTATGAGTTTTATATGTTTTAAATGTCTGTTTTACTTACCTTGCATACTCATTACATTCCGTGTACTAACCGTATACTTTCTATGTTGTATTGTTTCATGATACAGGACCCAGCTCTCAAGCTCACCCTCCTCAGTAGCTACTCAGAGTTTGCTATCAGCTTATTTGGTGAATCCTCATGTTCTGAGGGCCATATGTCCAAACTCTATTTTTTCTCTTTCAGTTTCAGTATCATAGGGTTAGTTGGGGAGTTGTCCCATCAACTCGTTTATCATGATTAGAGGCTTTTCAGACTACTAGTTGTATTCAGCCGTCATGTATGGATTATGTATTGTCCTTTCTCCATATTTATGATGTTTTTACGTTTTCTTATGCTAAGTCTTCCGCTTATGTGATTGATTAGATGTATGCTCATGCCATGGGTTGACTTGGGATCTCTCGTGGCTCCTTGTCCCGTGTCCACAATTCGGGTGTACGTTCGGGTCGTGGCAAACTTGGTATCAAAGACATAGGTTTGAAGTTTCCTAGGGTGTCTAAAAGCCGCGTTAAGTAGAGTCTTTTTCATGGGTGTGAAGCATGCTACACTTATGATGAAGAGGCTGCAAGACGTTTCGGAAATGTTCCCTTCTTTCATGATCTATGTTGTGCAATGAAGGTCCTTTGCCCTTCTAATTTGTGTTATTCGCATTTGCAGAATCATGCCTCCACATAGAGTGAACACTAGAGGAAATGGTAACGACAATGATCATGAGGATGTCCATGATGGTGAGCATCAGGCAGCCCCACCTGTTCATGAAGAGTACGCACCAGAGCCAGCTTCCCACGCTGAGTTTAGGGCAGCGATTCAGATGTTGGCACAGGCCATGACTGCCTAGGTTCAGAATCAGAAGCTGGCGCATTTCCCTCAGAATGGGAATGCAGCGGCAGCTAGGGTGAGGGATTTTTTAGGATGAACCCTCCTGAGTTCACGGGGATGAAGGGGGACGAGGATCCACACAATTTCAAAGAGTAGATTCTGAAGATCACCCAGGTTATGGGGGTGAACAATGGGGAATGTGTTGACTTGACCTCCTATCAGCTAAAGGGGGTGGCTCACATATGGTTCAAGTAGTGGAGAGATGCCAGGGTAGGGGGTGCAGGCCCGATAGGTTGGGAAGAGTTCCACGTGGCATTTTCAGATTAGTTCTTCCCTCGGGAGATGAGGGAGCTCAAAATGGATGAGTTTGTTAATTTGAAGCAGGGAAACATATCCATTCAGGAGTACGCATTAGAGTTCATTGGATTATCCAAGTATGCTCCAGAGTTGGTGGCGGATTAGAGGACTCAAGTGAGTCATTTCGTGCATGGGGTGGCGGACTACTTGGACAAGGATTGTAGGATCTCCATGCTTCATCAAGATATTGACTTTCCCCATATTGTATTGCATGCACAGTAGATGGAGTTTGTCTACTGGAGGCAGAGGGAGACTAAGAGGGCCAGGACCAACAATTATGGGGTTTCTCAAGTCAGGTCAGGGGGTGGACAATATCAGTAGTCCCAGCACAGGTCTATCGCTCTAGCTCCATCATCGGCCAGCACGCCATCTAGGTTCAGAGGAGATCAGAGGAGCAGGTCTTCAGCCTAGAGGGAACAGGGTAGAATGCAAGTGGAGCACACTTTTCTAGCTAGTGTGAAATGCGGCAAGAATCATCTTGGGAGGTGCTTAGTTGGCGCAGATGCGTGTTTCGGGTGTGGAAAACCCTAGCACAAACTTAGGGATTGCCCTTCAGCCAGATCAGGGGTTAGTGGGACTCGTGCGACAGCAACCAGTTCTTCCGCTCCAACAGCATGCCCCCCTCAGCAGGGTGCCTCTACTAGTTTAGCAGGCGGTCAGCACCAAAACAGGTTTTATGCTTTAGTACCCCGCCAGGAGCAGGAGGCTTCACTAGATGTGGTCACTGGTATGTTGCAAGTCTTCCATATTGATGCTTATGCCTTGTTAAATCCAGGAGCTACCTTATCTTTTGTGACTCCCTATAGTGCTAGTAGTTTTGGAGTTAGCCCTGAAATCCCGTAAGAACCATTCTCAATCTCTACTCCAGTTGGTGATTCGGTGGTAGCTAGGCAGGTGTATAGAGGTTGCCCCATTATAGTGTTGCATAAGGTTACCTCCGCAGACTTAGTAGATTTGTCTATGACTGACTTTGACATCATTTTGTGTATGATTGGTTGTTTGCATGTTACGCTTCGATAAATTGTAGGACCCATGCGGTGGAATTCTAATTTCCGGGTGAGTCGGTGTTGGAGTGGAAGGTAATTCAGCTGTACCAGCCAGTCAGTTTATTTCTTATCTTAAGGCTAGTAAAATGATTTCTAAGGGCTTCATGTATCACTTAGTTAGGGTTAAGGATGTTGATTCTGAGACCCCAACTATTCAGTCTATTCCGGTAGTGCGTGAGTATTCAAAGGTTTTTCCCAATGATTTGCCAAGTGTTCCTCTGGAGAGGAAAATTGATTTCGGCATTGATATCTTACCCGATATGCAGCCCATCTCTATTCCTCCCTACAAGATGGCTCCAGCCGAGCTAAAGGAATTGAAGGACTTGTTAGATAAGGGCTTTATCAGGCCGAGCAAGTCTCCATGGGGTGCATCGGTGTTATTTGTCTTGAAGAAAGATGGTTCCCTTCGCATGTGTATTGATTACCAGCAATTGAACAAGGTCACCATCAAGAATAGGTACCCCTTACCTAGGATCAATGACTTGTTTTACCATCTTCAGGGTGCTAGATGCTTCTCAAAGATAGATCTCAGGTCCAGGTATCACTAGCTCAGGGTTTGGGAGAGTGACATCCCGAAAACCGCCTTCAAGACTCAGTATGATCACTACGAATTTGTTGTTATGTCTTTTGGACTAACCAATGCCCCTGTAGCTTTCATGGACTTGATGAACAGGGTATTCAAGCAATATCTAGACTTGTTCGTGATCGTGTTCATCGATGACATCCTTATATACTCTTAGAGCGAGGAGAAGCATGCCGCTCATTTGAGAGTAGTGTTGCAGACTCTCAAGGATCATCAGTTGTATGCAAAGTTCAGCAAGTATAAATTTTGTTTAGACTCCGTGGCATTTTTAGGCCATGTGGTATCGAGTGAGGGCATAAAGGTAGATTTTCAGAAGATTGAAGAGGTAAAGAATTGGCCCAGACCGGTGAATCCTTCAGAAATTAGGAGTTTCTTGAGCCTAGCAGGCTACTATAGGAGATTCGTAGAGGGTTTTTCATCAATTACAACACCATTGACCAGGGTGACCCAGAAAAAGGTAAAGTTCCAATGGTCGGAGGCTTGTGAGAAAAGCTTCAAAGAGTTGAAGACTCGACTCACTTCCTACCCGAGGGTACCGATGGTTTTGTAGTATATTGTGATGCTTCAAGAACCGAACTATGGTGTGTGTTGATGCAGCATAGGAAGGTGATAGCATATGTCTCAAGACAGTTGAAAATCCGTGAGAAGAATTACCCGACCCATGATCTTGAGTTGGCCGTGGTGGTGTTTGCATTGAAGATATGGCGGCATTACTTGTATGGGGTCCACGTGGATGTATTTACGAATCACAAGATCTGGCAATATGTGTTTACACAAAAAGATCTCAATATTTGACAAAGGAGGTGGTTGGAGCTACTTAAAGACTACGATATGAGTGTTCTTTACCACCCGGGAAGGCTAATGTGGTAGCGGATGCACTTAGGAGGCTCTCTATGGAGAGTGTGTCCCACGTGGATGAGGGAAAGAAAGAGTTGGTGAAAGATGTCCATCGACTTGCAAGGTTGGGAGTTAGGTTGGTTGACTCGACCGATGGCGATATTGTGGTGCAAAACGGATCTGAATCGTCCTTGGTGACTGATGTGAAGGCTAGAAAAGATGAGGATTCGATGCATGTAAAGCTGAAAGAAGTCGTCTAGAGTTAGAAGGTGGAGGTTTTAGCCAAGGGGGAGATGGTGTATTGCGGTACCAGGGTCGTTTGTGTGTTCCAGGCGTAGGTGATTTAAGGGATCAGATATTTCATGAGGCACATGGATCCAGGTACTCTATCCATTTGGGTGCCACCAATATGTATCATGACTTGCGGGAAATATATTGGTGGAACAACATGAAGAAGGATATTACAGAATTTGTAGCCAAGTGCCCAAACTATCAGCAAGTGAAAGTCTAGCATCAAAGGCCAGGAGGCGTACTTCAGGGTATTAGCATTCCCACTTGGAAGTGGGAAGAGATTAATATGGATTTCATTACAGGCCTACCTCGTACTCGTCGACACTATGATTCTATTTGGGTAGTGGTAGAAAGGTTGACCAAGGCTGCACACTTTCTACCGGTCAAAACCATAGATTCAGTGGATGATTACGCCAAATTATATATTCGGGAGTTGGTTCGACTTCACGGAGTGCCCTTGTCTATTATTTCAGACCGAGGTACTCAATTTACCTCCCAGTTCTGGCGGTCTTTTCACAAGGGGCTTGGGCCTCAAGTTAAGATCAGCACAGCCTTTCATCCGCAGACGGATGGCCAAGCTGAACGAACAATCCAGACCCTCGAGGACATGTTGAGATCATGTGTGATGGATTTCAAAGGTAGTTGGGATGATCATTTGCCCTTGATCAAGTTTGCTTATAATAACAGCTATCACTCTAGTATCCAGATGGCACCGTTCGAGGCTCTTTATAGGTGAAAGTGTAGATCGCCCATTAGATGGTCTGAGGTTGGTGAGGCAGCTATGATAGGGCTTGAATCAGTTCATGAGGCTATGGTAAAGGTTCAGTTGATAAGGGACCGATTGAGAACCGCTCAGAGTCATCAAAAGTCATATGTGGATGTGAGAAGAAGAGATTTGGAGTTTGAGGTAGACGATTGGGTGTTCTAAAGGTATCTCCCTTGAAGGGAGTCATGCGGTTTGGGAAGAAAGAAAAACTCAGTCCCTGCTATGTTGGTCCCTACTAGATTATGAGAAGAGTTGGTAAGGTAGCATATGTGTTGGACTTGCCCCCAGAGTTATCTTCTGTGCATCCCGTGTTTCATATGTCTCTTTTGAAGAAGTGCTTGGGAGATCCTGCTCTAGTAGTCCCAGTGGACATCGTCGGTGTAAAAGATAGCCTCAGCTATGAAGAAGTTCCTATGGAAATATTAGACCGTCAAGTTTTGAGACTAAGGAACAAAGAAGTATCTTCAGTTAAAGTTCTATGGAGAAATCAACATGTTGAAGGAGCTACATGGGAGGCCAAAGCAGATATGATGGCTAGATACCCACATTTATTCTCTACCGGCTCAATTTTAGTTTGAGGTATCAGTTTTTTCCCTAATTCTCTAATCAGTTTCCATGTTCAGTTCATGTGCGCAAGTTTGTTTTATGTTATGATAGATGTATGTGATGTCTAAATTCAGCTCAACTATGTAGTTCATTTTGGAGGTAGTCATTCCGCTAGTTTTCGATTTAAATGATCAGTATTTGAAGATGATAATTTCATGTTTCTTTTTTCTGCTTGTTTCCTACATCTGAGGACGAATGTTACCAAGGGGGAGATATTGTAATACCCCGAAAGTGCCTAGGAGTAGATCCGGGAGTTAAAAAGTGAAAACTGCAGAAATTGGGAAAAATATCACAGAACAGGTGACTTAACGACTCGTGGTATCAAACCACGGGTCGTTATATCCACTCATTAGTTAGGGAAGGTTGGGTGGCAGTGGAGACAATGGACGAAACAACGACTCGTTGTTGGAAACATCGCGTCGTTGTCAACAGGTGTTGGAAGAGGTTAGGTTCAGCAGGTGGCATACAATCGGCCTACCAACGACTCGTTGTGGGTTGTAATTGTTACCGATCATTGCTTTGGTGCAAGAAATTCCAGTATAGATGAAAGATCGAGACCACAACTCATTGGAAGAAACCACAAGTCGTGGTGAGGCCCGTGGTAAGTAGGTTCAAATTTTGTGGTGAGCAAGCAACGGACGATGTAATGGATCATTGTTTTGGAGGACGAGTCATCCTATTCTTCCGTTTGTTAGTTCCGGAACTAAGCTTCAGTAGTGCAAACCACAAGCAATAGAACGGGTCGTTGGTAGCTCTAACGACACATTGGTTTCGTCCGTTAGTTCAACCCGGCCAATTTTTAGGCAGATTCATCAAGGGCATTTTTGACTTTTTCACATTATAAGACCCTAAAATATGTCGTTTTAGTTCATGAAAGGTGGGTTTGTAGGAGAATGATCCATTCTATGTCTTTATTCATGCATGCAAGAATATTCAGAGGTAATTAAACTGAGATTCTAGGCTCTTCTCTTCAATTCTTTCAATTTCATTCTTGGGCAATCAAGGGGATGTTAAGAATCAGATATTCCCAAGTATGTAAGGCTATCAATGGGTGATTTGTTCCACACCCATGCCCCTCCTCTATGATTTTTACAAAGATTTCAACAAAAACTCATGGGGTTTTGAATTTGATTTAATTAAAATCTAATAATTTGATTATGGGTTTTGCGATTTTAAAATCTTATCATAATCTATGGGTTTTAATAAGCTTTTGTGATTTAAATTAATTATAATATTATTGATTTGGAGTTCTATGTATTTAAGCCTAATTATGCATACCCCATGACGAATCGATTTATGATCTACTTACCCATTGATGATATTTATAAGCCCAACATGAATTATGATTTAAATCATGAAATTATTACGTTACCCATTATGATGTTATGAAATTCAAGCTATATGCATGATCTACAACTATGTGTGAACCTTATGAATCATGAATTATGTTTTTGGCCGACTCACAGGTCTTATGTCATGGCTAGATCACTTATGTACAAGCATGTTTACGATTATCATGATTTAACTAGCCCATGAATTTATGCATGTTATACTATGAGCAGTATATATGTTTTGGGAGTAGTATCGAACACCGAGTAGGTTCGGGGTCTAGGTTCTACCCCAGATCTCATAAACTACGTGCCACCGTAGGTATTTTGGGACCCCTTCATGACTGTCCCCGGCCCAATTGTCCCTTATCATGTGTGATCACACCATTCATGGTTCTACCATTGGCAAGGTACGAACACCCTCTCGATTAGGGTTACATGTCGGGCTTCATGTGTGCTCATATGGGGTATGTCGGTTAAGAGAATTTCCCATTGTTCCTCATAATTTATGCATGTTTATGATTATGTATATTGGCTCAAGTTATGTTCAATAAAGCTTTCCTCTTATGATTATGAGTACGATTGCATTACAAATGTTTTGAAAACCTTGAGCCTTACATTATGTTATAATGCTTATGGTATGAGCATGAAGTCCTACTCTTATGATCATTTATGAGTTTTATATGTTTTAAATGTCCGTTTTACTTACCTTGCATACTCAGTGCATTCCACGTACTGACCGCATATTTTCTATGCTATATTGTTTCATGATACAGGACCCGGCTCTCAGGCTCACCCTACTCAGTAGCTTCTCAGGGTTTGCAATCAGCTTATTTAGTGAGTCCTCATGTTCCGAGGGCTATATTTCCATACTCTATTGTTTCTCTTTCAGTTTCAGTATCATAGGGTTAGTTGGGGAGTTTTCCCCAACCCTTCTATCATGATTAGAGGTTTTTCAAACAACCAGTTGTATTCAGCCGTCATGTATGGATTATGTATTGTCCATTTTCCGTATTTATGACATGTTTATGTTTTCTTATGCTAAGTCTTCCGCTTATGTGATTGCATTACATATATGCTGATTCCATGGGTTGACTTGGGGTCTCTCGGGTCTCCTTGTCCCGTGCCCACAATTCGAGTGTACGTTTGTGTCATGACATTATCGGACTGCATTTAAGACACCAATTGGAATATATCCATATCAGCTTGTCTTTAGTAAGGCGTGACACCTTCCCATTGATTTAGAACTTAAGGACTTGTGGGCATTAAAGAGCTTGAACCTTGAATGGGGGAGAGCCGCCCAAGGGAGAGTAGAAAATCTGCATGAGTTGGATGAATTCAAAATGAGGGAATAAGAGAATGCAGCTATTTACAAAACCCGCATGAAGCATTATCATGTCCAAAAAATTTTGCAGCGGAACTTTGCTCCAAGGGACTGGATATTGTTGTTAAATTCATGACTGAGATTATTCCAGGGAAAGCTAAATCTAAATGGTCAGGTCCATTCAAGGTACCACAAGTTTACGAAAGCAGTGCCATGGAACTTAAAGGAGGAAATGGGTCAAAATTCAAGGTTAATGGGCAAAACGTAAAAAGATATTTGGGAGTGTTTTGGAGGAGGTTGGGAAAACCGAGGTCCTGTACCTAGATGAACCATAAAACTTATGGAACCACATTGTGCCACGATGTTAACTAAGGCGCTTCTTGGGAGGCAACCCAAGCATTCTTATTTTTATTCTCTTTGAACTTTTTAACGCTTTATTGTTTTTTATTTTAGTAGGTACATGCAATTCAAGGGAAAAGGGAGACAGGGCGTGACCAGTGCTTCAACGGTGGAACGCCGATGCAAAAGGATGGGGTGTCGCCCACACATAGAAGATAAGGCTGTGGACGGGATAATCTGGGAGGAAATTGGCGACTCGCCGGTGAGACACTGATATAAATTCGCGAATCGCTGTCAAATCACCGACGCTAGTCAGTACACCTGGAAGTAATCGTTACATCGGTGTCTCACTCGGTGAAATGACAGCGTCAATCCACAAGACACCGGTCAGTCGCCGACTCTGAATCAGTAGACCTGCATAGGTAATGCCCATCGGCTCCCACATCGGCGGCCACCGGTTCTCTCGGATCGTCGGTATGCCCGACCTAGGTTTATGTTCTTATCAAAATGTTGATCAATTTTTTACCTTAAACTTCCCACTTCTCCCTTTTTCCACCACTGTCATATTCCCAACAAACCACCCTTCCACCAAACCTCCATCAATATTCACCTCCCTCTTGCCCAATGACCTTCCCTTTCATCACCTTGAAATAGCTCTTCGCATTTTCCATTTTCACCCCACCTATATTCCTAAAAATTCAAGGATATTATCAGTAGGCAAGTGCAAGGCCCTCTCTACTGGTTATCACATCTCATTTTTGTATGGCTTTTCTAGCTTATGTTTAAATTAAGAATGAAAATCTACCATGATGCATGATTCGAGTTGATATTGCTGATGTTTTGTTTTTACTTGATTACCTCGTGTTTTGCTTTGTGATGTGTGATTGTTTGTTCTATTGTTTCTATTTTTTTTAATTATTTTTTATTTTGGGGGTGAAGTCTGAGTAACCCCGGGTGTACACCTTCACATCTTACCAAATGATAGATAGCATTACAACTTTCTTAAGGGAAAGTTGTTGTTATTAATTTGGATGGAATCTGTAAGTGTAAATGGTTTGGTGAAGCGTTGTGATTCGACCAAGTGGGAGATAACCCATCGGCGAACTGCCAGACACATTTGGCAAATCACCGGTGAAATCGTGGGATTGATCAAAATTTTTTTTGATTTTTGTCATGAACTTGTGTTTCAATGGCAATTCTCCCGTGAGAATCACCAATGATGATGACTTCTACCCAGTTTACTGGTTCCTGCCAGTGAACTCATCGGTGCTTCGCGGTTCCGTATCCGCCTTTAGCCGATGTTGTGTTAGTATCACCTAGATCAACTTATAACCCTTTGGTTATTGTTTTGTTCTTCAATGTTCTTAGTGTTTTCTCAATTTTGTGCATAATACTAACCTTAGTCTGTAGCATCATGTTCACATCTAGACGAATGAGAAAAAGAAAAACACCAATGAGAAACATCGATGCACAAACCGTCCCTTCTGATGAACCCAGCGTCTAACACATATTCGCTTTGAGCTAGCTGGAATGGAAGAGTGCTATATGTACTTCAACTAAAAGCGGTCTATCCATGCCAAAACTCAATCTCATGTAGAGTCCTTCAAAACTAATTTTTCCAATATCTACTATCAGATTAGCATGTGAGATTGGGGTCCATGCACCATACATGTCGACCCATACTTTCCTGAGTTGGTGTGGGAGTTCTATGCATCATACAAGGCACGGAAAAGCCTCCTAATACACAAAGGCTGAATAGATACAATGAAATGCCTAACTCTGTATGGGTGTGTGGCCAAGAGGTGCCCATAACTCCAGAAGCAATCGATTCCCTCTATTGGGCTGAGCCAATCCAACCAAATTCAGCATTTTTGCAGGAAGGTAGAAGATAAAGCAAACTAGTTTCAATGGGTAGCCAACATAATTGCGATAGGTCAACCACAATAGGCCATCTCCAGGGGTCTAATTCATCATCATGACCTGAAATTTAAAGCTCGTATATGGCTAGATTTGGTTTGTGCTCGGTTAATTCCTTCCTAGAATATAACAGAAGTCCCAATTAAAGTTGCAACTCTTATTGCCTGCATTATGAATCATATACACATCAATGTTGGAGTGATCATTGTAGATCAATTCAAAAGAAGGGCCAAGCAGCAGGCCACATCATTAGCATATCTATCCTTGTGAGTATGTTGTGTGTGCGGGCTTCATGCCTTTTGTTCCAGCCATTGGATAAAACTGTGCGGGCTGACAGTGTGATTACATTGGACACCAAAACTGATAAAGATGCCCCAGCCTTGAAGCGAGCCAAAGGTACAGAGAACAAGACTCAATCGCCACCTTCTATGCCCTCTAGCACACCTGAAGGCCAATTCCAAGCAACTGAGACTCCCGCCACCACACCAACTGATTTGCTCAAAATAACACAAATGGCCATGCGCATGAAAGTCAAATTGTGAAGTTAGCTAAGGCCATCCCTTCCATGATCCAACAAGCCATTAGAAAGCCATGCAACCTGCTAGAGATAAGTTGAGAGGCATCTATGCTATAGTTAGGTCTTAGAAAATGAAGTGATTGCTTTGAGGAATGATGTGGCTACACTCACTGGACCTCCACCTGCTAGCAACCCAATCCCTCCTAAGCCCAGCTGCAGTGACATCACAACCCAAGGCACCCAAAAGCCTGCCTGATGATTGGTGGGTGGGGTATGAAAGTGCGTCAGAAATGGTGTCTGATGAGGAGATATATCATAAATGATCACCACCGCCTCCAATGCTCACTGTGCGCAAAGTAGATCCATCTTGGAAACCCTATGGGGTAGATACCACTTCATATCATGAGCTTCGCGCCCTACTGGATAAATGGGTAGTCCCCGGACCTGGGAAATCATTGGAACTCCCACCTGATCCATTGATGTCGACTGCAGCTGAAACAACTTCTTGGCATTTTAATGCAGCCATGTATTCCTGGGGCCCTCGTCCCAATCACTAATTCTGTCAGGAAGTCCCCTTCAACTTGTTTTCTTTTCTTTTCATTCCATTAGGGCAATGTCTTGTTTAAGAGGCGGGGGGGGGGAGTGTATATCTTATTCTGGGGGAAGGTTAGACCATGATGCAATGCAATGAAATAAATGATTTTTGAATGTTAGTGTTGAAAAATGGGTCCTTGCTTTGAATCGTCAAATGATGTTTGGTGACCCAAACTCTTTTGTTCACCTATGTAAATAATAAATAGTAATCAAACTCCAAGGGTTTTTTTCATACCACGGTTCTTTCCCAAGGAGTATTTTTTTCCTTTTTCTTTTCCCTTGATTGTCGAATGGGGTTGGCACTTTCCGATGATAGATGGTGAGGAGACTTTCTTAAGGGAAAATAGCATGTCTTTCATGAGTCTTTTGTGGAGTTCTTTTGAGAGGTACCACCAAAATTTTTGAAATGAGGCATGAAATTGAGAAATGAAAAAAAATGACATTTGAAATAAGAAATGTAGCAATCTTTTGTCATGCATTATAGATTCCTTGTTTGGCTTATGAATTTGCATACTCTAAGGTTTTGAATCAATATCTTATGATAATAATGAATTTTGTAGAATATTTGTGTGATGCCTTCTGTGGTAAGGATATTTGTGAATCTCATGTATAGCTTCTTGTCTAGAACATGCCTTAAGTGTGACTCAAGGTAAAATCCTAGATGTAGCTGCACTTAGAACATGATTTTAGGTTTTCATTTGACCGGCCACTCTACCCAAAATGACCTCCTAAAATGTCTTCTGTTGCTAGCCATTGTTGAGCCTTTTGAAATATTTATTTTTGGAAACTACATGACAAGCCGATGTCCCTTCTTGATTCCCTATTCTTGGCACCCATCCTCCCTAATTGCTAGTGGTGAGTGAATGAAAAGAAAAAATGTGGGCTCGAAGGCCAAGGGAGAGATACGAAAATCTGTGAGTAAGAGGCAAAGAGTCTAAGTTTGGGGGTCTTCAAGAAAGGGGGATAAATAAGAAACATAAATCTGAGGTAGCACCAGATTGTGGGAAAAGGAATGAAATGATGAGATAAGGAACTTTAAGATACCAAAAGAGAAAAAAGAAGTGAAATGGTGTTACATCTTGATTAGACAAGGCTTAATGTGATAGCCAAAGGAGCTACAAAGAAGATCTTTGAACAATAAAAGAGAAAAATGGTTGTGAACAGAGGAATAAGGTGGAGCGATATCATAAGTTAGAAGGGAAGGGTTGGAGCGTTCACATAAAGGAATTAGGGAGGATATAGTAACTACAGCCAAATCATTGTCTTACCATTGCCCCTAGCCTTCATCATGACCCACAAGTCCTAATTGATTCTAAGTGTAGTTGTTCTACATTAGTGGTGAAATACATGAAGGGCAAGCCTATGGGTCGAGTTGTGTACATGAAGATTTCTTTTGGGAGAGTGAGTGTGACTATCTTATTCTAAAATCCCATGTATGTGCGTGAATTCATGATAGAATAAGGGGATTCCCTCCTTGGTGAGTGGCATCATTCCTTTTTAGGATACACTTGTATTAAGGTAAAGGTGTGATTGAGGCATGAGTAGTGCAAGCTCTAAGGAAAAATTTGATTGTGCAGTGATCATGAATTGAGATGTTATGTGTATTTCTTGGGATAGGCCATGCCCTTGTTTTGCAAAATGAATTTGTGAATCATGCCCTTGAATTGTGGTGGCCTCTTGAAATGTTTTCATATATTTTTCTTTGATTTCTTTAGGGAATTTGCTTCTCTTTTTCAGTGAGTAGTGAGCATTTTTTGGATTTTCATGAATTAAGTGGTCATTGGTGTCTACACTCTTATAGAGTGGCATGTTTCCTAACTGATGAGAATTGCATTACTTGAGGACAAGCAATGGTTCGAGATTGGGGGTTTGATGAGTTAGTAATTTACCAACTCATTAGGCTCTTAAGTATGAGCTTTAGCTTAGTTTTCAAGTCATTTAGATGAATTTTATGCCCTTTTAGCCTTTTTATGTGCAGGTATTTGAGTTGAAGAGAAAGAGAAAGAAGTGGAGTAAAAAGGATGAAATCAGGTGAAAACGCGCTACATTCACCGATCAAATGCAGACGACCACTGACCTGAAGACAATGTGAAATTGGCGACTGCAAACATTAACCGGTAACTCACCAGACAAATGTCCTACCGGTGCCTGCACTTTCTGGACCAAGGAGTAAATGGATAGGCGGAGTGTGGATGAAGATCGGCGAACCGTCGAAGGTGTCACCGAGTGGTCCTGAAGAATCACTGGATGTGCGGCAGATGTTAGACGGCAGTTCGTGGAATGCAACCGGCAAACCGCCGGCAACCCAACAAGTGACAAAACGCCTGAATAGGGGAAGTTATGTCCAACACTAGAAAAAGAGGATATTGGGTCCCCTATTTTTGTATATAGTCTAGAAGAAAGTACTCAGTACACAACTTTTATTCTTTTTAGCTTTTTGAACATTCTTTTTTCCTTGAATAAGAGAAGAACTCAATTGGAGGAGATTGTTGAATATTTCTTTTCTTATTTTCTTCTTCTTCCATTTGCAAGGTATAACCATTGTTTTAGACATATTTTGATTTTGATTTTTCTTGCTCTTACTAATGAAGTCATTGAATTTATTGATAAATATACTCTTTAGTTTCTTAATCATGAGTAGCTAAATTATCAACTAGAGGTGTGTGATGATGGGTGCTTAATTAGATTAGGAATTGTTAGATTCATCTTAATATTGCTTAATTAGTTTAGCTCTGTTGAGTTCTCTCCAATTTATAATTGATGATCCATAGTTACAAATGTGGGTTTAGTTTTCTTACTTGGTTTAGCTTGAAGAAGAAGAATTCAAGTATTGGGAGAGAATTTGATGTTGGGAATGGATGTGATTGTGTAGAGTTGGGATAGAAATAGCCAAAACCCATGTTTGTCATCCTAATTAGGATTTGATGGCTAGATGTAGCTCAGCTATTAACCCAAACTCTATTGGGCTAATTGAATTGTGTCTTGAGGTTTGAAAGGACTCGAGGAAAAGGCATCTATGATGTTGAAAAACACAGGATGTCATCTTGTCCAAACTTATTTACACTTATTCGTAATGATTTCATGAGCTAGCATATCCTTATTTGATTAGCACCCCATCTACACTACACCTCTAGTCTTCTCTCATTATTGTCTATCAATTTTGGTTATTTTGCTATTTTGGCAAGCTGGTTTGAAATCCACAATATTGTTAACTCCATTTTCTCCCAAAAGTTTCTGTTATATTTTCCTTAATTGGTGTGAATTAATTAAAAATTTCCTAAAACAATGTTTGCACAAATCATTCACTAGTGTCTATGAGATTCGACCCCAACATCCGTCGGGAATATTTGTTTTAATGCAACGATTTCTTACACTTTCTCTAAACGAGGAGTATATTTGAGCGTAATTAATCCTTAGGGGCTGGTGGGTCCTGCTAGTGCCCATCTCCATTTCCATTCTCATGGCTATTTCCATTCCCGCTCCTTCTTCCATTAACTCTGCAAGGAGGCATGATTCTGCAAATGCGCGTAGCATAAGTTAGAAGGATAAAGAGACATTTCATCGCACGACATAGATCATGAAAGAAGAAAAATTTCCTAAAACATTCGTAGCCTCTTCGTCATAAGTGTGGTGCGCTTCATACTAATGAAAAGGACTCTACTTAATATGGCTTTCAGACACCCTAGGATACTTCAAAACCTAATGCTCTGATACCAAGTTTGTCATGACCCGAACATAGGCTCGGACCAAGACACGGAACCTTGAAACATAAGTGGCTCCAAGTCGACCCATTGCATGAACATGACAACTAAAGCTCAACATGATAAATACGGGAATCTAACATTTGAAATAGCGGAAGTTTGAAAATCCAATAACATCTAAACAATGGAATACATAACACTGATCCGAAGCTGAATACATACTATGTCTAATAAACCTCTAAAATCTGATGAGTTGATAGGACAAGACCCCAACTAGCTCACTAATAAACTGATACTGAAAATATACCAGTAAGAAGGTCTTTGAAGGATGAGGACTTACCAACAAGCTGGGAAAAGCTAACTCTAAGGATCTGGCTAGCGGCAAGATTGAACCTAAACGTCTGAGCCTATATCATGAAATGATACATCATAAAGTATGCAGTCAATACTTGGAATATACAGAGTATGAAAAGTAAGTAATCCTCTAAGTAAGAAAAATTTAAATCATGCATATCATAAGACATTTCAACATAAGATTCTGAGAGTAAGGCTTGCATGGTATTATCTGAAAACATGATTTAAACATGACTGAATATCATAACTGATTTAAATGACCCAAAGCTTAAGTTGATAATCATAAGAAAAACTGAACATTGGGTTAAACCTGCTGAAAACATAATATCATAACTGATGAACATGCATAACTGAAATCATGAGAAACAATGGGAGACTCGTCATATAACCGACATTATCACGATAGAGCTTACATGGTCTCAACTATTACACTCAAGTGTGTAGAGCCGTCCAAAACCTTCCCAAGGCTAAGGGCGCTACCACGATATCGATATCAAACGGAAGGCCCCCTGGGGGAAGGGAAATCTCACAGAGGAGGTCCCAAATAATCTGAACATACCTACATTGGCACGTATTTCTGAGGAACAGGGTTGGCTGACCCTTAGCCTACTCGGTGCTAGACACCAATCCCAAAAACATGCATATGCTCTCCAATATTTTTCAACGAAGTTGAACCAATGTCATGCAATGAAGCTGAATCATAATAGTACATGCATAATCTAAAAACATATCATGAGGAGCCTCGACTCAACCATACCAAAATCTGAAATGTGGGAGTCTAGACTACAAAACCACGTGGTAAGCTGATAAGCTTATAACATGAAATTGAAGTAAATTATGAAACATACTTGATCATATGGGCTTTCCCAAACTTATACATGCTTTACATTTGACTTGATAGTCAAAAATCATGAATATAAACATGATTAATTCAAAATCATACTTTCATCATAGACACATCATCATAGTTGAAAACATAGATCATAATCTCAACTCTTCATGAACTTTTATAATTGGGCAAAAATAAAATTAGAAACATGAATAGAATTCACTCATAATAAATACTTAGAGAATTTCACAAATTGGGTTAAAACCCCATAGATTCATCAACCTTGAATTTCATGAATTTAGAAGAGGATTTGGGCATGGAAGTGAAAGAATACTCCCATTCATAACCCTACATACCTGTATAAATCTGATTTCACACCCTTTCTTGATTGCCCAAGAGATTTGGAGAAGAACATAGGGAATTTCAAGATTGGTCTCCAATGGTTCACTCTAATCTTGCATGCATGGAATGGAAAATATTATGATAGGCTAAGTACTCATAAAACCCTTCTAACTAAGCTTAAAATGATGTAGTTTGGGACCTAGGGGCTTAGGAATTACGAAGACACCCTTACTAAAACAGAGGGAAAATTCATACTGCCAGTCACCATGAGGGACACCACAACTCATGGTGTACCTAACGACTCGTAGTGACCAAGTCGTGATGAACACTGCCCAAAAATTAAGCATCCAACCTGCTCCTGACCACGACCAACTTCATGGGTTGTTGCCCTGACCACGACTTGTTGCTACTCTCGGGGTTACTCCCTGACCACGAGCTCCTGCCAACTCCCCCTTACTTCATGAGTCACTTCATGACTCGTGAAGTCTCCTCACGGATCACTAGAAGACTCGTTCTGTGACCCGGTGCAGAATTTTTTGTTTTCTCTGTTTGAACCCTCGGGTCTGATCTTAGGTACTTTCGAGGTATTACATTTCACAAGTTCACTCTCTTCTACTCCATACTTACTCTATGTCACCTCTACAATCATGCACAAACCTTTGTAGTTCTAGGGGGTATAGAGTGCTTTGTATATGTTAAAGGAGATTTCCTCATCATGAAACCACATCTTCAATTTACCCATTTTAATGTCAATAATTGCTCCAACGGTGGTCATAAATGGGCTCCCTAATATGAATGACACTCTTTTATATACTTTAAAATAAAGAATGATAAAATTAGTAGGAATTACAAACATACCCACTCTGATGAGCACATTCTCAACAACACTATTTGTAGTCATACGAAATCGATCAGCCAACTGCAAACATGATAGTGATGGGTTGCATTTCTCCCAAATTGAGTGTATTAAATACAAATATGGGAATCAGAGTGATACTTGCCATTAAATCACATAAAGTGTACCCAACGTCACTTTCACCAATTTGTATTAGGAGGGTGAAACTCAATGGGTCTTTAAGCATTTGAGGGAACTTACTTAGTAACCTCGAACTGCACTTCTTAGTCAGTACAACTATATCAAACTCTATCAAGAACTGCTTGCATTCCACCACATCTTTGAGAAATTTAGCATATTTTAGCATCTTTTTAAGGCGTCAATCAAGGAAATATTTATATGCAGCTGCTTGAAGATATTATGGAATTTCCTGAAACTAGAATCACCCTTGTTCTTCTGTAGTCTTTGTGTAAATAGTAGTGATGTCTCTCAACTACAAGTCAAGACTGTTAAACACCCTCTTTCTCAATCTCCTCTACCTATGTTGGCTCTGGTCTTAGCTCAGTGCTGAAGCTAGTGCAAGAATGAGTCTCTGTAGAAATAGAGGAAAAGGCATACGCTCTTTCCAGGAAACTTTCTTCCTCTTCTCTATCTATGTTTCAGGCAACTCTGCACTTTCCACTGGCACTTCATGTTTTAGTGAAGCTACTATTGAATCATTTCCATTCCTTAGTCTAATTTCTATAACAAGATTTGCATTCTTCTCTATATCACTAGGTAATGAACCTGCAGGTATGGCATGTTTTCATAGTAGTCATCTGCCCCATTTGATGCTCTAGCTTATGGATGGATTTTTATATTTCATTTATCATAGCTTACTGTTGAGTCGTAACTTGTTATTGCTGAGTTATTGTGTGTTGTTGTGTGCCACCATCTATCTCATTTTATCCTCTATAGAGCTGCTCTCTTTCTATGGTAGGGGTTGCTAAAAGTTTTCTAATTTCCAACCCCACACTTGATTTTGAAGTTTTGGTTGTAATTTCTACCAAACTAATTTTCTTAGTTTTTGAAACCTCTATTTTTTTGTCCAATAAAGTAGATGGACTTTTTATTTAATGGGCAACTCATATATGCATGACCTTCTCCATAAAGTTCATAAGAAACTTGTATCTGCTGAACTTGTTGCACATGTGGTGTGGAAACTAACTTAAGTTGCATTCACCAATTAACCAATGTCTGACCATATAGTTGTGATGCCATCGACCTCCAATACTCTTGGGTCTTTCTGCATGACGAAGGCTCGGGTAGGCTCCTGATAATCTTGACTACCTGCGGATATCAAATTAAGAAAGGTTTCTATTTCATCAAAACTCTTGGACAAAATTTTCCGTTGAGTGGTTGTATCTAACAATAACTTGGACTCAACCCTAAACCCTTCAACAAAGTTATGCCCTACAATCTCTTTCTATTGCATATGATGTGGGTAGTCTAGCAAGCAACCTTTATACCCTTCCTATGCTTAAGATAGCGATTTACCATCCTTTTGAATGAATCCGGAGATATTCCCTCTCAAATATTTTGTTCAATTGTATGAAAAGAATCAATCGAGAAATTTGTATGAAACAAATATGACAAGAGGTAATGAATCTGACAGGTTCACCCTAAACCATGCCTTGGCTTCCCAAATTAGTGAAAATGAAAATAATATCAACTTTACATATTCATTTGAGATATTTTGCTAGTAGAAATTCTCGCTCAGCCTGATGAACATCATCAAGTGGTTGCATGGATCTTCATGAGGTTTACCCTTATACTGGCACATATACTACACCAATCACAGTGTTTCTTCTTTCATCTCAAAGTTTCTTATGAAATTAGACTTGATAATAGCCTTTATTATGTTCACTAGGCTGGGTTGGCGAAGTTTAGCACATGGATTTGTGTATGCGCTACCTCACAAACCAGTTGTCCTTCCCCGTTGTTGATAGGGTTGAGATCATGCTTGTCTTTTCCCATATGTCTCTACTCTTTAAGTGGTTTTTCAATATTTGGATCAAGTGAAACCAAGGGGTTGTCATGACTCTGAGTTTCCGGCATAAACTGGTCTTATGACCTAAGGAACACCAAAAACAAGAAAATAAATAAAATCTAAATAAGGCAACATAAATGAAAATAAGAAAAACAATCTTTATCAATTCTTGACGATGACAAAAAACACTTGATGTGGCCAGACGCACACGCATTTATAGGATGTTTAAGTCCAGATATTGTACTCGCAGACTTTTTGGATAGATGCTCTAATTTTAATTCTTACTCCAACTATTTGAAAAAGACAATTGATTATTGAGTTGTTGTTGTATTAATGTACATACGACACAAAAGTAAGTATATCAAACATTGAAAAAGTTTGTTTTTGCTCAGTAGAGATAAAAATTTTGGGTCTTGGCAATTTAACAATCTGATTGAGTTATAAAATTATTATACCTGTCGATTCTCCTGAGACTAGTTGTAGGTTGATATTACTTTATTGAGCATCTTGTCGATAAATTTAAAATTACTCGACTATTCCTGAAACCTATATTTTTATGGTCATTGACTAATAGTGAAGTGCATGTGTATTTCATCTTATTAACTAACCATGATTAAAGGTGTATTTCTATTCTCATTAGCAAATCAGTTCCCTTTCCCTGTAAGGTTCATGAACAAGCAATACTTCTTCCAATTAACCTCACAATTCCATCTGTCAAGTCCAATTAACGAGTCATAGATAATGTTCAACTATTTTGTTAAAATAATCAAATAGTTAAGATTAAGAAGAAGTAAATAACTTAAATACAGAAAACTAAACACAACATAAATGATAATTAAACTTTAAATATCATGTATGTGCCAAAACCTAAGTGGAAAGTTTAGCTAGTCATGGTTCTCATAATCCTCCAAAAATTCATGAATTAACAAGAATTATGTAGAAGAAATAAATTGAAAGGAAATCTTCCTTTTCCACAGCCTTGTCTTAAAAAATAACGTCCAACCCTCAAAATTTTGTGCAAAAGTCATATTTATAAAGTATGTAAAGGCTTCATCTTTTAAGAACTAATTTCAAATCGGACCAGAAAACTAAGGACTCGCACCATCCTTGCTTCACAAGGAGAGGCACAACTGGCTAAAAAAGTTATGTCTGCACATTTTCTTGTGCCACGCTTTCTATGGCCACTGTTGGTGTCCTGCACCACTTTTTGTGATGCAAGAAGTGGTGCAACTGCTTGTCCAATTTGCTATTTTTTGCTTCTTTCATAATCTTGCTTCTTCCTTGATCGTTTTGTTCATTTCTTGCCTATTTTTGTTAGTTTTACTATCCAAGTCTATCAAAACACAACTACACAACAAAACATATCAATATAAGAACAATCCATAAAATTAATACTCGAAGTGATGGTAAGAGCATTAAAATGTAACACTAAAGTGGATAAGTATATGTATTTTTGCCCATTCGTCAATTAGAGATAATAAATTAATGTCAATATTTGATTTCGCTCAAATATATCCGTATAAAAGTGAAATATATCGTGCTTGCGGCTAATAAAAAATATTATCTCATAAACAGTAATAGCAAGATACATAAGTGCACCAATTACACTAACATATGGTAATTTTTAATCATTTTTATGAGCTCGAAATTAATCTTTTTTATGTTAAGCAAACTCATAATCATTGGGGTATTCAAAATTGCTTTAAAAACTTTTAAATTCTTCAAGGATTTTCATATAAACTTCATTGTCTATCTAGACATAAAAAAAATTATTATATGCATATCACATTTTTCATGTATTTCCAGACTCATAAGCAATCTGAAAAATAATTGTATCCACCATAATCTCATTATTTAAGATTATCAGTACTTTTGAAAAAAACTTTTGTGCCACAAGATATAGACCATACTTTATATTTCATTTCACCGTTTACATAAAAAATTTATTTGTATCCCACTAACATTATACATTGAGGTCTTTGGACTAGAAATCCAAATTTTCACTTTTTCAAGTGAAACAAAATATACATGAATTATGTATTTTTATTTGGCGAATCATTTATCTGTCATAATTTTTGACAAACTTGAATTCAAGATCCTTATTATCATTTATAATGTCGAGCACTACATTATGTCAAAAATACAGTAGATGGTCATTTGATATCAGTTCCAATATGACATAACTTATGGAGATCTCTTCATTTTTCATCATTTTCAGGCAACCAAACCTTTCCCATTGTGTTATGAAGTATTATGTTGGGGGTACTCTTTTAAAGCACTTGCCTCATTATCATAACCATCTTGATCATTTTCTCCTCTTCTTATTCAAAAAATTTTACCTATGAATCTGATTGGTCTATCACGCTTTAGGGGTACCATAGACTCTATCCTTCAATGACTTCCCATTGAAGTATTTATAGCTGAATTATAACATAGGATCAACAAATACATGTGACAATTGATTTACAATATTTTACAAATTAATTATCTCTTGAACTTCAAGTTCATAATTTTTTTAACAAGGATCTAGATAATTCATTTCAAGCATAATCTTCTAGGTGCTAATCATCTCTCTCGCTAATATCAAATATTTTAACTTTTACCTCTAACCTTATTTAAGGACCATCTTTGTGATGGTAGAGCACATTCAAATTTTATATGAAAATTATTCGGTTATTTACCTTGAACCAATTGTGATAGGGGAATCATGTTAGTTTGATGCATAACTACTTATACATGTTAAATAACATATTCCATATTAAATTTTCTTTGAGACTTTTGTTCTTATAATCAATGGTTTAGCTATAATTTGAGCCATACAATTTCTGCTAAACCAACTTTAATATAAATCAACATTATCAACATGATTTTATAGTGTGAAACTATATTCTTAATTTAATAATTTGAGCCAACAACTTTGCAAAAATCAAATTACAAGTTGATATCAGATGCACATGTGACCATACCATAGATGCATCTATTAAATTATATAATAGTAAATGGTCCACATGGCAGGTGAACGAACTAATATTCCTCTTTCTATATGTTTCAAAGTTTCGGAGTTACAATTCTAACCTTAGCTGGTACAATAGTTAATTTATCATGAGAACAAACAATAAAACAAAATCATTGAAGAATATTTTATTTCTTCAATATATAATCACGTGGATGCTAATTATTTTTGCATCACATTTAAACCGACATGGTCAACCGGTCATGCCTATTGATATTTATTTATGTAAACTTCTAGATTACTGTCCCATGTGATTCCATCAGTATGCCCATATTTGTGTACTACAAACATGAGGAAAAGATGGATACTTTCACATAAATATTTATAACCCGCTTCGATTGTAGTAAGATGAAGATATTAAATCTTTTTATAATTTACAGTCTCAATATAATTCATTTTTGGCATATTCATTTAAAACTTAATAAGTTTCCTTTGTGACTTACTACAATACCAATACTATAAATAGTTTCATTCCTCCGAGTATTAACAAATTAGCTTTTTCAGAGCTCTCAGTTAATTCATACTATCAAATATTTTATGATATCATTCATATGGTGACTCATCTCCTCTGTGAAGAAAATCTTATTATTATTGTCATGGTCAAAATTATTATAGGCAAAACTCGTTTCTTATTTTACTTTTGCCTTTAATATCTTTTTTTATAATATCTGGCAAAATATTTTAATGTACCATAGGTATACAACCAATGACAAATTCATGTGGTCACACAATAATATTTGTTCTGGCCTAAACCTTGATAGACAAGAATTATTTCTTGATTTTATCTTTCGATAGTTCATGAGAAAAAAATGTTACAATATATGTGATTTATTAAAAGTACATGACCAATGGCCTTTGTGCCAACATAATTTTTCTTTATTTCTCTCAGACTTCATGTAGAGGCGAGTTGTGGCATTTATCCAATCATATATAAGCATGTCTTTATCAATAAATTTTATCACATCTTGACACATTCACTATCAATAATGGTTGAGCATTTACGATATTTATCATAAGTCACATTTGCTTTAGGAAATTAACTATAATTATTTGTACGTGCTTCATATATTTTTATTATAAGTTCATTGTCATGCCTTGACATTTATCATACTTATATGATCCACCTCAATATCACATTGAAAATTCAAGTGCACCTTCACTTTATATTTCTTTTTTGATGGAGGATTTACAATACTAATCCTATTAGATCACACATCGACTGCATGCCTAATAATCTTTCATCAACAACAAAAACCACTTCACCTTTTGAAGCACTATTTTGAGAATCCATAATATTCTCTCGTTTACAAGTATCCTAATGATGACTATTATTATTTTATCGTTGCTACACCAACATTCGTTTGTTCAATCACTTGTCTTTATTTAGACTTATTGTGCACTGCTACCATATTTGCTACACTAAATAAAGCATATCAAGTGAGATGGATTTTATGACTTCTCATCAAAATTATGTTATTTTATTTTAGTCATCAATAAATTATCAATATGGTGCATTAGGAGTCAAACTTAACACATTATACATATAAAGGCATGTCAGGCTATAATTCATTGGGACTCGAACCCTACATCTTATCTGTTAGAAAATTGGCATTTTTACTTCCAGCTTAGTATTTTTACTAGTTTTTACTTAGTTCAATACTAGTTTCCTATTTTCAAGCAAAAGACTTGGTCAAATTCAGTTGCTTAATTTTCTAAAGTTAGTGGTACTTTATGACTATTAATGACACATTTCCTTATTCAGTTGATAATCATTTTCATCCACTTTGTAAGTAGCTTCTAGATAGGGAAATGGTTATATTTTTCTTATATAAATTTAGAAGTTCTCCATATTAAGATAAACTAGAATTTTAAATCAGTTCTTTGTGCTTTATACTTCAAATCAGTGTTAGGAAAGATTATGTTTAAATAGTGAATCACAGCTCTAGTTGATCTTATAAGACCAAAAGGTTTTAACCTACAACACAAATGGCATCCAGCAGCCTACCTTTAAATCCACCTTTCACTTTCACCGATGAAAATTATCAAATTTGGTCTGTGAAGATGCAAGATTTTTTGGAAGCTTATGACCTCTAGGAAACTATGATCGAAGATAAATCAATACCTTCTCTACCAGCAAATCCTACCTTGGCTCAGATCAAATCCAATAGAGAAGAGAAGGCAAAAATATCTAACGCCAAGTCACTTATGCAGAATGCTGTGGTAGATTCTGTGTTTTATAGAATCATGGCTTGTAATACAACAAAAAAGGCTTGGGATAGATTAAAAGAAGAATATCAAATAAGTGGTAGAACACATTAAATGCAAGTGCTGAACCTAAAAAGAGAGTTTGAGTCTCTGAATATGCAGGAGCACGAAACAATCAGTAAGTTGCTGATTAAATCTCCTTAATTGTTAATAACATTAGACTTCTTGGTGAAGAATTTATAGACAAACGAATTGTGGAGAAATTTCTAGTATTTCTTCCTAAGAGGTTTGAATCTAAGATTTCCTCTCTTGAATAATCCAAGGACCTAAGAAAACTCTCATTAGGTGAACTAATGAGTGCTCTTCAAGCACAAGAGCAAAGAGAACCATGAGACGGGACAAGTTCACTGAAGGAGCTTTTTTTGTGCAAAAGCAATATTATAGTAAAGGAAAGCAGCAGTTCAACCAAAAGATAAGGGCAAGCATGATGGTGGAAACAATATTGGAGATGTAAAGCAGAAGTTTCCTCCGTGCAAATATTGCAAATAAAAATACATCTACAGAAGTACTGCTGATGGAGAGCCAATGTTATATGCAGCAATTGTAAGCAGATGGAGCACATATCCAAGGTTTGCAAATCTAAAATAAAGGCCTCTGGAGCTTTACAAGAACAACTAGCAGAAGATGTTGATGCATATGAGGAGCAACTCTTTGCAGTTTCATACTTCTCAACAAATGAATCCTCCGATGCTTGGCTTTTCAATAGTGGTTACACACATCACTTGTGCAATAATGCTAAAATGTTCAGGTTTCTTGATGATACTTACAAATCCAAAGTAAAAGTGGGAAATGGTGAGGCTATAGATGTCAAAGGAAGAGGTACAGTGACTATTTCAATAATCTCAAATATAAAAACTATTTATGATGTTTTGTATATACCGGATATGAGTCAAAATCTGCTGAGTGTTGGAAAAATTCTTGAAATGAATTACTCACTACATTTTAAGAATCACAAATGTGTTGTGTTTTTTATCCTTTTGGAGTAGAATTATTTTGTATCAAGATGAGCAACATAATTTTTTTAGTTGATTGGGAGAAATTAACTAAGCGGGCTTATACCAATACTTCAGTGACATGTACAAATCTATGCCACAAAAGGTTTGGCCACATCAAATAGAGAAGTATCGCAGAGATGAAAAAGAGGGAGTTAGTAGAAAATATGCCAGAATATTTTTCTAATGCTCAAGTTTGTGAAACCTTTTAGCAGGGAATGCAAACAAAATTTCCATTTCAAGCAAATCAAGTATGGAGAGCTAACCAAAAACTTCAGCTCATTCATACGAGGTGTGTGGCTCAATGAAAACAGAGTCCATGAGTGGTAACAAATACTTTCTCCTCTTTATTGATGACTGCACCCAGATGTGTTGGTTTATTTTATTAAACTGAGGAGGGAAGTCCTTAATGTATGTAAACAATTTTAAGCTTTAGTGGAAAATCAATGTGATCTCAATATTAAAGCTATAAGGTCTGATAATAGAGGAGAATATACTTTTGCTTAGTTTATAGAATTTTGTAATAGCACATGTATAGAACGCCAATTGACTTTACCATACACATCACAACAAAATGACGTGTCTAAAAGGAAGAATAGGACTGTAATGGAGATGTCCATGTGTCTTTTTCTTGAAAAAATGATCCCAAATCAGTTTTAGGCTGAGGCAATCAATAACTCGGTATATTTGCTGAATAGATTAGCTACTAAGGCCTTGCAGGACATGACTCTATATGAAGCTTGGTGTGGCAACAAACCATCGGTACACCATATCAGAATTTTTGGGTGTATATGTTATTATCAAGTTCCAGAACCTAAGAGGAGTAATCTAGACATCAAGGCTTATAAGGGCATATTTATGGGCTATGGTTCATCATCCAAAGGCTATAGGATTTTCTGTTTGAAAATAGAAAAATTAATTCTCAGCAGAGATGTGAAGTTTAATAAAGCAACTTCTTAGGATTGGAAAAATCATCAGATCTCTTATTCTGATATACCTCAGCTTGTGAAAGATGATCGAGTGGATGACGTACTATTACGGGGCACCAAAATCATAAAAGATGTCTATCAGCAGTGTAACTTGGCTATCTCTGAACCAACAAGCTATGTTGAAGCAAAAGACTCTCAGGAATGGAGGAGAGCTATGCAAACTGAACTAGACATGATTGAGAAGAATGGAACCTGGCAACTCGCTGACAAGCCTAGAAATCATAAGGTGATAGGTGTAAAATGGATTTTCAAGACAAAACTCAATCCTGATGGTTCAATTTGCAAATATAAGGCTAGATTGCTGGTGAAGGGATATGCACAACAATATGGTGTGGATTATTAGGAAACATTTTCTCTCATAGCAATGTATGACACAATCAAGCTTCTTCTTGCATTTGCATCTCATAATTCCTGGCAGATTCATCAGCTTCATGTTAAATCAACCTTTTTGAATGGTTTTCTTGCTGAAGAGATATATGTAGAGAAACCTGATGGTTTCTTAATTTCTAGAAAAGAGGATCGATTTTATCTCCTAAAGAAGGCCTTGTATGGACTAAAATAAGCCCCAAGGGCATGATACGAAAAGATGGACAATCATCTCATCCAACTTGGTTTCAATAGAAGTCGAAGTGAAGCTACATTGTATGTGAAAGTCATTGGTGGTGATTTCTTAGTTGTTTCAATTGGATAATATGCTTGTGACAGGATGCAAAGTTGAACTAATTCAAAGGTTCAAGGATAAAATGGAGAAAGTCTTTAAAATGACTAATCTTGGAGTCATGAAGTATTTCCTTGGCATGAAAGTGTTGTAGTCCATTGATGGGATTTTTATATACTAGCAGAAATATATTTTGGATATTCTAAACAGGTTCAAAATTCAAGACTGCAAACCTGTGGCTACTCCAATTTCTACTGGTGTGAATCTTGGCAAAGATGAGGA
Organism: Datura wrightii; assembly: GCA_035772735.1. Classification (NCBI taxonomy): domain Eukaryota; kingdom Viridiplantae; phylum Streptophyta; class Magnoliopsida; order Solanales; family Solanaceae; genus Datura; species Datura wrightii. The sequence continues at coordinate 74,786,492 of JASDFA010000007.1, read as the reverse complement.
TTCCAAGAAAACGGATGACAGTATGTATAGAAGATTAATTGGCAGCCTTCTATGTCTCACTGCAAGCAGACCTGACATTCTATTTGTTGTAAGTTTTCTCTCTAGGTTCATGCATTCTCCTCGAGACACACACTTCACAGCAACTAAAAGAGTGTTAAGGTATATTAAAGGAACCAACACGTTAGAATTTTTTCCAAAGATCTGTAGAGAAGACTATGAATCTGGTTGGTTACTCGGATAGTGATTGGGGTGGTTGCATTGATGATTCCAGAAGCAACTTTAGATATCTGCTTTGTTTGGGCATAAGTTTTTTTTTAGTTGGAGCTCTAGGAAAAAAGAAACTACACCTCAATCAACAGCAGAAGCTGAGTACATTGTTGTTGCATCTGCTGTGAACCAAGTTATCTGGCTAAGGAAGATGTTGAAGGACTTGGTCCATGAACAAGGAAAAGCTACCAGGATCATGTGTGACAACATTTCAGCAGTTTCAACCTCAAAAAATCCAGTGTTTCATGGTCGAACTAAGCACATCAAAATCAGGTTTTATTTTATTAGAGAAGTCCAAGAATCTAATGAAGTGTTGCTCGTTCATTGCTCATCCGAGAATCAGCTAGCTGACATTTTCACCAAATCACTGGCAAGGGAAATGTTTGAAGAACTGAGGCAAAGAATTGGTCTTTGTCACAAAAATTCCAAGGAGGAGTGTTAGACAATTGACATTTTTACTTTCAGCTTAGTATTTTTACTATTTTTTACTTAGTTCAGTTTACTGGTTTTTTATTTTCAAGTAAAAGACTTGGTCAAATTCAATTGCTTAATTTTCTGAAGTTAGTGGCCCTTTATGGCTGTTAGTGACACATTTCCTTATTCAGTTGATAATCATTTTCATCCGCTTCGTAAGTGGCTGCTAGATAGGGAAATGGTTAATTTTTTCTTGTATAAATACAAAAGTTCTCCATATTAATGATAAGCTGGAATTTTAAATCAGTTCTTTGTGTTTTATACTTCAAATAAGTGTTAGAAGAGTTTATGTTTAAACATTATCATTGTGAAATATCATGACTCAAACCCGATGTGTAATTCTTTTAGTGCAATATGTCTTGAATCTATCTTCTTACCTCAAATAATGGCATAATAAGACAAAATACAACAAGACTCACCCTTGCACCATTAAAAAATATTATACAATGTATATTTTCATAATTTTATTTTCAAGAAGATTCAGCATGTGATGGTAGCAATATTGATGCTTTTGCCGGAGCAATTAAATCATATAGTAATTATCTAACATAATACATAACATGTCATAACATATTGATACTATAAGACATAATCTTGACCAATGAAAATATTCTATAATTTCAGCAGTTATGTAGTTAGTACCTCTTACAGTGATTTTGATATTGTCTGCATATGAGCTTCTTGGCTGACATTTATCATATGTACTTATAAATCATCGTACCTGCATAGTAATTTCAAGAACTCGGTTACCTCTGTGTCTTTAGGAGATTGCCTCACAATCCACACTTCAAATTTTTCTGAGGCTTCACATATTTGTAGAAAGACGATTAGAGACTTGTATTAATAACGTGTTATAAAATTAGAGCAAATAAGATATATAAACAAAGCAAATAAGGAAATATAAGAAAAAAGAATGTAGTGAGAAGACATAGTTTTTCTCATTCTTTGCATGTATATCTATATATTTTGCCTTTCAAGTATTAAATGTATACAATATAATCCTCAAGATCTCTATTTATAGTGTTACATAGAGGTATACAAAAAATAATCATAAACATGAAATTAAGGAGAAAAACCATTGAGGAGGTCGGACACATAGCATTAAGGATTTGAGGTCATTGGGGGTTTGGGGAGGGGGGGAGGGGGGGGGAGGGGTCTGTGGAGTGTAATGGTGAAAAGTAGTGGAGAGATGAGGAGATTATATTTTAGTGGACATTCACATAAATAATATATTTCATACAAAATCACATTCTTTTTACTTTATTCATGATATTACATTAATTACATTTTTATAATATTAAATTATATTTTATATTTAATTACATATATTAATTACATTTGTAACACCATTTATTAATGGAAAAAAGGTCAAAAATACCCCTCTACATTTGTTTATTAGTTAAATTTGCCCTTATTATACTCTGGAGCAAAATATGCCCCTGTCATTATGAAACTTAACATCTATGCCCCTTGATTGGATGGATTCCCCCCAAATTGAATAAAATTATTCATTTTCACTTAAATAACCCGTTATCTCTTTAAATCCGACCCGAACCCATCTAATTAATTTAACCAATACAAAATAAATCCCAAATATACTCATCCCAAATCATTCTTCCTTCTCTCTCATATTATCTCCTCCATCTTCACAAACAACAACTTGACATCTTTCTATTATTTTAAAAAAAAAAAATTTGTTTCAGAGATCCAACAAGTCCAGTAACATTTCTCTCAAAGATGGAGTTACTACAAAATGTTCTTCAATCAACTGCCAATAGGCAGCAGCTTCATAATCTAAACCCTTTAATTTGTAAAAGGGTAATTGAGCAGCCATTTGAACAGCTCAAAAGTATCCCTCACCCCCTTCCCCCTGCCCTTATAGTTATATAGATATACATATATATAAGGTATACCGGAAACATGCCTCCTTCGCTAGCTAGGTTTAGACTGTTATTAGTCTAAATCTATGATTGAGCGGAGGATACAAGGGAATAGACGAATAGTTACTATATCATCCCACCTGGAACTGATTCTTAAGGCTTAGCAAACACTTCAATGCATTCAGCATTGATTTTGCCTGAGTGGCGACCACCCAACTTCCTGAATGGCTAAGGGTGACAAAACTCTCAAACTTATATTTGGGGTTTATTATGGGTTAAATTAATTAGGTAGATTTGGATCAGGTTTAAAGAGACAATAATTTATTTAAGTGAAATCGGGTAATTTTATTCAATTTGTGGGAATCCATAAAATCGTGGGACATAGATATTAAGTTTCATAATGATAAAGATATATTCGGCCCTAGAGTATAACTAGGGAAAAATTTAATTAATAAACAAAAACAGAGGGATATTTTTGACCATTTTTTCTTTGTTAATACATCAAATTGATAAAATTTACTTTAAACTTAGACTAAAATCTAGTAAAATCCTAGACGTCTTGTCAACTTTTTGGACATGAGCTGATAATTTTATCTTTTGACCAATAATCTTTTATTATATAACCCATTGAATAATAACCAAAGTATTAAAAAGGAAAACGGTGTATAAAAGAGTTAAAAGTGGGAGTACTCTTTTATTCATGGGACAAGGAGAGGGGTGAGTTTTTATATTATAAAGGGAAAAAAGGTTTAAAAAAGTTCTTAAATTATACAAAATTAAATAAAAATATTTTTCATTAATAGTTTGGTTCAAACATATCTCAATAGTCAATGTTTTATTCTAAAAATGTTCCTGCTATTAATAGTTTTATCCAAAAATATCTCTACTGCTATTTTTGGGTCAAAATGCCCTTGTTCTAATAAACAGATTATTTTTTTTTTCTAAACATATTTTTTCTCTAATAAAATATTATTTTTAAAGAATTATTTTTTTTCTTTTAAAATTTCTTTAACTAATAAAAAAGTGAGAAATAATCTTCTTCTTCTTAATCCCGTTTTACCAATTAAAATAAAATAATCATGTGTACTTTCTATGTTGATAATATATTTCATATTTATATAAATCATAGTATTCTCATTATTAATTGTTGTTTAAATAATAATTAAAAAATTCTTAATAAAATGGATAATATTTTAATGTTTTAATCTTTTCTGAATTGAAGTAGGATAAGCATTTGCTAATATTTTTTTGATTTTATAGTTAAAATGAAAAAAGAATCAATAAACTTTATCGAGCGATATTTTAAAGATATTTTGTTATTTGAAGCAATGTAATAATTTTTCGTGTTTTATGAGATTTTAATTGTTATATCTTAATGCCTATCTTACTTCAATTCAGAACATAATAAGAAATAAAAATATTTTCTATTTTATCATAATTTTTTGTCATTATCAGAATAAAAATTAATGATGAATTATTGAGATTTTATTTATATGAAATTAATGATAAGTTACAATATTTTTATTAGCAAAATAATGTGTTTTAAAAAATATATGTCTATTAGAAAAAAATGCATTTTCGATCTAAAAGTAATAATAGGAGAATTTTTGGATCAAACTATTAATAGCAAGGATATTTTTTAACCAAATATTGACGACAGGGACATTTTTGAATCAAACTATTAATAAAAAATATTCTTGTTCAATTTCACATAATTCAAGAATATTTTTAACCCTTTTCCTTGTTATAAATAAATGCGAGAGGTCTTTCATTTTCTTTTCTCAACTCTTAACACACTACATACACCTATCTTTTTTATAAAAAAAATTAATTATTGCAATGCAGGCAATTTTATCATATAGGAAAATTAAATTAGTTCAACAAATAGCCTGGCCCAATTGGTGTAGGCCTAAACCTACTTCTAGACTATTTTAAAGAAAGAAAATAAACGAAAAATAAACTAGTCACAGAATCCACCTAGAAGACTCTCCATCGCATTTCTAGGATTTTTTATAATTATCTGATGACTTGCCGTATACTGTGTTGCTGTTTTGGAAAACCCCGCTTGTCGTTTTGTCTGAGCTTCTTCCTCGGTATAGGTGTCAAGATCCGAATATAGACTCAGATTACAACATGGAACAAAGAGCCTTAAGAGATTTTAAGTCGACCTATGACATGAACTTACATCTAACTCAATCAATAAAGAGTAATACTCAACATAATCATCAAGCGGAAGCATAAACACATCATAACATAGAAGGCGAAGTATACCTCCTACATAACAGCTGAATACTACACATAGTCTGAAAGCCTCTAACATAATAGATAGGTTGATAGAACAATACCCCCACTAACCCGACAAGTCTAGAAAACTGAATATGCATAGAGAAATTTGATAAACATGGTCCTCGGGAGATGAGGACTCACCACAGGTATAACATGCTAACTCTAGAAGGCTGACTGAGAACGGGGCTGCGTCTGAGAGCTGGGGCCTGTATCATGAAACAATACAACATAGAGTATGCGGTCAGTACGTGAAATGTATCGAGTATGCAAGGTAAGTAAAACGGACATTTAAAAATATATAAAGCTCATAAGAGATCATAAGAGTGGAATAACATGCTCGTAACATGAGTATCATAAGATAACATAAGGCTCAAGGTTTTTAAATCATTCATAATCCATTTATTACATAATCATAAGAGAAACTTTATAAATCATCACTTGAGCCAAAATATCAATAACATAATGATGCATAAAATATAATTATGATGGGTTTAAGAATATAAAAAATAAAGGTAAAAATCGTAACCCGATTCATCATAGAACATGCACAATTAGGCATAATTTAATAGAAATTGAAAGTGATAAATTTATAATTGAATTAGTGGTAAAATCTAATCATGATTCATAATCTATGATGTAAAACATGAGAAATAGTAACCTATAGATAGATCATTAGAATTTTACAATATTTAAGATAAAACCCCATAAGATTTTTAAACAAAACTTCATGATTTAGGAGAGATTGGGCATGGGTGTGAATGAAAACACCCACTCATAACCCTACATACTTGATTACAGCTGGTTCTTACACTTTTCTTATTGCCCAAGAGGAATTGATGAGAACTTGAAGAACAACAAGCTTGATCACCCCCTCTAACCTTCTATCTTTGCATGCATGAATGAGAATGACCTAAAATGAACTAATCCTTTAAAGTCATCATTCATAACTTAAAACAATGTAGTTTAGGCCTTAAGGTCGTATGAATTATGGAAAAGCCCTTACTAAGTTCACATAAAATAACTTCCAGTCAGTCCCCACGAGGGACATGACGACTCGTCACAACTGGATACGACTCAGGCGTCGTCCGTCAAGTACACTGTTTATCATGTCATCTAGGCTCGTCACAGGTGACTTCAGGATTCTTTACTGGTGATCATGAGTAGTGGTTACCACTCGTCAGACAGCCAGTGATTTCAAGTAACTCCCATCGGCTGACCACGACTCATCCCACAAATTGTGGTAACTGACCACAACTCGTAGGGTCCTTCCGTTAGGTACACTGGCTTCTTCTTTTCCTTTCTCAATCACCTCTCCCATGACTGACCTAACGAGTCTTGGGGCCTGACCACGACTCGTGGTCATGTCCGTGGGGAGTCAAATTCCCAAATTTCAAACTCAACTCCTGAGGCTCACCATGAGTTACATCACGACTTGTGGACTGCTCCCACGGGTCACCTCATGACCCATTTTGTGTCCTAATGTCAGTTTTAAGTTTTTCTCTGTTTCAACTCCTGGATCTGATCTTTGAGCTTCTAGGGTATAACAATATCTCCCCCTTGGGAACATTCGTCCTCAAATGTTGAAAAATATATAGAAATGCAGAGAAATGCAGCAATCATATTCAAATACTAATCATTTAAGCTTACAATTGACGGAATGACTATCTCCAATTTAAACTATATAGCTGAACTGAATTCATGAATCATACAACATCCATATACATAAAAGAAACTTCGGCACATGAACTGAACATGAAAACTAAATAGAGTTTTAGGGCAAAAACTGATACCTCAAGCTAGAACTGAGCGGTAGAGAATAAATGTGGGTATCTAGCCATCATATCTGCTTCAGCTTCCCATAGCTCCCTCAACATGCTGATTCATCCCTAAGACTTTCACTGAAGCTACTTCCTTGTTCCTTAACCTTCGAACCTGATGATCCAGTATTTCCATTGGGACCTCCTCAAAACTAAGGTTGTCTTTCACACCAACACTATCCATAAGGACAACTAGAGCTGGATAACCCAAACACTTCTTTAAAAGCGATACATGGAATACAGGATGCACGCAAGCTAATTCTGAAGGTAACTCCAATTCATATGCCACCATGCCAACACGTTTCACAATTCGGTAGGGGCCAACATAATGAGGGTTGCTTTTCCCTTTCTTTCCAAACCGCATTACTCCCTTCATGGGCGACACTTTCAAAAGCACCCAATCATCCACTTCGAACTCAAGTTCTCTCCTTCTCACAATTGCATAGGACTTTTGGAAACTTTGAGATGTATTCAACCTATCCCGTATGAGTTGAACCTTTTCCATAGCCTCGTAGACTGAATCTAGTCCTATCATCGCAGCCTCACCAACTTCAAATCAACCAATAGATGATCTACATCTCCGCCCAAGAGAGCCTCAAACGGAGCTATCTTAATACCGGAATGGAAGCTGTTATTGTATGCAAACCCAATAAGAGGCAAATGATCATCCGAACTACCTTTGAATTCAATTACACATGCTCTCAACATGTGCTCAAGAGTCTGAATTATCCGCTCCTCTTGACCATCTGTTTGCGGGTGAAATGCTGTGCTAAGCTTAACCTGAGTACCAAGTTCTTTTTGAAATGACCTCCAAAACTGAGAGGTAAATTGGGTCGCTCTGTCTGAAATGATGGATATGGGCACTCCATGCAATTGAACTAGCTCTCAGATATATAGTTTGGCATAATCCTCCGCCGAATCCTGGTTTTGACTGGTAGAAAATGAGCAGCCTTGGTCAGCCTGTCTACTACGACCCAAATGGAGTCATGTTATCAACGAGTACGAGGTAAACCTGTGATGAAGTCCATATTGATTTCTTCCCACTTCCAAGTAGGAATATTGATATCCTGAAGAACGCCTCCTAGTCTCTGATGCTCAACCTTTACTTGCTGACAGTTCGGACACTTAGCTACGAATTCTACGATATCCTTCTTCATGCCATTCCACCAATAGACTTCCCATAAGTCATGGTACATCTTGGTGGCATATGGATGGATAGAATACCTAGATCCATGAGCCTCGTGCAACATCCGGCTCCTCAAATCATCAACATCCGGAACACATAAGCGACCCTGGTATCGAAGCACACTATCTCCCCCTTTAGAGAAGACCTCTACCTTCGGATTTTGAATGGCCTCCTTCAACTTTACCAAAATCGAGTCATCATCTTGTCTAGCTTTTACATCATTCACCAAGGACGATTTTGATCCGTTCTGAACAACAACACCGCCATCGGTCGAGTCAACCAACCTAACTCTCAACCTTGAGAGTCGATGCACATCCTTCACCAGCTCCTTCTTCCCCTCATCCACATAAGACACACTCTCCATAGAGAGTCTACTAAGTGCATCTGCTACTACATTGGCCTCGCCCGGATGGTAAAGCACACTCATATCATAGTCCTTGAGTAGCTCCAACCACCTCTTTTTCTAAAGATTGAGATCCTTCTCGGTAAAAACATATTGTAAACTCTTATGGTCCGTAAACACATCTACGTGGACCCCGTACAAATAATTTTTCCATATCTTCAAGGCGAATACCAGCGTGACCAATTCACGATCATGGGTCAGGTAATTCTTCTCATGAACTTTTAGCTGTGTGGAGGCATATGCTATAACGTTTTCATGCTACATCAATACACACCCAAGTCTGATTCTTGAAGCATCACAAGACACCACAAACTCATCGGTACCCTCGGGTAGAGTTAATACCAGTGCTGAAGTAAGTTGAGCCTTCAACTCTTGGAAGCTCTTCTCACAAGCCTCCGACTATTGGAATTTCGCCTTTTTCTGGGTCAATTTGGTCAAGGGTGCTGCAATAGATGAGAAACCTTCAACAAATCTCCAATAGTAGCCACCTAAATCGAAAAAGATCCGGATATCCGAAGGATTCACCGGTCTAGGCCAATTCTTCACCGTTTCTATCTTCTGAGAGTCCACCTTTATACCCTTACTTGATACCACATGGCCAAAAAATGCCACTGAGTTCAACTAAAACATGCACTTGCTGAATTTGGCATATAATTGGTGATCCTTGAGAGTCTGAATCACTATTCTCAAATGAGCGGCATGCTCCTCTTCGCTCCGAGAGTATATCAAGAAGTCATCAATAAACACAATCACGAACATATATACGTATGGCTTGAACACCCTGTTCATCAAGTCCATAAAAGCTGCAGGAGCATTCGTTAGTCCAAAAGACATAACTACAAACTCATAATGACCATACCGCGTCCTGAAGGTTTTCTTCGGGATATCGCTCTCCCGAACTCTAAGATGATGGTACCCGGATCTGAGATCTATCTTTCAAAAGCACATGGCACCTTGAAGCTGGTCAAATAAATCATCAATCCTAGGTAAAGGATACCTATTCTTTATAGTGACCTTATTCAATTGCCGATAATCAATACATATACGGAGAGAACCATCTTTCTTTCGGACAAAGAGAACTGGTGCACCCCATGGGTACTTGCTCGGTCTAATGAAACCCTTATCTAACATGTCCTTCAACTGTTCATTCAATTCCTTTAGCTCGGCTGGAGCCATTATGTAGGGATGAACAGATATAGGCTGCGTTTCGGGAAGAAGGTCAATACCAAAATTAAGTTTCCTCCTGGGAGGAACACCCGGTAAATCATCAGGGAATACTTCTGGATACTCACATACTACTAGAACTGACTGGATAGTCGGGGTCTCAGATTCAACATCCTTAACCCTAACATGATGGTACACACAACCCCTAAAAATCATCTTTCTAGCCTTAAGGTAGGAAATGAAATAACCTATAGGCATAGCTGAACTACCCTTCCACTCTAAGACCGGCTCACCCGGAAATCAGAACTATATCGCCCGGGTTCTACAATTAACTGAGGCATAACATAAAAATATCCAATCCATGGCGAGGATAACATCGAAATCTATCATGGCTAACTCTATCAAATCTGCTAAGGTGACTTTCTGAAGGACTAAGATCGGGCAACCTCTATACACCCGTCTAGCTACAACTGAATCACCTACTGGAGTAGAGACTGAAAAAGGTTCTGACGAGAATTTGGGACTGACTCAAAAGCTACTAGGAATATAAGGTGTCACAAAAGACAAGGTAGCCCCTATCTAACAAAGCATAAGCATTAAGGGGAAACACCTGTAACATATCAGTAACCACATCCGGTGAAGTCTACTGTTCCTAACGGGTCACAAGGGAATAGAACTTGTTCTAGCACTGACCGCCAATTGAACTAGTCAAAGCGCCCTGCTGGGAGGGACGGGCTGCTGAACTAGTGGCTGGTATACAGGATCCGCCGCCCCCTGATCTAGCCGAAGGGTAATCCCTGAGTCAGTGTTCGGGTTTTTCTCACTCGAAACAAGCATCTGAGCCAACTATGCACCTCCCTGGGTGATTTTTGTCGCACCTTGCACAAGTTGGGAAGGTGCGCTCTATCTGCATGCTACCTTGGCCCCTCGAATCTGAAGCCCTGCTTCTCCGATCCCCTCGTGATCTAGATAGTGCACTAGCTGATGATGGTGTTGGAGAAAAAGACCTCTGATGAGACTGCTGGTGCTGTCCGCCCCCCCATCTAGGCTGTCCTGGACCTCTTGGCCCCTCTCTGCCTTCGATACACCATCTCCATCTGCTGGGAATGTAACAATATGTGGGGAAAATCTATGTCCCCATGCAGCATGGTGACCCTATAGTCCTTATCCAGGAAGTCCGCCACTCCATGCACAAATCGACTCACCCAAGCCCTCTAGTCTTTCACTAACTCTGGTGCATACTTGGATAAACGGATGAACTCCAAAGCATACTCCTAAACTGACATATCACCCTGCTTTAGATTTAAAAACTTGGCCGCCTTCAGGTCCCTCATATCAGGAGGGAAAAATTGATTTGAAAAGGCTGCATGAAACTCTTCCCAACCAATAGGGCCTGCTCTCACTGGCCCTACTATCTTTCCACTGTTTAAACCAAATATGTGCAACCCCTTTTAGCTGATATGAGGCCAAATCAATGCACTCTCCATCTGTCACCTCCATGACCTGAGTGATCTTTAGAATCTCATCGATAAATTCATGCGGGTCCTTATCTACTTTCGACCCAAGGAACTCTGGTGGGTTCATTCTAAAAAAATCTCTAACCCAAGCAGCTGCCATATTCCCGTTCTGAGGGAGATGCTCCACAGCCTGTTGATGGACCTGAGCGGTCAAATCCTATGCTAGCATTTGTATGGCTGCCCTGAATTCAGCGTGGGCAGCCGGCTTTGGTGCATTGTGCTCCTAAACTGGTGGGGCCTGCTGGTGCCCGTTTCCCTTGGTATCCTCGTGGCCTTCTCCATTTCCATTCCTCCTACCACTTACTCTGCGAGGAGCCATGATTCTACAATTTCGAATAGCACGAGTTATAAGGATAGGGAGACTTTTCATCGCACGACATAGATCATGAAAGAAGGGAGCATTTCCTAAACGTCTCGTAGCCCCTTTGTCATAAGTTTGGCGCGCTTCATACCCATGAAAAAGGTTCTACTTAATGCGGCTTTCAGACATCCTAGGATAGTCAAAACCTAATACTCTGATACCAAGTTTGTCACGACTTGAACATAGACCCAGATCGCAACACGGGACCAAGAGCCCCGGGAGACTCCAAGTCGACCCATGGCATAAGCTTACATCTAACTCAATCAATAAAGACTAATACTCAACATAATCATCTAATGGAAGCATAAACACATCATAACATAGAAGGCAAAGCACTTTATACATAACAACTGAATACTATACATAGTCTGAAAGCCTCTAACATAACAGATGGGTTGATGGGACAACACCCCCCAACTAACCCGACAAGTATAGAAAACTGAACATGAATAGAGAAATCTGATAAACATGGTCCTGGGGAGATGAGGACTCACCACAGGCGTAGGATGCTAACTCTGAAAGGCTAGCTGAGAACGAGGCTGTGTTTGAGAGTCGGGGCCTGTATCATTAAACAATACAACATAGAGTATGCAGTTAGTACATGGAATGTACCGAGTATGCAAGGTAAGTAAAATGGAAATTTAAAAATACATAAAGCTCATAAGAGATCTTAAGAGTGGAATAGCATGCTCGTAACATAAGTATCATAAGATAACATAAGGCTCAAGGTTTTCAAATAATTCATAATCCATTCATTACCATAATCATAAGAGAAACTTTATATATCATCAGTTGAGACAAAATATCAACAACATAATGATGCATAAAATATGCGAAACAACAGGAGATTCTTATAACCGACATACCCCATATGACCACACATAGAGCCCGACCTATAAATCCCTAGTCGAGAGGGTGTTCGTACCTTGCCAAGGGTAGAACCGTGAAGGGAGTGATATCACACATGAAAGGCCCATTTGGGCAAAGGGGACAGTCTCAAGGGAGGTCGCATCATGTCCTACGGTAGCACATAGTTCTCAGATTCGGGGCAAAACCTGGGCTCTGAACCTTCCGGTGTTAAATCTTACTCCCAAAACATATATAGTGCTCATAGTATAATATGCATAAGATACATGGGCTAGTTAAATCATGATAATCATAAGCATGCTTGTAAATACTTGAACTTGCCATGAGGGTAAGGCCCGTGTGTCGGCCAAAATAATAAATAGTAAATCATAAGGTTCATGTATACTTGTAAATCATGTATATGCTTATTAAATCATAAATTCATAATCGGCATTTGATTAAATCCATATCATAACTCATAAATCATGATGGGTTTAAAAATATCAAAAATAAAGGTAAAAATCGTAACTCGATTCATCATAGAACATTCATAATTAGGCATATTTAATAGAAATAGAAAGAGATAAATTTATAATTGAATTAGCAGTAAAATCTAATCACGATTCGTAATATATGATGTAAAACATGAGAAATAGTAACCCATAGATAGATAAATATTATTTCACAAGATTTAAGATAAAACCCCATACGATTTTTAAACAAAACTTCATGATTTAGGAGAGATTGGGCATAGGTGTGAATGAATTCCTCCTTTTCCATTCCTCCTACCACTTACAGCTGGTTCTTACACTTTTTTGATTGTCCAAGAGGAATTAATGAGAACTTGAAGAAAAACAAGCTTGATCACCCCCTCTAACCTTCTACCTTTGGATGCATGAATGAAAATGGCCTAAAATGAACTTAACCCTCTTAAAAGTCATCATTCATAACTTAAAATGACCTAGTTTAGGCCTTAAGATCATAGGAATTACCGAAAAAGCCCTTACTAAATTTGCAAAAAATAACTTCCAGTCAGTCCCCACGAGGGACATGATGACTCGTCACCACTGGCCATGACTCGCGGCGTCGTCCATCAAGTACACTGCTTATCACATCATCTGGGCTCGTCACAGGTGACTTCACGATTCGTTACTGGTGACCATGAGTTGTAGTAAGCACTCGTCACGTACACTGCCAGTGAGTTCAAATAACTCACATCGGCTGACCACGACCCATCCTACAAATCGTGGTGACTTATCACGACTCGTGGGTCCTTCCATTAGGTACACTGCCTTCTTCTTTTCCTTTCTCAATCACTACCTCCAACGACTGACCTAACGAGTTATGGGGCCTTATCACGACTTGTGGTCATGTCCATGGGGAGTCAAATTCCCAAATTTAAAACTCAACTCTTGAGCCTCACCATGAGTCACATCACGACTTGTGGGTTGCTCCCATAGGTCACCTCACGACCCGTTCTGTGTCCTAATGCCAGTTTTCAGTTTTTCTTCGTTTCAACACCCGAATCTGATCTTTGGGATTTTAGGATATAACAATATCTCTCCCTTTGGAACATTCATCCTCGAATGTTTAAAAACATACAGAAAATCAAAGAAATGCCATCATCATATTCAAATACTGATCATTTAAGCTGACAATTGCCTGAATGACTATCTCTGATTTAAACTATAAAATTGAACTGAATTCCCGAATCATACATACATCCATATACATAAAAGAAACTTGGGCACATGAACTGAACCTGAAAACTAAATAGAGTTTTAGGGCAAAAATGGATACCTCAAGCTGGAAATGAGCCGGTAGGGAATAAATGTGGGTATCTAGCCGTCATATCTGCTTCAGCTTCCCACGAAGATCCCTCAACATGATGATTCCTCCATAACGCTTTTAGTGAAACTATTTCCTTGTTCCTTAGCCTTCGAACCCGATGGTCCAGTATTTCCACCGCGACCTCCTCATAACTAAGGCGGTCTTTAACACCAACACTGTCCACCGGGACAATTAGAGCTGAATCACCCAAACACTTCTTTAAAAGTGATACATGGAATGTAGGATACGTGGAAGCTAATTCTAAAGGTAACTCCAATTCATATTCCACCTTGCCAACCCGTTTCACAATTCAGTAGGGGCCAACATAACGAGGGCTGAGTTTCCCTTTCTTTCCAAACCACATCACTCCCTTCATGGGCGACACCTTCAAAAACACCCAATCATCCACTTCGAACTCAAGTTCTCTCCTTCTCACATTGGTAGGACTTTTGGCGACTTTCAGCTATCTTCAACTTGTCCGGTATGAGTTGAAACTTTTCCACAGCCTCGTGGATTGAATCTAGTCCTATCATTGCAGCCTCACCAACTTCAAACCAACCAATAGGCGATCTACATATCTGCCTATAGAGAGAGTCAAACGGAGCCATCTGTATGCTGGAATGGAAGTTGTTATTGTATGCAAACTCAATAAGAGGCAAATGATCATCCCAACTAACTTTGAAGTCTATTACGCATGCTCTCAACATGTCCTCGAGAGTCTGAATTGTCTCCTCCGCTTGACCATCCGTTTGCGGGTGAAATGCTGTGCTAAGCTTAACCTGAGTACCAAGTCCTTTTTGAAATGACCGCTAAAACTGAGAGGTAAATTGGGTCCCTCTATCTGAAATGATGGATATGGTCACTCCATGCAATCGAACTAGCTCCCGGATATATAGTTTGGCATAATCATCCACCGAGTCCGTAGTTTTGACTGGTAGAAAATGAGCAGCCTTGGTCAGCTTATCTACCATAATCCAAATGGAGTCATATTGTCGACGAGTACGAGGTAAACCTATGATGAAGTCAATATTGATTTCTTCCCACTTCAAAGTAGGAATATTGATATCTTGAAGCATGCCTCCCAGTCTCTAATGCTCAACCTTTACTTGCTGACAGTTCGGACACTTAGCTACGAATTCTGCGATATCCTTCTTGACGCTATTCCACCAATAGACTTCTCATAAGTCACAGTACATCTTGGTGGCACCTAGATGGATAGAATACCTGGATCCATGAGTCTCATGAAACATCCAACTTTTCAAATCATCAACATCTGAAACACATAAGTGACTCTGGTATTGAAGCACACCATCTCCCCCTTTGTAGAAGACCTCTAGCTTCTGATTTTGAATGGACTCCTTCAACATTACCAAAATCGGGTCCTCATCTTATCTAGCTTTTACATTATTCACCAAGGGCGATTTTGATCCGTTCTGAACAACAACACCGCCATCGGTCGAGTCAACCAACTTAACTTCCAACCTTGCTAGTCGATGCACATCCTTCACTAGCTCCTTCTTCCCCTCATCCACATGAGACACATTTTCCATAGAGAGTCTACTAAGTACGTCTGCTACTACATTGGCCTTTTCCGGATGGTAAAGCACACTCATATCATAGTCCTTGAGTAGCTCCAACCACCTCCTTTGCTGAAGATTGAGATCCTTCTGGGTAAAGACATATTGTAAACTCTTATGGTCCATAAACAAATCCATGTGGACCCCATACAAATAATGTCGCCATATCTTCAAGGCAAATACCATTGCGGCCAATTCAAGATTGTGGGTCGGGTAATTCTTCTCATGAACTTTTAGCTGTCTAGAGGCAAATGCTATAACTTTTCCGTGATGCATCACTACAAATCAATGCCGAGGATAACATCGAAATCGGTCATGGATAACTCTATCAAATCTACTAAGGTGACTTTCTGAAGGACTGAGACCGGGCAACCTCTATAAACCCATATAGATACAACTGAATCACCTACTGGAGTAGAGACTGAAAAGGGTTCTGACAGGACATCGGGATTGACTCCTAAGCTACTAGCAATATAAGGTGTCACAAAAGACAAGGTAGCCCCTGGATCTAATAAAGCATAAGCATCAAGGTGAAGCACTGATAACATACTAGTAACCATATCCGGTGAAGTCTCCTGCTCCTGATGGGTCACAAGGGCATAGAACCTACTCTGGCGCTGACCCCAAGATGAACTAGTCAAAGAACCCTGCTGGAGCGGCTGAACTAGTGGCTAGTATACCGGCTCTGCCCGCCCCTTGAGGCCGAAGGGCAATTCTTGAGTCTGTGTCTGGGTTTTCCACACTCAAAACAAGCGTCTGATCCAACTAGGCACCTCTCTGGGTGATTCTTGTTGCACCTTGCACAGGCTGGGAAGGTGCACTCTATCTGCATGCTACCCTGGCCCCTCAATTCTGAAGCCCTGCTTCTCCGATGCCCTCATCATCTAGATGGTGCACTAGCTGATGATGGTGCTGGAGCAAAAGACCTGTGATGAGACTGCTGGCATTGTCTGTCCCCCGATCTAGGCTGAGAAATCCCATAATTGTCTGTCCTGTCCCTCTTGGCCTCTTTCTGCATCCGATACACCGTCTCCATCTGCTGGGCATGTAACACTATGGAGGGAAAATCTATGTCCCGATGCAGCATGGTGATCCTACAATCCTTATCCAGGTAGTCCTCCATGCCATGCATAAATCGGCTCACTCGAGCCCTCTGGTCTGCCAATAACTCTGGTGCATATTTGGATAAATGGGTGAACTCCAAAGCGTACTCCTGAACTGACATGTCACCCTGCTTCAGATTTACAAACTCGGCCGCCTTCAGTTCCCTCATCTCACAAGGGAAAAACCGATCCAAAAAGGCTGCATGAAACTCTTCCCAACAGATAAGGCCTGCTCCTACTAGCCCTACTATCTTTCCACTGTTTAAAACAAATATGTGCAAGCCCTTTCAGCTGATAAGAGGCCAAATCAACGCACTCCCTATTTGTCACCCCCTGACCTGGGTGATATTTAGAATCTCATGGATGAATTCATGCGGGTCCTCATCTACTTTCGACCCAAGGAACTCTAGTGGGTTCATTCTAAAAAAATCTCTAACCCAAGCCGCCACTGCATTCCCATTCCGAGGGAGATGCGCCACCGCCTGTTGATAGACCTAAGCAGTCAAAGCCTGTGCTAGCATCTGTATAGCTGCCCTGGTTTCAGCGTGGGCAGCCGACTTTGGTGCATTGTGCTCCTGAACTGGTGGGTCCTTCTAGTGCCCGTTTCCCTTAACATCCTCGTGGACTTCTCCATTTCCATTCCTCCTCCCATATACTCTGCGGGGAGCCATGATTCTACAATCGCGAATAGCACGAGTTATAAGGATAGGGAGACTTTTCATTGCACGACATAGATTATGAAATAAGGGAACATTTCCTAAACGTCTCTTAGACCCTTTGTCATAAGTGTGGCGCGCTTCACACCCACGAAAAAGGTTCTACTTAATGCGGCTTTCATACATCCTAGAATACTTCAAAAAATCTAATGCTCTGATACCAAGTCTGTCACGACCCAAACATAGACTCGTATCACAACACGGGACAAGGAGCCCCAAGAGACTCCAAGCCGACCCATGGCATGAGCTTACATCTAGCTCAATCAATAAAGAGTAATACTCAACATAATCATCTAGCAGAAACATAAACACATCATAACATAGAAGGCCAAGCGTACTTCATACATAACAATTGAATACTACACATAGTCTGAAAGCCTCTAACATAACAGATGGGTTGATGGGACAACACCCCCAACTAACCCAACAAGTCTATAAAACTAAAAATAAGTAGAGAAATCTGATAAACATGGTCCTCAAGAGATGAGGACTCACCACTGGCGTAGGATGCTAACTCTGGAAGGCTGGCTGAGAAAGGGGCTGAGTCTAAGAGCCGAGGCCTATATCATGAAATGACACAGCATAGAGTATGCAGTCAGTACGTGGAATGTACTGAGTATGCAAGGTAAGTAAAATGGACATTTGAAAATACATATTGCTCATAAGAGATCATGTCACAACCCGAATAAAGCTCGGATTGTAGACATGGGACAAAGGACCCCGAGATACGCCAAGTCGACCCATGGCATAAACATATATCTAACGCAATTAATAAAATGAAGAATCAACAATATAAACTTAGCTAAAGTCTAACTCAACATAACATCAGGATAAGCATCCGAAGCTTAAAATATACATAAGTCTGAAAAGCCTCTAATCTGGACGAGTTGATGGGACAAGACCCCAACTAACTCAACAATACTAAAGCCAAAAATACATAAGGAAAACATAAATACATAAGGAAAAGATAGATAGTCTGGTCCTCGGAAGATGAGGACTCACCAATAAGCAGATGCTAACTCCGATGAACTTTATAAGAGCGGGGCTAAACCTAAGAGTTGGGTCCTGTATAATGAAATGATACAACATAGAAGGTATGTGGTCAGTACGTGGAATGTACCGAGTATGCAAGGTAAGTAAAACCGCTTAAGTAAAGTGAATCATTTAAAGCATTTCATAACATATCATAAGCTTTCAAATTTGAGAGGAGGGCTTGCATGCATTCTTTAGACATCATAAACTTTTTATATCATGACAAATACATAGCTTCATAACATCATAACTGACTTGAATGATTCAAAGCTGAAATATGACATTTATAAGAAAAACTAAACAATGAGTCAAACCTTGCCTTTGGAACATGCACGTATAAAATAATAACCATGAGTAATGAATATGCAAATCTAAATCATATAGACAATGGGAGACTCGTCATGTAGCTGACATACCAAGATAGAGCTTACGTGATCTCGACTATTACACTCAATTAGGCAGAGCCGTCCAAAACCTTGCCAAGGCTAAGGACGCTACCATGATACCTATATCAAGCTCATGGGCCATTTGGGCCCGGGATAGCTCACAAGGGAGGTCCCAATAATATAGTAGTATCAACCTACATTGGCACATAGTTCTGGGGCATAGGGTGATCGACCCTTAACCTGCTCGGTGCTAGACTCTTCTCCCAAAATATGCAATGCTCTACATCGTGTATAATAAAGCTCAACATCGTCTATTGACGAAGCTCAACAATGAAATCATGCATAAATCAACATCATATGAAAATGAAGCTCAATATTATCTATTGACAAAGCTCAATAATGAAATCATGAATAGACTCAACATCGTATGAAAACGAAGCTCAATAATAACATACATCTCAATTGTGAATTCATACATGTGAGAAGCTTTATTTCGAAACATACCACAAGCTCAAAGATAAGTGGGAGACTTTACTCCAAAACCATGAGGTAAGCTTACTTTAGAGATACTACATCATCATACTTAATAAGGACTTTGCCTAAAACTTTATCATTCCTGGATCTACTCAATTCATTTTGAAAACAATATCATAATCGTGGGTAACTGTAGAAACATGCTTTTCATCATCAAATCTCTTCATCTTCATACATTCTTCATCATTCTCTTCTTTCATGAACTTCTCATCCACGGGACTTTAATTTCAGAAAACTAGAAAACACAATTTTCATTGAAAACAATTTAAAATCTGCCCAAGTTTCACAATTCATCAATAGAAACATAATCTAATCATACCCATGTATAGAAATTGAAGAATTATGCAATTGAGTAAAAACCTCATAACTTGATCATAGGAATTTCTCATACTTAGATAGAGATTGGGCACGGGTGTGGAAGAAGACACCCACTCATAACCCTACATACTTGGAAGGGATTGATTCCACCAAATCTTTGATTATCCAAGAGGAAATTGGATGGAAACCTTGAATACTAGCCTTGAATCACCTCTTCAACCTCTCAAGTTTGCATGCATGTAAGGAGTTAACTTAGAATAGGTTTTCCCCTCTTAAAACCCACCAAAACGAGCCTTAAACGATGTAGTCTAGGCCCCTAGGACATAGGAATTATGGAAAATCCCTTGCTAAAATCGCAGAATTTGGCTAACTGCTAGTCCCCACGAGGGATTAGACGACTCGTGCTCACAGGCCATGACTCGTGGCCATGAGTCATCTGGTCTACTACCCAAAAACAACTAGGGGACCTCACGGTAGACACCACGACTCATGGTGGGTGACCACGACTCTTGGTCCATCCGTGACTTCTACTGCCCAATGACTCCTTTCCAAACAACCAGCCTAGGCCACGAAAGACCTCACGAGTCCTGAGGCCTGACCACGACTCGTGGTCATGCCCGTGGTCTTCTCAACACACCATACCAACCTAGCTGGACCACGAGTCACTTCACGACTCGTGGTCATAGCTCATGAGCCTCCTCACGATTCGTTCTGTGATCTGGTGCGAATTTTCAGCTTTTCTCCATTTTGACTCTCGGGTCTGATCCTTGGGTTTTCGGGGTATTGCAGTTCATAAGAGTGGAATAACATGCTCGTAATATAAGTATCATAAGATAACATAAGGCTCAAGGTTTTAAAATAATTCGTAATCCATTCATTACCATAATCAGAAGAGAAACTTTATAAATCATCACTTAAGCCAAAATATCAATAACATAAAGATGCATAAAACATGCAGAACAATGGGACATTCCTATAACCAACATACCCCATATGAGCACACATGGAATCCCTAGTCGGGAGGGTGTTCGTACCTTGCCAAGGTTAGAACCATGAAGGGCGTGATATCACACATGAAAGGCCCATTTGGGCAAAGGGGACAGTCTCAAGGGAGGTCCCATCATGTCCTACGGTAGCACATAGTTCTAAGATTCGGGGCAAAACCTGGGCTCTGAACCTTCCGGTGTTAAATATTACTCCCAAAATATATATAGTGCTCATAGTATAATATGCATGAGATACATGGGCTAGTTAAATCATGATAATAATAACAATGCTCGTAAATACGTGAAGTAGCCATGAGGGTAAGGCCCGTGTGTCGGCCAAAATCATAAATAGTAAATCATGAGGTTCATGTATACTTGTAAATCATGTATATTATTATTAAATGTAAATCCATAATGGGCATTTGATTAAATCCGTATCTGTCATGCCCCGCCCTGGGGGGTATGACTGGCACCTGGTGCCCTAGTAGGACCTAGACTGCTATCTGGTAAGCCAAAGCACATCTGGTGCCTGGCTGGCTCTAACTCACATTCCTGGAAACGGCTATAAACACAGCCTCCGGCCAAGAGGCCTATAGCCACCTGCACCTGGGAAACAGCTAACCAGAAACATACTACTACAGGGGAACCTATGCGGGCCGACAAGGCCACCATGCTGTCTAGTTCTCTGTAACTCAACAATAACATGCTAAATAATTACGTGACCGGCAAGGTCACTACTGACTGGTTATGGCCACACAAGGCCAACAGGAACAGAAATAACAAATAACTATAACAAGCTGCACGGCCTCACACGACCGGCTCGGCTGACCACAGGGAAATATATACAGATTGCAAGCCTCTAGGAATAACAATAGAAATGATCGGGACAGGGCCCCGACCTACCCATACTGTACAACAAAAGAAAATGAAATACACCTCTGGAATTCAGTCTCCGAATGACCGGAGCTGAATACTCAATAGCTGACTGGAATCACGAGGGATCGCCTCCTCGTCTATGAGTACCTGCAGGCAAGTAATGCAGTGCCCCACTGGGCTTCAGTACCACAGGTACTGAGCCTATAAAGCAACTGAAATACACAACTGAAATGAATAACAACAGTAACATGACATATAAGCAAAAGGTAGCTGAGTTTATCTAGCTGAGAATAACTAAGGAGAGTTTATTTATTCTGTAACTAAACTGAGCGTACCTGATACCGTGTCGTCCCACTGTCTATTAGTATCTAATAGCACATAGAGGTATACATAATAATACACACAATACCTGACCGACCCCCATAAGCCGGAAGGTGCCAACCAACACACAATCTATTTACCCCTACCCGGGTCTAAACCAACCAAAAATAAGTCACTCCACTCATCTGATAACTGTGAGCTCCTCCTACCGGTCCCCTTGGGTACGTAGCTCAGGCCTTGGCCTCTGACAATAAACTGTATCTGAGCCCGAAGACTCCTGCCTCTGGGCGCAAGTGTACACGGGGTGTGTAATAAAAATTGCCCCTGGGTGCAAGCACGCAACAGGGTGATTTTATAAAAATCTATATCTAAAACTGCCCCCGGCCATAAGCGCACACAGAGTGTTCTGCCCCTGTAAACAGGGTGGACTGGCTCTGCGCAGAGCAAGCTGAACTACCCCTGCAAGCAGGGTGGTCTGGACCGTATTATCATGGTGGTCGGCCATCATCGTCCTCTAGGTGGACGACATCGCCCAACTGGTGGCGGTATCTGAATCTGGTATCGACAAAGCTATAACCCTGGGGCGGTGGGGATGCTAAGAGGGACACCCACATGCCACAACAAGTCTCAACAAACAAATAGCACATAAAAATAGCAAGCATGTATAACTGAAAAGACTATCTGGAATCTAACTTCTTATTCTGATCTGTTTCTATACTGAACTGATTCTTACTGATTATATTGATTCTGCAATCTTTGTTTAACTGTACGGCTAATCTGTCGCCATGATAATATATATCTGAATGGCTAATCTGTAGCCATAACTGTCTGTCCATCAGATCTTTCTTTATTGACTGTTATTACGCAAATCTGTTCCTTTTTATTCTACAACATGCTTGCTATTCACATAATAGGCTGTACTGAATCTGAACTACTAACGTGCCCTCGGGCACATGCTTTTCTAACTTTCAGACTGAATATGATATCACAACGCAAACTAGGTTTACTGAACTTGCACAATACGTAACATTCAACTTCCGGGAATACTACTACGGAGTTTATTGTACTATACAAGGCTAAAGCTACTAACTTGTCGAAGGAACTAGCTTTACATACCTTATTCTCGAACTATCCGTTTGTCGGACGAGGCTCGGCCAATACTTCAACTATTTCTCCCAACTGCATTCATAAATATGTTAATTAATACTAAATATTGCTTTATTCTAAAGAACAACGTCACTTTCGATATAATTATAGCCTAAACTTAGGCTTATCGAAAGACGGTCAAAAACTCGCTATTTTCTAGAAGTCCAGAAGGGTGAAATATTCACTTCACAGCTAGGAACACATAGACACTAGTTTGGAGCAATTCTACTTACCTTAGCTCGGTAGCTCGATGATTCGTCGGCCGTATTTCACGAAACTAAATCCGTAGGAATGCTCTCTGCTGCTAAATACCTCGATATCTGAGGTTAATTTGGGTTTGGACTGCGTTTGGCAGCGTAATCAGACGAAAATTATATTACCCTCTTCGTTCTTTTGCCTTTCTTTGGTTTTCCTCTCTGTTTTTTGGAAATTTTTATGAGAATAAAATTAACTTAAAACTGAAGTGGGGCTTTATATACTTGGGCCTGGACAAGGCCAACGTGTCACGGAGCCAACGCGGAGGCTTCACCTCCGTGACACGCTGCCATCGCGGAGGGGCTCTGCCTCGGCTCCTCCCGTGATGGTTCGACAGGTTACTCGTCCGATCTTTTCCCGGGCCTTTCCCCAGCACGTATGGCTTCCAAATATGCTTGACCAATGCACGAATAGGCCATTTAGGTGCCGGGAATCCTAGAGGGCATAACATTCTCCCCCCACTTAAGAACATTCGTCCTCGAATGTAGACTTCTATCTAGAGGACTTCTCAACTTACTACCTTGAAAAATTTTGGCAGAGTCTCCCCTGTAATATGGACTATAGCAAAAACCTGAAATGCAGAAAAGTCCAACACAGGTATTGCACGCAATGCTTCAAGATTCACTGGATAGCTAAACATCAATCTTTCTCACTTATACATATACAACCATAAGGTACTACATAAGTAATAATACGGGCATACCTGTCGCCTGACTAGGCCTGGAATAGGTGAGGATATCTAGCTTTCATATCTTCTTCAGCTTACCACGTCATCTCCTCTCGGTTCCTGTTACGCCACAATACCTTGACAGATGCAATATCCTTAGTTCTCAATCTACGAACCTGCCTGTCTAGGATGGCGACTGGAACCTCTTCATAGGCCAGCTCTTCGGTAACCTGGATATTCTGGACTGGGACTGCTCTGGATAGGTCTCCTATGCATTTCCTCAGCATGGACACATGAAAGACGGGATGAACGAATTCTAGCTCTGAAGGCAAGTTCAACTCATATGCTACTCGGCCTATCCTCCGATGAATCTGATAAGGCCCAACAAACCTCGGACTGAGCTTACCCTTCTTACCGAATCTCATCACCCCTTTCATCGGAGATACTTTCAGAATACCCAGTCATTCACATTAAACTCCAGGTCTCTGCACCGTACATCTGCATATGATTTCTAGCGACTCTGTGCAGTCAATAGGCGTTCTCTGATAAGCTTGACTTTCTCTTCTGACTGCTGAACAATATCTGGCCCAATTATCACTGATTCCCCTACTTTGAACCAGCCAACCGACGATCTGCACTTTCGCCCGTATAAAGCCTCAAAAGGTGCCATCTGAATAGCCGAGTGATAGCTATTATTATAAGCAAATTCTATCAGCGGCAAATGCTCATCCCATCTACCACCAAAGTCTAGCACACACGCTCGTAGCATATCCTCGAGCGTTTGAATAGTGCGCTCAGCCTGTCCGTCTGTCTGAGGGTGGAAAGCTGTGCTCAGATTAATCTGCATTCCCAGTCCCTTCTGGAACGATTGCCAAAACCTAGCCGTGAACTGCGCTCCTCTGTCTGAAATAATGGATACTGGCACTCCGTGCAATCTGACTATCTCTCGGATATACAACTCCGCATAATCTTCAGCCGAGAAAGTAGTTTTGACTGGCAGGAAATGAGCTGATTTAGTCAATCTATCAACTATTACCCATATGGAGTCATGTCTGTGTCTGGTACGGGGTAATCCTGCCACAAAATCCATATTCACTGCTTCCCATTTCCAGAGAGGCACAGCTATGTCCTGAGTTAACCCGCCTGGTTTCTGATGTTCTGCTTTCACCTGTTGGCAGTTAGGACACTGGGCTACAAATTCAGCAATTTCCCTTTTCATACCTGGCCACCAGTAGTTCTCTTTGATGTCATGGTACATTTTTGTCGCACCAGGGTGAAGGGAATAACCGGCGTAATGTACCTCGTTCATAATTCGCTGGCGGAGGTCTGAAACATTTGGAACACATAAACGATCTTTACAACGCAGCACTCCATCCTCTGCTACCCGGAACCCTGGCGCCTTCCCTAGCGAAATGTAATCTTTAAGCTGAACTAGGTCAGGATCCTCAAATTGCCGTTCTTTCACTTCCACAACCAACGATGACACAACAGTGTTCTGAATTACCACTCTACCGTCCTCTGTTTCTGCTACACGAACGGCTAGGCTAGCTAACTGATGTATTTCCCTGACCAATTCCCGCTGCTCAGGCTGCAAATACGCCAAGCTCCCCATGGACTTTTGGCTGAGAGAATCTGCTACAACATTAGCTTTTCCCGGGTGGTATAGAATGTTCACATCATAATCTTTTAACAACTCCAACCAGCGACTTTGCCACAGATTCAGCTCCCTCTGAGTGAAGATATACTGTAGGCTCTTGTGATCTGTGAAAATATCAACATGGACGCCGTACAGGTAATGTCTCCACATTTTCAAGGCGTGGATCACTGCGGCTAACTCTAGGTCGTGGGTAGGATAATTCCTCTCGTGTTTCCTCAGCTGTCTGGAGGCATATGCAATCACCTTACCATGCTGCATCAACACACAACCCAACCCAACGCCTGATGCGTCGCAATATATTGAATAACCTTCTGTACCTTCTGGTAAGGCTAACACTGGAGCGGAGGTTAATCTATCTTTCAACTCCTGGAAGCTCTGCTCGCATGCTTCTGTCCACTGAAACTTTGTTGCTTTCTATGTCAGTTTGGTCAGAGGTGCTGCTATGGTAGAGAATCCCTCAACAAACCTCCTATAATATCCCGCTAATCCCAGAAAACTGCGGACCTCGGTCGGAGTGGTAGGCCTGGGCCATGATTTGACTGCTTCTATCTTTTGCGTGTCAACCTGTATACCAGCATCAGACACAATATGTCCCCAAAAGGCTACTGAATTAAGCCAGAATTCACACTTAGAGAATTTAGCATATAACTGGTGGTCCCTGAGGATCTGGAGCACTGTCCGCAAATGAGTCCGGTGATCTGCTTCAGAGCGAGAATACACCAGAATATCATCAATAAATACTATTACGAACAAGTCCAGGAAAGGTCTGAAAATACTATTCATCAGGTCCATGAATACTGCTGGGGCATTCGTTAACCCAAAGGACATAACTAGAAATTCAAATTGTCCATATCGGGTCCTGAACGCCGTTTTGGGAATATCTCTCTCACGAACTCGAACCTGGTGATATCCGGACCGCAAGTCAATCTTAGAAAAGTATCTGGCTCCCTGTAACTGATCAAATAAATCATTAATCCTGGGAAGCGGGTACTTGTTCTTCACTGTAACTTTGTTTAATTGCCGATAATCTACGCACATCCGAAGTGAGCCATCTTTCTTTCTCACAAATAGAACTGGCGCACCCCATGGTGAAGTACTCGGCCTAATAAAACCTTTATCCAACAAGTCTTTCAGCTGCTCCTTTAATTCTCTGAGTTCTGCAGGAGCCATGCGTTAAGGAGGAATCGATATTGGCTGGGTGCCTGGTAATAAATCAATAGCAAAATCTATTTCCCTTTCTGGGGGAATACCAGGTAACTTATCCAGAAACACATCAGGGAACTCGTTCACCACCGGAACAGACTGGAGTGTCGGAGATTCTGCTCGGATATCCTGAACTCTGACCAGGTGGTAAATACATCCCTTAGATATCAATTTCCTCGCCTGAAGGTAGGAAATAAACCTACCTTTTGGCGTAGCGGTGCTGCCCTTCCACTCCCGCACTACTTCTCCTGGAAAGTGGAATCGGACCGTCTTGGTCCAACATTCAACATTGGCAAAGCACGACACTAGCCAATCCATACCCATTATGGCATCGAAGTCTATCATTTGTAGCTCGACCAGATCTACTGTGGTCTGACGATCAGCAACCTCTACTGTACACCCCCGGTAAATTCTACTAGCCATGATCGAGTCACCGACGGGTGTGGATACCGAAAAGGGCTGCTGTAATAATTCTGGTACAATATTGAACTTTCGTGCCACAAACGGAGTAACATACGATAGGGTGGATCCTGGATCAATCAGTACATAAACAGGGTATGAATAGATAATCAATGTACCTGTGACCACGTCAGGAGATGCCTCTGAATCCTGTCTCCCTAGTAGTGCATAAGTATGGCTGGGGCCTGCACCTGAGCCAGAGGCTCCTGATCTACCTCAGCCCCTATTTACTAAACCTGAGGGTCTGCACCCTGCTGAGGCTGCTGGAACTCATGGCCCTGTTGATGCTCTATCCAGATCATCCCGGCTACCCTGTCCCCTGGATGGACAATCTCTCATTAGATGCCCTTCCTGTCCGCAGAAATAGCACCCTGGGAAGCCTTGCCTGCAGGCTCCAGCATGTAGTCGGTGGCATATAGGACAAGGGGTAGCTGCAAATCTACTCTGTTCTACCCTCCGCTGCTGAGGTGAGGCTACTGTCCGTGAACTGCTACTGGACTCTGATTGACTCCGGTGAACAAATCTGCCTCTCTGCTGCTGTACCGGAGGTAAAGATCTGGGTGGCCTATCTGAAAACCGTGGTCTCGGCCCCCTAGGGATTTCCCCTCGAATCTCAGTGGGTCTGCTTCTATGGCACTGCTCTGAAGTTGCCTGTCTGTCACCCCGCTGCCGCTGTCTCAAGCCCTCAATTTTCTGTGCGAAGGCTTGTACCCTGGCTATGTCCATATCCTCTCTCAAAGTAGCCATTATGCACATCTCTACGTACTCTGGATTCAGGCCCATAATAAAGCGGTGGACTCTGGACGACATGGTGTCCACAAATGCTGGAGCATAGCGGGCTAAGGAGTCGAACTATAAAGAATACTCACGAACGCTCCTGGCCCCCTGCTCTAAGTGTAAAAACTGGTCCATCTGGGCCTGTCTGACCTCCCGGGGTAAATAGTGGTCCAGGAAGGCCTCTGAGAAGCTAGACCAAGTAGGCTGGGCTGCATCTCTTCCCCGAGATCTCTCCCAACTTTCGTACCACAAAACAGCAATATCCCTTAACCGAAACACGGCTAACTCAACTGATTCTGCTGGGGTTACGTGCATGACTCTAAAGATCCTCTGCATCTGGTCCAAAAAGTCCTGAGGGTCCTCCGCTGAATCCGACCCTGTAAACTGAGGGGGTCCCAATGCCAAGAATTCTATGACCCTGGAACTACCAGGCCCACCTAGAGATTCTGCAGCTGCAGGTGGTACTGGCTGACGCTGTGTAGCTAGCATCTGGGTCAACATAACCACCGCACTACTTAGCTCCTAATCAGATGAAGTGGGTGCAGGAGCTGTGGGAGGCGGTGCTGCCTCAAGTGGTGTCTGGCGAGGCGGAGACTGCTGCGAGGGTCGAGATGACGCCTCCATATCGCTCTCAGACCGGGCTAAATCTAGCTGTAAATGAGGCATCCTACTGGTGCCTTCGCCCGCTGCTGTATCCAATCTTCTGCCTGTAGCTGGGTGCCACTGGTCTGCCATAGTATCTATAAACAAAGAGGGTGGTAAGTTTCAAAAGAACCAACCCTATACTGTACTGCGCTAGGCACGACTGAGTATGGAAAGAAGGGTAACTGTCCTATTACGCCTCGCAGCCTCCTGCCTATGGTATGTCGTGCACAACACATCCATAGACAAGAAT
The DNA here is from genome assembly GCA_035772735.1 of Datura wrightii. Taxonomy (NCBI): domain Eukaryota; kingdom Viridiplantae; phylum Streptophyta; class Magnoliopsida; order Solanales; family Solanaceae; genus Datura; species Datura wrightii. The sequence continues at coordinate 74,757,553 of JASDFA010000007.1, read as the reverse complement.
CTACTTAGCACGGCTTGCAGACTCCCTGGGACACGACCTGCTCTGATACCAAGTTTGTCACGCCCCGCCCTGGGGGGTATGACTGGCACCTGGTGCCCTAGTAGGACCTAGACTGCTATCTGGTGAGCCAAAGCACATCTGGTGCCTGGCTGGCTCTAACTCACATTCCTGGAACCAAAGGGCTATATAACGGCTATAAACACAGCCTCCGGCCAACAGGCCTATAGCCACCTACACCTGGGAAACAGCTAACCAGAAACATACTACTACAGGGGAACCTATGAGGGCCGACAAGGCCACCATGCTGTCTAGTTCTCTGTAACTCAACAATAACATGCTAAATAATTACGTGACCGGCAAGGTCACCACTACTGACTGGTTATGGCCACACACAGCCAACAGGAACAGAAATAACAAATAACTATAACAAGCTGCACGGCCTCACATGACCGGCTCGGCTGACCACAGGGAAATATATACAGACTGCAAGCCTCTAGGAATAACAATAGAAATGATCGGGACAGGGCCTCGACCTACCCGTACTGTACAACAAAAGAAAATGAAATACACCTCTGGAATTCAGTCTCCGGATGACAGGAGCTGAATACTCAATAGCTGACTGGAATCACGAGGGATCGCCTCCTCGTCTATGAGTACCTACAGGCAAGTAATGCAGCACCCCACTGGGCATCAGTACCATAGGTACTGAGCATGTAAAGTAACTGAAATACACAACTGAAATGAATAACAACAGTAACATGACATATAAGCAAAAGGTAGCTGAGTCTATCTAGCTGAGAATAACTGAGGAGAGTATATTTATTCTATAACTAAACTGAGTGTTCCTCATACCGTGTCGTCCCACTTTCTATCAGTATCTAATAGCACATAGAGGTATACATAATAATACACACAATACCTGACCGACCCCCATAAGCCGGAAGGTGCCAACCAACACACAATCTATTTACCCCTACCCGGGTCTAAACCAACCAAAAATAAATCACTCCACTCATCTGATAACTGTGAGCTCCTCCTACCGGTCCCCTTGGGTATGTATCTCAGGCCTTGGCCTCTGACAATAAACTGTGTCTGAGCCCGAAGTCTCCTGCCTCTGGGCGCAAGTGTACACGGGGTGTGTAATAAAAACTGCCCCTGGGTGCAAGCACGCAACAGGGTGATTTTATAAAAATCTGTATCTAAAACTGCCCCCGGCCATAAGCGCACACAGAGTGTTTTGCCCCTGTAAACAGGGTGGACTGGCTCTGCGCAGAGCAAGCTAAACTACCCCTGCAAGCAGGGTGGTCTGGACCGTATTATCATGGTGGTCGGCCATCATCGTCCTCTAGGCGGACGATATCGCCCAGCTGGTGGCGGTATCTGAATCTGGTATCGACAAAGCTATAACCCTGGGGCGGTGGGGATGCTAAGAGGGACACCCACATGCCACAACAAGTCTCAACAAACAAATAGCACATAAAAATAGCAAGCATGTATAACTGAAAAGACTATCTGGAATCTAACTTCTTATTCTGATCTGTTTCTATACTGAACTGATTCTTACTAATTATACTGATTCTGCAATCTCTGTTTAACTGTACGGCTAATCTGTAGCCATGATACTATCTGTTTGAATGGCTAATCTGTAGCCATAACTGTCTGTCCATCAGATCTTTCTTTACTGACTGTTATTACGCAAATCTGTTCCTTTTTATTCTACAACATGCTTGCTATTCACATAATAGGTTGTACTAAATCTGAACTACTAACTTGCCCTTGGGCACATGCTGTTCTAACTTTCAGACTGAATGTGATATCACAACGCAAACTAGGTTTACTGAACTTGCACAATACTTAACATTCAACTTCCGGGAATTCTACTACGGAGTTTATTGTACTATACAAGGCTAAAGCTACTAACTTGCCGAAGGAACTAGCTTTACATACCTTATCCTCAAACTATCCGTCTGTCGGACGAGGCTCGGCCAATACTTCAACTATTTCTCCCAACTGCATTCATAAATATGTCAATTAATACTAAATATTGCTTTATTCTAAAGAACAACGTCACTTTCGATATAATTATAGCCTAAACTTAGGCTTATCGAAAGACGGTCAAAAACTCGCTATTTTCCAGAAGTCCAGAAGGGAGAAATATTCACTTCACAGCTAGGAACACATAGACACTAGTTTGGAGCAATTCTACTTACCTTAGCTCGATAGCTCGACAATTCGTCGGCCGTATTTCACGAAACTAAATCCGCAGGAATGCTCTCTGCTGCTAAATAACTCGGTATCTGAGGTTAATTTGGGTTTGGACTGCGTTTGGCAGCGTAATCGGATGAAAATTATATTACCCTCTTCATTCTTTTCCCTTTCTCTGGTTTTCCTCTCTGTTTTCTGGAAATTTTTATGAGAATAATTAACTTAAAACTGAAGTGGGGCTTTATATACTTGGGCCTGGACAAGGACAACGTGTCACAGAGCCAACGCGGAGGCTTCACCTCCATGACACGCTGCCATAGCGGAGGGGCTCTGCCTCGGCTCCTCCCGCGATGGTTCGATAGGTTACTCATCCGGTCTTTTCCCGGGCCTTTCCCCAGCACGTATGGCTTCCAAATATGCTTGACCAACACACGAATAGGCCATCTAGGTGCCGGGTATCCTACGGGGCATAACAGTATCATAACTCATAAATCATCATGGGTTTAAGAACATAAAGAATAAAAGTAAAAATCGTAACCCGATTCATCATAGAACATGCATAATTAGGCATAATTTAATAGAAATTGAAATTGATAAATTTATAATTGAATTAGTGGTAAAATCTAATCATGATTCGTAATATATGATGTAAAACATGAGAAATAGTAACCTATAGATAGATCATTAGAATTTCACAAGATTTAAGATAAAACCCCATAAGATTTTTAAACAAAACTTCATGATTTAGCAGACATTGGGCATGGGTGTGAACGAAAAAAGCCACTCATAACCCTAAATTCCTAATTACAGCTGGTTCTTACACTTTTCTGATTGCCCAAGAGGAATTGATGGGAACTTGAAGAAGACCAAGCTTGATCACCCCCTCTAACCTTTTATCTTTGCATGCATGAATGAGAATGACCTAAAATGAACTTAATCCTCTTAAAAGTCCTCATTCATAATTTAAAATAATGTAATTTAGTCCTTAGAATCATAGGAAATACGAAAAAGCTCTTACTAAATTCACAGAAAATAACTGCAAGTTAGTCTCGACGAGGGACATGACGACAAAGTGACCAGTGGAGTTGACGATAGACAAAGTGAAAATAACTGCAAGTTAGGCCTTTCAGTCATGAAGGCTGAGAGAGGAAGTCTTAACAAAGTGACCAATGAAGTTGACGATAGACATAATGAGTCGTCACATGAGGAAACAACTCGTTGGAGCATCACTGCGACCAACCATAAGTTGCACTGGAACTTTTGAAGAGTTATTCCATGAGGGACATAATGACTCGTGCTCAAGAAGATGAGTCGTTAGGTGACCCGTTTCCACAACTCGGTATGTTGCTGAGGATGACTTTTTTAAGCAAGTCACGACTCGTCAGAAGGCCAAACGAATCGTCACCAAGCCCGTTGCCACTGCCGACCTGGTTTCTAACTTTAATTAGGAAAAGGATTTCTTGGAACTGTAAATACACAATTTAGGTTTATTTTTGAGAGGACGATTAGTTATAGTCAGAGAATAATTCAAAGAGCCGATTTTATTAGTTTTCAAATAGGATACTGGTGTTGTTCGATAGTTCTTGAATCAAGAAACAAAATTTACAATTTTGTTCTTGAATTTGAGGATCAAAAGAAACATATTGGAATTTATTCATCAATTTTGGAGTTTTATTCAATCTACTTGGTTTATCTTCTACGATAACTTGTAAGTTGCAATTATGATTTATTCAATAATTTATGATTGTGATCATACAAGCATGAGTAGCTAAACTCATAACTAGGTTTTTGGGAATCAAGATGAATTAACATACATAGGTAAAATACTTCGTGATTCTTGAATGGGGTTTTACGCATGTATTGTTTTTCCCTTCGTTTTGATTGATTCTGAACAGTTGCAAATGTTAGGACTTGCCTTATTCTTACTTATGGAACAAGGAGGTAATAAATGAAAAAAGGGATTAACAATGGAGATTTGAGGCTATCAACCCTCATCTGATAGCTTGAATTTATTCGGGATACCTAATCCGATATTAAGGGTAAGGGTTAACTAAGTACACCTGTATACGGACCAAGTTGCATGGTGATAATATCTAGATAGAGGACCAACCATTTAAGTGAACCTAACTTACCAATATTGCATGTTAAACACCAAAATAGATCACTAGTGTATAAGCCTTGTGGTTATGAAATCTTGGGGAACACAATCGTAGTCAAGTCGTTAATTGAATACAAACCGGTTTTGATTTCAATATTCAGTAATTTTACTTTTGTTTATTATTCTATATTTTCCCCCTTCAGAAATAAGTAACTCAATAGTAATAGTTATTCGCATTAACTTAAGTTCTTACCATATTCCCTGTGGGATTGACCTCAACCTTTGTTGGGCTCTATTTTGACAATCGACTGCTTATATCTCAATTGCGAGGTGTAATTTGGGCGACATCAGTAAGTTTTGGTTGGACTCAGTGTTTTTTCTAGGGCATGTGGTCTCCAAAGAGGGCATCAAATTGACCTACAGAAGGTGACAGAAATTGGGCTACCTCAACTACTGTGATAGAGTTCGATGTTTTATGGGGCTGACCAACTACTACCACTGGTTTGTGAAGGGGTTTGCATCCATTGCTTCCATTTTGACCAGGTTGACTCAGAAGGATGTACCTTTGTAGTGGTCTGAGGAACGCGAAGTGATTTTTCATAAGCTCAAGACCCTGCTAACCATGGAACCTATGTTGGCATTACCGGTGGAAGGTAAGGAATTTATAGTTTATTGTGATGCCTCACGGTCTGGGGTGGGATTCTGTGTTAGTGCAGGAAGGGTGGGTCATTGCTTATGCCTCGAGATAGTTGAAGGTGAAAGAGAAAAATTACCCCATGCATGACCTGAAGCTAGCAATGGTAGTTTTTGACCTAAAAATCTAGAGGCACTACCTGTACGGGGCTCGTTGCGAGGTATTCATAGACTATCGCAGTCTGCAATATGTGTTTTCTTAGAAGGATCTCAATTTGAGCATGAGGTGGTGGATGGAACTGCTCAAGGATTATGACATCACCATTTTGTATCACTCAGGAAAGGCTAATGTGGTGGCAGATGCATTGAGTCGGAAGGTAGTAAGTATGGGCAGTTTAGCTTGACTAGAAGCTACTCAATGATCACTGGCCAGGGAAGTTCAGATACTAGAATACAGTCTGATTAGGCTCTCTTTGACAGAAACAGGAGGGATACTAGCTAGCATGCAGGCCAAGTCATCGCTTTTAGAGGAAATAAAGGTAAGACAGTTTGAGGATGACAAGTTGGGTAGGATCCGAGATAAGGTTCTGGGGTTAGAAGCAAAGGAAGCGGTGCTAGATGGTGAAGGGGTCCTAAGGATAAAGGGGCGCATGTGTGTTCCCCGAGTTAGTGAGCTAATTAAGACTCTTCTAGCATAAGCTCACAACTCGAGGTACTCTATTGACCCCTAGAGTCACCAAAATATACCATGACTTGAAACAACACTATTAGTGGGGCAGAATAAAGAGAAACATTATTGACTATGTCACCTAGTGTTTGAATTGTCAGCAGGTGAAATACGAGCACCAAAAGCCTGGGGGAGTACTTCAGAGAATGTCTATCCCCAAGTGGAAATGGGAAAGAATAGCTATGGATTTCATAGTTGATCTTCCAAAGACTATGGGGAAGTTTGACTCCATTTGGGTCATTCTGGATAGATTAACCAAGTCTGCTCACTTCTTGCTTGTACAAGTCACTTATAATGCCAAGAGGTTGGCCAAGCTGTATGTGAAGGAAGTGATGCGGTTGCATGGGGTGCTAGTGTCAATTATGTATGACAGGGGTGCTCAATTCACCTCTCATTTCTGGAGCACCTTGAAGTCAGAGTTAGGCACCAGGTTGGACTTGAGCATAGCCTTTCATCTTCAGACAGATGGACAGTCAGAAAGGACCATCCAGGTATTAGAGGACATGCTCCGGGCTTGTGTTATAGATTTTGGGGGCCATTGGTATAAATTTCTACCCTTGGAAGAGTTCGTGTACAACAACAACATCACTCGAGCATTGGCATGACACCATTTGAAGCTCTATACAAGAGGAAAAAATGCAGGTCTCCAATCAGGTGGTTTGATGCATTTGAAGTGAGACCCCGGAGAACTGATTTGCAAAAGGAATTCTTGGAAATAGTTTGGGTAATCCAAGTGTGTTTGGTGGTTGCTCAAAGTAAACAAAAATAGTATGCAGACAAGAAGGTGAGAGATATGGAGTTTATGGAGGGAGAGCAAGTCTTGCTCAAGGTACTCCCATGAAGGGGGTAATGAGGTTCGGCAAGAGGGGCAAGTTTAGCTCAAAGTACATTGGACCGTTTTATATCCTCTAATGTATGGGTGAAGTAGCTAATGAACTGGCCTTACCGCTAGGTCTGTCTAGGGTACATCCGACATTCCATGTTTCAATGTTGAAAATTAGCATGGGGATGGATCATAAATTATCAGACGGGACTCCATGTTGCTAGATGAGGACTTGTCCTATGAGGAGGACCTAGTGGCGATATTGGCTAGGGAGGTCCACAAGCTGAGATCACAAGAAATTGCGATGGTAAAGGTCAAGTGGAAGAATCGTCCTATAGAGGAAGCCACATTGGAGACCGAGGTTGATATGTGGATCAAATATCCTTAACTGTTCATGAAATCTTGTAGGTCTTCTTTCTTGCCTTTGTCGGTCATTCAGAGATGAACAGTGTTTTGATTGATATCTGATATAATGACCCGTATGTCATTACAAGAAAAAACGAACCTAGTATACTCTAAACAAGGCTAGACATAAGTTAGAAAAGTGTTCTGCAGTGATCTAGTGATCTAGTGTGGGTACCATGTTGGCACAGTACATGGATTTCTAGAGTCCCCCTAAAGGTCATGACTGGAAGGCATAAATAAGACCATCTGGCATGTGTGTTCATTGATGCTGGTGACGGAGTGTTTATAGTGATATGGTGGAGGCATGTGCCCTACATGTCACCATTTGTTCTATTTTATAATGCAGTTGTAAATGTGTTAAAGTCTTGGAATTAATAAGTGCTATGTGATAATGTAATACCCCAAAAGTCCTTAAGATCAGATCCGAGAGTCGAAATGAAGAAAACAAGAAAAACCTGCACAAGTCACAGAACAACTTGTCAAGTAACCCATGAAGTCACCCAACGAGTCATGAAGTGACTCGTGAAGTGGGTGGCAGGCCAGTAATGAGCCGTCGTCAGGGGGTGACCACAGATAGAGCCAGGAGTCGTGGTGTCACTTCATGACTCGTAAAGTAAATCGTGGTTAGGATTGTTGTGTTGAAGGTTGAAGTTCCAACAGATTTCATGAGTGAGGGTCACGAGTCATGACCCACCTAATGACTCATGAAGCCCCTCGTGAAGAATGGCAAAGTCATTTTTTCTGCGTATTTAATAAGGGTGTTCTCATAATTTCTAAGCTTCTAAGCCCAAAACTACATTGTTTTAAGCTCTCTTAGGAATTTTTTAAGATAGTTTAGCCTATTCTAAATCATTCAATCCCATGCATGCAAGTTTAGAGAATTCATTTGAAGATCAAGTCTAAGAATTCTCCTAGTTCTTCCCCAAATCTCTTGGTTTTCAAAGGAAGGGTGTAGAATCAGGTTACCCAGATATGTTGGGTCATGCGTGAGACTTTTCCTTCACTCTCATGCCCAATTCCCTTCACAAGATCATGAATTCAAGTGTATGATTCATTGGGGTTTTAACCCAAGTTTATGAAATTCTCCATGTTTAATTCATGGGTCAATTCCCTTCATGTTTCAAATTATGTTTTAAGAATCATTTGGTAGGTTTTATACTATTTTGATTACAATTCATGATTTCAAGTTTTAAGAACATGATGCCAAATTATGCAAGTTCATGTAAAGTCGAGATTATGATTTATGCTTCCAAGTATGATGAAATATCTAGCATGTATGAATGTTTACAAGTTACCCATGAATGTTTTATGATTTTACTTATGATGTCTATTTCATGCAAGCATGATGTTAAGATTTGGGCAAGCCCACTCAAGTTAAGCATGATTTCATGATTTAGCCAAGGCTAATAAGTCCAGTTATCTCAGGTTTTAGAGTCAAGACTCCCAATATGTTAAGATTTATGTTATGTTTTGATATATGATTATATGAGCATTATATATATTTTTGGGAGTAGTGTCTAGCACCGAGTAGGCTAGGGGTTTCAAGGTTCCCCAATCTCATGAACTACGCGTCAACGTAGGTATACTTTGGGGCCTCTCAAGAGAGTATTTCCCCAGCCCAAGGGCACATCGTGATATCACACCTTACTTAATCCTTTGCCCTGGTAAGGCTTAGGACAACCCTCCTCCGGTGGGAAAGACGTGGGATCATCATGCGCTCATATATGCTGGTTGTCGGTTAAGATGAGTCTCCCATTGTTCCTCAAGATTTCAGTAATGCATATACTATGATATATTATATCATGTTTTTAGCAAGTTTGATCCAAGGATCGGTTTTATGATCTTGTACCTATGATTTTAGATATGGCAAGCCATATGCACTTATTTCAGTTTATATCTACTTATGATTTCATATCAGCATACAACCTTTACTCTCAAAATCTTGTGATATTACGATTTAAGATATACATTATTTCTATTTTACTTACTTGGAGTGTTTTACTTACCTTGAATACTCAATACATCCCAAGTACTGACCGCATACTCTATGCTATATCATTTTATGATACAGGATCAGACGTTCAGACGCAGTGTCGCCGCTAGCCGGTCTCCAGAGTTTATCCCAGACAGATTTGCTGGTGAGTCCTCATCCTTCGAGGAAATTTAGTTAGTTGAGTTGTTGTCATTTTCAATTACAGACTTCTAGTGAGCTAGTTGGGGGTGTTTTCCTCGTCAGTATGTTAGAGGCTTTTCAGATATAAAGTTGTATATTCAGCTTCAGATTCAGTGTTTTGATATCTTCGATGGTTAGATATTTTATTATTCAGACTTTTTCTATTCTAGAATTTAGTTTTCCGCTTTGTAAATGTTGAGCTTTAGTTTTCATGTTCATTCCATAGGTCGATCTGGAGCCACTTATAATTCTAGGTCCCGTGTCTTGATCCGGACCTATGTTAGGGTCGTGATAAGTTGAGTTGAGCTTTTGATTATGTGATTGTCACCTAGACATGGAAAAGTGCAAAGGAATTGATGTGTGATACGGATAAATGAACATTTTGATGTTGAGCTATTGTATCTTGTTATGATTCACTTTATAACGCATGTGATTATGTAACAGTTGTGAATCAATGTCAATAACATATATTTATATTTGAATAAGCACGACACTGTGTGAATGGTTAAAAGATGGTGAAATAATGAAGGTGCAACTAAGTCGAGCTACTACTTAGGGCAGTACCGCTACAGTAGGACTTGTTCCGTTGCGGCGAGACCGCTGTAGCGAAGACCTAATCCAGTGAGCAAGCCAGTTGTCACCTGTGCAAGGCTAAAGTTCCTGAAATGTGTTGTATATATATGTATGATGTTCTGGAATGATTTTATATTATTGTTGCATTGCTTATATGTTATTATCTAAGGTCGGCTGATGATGCCTACCAGTATCATGTTTCGAGCTGACGCTATTCAGACACTTCTTTTTTGAGTGCAGAATTTGATCCAAGAAGCTCCTCTCGTCCTCACCTATAAAGCAGCAGCTTCATTTGAAAGGTGAGCAATCAGAAGACAGGCAGTCCCACTCCTCCGTAGAAGATATCTCTCCTCCCGACATTTTAGTTGTTTTATTTCCTAGACTTATCATTCCTAGTTATTTATGTAGACATCTTGTGCATTGACAATCGGATCTTGGGAATATAATTTGTTTTAGATAATTGTTATTGTTTCCGATATTTCATTTCATTTTATTTAATGTGTTATTTCTTTTTGAATGATTGATGTTGGGGTAATTGTTGGGAATCGTTGGTTCGCTCATTGGGGGGGGGGGTTAGTGTGGGTTCCAATTGTCACGCCCCACCTTGGGAGGCATGACTGACACTTGGTTCCCTACTAGGATTTGAACTGACTGAGCCTAAGCACTTTTAGTGCAGGGCTAACACTAACTATTAAATCAAGAAAATAACGGGCTATATCTCGGCTGTAATCATAGCCCCCAGCCGAAAAGGCCTTATAGCCACCTGTAAAAGAAAACAACTAACCAAAAACAAGCAATAACAGAGAATCCTATGTGGGCCGACAAGACCACCATGATATCTAGTTATGAATGTAAAGTAAAACCAATGATAAGCTAGATTATATCCGACAAGGCCGCTAATCTGCCATCTAAACAAGGCCCCACACGACCAACACATAAGCTAAAACACATATAGGCCCCACGCGACCAACACATAAACTAAAACACATATAGGCCCCACACAGCCAATGACAGCTAACCACAGGGAAACAAAAACAATTTGCAAGCTTCTAGGAGTAATATGACGGTCGAGACAGGGCCCCGACTACCCATGAACTATAAAATCAAAAGAAATAAACCTTCTATCTACAAGCTCCGGAAGAAAGGAGCTAACTGCTCTGGTGATGTTGGCTGAAAGCTACGAGGGACCTGCTCCCAGTCATCCGTACCTGCAGGCAAGTAATGCAGCGCCCTAGAAAGGGCGTCAGTATAACATGTACTGAATATGTAAGGAGATAATTGTAAATGATTGAAATAAAGAGATAAGACTGAGAATAACTGAAATGAAGGAATATATATTATACTTGATTAATAGAACGTCTTACTATCTAACTATCAATAACTAAAGCAAACATAAACCTTACCTGGCCCCTATAGCCGGAAAGTACAACCAGCACAGAATAACCTACCTGGGGCTCACATAAGCCCTTGTGAGTACACCTAAATCTATATACCCCTATCCAAGGTCACACTAGTCAATAATAGCTGTAGCCGTCTTACCAATCCCCTGGGTCTGCAACTGAGCCCGCTCGGCCCCTGACTGTAACTGTGTCTGAGTTCGGTGGACTCCTGTTATCTGCACCCCGGGCACCATGCTCGACGGGGGTGTATAAATCCAACCACGGCATATGAGCACCTAGAACCCCATCTTCATCCCTGGAGGACGGCATACCACTCCGTAAAGCGACATCATCACGCCCCTGGCGGGAGTCAACACAGCTAATAACCCTCGGGTCGGTCATGAAGGCTATACAGGCATAATCCATCCCAAACTAAACATGGAATATGAGTTTCATCTAATAACAACAACTAATAATTATAGGCATGCTTCTGGTACTCTTACTGGGACTCAAACTGGGTTATCATGCTAAGGAAACTAACTTGCCGAATGAAACTACCTTAGCATACCTAGTTTGCTGATTACTGATTAACTAGCGAGTTTCAGCTCGTATTCAACTGCTCTTCTCAACTGAAATCGTATTATTAGAAGAATGAGGCTAATTCCAGTACTAAATTCGATGAAAACGATAACTTTATATATAAATATTAACTATATTTCAACTTGACAGAACATGGTCGCAAACTCGTAACTTCTCGAGAATATCGAAAGGAGAAATGCTTACTTTAAGCGTATGATCATATTCACACTAGTTTGAAGCAATTCCAACAACTTTAGCTCGACGGAGTTACGATTTGCCGGGAGAATTTCGTAAAAATAACTCCACAGCGATGCTCCATGCAGCCTTAAACTTCAATACCTGAAGTTAATTTGAATTCGGGTGGCGTTTTGCTACGTAAACGAAGGAGTTTTACTTGTATTCCTCGTGGTTCCTCTCTTCTGCCCGCATATATATTTAAATATAACTTAAAATCAAAGGGAGAAACTTATATATACTTGAGGCGGTGGACAGGGGTCTGTGGCACGGACCTTATCGCGCCAAATTTGGGCCGTGCCATGGAGCCCAAACACGCTAGGGAGGGTCCGTGCCACGTTGCCCCTTTGGGCAGCTGGTCCAGCCTTCTCCCGCGCGTTTCCAACTCCGTGCTCGTTCGACCTTTCCCCAGGCCCTTTCTCATACGCATTACCCTCTAAAACTCTTAACCAGCATATGAATAGGCCGTCTAAACGTTATAAACTTATGGGGTGTAACATCCTCCCAATCTTAGGAACATTCGTCCTCGAATGTTAACTTTAGCTTACCGGCGTCTTAACTCTTATAACTACTCATTCTGGAAAAAAAATTCGGCAGAATCTCCCCTGTAATATAGGACTATCCAAAAATTCTGAAACGTAGAAAAGTCCAGTACAGGCACTTCATATAATACTATTACAACTATTTCACAATAACACTAGAGTTAACTGAGCGATACATATACCACGACTGAATCCATAACTTACCTTAACTGCATAATCTGGACTAAGTCTGGAACAAATGAGGATATCTGGATTACATGTCGTCCTCAACTTTCCAAGTCATTTCCTCTCTATTCTTGTTTCTCCGTAGTACTTTAACAAAGGCAACATCTTTAGTCCTCAGCCTGCGAACCTGCCGATCTAATATAGCTACTAGAATCTCTTCATAGGCTAATTCCTCAACAACCTGGACATCCTCAACTGGCATAATTCGGGATGGATCCCCTATGCACTTTCATAGCATCGACACATGGAAGACTGGATGAACAGATTCCAATCGTGAAGGCAAATCTAGCTCGTATGCCACCTGGCCTATTCTCTAGAGTACTCGATACGGCCCAATAAACCTCGGGCTGAGCTTACCCTTTTTACCAAACCTCATCACGCCTTTCATCGGTGAGACTTTTAGATATACCTAGTAACCTACACTGAACTCCAGGTTTCTACACCGTACATCAGCGTAAGATTTCTAGCGTCTCTAAGCTGTTGCGGATGTTCTTTGATAAGCTTTACTTTCTCTTCTGACTGGTGAATTATATCCGGCCCAATTAACCTTGTCTCTCCAACCTCGAACCAACCAACTGGGGACCTACATTTTTGCCCATATAAAGCCTCATAAGGCGCCACCTGAATCGCCGAATGGTAACTGCTATTGTAGGCAAACTCAATAAGGGGTAAATGTTCATCCTAGCTGCCTCCAAAATCCAGCGTACACGCCCGTAACATATCCTCGAGCATATGAATTGTGAGTTCCGCCTGCCCATCTGTCTGAGGGTGGAATGCCGTACTCAGATTAACCTGGGTTCCCAAATATCTCTGGAAGGACTTCCAGAACCTAGCTGTAAATTGTGCTCCCCTGTCAGAAATGATAGATATTGGGAAACCATGTAATCTGACTATCTCCCTGATATAAAGCTCGGCATAATCTTCAGCTGAAAAAGTATCGCTCACTAGTAGAAAATGAGTTGATTTCGTCAACCTGTCAACAATCACCCAGATGGAATCAAATTTATGCCTGGTACAAGGTGACCCTATCACAAAATCCATATTAATTTCCTCCGATTTCCACATAGGCACTGCTATCTCTTGTGTTAGTCCGCCGGGTTTCTGATGTTCGACTTTCACCTGCTGGCAATTAGGACATTGAGCTACAAATTCTACTATCTCCTTTTTCATTTCCGGCCACCAGTAATTCTCTTTTATATCGTGATACATATTTGTTGAACCCGAATGAAGAGAGTAATAGGAATAATGCACCTCGCCTATAATTTGGTGGCGAAGTCCTGCTGCGTTTGGAACACAGAGGAGATCTCTATATCTCAAAACTCCATCTTCGCTTACCTGGAAATCTGTAACTTCCCCTCGCTGAACCTTGTATCTGAACTGAACTAGGTTAGGGTCTTCGTACTGCCGTTCTTTCACTTCCACAACTAATGACAATACTGCCGTATTTTGAATTACTGCTCCACTGTCTCCCGAATCTACTATACGGACGGCTAAACTGGCTAACTGATGCAGTTCTTGGGCCAGTTCCCATTGTCATGGCTTCAGGTGTACTTAACTCCACATGGATTTACGGTTGAGGGCATCTGCTACAACATTGGCTCTCCCCGGGTGGTACAAAATATTCACATCATAGTCTTTCAATAGCTCTAACCAGCGACGCTGCAGTAGATTCAACTCTTTCTGTGTGAAATGTACTGAAGGCTTTTGTGATCAGTGAAGATATCTACATGAATGCCACACAGATAGTGCCTCCATATTTTCAAGGAATGAATTACCGCGACCAACTCTAGATCATGGGTAGGGTAGTTCTTCTCATGCTTCATCAGCTTCTTGGACGCATAAGCAATTACTTTACCATGTTGCATCAGAACACACCCTAACCTGACGCCTGAAGCATCGCAGTATACTGCATAACCCTCTGTTCCTTCTGGCAAGGCTAATACTGGTGCTGATGTCAACTTGTTTTTCAATTCCTGAAAACTCTGCTCACATGCTTCAGTCTAGTGAAATTTAGCTGCTTTCTGAGTTAACTTGGTCAAAGGCGCTGCTAAGGTGGAAAATCCTTCCACGAACCTCCTGTAATACCCGGCTAACCCTAGGAAACTGCGTACCTCGGTCAGAGTGGTAGGTCTAGGCCATGCTTTCACTGCTTCAATTTTCTGTAAGTCTACTTGAATGCCAGCATCTGACACAATGTGGCCCAAAAAGGCTACTGAATTCAGCCAAAATTCACACTTAGAAAACTTCACATACAACTGGCGATTCCTGAGGGTTTGGAGCACTGTTCATAGGTGATCCTGGTGATCTTCCTCGGAGCGGGAATATACCAGAATATCATCAATAAATACTATCACAAATAGGTCCAGATACGACTTGAAAATGTTGTTCATCAAATCCATGAACGCTGCTGGAGCATTCATCAGTCCAAAGGACATGACAAGAAATTCAAAATAGCCATACCTGGTTCTGAAAGAGGTTTTTGGAATATCTCTCTCACGAACCCGAACCTGATTGTACCCTGATCTTAAGTCAATTTTTGAGAAATACTTTGCCCCCTGCAACTGGTCAAACAAGTCGTCTATTCTGGGAAGCGGGTACTTATTCTTGATAGTGACTTTATTTAGATGTTGGTAATCTGTACACATATGGAGGGAGCCATCCTTCTTTCTCACAAACAGAACTGATGCTCCCCACAGTGAAGTACTCGGCCTGATGAAGCCCTTATCTAACAGATCTTTCAACTGTTCCTTCAATTCTCTGAGCTCAGCAGGATCCATTCCGTACGGAGGAACAGATATGGGCTGAGTACCTGGTAATAAATCAATTGCAAAGTCTATTTCCCGTTCTAGGGGAATGCCAGGTAGCTCATCTGGGAATACATATGGAAATTCATTAACTACTAGAATGTACTGAAGAGTCACAGATTCTGCTTGGACATCCTGAACTCTAACAATATGATAAATACACCCTTTTGCTATCAATTTCCTCGCTCGAAGATAGGAAATAAACCTACCTTTTGGCATGGCTGCACTACCTTTACACTCCCGTACAACCTCCCCTGGAAAGTGGAATCGGATAGTTTTGGTCTAACATTCAACATTGGCATAGCATGGCACCAGCCAATCCATACCCATAATTGCATCGAAGTCAATCATTTCTAGTTCTATCAAATCTGCTGAAGTTTGACGACCAACAACCTCTACTGTGCATCCCCAGTAGACCCTCTTAGCTATGATAGAGTCACCGACGGGTGTAGACATTGAAAATGGTCACCGAAGTAATTCCGGTGTGATATCAAACATCCGAGCCACTAACGGTGTAACATAAGACAAGGTGGATTCTGGATTTATCAATACATAAACAGAGTGAGAGCAAATGTACAGCATACCTATCACCACATCTGGTGAAGACTCCAACTCTTGCTGTCCTGGTAAGGCATAAGTGTGATCTAGACCGGTACCTGAGCGAGATGCCCCTAGTCTGCCTTAGCCTCTGCCGATTGGAGCTGAGGGCCTACGCCCTACTGGATATGCTGGGGCACGCGATCCTACTGAAGATCTATCTTGTCGGTCCTAATCACTATGAACCCTAGCTGGACAATCCCTCATCTGATGACCCTCTTTTCCACAAGTATAACATGTTGTGGAACCATACCTGCATGCCCCGGAGTGACGTCGACTGCAGACAAGGCAAAGCGACACGGTGAATCTACTTTGCTCCACTCCTCTCTACTGCTGTGAACCTGCTAATCATGAGCTCTCACTAGGTCCTGACTTCCCCCGACGACCAGATCCACTCCCCTGCTGCTATTGTAGGGGTAGGGGTATGGGTGGTCTGCCAAAAAATCATGGCCTGGGTCCACCCTAGGACTCCGCCTGTATGTCACTAGGTTTGGCCCTACGGCGCTGCTCCTGATCTGCCCTCCTTATGTCCCGTTGCCGCTGTTTGATCCCTTCAATATTCTAAGTAAAAGCCTGAACACAGGCAATATACGTGTCCTCTCGCAGAGTGGCCGTAATACAGGTCTCCACATATTCTGGATTCAGCCCCACAATAAACCGATGCACCATAGCTGGCATGGTATCCATAAAAGATGGTGAATATCGGGACAAAGAGTCAAACCACATAGCATATTCCCGAACACTCATTGAACCCTGCTCTAGATGTAGGAACTGATCAACCCAGGCCTGTCGAATTTCCCGTGGTAGGTAGTGGTTTAGAAAAGCCTTTGAGAAGCTGGGCCAAGTCGTAGGGGAAACATCTCTCCTTTGGGACCTATCCCAACTCTCGTACCACAGTACTGCAATGTCCCATAGCTGGAATACTGCTAACTCAACTGACTTTGCAGGTGTAGCATGCATTACCCTAAAGATCTGTTGCATCTGATCCAAGAAATCCTGAGGGTCTTCCGCCCGATCCGTCCATGTAAACTGCGGGGGACTCAAGGTGAGGAACTCTCAGAACCTCGAACTACCAGGTCCTCTAGAGGACTCTGCGACTGTGGGTGCCACTGGCTGGCACTATGCAGCCATCATCTGAGCTAGCATAACAACAACACTCCTAACCTCCTGATCCGATGGTATTAGTATAGAGACTGCTAGAGGCTGTGCCGTCGCATTTGCTGCTCCGAGCGGCTCGTAGCGTAGTGGAGAGTGATGGGGAGACCGAGATGAAGTCTCCCTGTCTCCCTCAGATTGGGTTGACTCTGACTGAGGCACCCTGCTAGTGCCTTCCCTTGCGGCAACATCCAATCTCCTACTAATCATGAGGTGTCGCAGGTCTGCCATTTCTTTGTAGATAAAAGAACATTGTAAGCTTAGGGACTCAACCCTATATTGTACATCTCTATAGCATGACTAGATAAGAAGAAAGAGTAACCATCCTATCATGCCTCGCAGCCTCCTGCCTATAGAATGTGGTGCATAACACATCCATAAACAAGACTCTACTTAGCATGGCTTGTAGACTCCCTAGGATATGACCGTCTCTGATACCAAGTTTGTCACGCCCCACCTTGGGAGGCATGACTGGCACCTGGTGCCCTACTAGGATCTGAACTGACTGAGCTGACTGAGCCTAAGCACTTATGGTGCAAGGCTAACACTAACTCTTAGATCAAGAAAACAACGAGCTATATCTCGACTGTAATCACAGCCCCCGGCCGATAAGGCCTTATAGCCACCTGTAAAAGAAAACAGCTAACTAGAAACAGGCAATAACAAGGAATCTTATGCGAGCCGACAAGAACACCATGATTTCTAGATATGACTGTAAAGTAAAACCAATGATAAGCTAAACTATGGCTGAAAAGGCCGCTAATCTGCCAGCTAAATAAGGCCCCACACGGACAACACGTAAACTAAAACACATATAGGCCCCCACGCGGCCAACACGTAAACTAAAACACATCTAGGCCCCAAACGGCCAATGACAGCTAACCACAGGGAAATAGAAACAATCTTCAAGCCTCTAGGAGTAATATGACGGTCAGGATAGGGCCCTGATCTACCCATGAACTGTACAATCAAAAGAAGTAAACCTTCTATCTACAAGCTCAGGAAGAAAGAAGCAAACTGCTCTGGTGATGCTGGCTGAAAGCTACGAGGGACATGCTCCCCGTCTATCTGTACCTGCAGGCAAGTAATGCAGCACCCCAAAAAGGGCGTCAGTGCAATATGTACTGAATATGTAAGGCGATAATTGTAAATGACAGAAATAAAGAGATAAAACTGAGAATAACTGAAATAAAGGAATAGAGATCATACCTGAGTAATAGAACGTCTTACTATATAACTATCAATAACTAAAGCAATCACAAACCTTACCTGGCCCCCATAAGCCGGAAGGTACAACTAGCACAGAATAACCCACCTGGGGCCCTCGTAAGCCCTGGTGAGTACACCTCAGTCTATATACCCCTATCCAAGGTCTCACTGGTCAACTAATAGCTATAGCCATCCTACCAATCCCCTAGGTCTGCAACTAAGCCCGCTCGACCCCTGATTGTAACTGTGTCTAAGTCCGGTGGACTCCTGATATCTGCACCCCAGGCACCATGCTCGATGGGGGTGTATAAAGCCAACCACGACATATGAGCACCTAGGAACCCATCTTCATCCCTGGAGGATGGCATACCGCTCCATAAAGCGATATCATCACGCCCCTGGCGGGCGTCGACACAGCTAATAACCCTGGTGTCAGTCATGAAGGCTATACAGGCATAATCCATCCCTAACTAAACATGGAATACGAGTTTCAGCTAATAACAACAACTAATCATAATAGGCATGCTTATGGTACTCTTACTGGGACTCAAACTGGGTTATCATGCTAAGGAAACTAACTTGCCGAAAGAAATTGCCTTAACATACCTAGTTCGCCGATTACTGATTAACTGGCGAGTTTCATCTCGTATTCAACTGCTTTTCTCAACTGCAATCATATTATTAGAAGAATGAGGCTAATTCCAGTACTAAATTCAATGAAAACGATAACTTTATATATAAATATTAACTATATTTCAGTTTGACGGAACACGGTCAAAAACTTGTAATTTCTCGAGAATCTAGAATGCAGAAATGCTTACATTAACCTATGATCATAGTGACACTAATTTGAAGCAATTCCAACAACTTTAGCTCTGCGGAGTTATGATTTGCTGGGCGAATTTCATGAAAATAACTCCGTAGTGATGCTCCCTGCGCCTTAAACTTCAATACCCGAAGTTAATTTGAATTCGGGGGGCGTTTTGCGGCGTAAACGGATGAGTTTTACTTGTCTTCCTTGTGGTTCCTCTCTTTTGCCCGCATATATATTTAAATATAACTTAAAATCAAAGGGAAAGACTTATATATACTTGAGGTAGCCGTGGACCCTGTCGTGTCAATTCTAGGCTGTGCCATGGAGCCCAACGTGCCAGGGAGGGTCCATGCCACTTTGCCCCTCTGGGCAGCTGGCCCGGCCTTCTCCCGCGCGGTCACGACTCCGTGCTCGTTCGACCTTTCCCCGGGCCCTTTCTCATACGCATGACCCTCTAAAACTCCTAACCAACGTACGAATAGGCCGTCTAAACGTTAGAAACTTATGGGATGTAACACTAATCACGGTCATTTGGGTCGTGACAATGTATCTCTTCTACTTGTGAATAAATTAGATTATATCTGAAGTATCTCAAGCTAAAGCTATAAGAACTTCTTCTTGGATTGCTCCTGCTAGCCCCATTTGTATATATTTAGTTATGCTTTCCATAGGTCGTGTCCATCGAACTACTTTATAAAATAGTGTATGTTTGTAGGTTTCTAAACTGGATAAAATAGATGGCCAACTTGTTGGTATCTGTTTCATCCTTTTTTATCTAGAGCATACAAATTTCCATATGTTAGAAGACACTTGATATGTTAACCTATTGAAATTTCCTTTGCCCCCATGACTAATATGATTCCTCATCTTCCAAAGTTCCCATATAATTATTATATGGACCATATTGTACATTGGTTTAATGATGTACTGTGAGTTCACATACTTTCGATGCTTAAAACTGGGAAAATAGAATGGACTTAAGTATGCGTATATGGATATGAGGTATTTTTACTTTGTTTTCAGGAAAAATAGGTGTTGAAGCAAAAATGCGCAAAAGTTGCATAAAAGTGCAGAAAAGCAACCAAGTACTGATCTCAGTATGAGCCGTACCTAGATTATATGAGTTGTACTAAGACTCGTGGAAAAGCTCAGAAGTCTAGAACAATGCAAAGGCAAAGTACGACTCTCAATACGAGCCGTACCAAGATGGTATGAGCTGTAATTGGAGTCATGGAATATTTCAGAGTTATTTGCACAAGTAGTCTCTCGATATGGGTGGCACCTACATATCGTAGTATCTACCTACGACCTGTACTAGGAGCCATGGAAAGCTTCAATGATTTTAAGGACTTGGTAAAACTCATGATGCGACAAGTTGTTACAAGTTGTAGGAGCAAGGTACGAGGCGTACCAAGAGACTCATAAAAACCTTCAGAAGATGTCAAAGTTCTCAGAGCCAAACCACGATTAGATTGTACGACTGGTAGGATCATGTTATGATTCGTACCAAATGCCAACACTTAGCAAATTCTATAGAAGTCAAGGAATGTACGAGAGCAAGGCATGACCTGTACAATCCTGTTACGGGTCATATGATGAGTCATAGGATGTGTCTGAACCAGATTTGGTTATTTCCCTGTTAACTTATGAAAAGGATTTTAATGTCTGTATAAATACATTTTATGTTTCTTTTAGGTTAGAGGAGGTCAGAATTAGTTTATTTTCAATGCTATCAAGTTTGTAATTAGTCTTTGACGACATTGGTGAGCAATTCTTGAGAATCGAAACTTGGATTTCTCAATTGTTCTTGATTTTGTTCATCATATTCTATTGCAATATTCACAACAGGTTTTCTTTCAATCATCGTTGTAAGTATTTAATTGTGTTTGTCTATGAATATAAACACAATCTTACAATAATGAGAGGTCAAAACCTCCAGAACTTGGGTTGTGGAACCACACTGGATTAACGAACTGGGTTACACAAAGTGATTCAAAACCAATGCTAAACGCTTGTATTGTATTCTCTTCATCTTTAATGTTTCTTAACGAATCGCAAAATTAAGACTTGCCCTAATTCTTTACTTGCTTGAACCTAGAGAGGTAGAGATTAGAAAAAGAGAAATTACAATAAAGCATTGATTTTTATGATCATTGTATAACTTGAACTATGGTCGCAGGATAGTTACTTTTGAACAAATCGATAAAGGTTAATTTGGAATCGTTCATAAGACCTAACTCGGTTATTGAGTATAGTCATCCAATAGGGACGAACCAGTTGGTTGGATGAACCCTAGTTATCATTTCTCTAAGTAAGCATTGGGATTGATTATGAGTGTAAACCTGAAGTAGTTATGAGGCCATGGGGAACACTTACCCTAGTTAATTGCAAACCATGATTAACAACAGTTGATTTTTACATTTATTTTACAATTGTTTTTCTATAAAACCCCCCAATTTGGAGATAACCCACCAAAAAGCTTAAATACCGGCATTAGTCTAGTTCTTACCTTATTCCCTACGGGTTCGACCCCAACCTCTTTGTTGGCTTCATTATTGGGAACGTTCACTTCATACTTTTTCAGGAGTGTGAGTTTGAGTGTTATCAAAAAGTGGTGCCGTTGCCGGAGAATACGACTTAGATTAGATTAATTTCTTGTATTTAACTTTTGATTATTATTTCCTCATTTTCGTTTTCTTTTTGTTTTTGACACTCACTGGTTGTCGCTTGGTGAATGCCAAGTACTCTATTGAGTGAAAACCCCCTGATTCCTTTGGGTCTTGAAATTTAAAGAACACTGCGGAAGATGGAGAATCAAGAGCAGAGAGATGCCCGTCTTGCTGAAGAAGCTAGGCAAGCCGAGCTAGCTCGGCAAGCTGCACTTCAAGAAGCCACTGATGCTCAAGATGAAATTGTGAACGCTGGTCTCTATGGAAGGGGCAACAAAGTCCAGAGATATGCCCCTCAATTCTTTGATTAGGATGACTTGGATATTGATTAAGTCGGGTCAACTAGAGCTATCATACCACCACTTTTTCCTAATGCGCGACTATTTGATATCACTAGCACCATAATTCAGTTCCTCAATATGAAAGGGGTGTTTAGTGGTCATGCGGTCGGGGATGCCAACCTGCACTTAATGAACTTTCTTGGAATATGCCAGGCATACTGGTAGCCCGGTGTCAGTCAGGGCACAATAAGACTGATACTCTTCCCATTCTATCTGTCTAGGGAAGCCACTTTATGGTTATCGAAGTTTCCTAATGAATCCATTATGAACTAGAGGGAGCTCAAACAAGCTTTTCTAAAGAGATTCTTTCCACCCTCCAGGATGCTACATCTTAAGGATAAGATCTACAATTTACGACAAATGAAAACGAGGCATTGCATGACCTGGTTAAGATTTAAGAAGAAAATGACCAAGTGCCAAACCACAAAATTCTAGATGACAGTTTGTTGGAGAATTTCTATAGGTCATTGAACACAATTCTAAAGCTTTGGCAGATACTGTGGTGGGAGGAACACTGATGAGTCACACTTGGGAGTAAGCTGCCACTATTCTTGACAGAGTGACCAAAACTAACACGGCATGACAAACCCAAGAAGCGAAAGCAACTGTTGGTACATATGTTATTGGTATCACTATAGACCAATGAAAGAAGGAGGAGGAGCGTGATCAGGAATTGACCCTATGCGTACATCATTTGACCTACTCATGAAGCATATCATGGGAGTTGGAGCCAGAAAAGTTAATGCAGTGGGAACACAGGGATAGGAACTAGGGCCAGAGCATTTAGATTCTAAGGAGGAGGCAAACTTCTTGGATAACTAGGTGGCGAGTTTCCAGGCCTATGCCAAAGCGTCTAGACAAGACAGTTGGTGCCAAGCTTCTGGAAATCAAGGTCGGAACCAATATCGAGACAACTACAATAGAAATGGATACAAAGACAGAAGCCGAGGTTGTGAGTGAGAGGAATAAGGGAGAAGGAATGATGGTTGATCACGGGCAAAAATAGCATGCCCGAGATACGCTTTATACCTTAATTTAGTCTTGTTTATCTAAGTTATTTTACATATTTTAATGTGATTCTATATAAATGTGAATATATATACTAACCATCATGATTATTCCTTGTTTTTGAAGGTTAATTATGCATTTGAGGAACTAATTCATGATTTGGTGAAGTGGAGGAATGGAAACAAGAGCAAAACGTGAAAGTCAACAAGAAAACACGCAATAACTGGCACCCTGCGCGATAGGGGCCGTGGCACGCTGCCAACGCGGCAACACTTGGCCAAAAATTACATTTTTTGGCACATTCCAGTGAGGGTACGCGTTACTTTCGTGTCACGGAAGTCAATTAGGGCGTTCAGCTCCGTGACACGTTGCTGTTCCACCACAGGCCAAATTTTGCAATTTTTCAGCATAGTATAAATTGAACCCTTAGCTCCTAAAATCATGGGGTCACGATTTTATTCTGGAAAACTACCTAGGAGTGAAGGGAGAAGTGGGAGAACTCATCTAGGGTTTGTCAAATTCCCTTCTCATCTACCAAATTCATGTAAGTATGTTAGTTTAGTAGTAGTTAGTTGTAGTTTTACGAACATAAATGGCAAGAACCCTTCCTCTAGGGTTGAAGCCATGAATTATGATTGTGATTTTATGAAATTGTTTTGGAATTACGTTATTGATTGTTGTTTTCGTCTTGCATTCTAGATTGTTGGTTGTTTTTATGATTGATCACCATGAAAGCATATGTGTTAGCTTGAGTAATAGCTTGTGAAAGCATTACCTAGGTCAGGACATGAGAATGTGAGGAGCATGTTTGTATCTCGGGAGAGATTTTTGTGTCAGGATAGAAATATACCTAACACCGTGCTTGGTTGACACACGGGGGTTATGAAAGACCAACTTGGGATGTCACATCACCACTCGAAGAAGTAGTTGTGAGGCTAAGTTGAGTTAAATGGTTAGACGCACGAAAGTCCCTAATCGTTTCCCCGTAAACCACAACATAATTGATTGCCCGCGACTAGAAAATTAAACTCCTCGCTCACAATGATGCACTAAGGCTAGATTGCCGTGTTTAGAGGATCGAAAGACCATAAACATGCAATTCTAATTATGTGAAATAATAATTGATAGTTCCATGCTTAACCCATTGAAATTCATAGTATCGCATGATCAATTGGTTTTGACTCTATGTTGCTCCTAGAGTAATTTCAGAATATTTCGTTGACCCAAACTTAGACTTAATTAATCTCAATCGAAAACGTCTATAACCAACACTCGAGGTATTTAAGATCAACTAGAAATGGAGAGTTAGAGGAATGGGTCCAGTCCCTGTGGGTTTGACATTTCGGTTCTCTAAAAGAGCCACTATATTACTTGCACGACCCGTACACTTGCAGACACGCGATTGAGGGCACGTCAAGTTTTTGGTGCTGTTGCCAGGGACTCGGCGAAGTTTTGATAATTTATCTGTTCTTTTGTGATTTTTGAAATTTCCTTAAGTGTTGAGAAACTTGGTCTTAGTCTATTATTTGCAGGTGACAGGTTGTCCTGCCGAGCTGGCTAGAAATAGAGAGCTTGTGGAACCGTTGCTAGAACCTGAACGTCAAATCCATTTGCGAAGGAGAGTAGCTCTAGAGAAAAAGCTGAAGAGACTTCAAGAAAAGGTACAACAACAACCACCCGCGGTACAAGCACAATTGTCATCAGAAGCAATGGCAGCAAGACCAGTTCGCGAAGTGGCAATCCCACTAGCGACGAATGTGACCTCTAGCATCCGTAAACCGAAGCCTGGAGGGCACTTTGAGCTTAAACAGAACACGGTGCAGCTGTTACATTCTAGTGGTCAATTCACTGGGATGGCACATGAGGACCCGCAGCAGCACTTACAGAGCTTTTTAGAGATTAGTGAAACGTTTGTCCCCACCGGCGTGTCCACAGATTATGTCCGAATGACCCTCTTCCCATTTTCACTGTTAGGAGAGGTGAAAAAGTGGCTGAAGGCTGAGCCACCGAACTCCATAACTTCATGGAATGACTTGGCTAAGAAGTTCCTTATCAGATTCTTCCCCTCAGGCAAAACTGCAAGGTTGAGAAGTGAAATACTCAGTTTCAAGCAGAGGCCTGATGAGAACTTATATATGGCTTGGGAAAGATTCAAGTCATTGTTGAGAGATTGCCCCCATCACCAGCAATTAAATGAAGTGCTGGCTCATACCTTTGTAGAAAGTCTAGACCCACACACAAAAATATTACTAGACTCTGCATCGGGTGGGCAAGCCTTGGATAAGACATATGATGAGTTGTACACTTTGTTGAACAGAATTGCACAAGGAAATCCAGAGTGGCACAACGAGTCATCGAGAGGGGCAGGAAAGAGATCAGGGTTGATAGAAGTAGATGGTTTGAATGCCTTGGCAGCACAGTTATCTTCATTCCAGCATCAGATGATGACTCAGTTCAATAAACTGAGTATGAACCAACGCCAGGGCCAGGTTAATGCAGTTCAGCAAGCTCCGAGTTGGTGTGAAATTTGTGGTAATAATGGGCACTATGCATAATCTTGTGGAGCCAATCCGGAGTCAGTCAATTTTGTTAGTAATGTGCAGTGCAACAATCAGAATTTTGAAACCAGTTACAACAGAAATTGGCAGGGCCACCCGAATATTTCTTGGGGTGGAAACCAAAAGTAGAATTATATGCAACCTCAACAACAGTAGTATCAGCAGAATAGGCAGAATGATGGGCAATTGAGTAACAGCATTGAGGAAACACTGCAGAAAATTATGGAGACCCAGAATCAGTTAGCAGAAAATCAGGCGAGGATGGCAACAGACTTAATGAATCAGCAAGTAGCCACCCGCAATCTTGAAAAACAAGTGGGTCAGATAGCAGCTGCTCAAAATATGAGATCACAAGGGGGATTACCCAGCGACACAGATCCTAACCCCCGGCAGATCAATGCCATCACTCTGAGAAGCGGTAAGCAATTAGCTGATGTAGTGCAAAAAGAGCTGAGAAAGGAGGTGCAGCCGGAGTTGGTTAGACCAGGACCATCCATCAACATGGGAGATAATCAGAGTGCTGGGCAACAAAATGCGGAACTTTCATTGCAGCCAGCACAAAGACCACCACCACCATTCCCTCAGAAATTCAGAAAGAGCAAGGAAGAGGAATGCTTCAAAAAGTTCTTTGAGAGCTTCAGAGAACTTCACATAAATTTGCCTCTTCTTGATGTCTTGTAGGGAATGACCAAGTATGCTAAATACTTGAAGGAAGTGATGGCGAACAAAGTTAGATTGGTGGACGTCTAGACTGTAGCACTGACTGAGCAGTGCAGTCACAGGGTATTGAGCAAAATGCCAAAGAAGCTCAAAGACCCAGGGACTTTTACACTCCCCATACAAATTGGTAAAGCTGAGGTGCTACGAGCTTTGTGTGACTTAGGGGCAGCAGTCAATTTAATGCCCCTATCCTTATTCAACACCCTGGGGTTGGGAAAACCGAGGCCGACAAGGTTGATGCTGCAGCTGGCTGACAAGTCGCGAGTGACACCTGATGGAATAATAGAGGACCTTCTCATCAAAGTAGGTAAGTTCATTATACCTGCTGAATTTATTGTCTTGGATTTTCAGGTTGATGACCAGGTACCCCTGATCTTGGGACGGCCATTCTTGGCCACTGGAGGAGCGGTGATTGATTTGAAAGCAGTGACCCTGAAAATGAGGGTTGAGGATGAAGAAGAAATCTTCCGCGTTTACCAAGAAATGAACCCATCTGCACACTATAGAAACCTTTGTCAGGTTAGTGTGTTGGCAGAGGATAAGTGTGGGGTGGAGGATTCCACAGGTGTGGGGCCAAAGGCAATTACAAGTGTTCAGCCCGAGTCTGATAAAGGGCTTCAAATTGAGAAGAAGTTGGAGAAAGAGAGTAACAGAGTGGAGGCTGTCTCCTCTAAATAGCAGAAGAGAAGGAGATGGTTCTCAAAAGAGAACCCAGGTATGAGGATGTCCTGAAAAGGATAGTCCATGTCGGGCCACGACGTAAAATAAGGCGCTGCTTGGGAGGCAACCCAAGGGTACCTCAGGTACACCTTGTTAATTCTGGTTGTTGTTTTGATTTTGTTATTGTCATTTTGTTTGTTGTTGTGGTGGAAAGTTAAGCATAGATGGAGGGAAGTCTGAGTACCGAGACGGTGGAAGCTAAAGAGCATGGAATAGAAGAAGTGTTGGGTCAAACACCCACCTCTTAAAACTTGAAAGGAAAGCATGCTTTTAGCTTGGCATAGAGGCTCAGGGAGTATTTCTTGTCCTTCAAATTTTAATTTGATGCTACGAGGACATAGCATGATTTAAGTGTGGGGTGAGAAAAATTTCTAAATTTTTGTGCTTAACAAGTTGTGGTGAATGTAATGCTAATGCTTGAGAAATTTGAAAAATTTGAAAATTTTTTGTGAATTAAGAAGGACTTCATCACCCGTTGGTTTTTCTTTGCGGTTCTTTTCCGACGGGGGGATCTTTGAACCGAAGAATAAAAATTTTATTTTTTCTTTCCTTTGTCTGTATATAGTGTTTTTAGTCATAGTTAGGGACTGTTTCCGACGATGGATGGATGAAGACCGTCTTGAGGAAAAGTAGTCGGTAGGTGTTGGGTTTTTGAAACCATAACTAATTGGTGCTTGATGTTCTTTTTATGTGCTATACGTGATTGTAAGATGCAAGTATGTTCGGTGTGAAGCATGCAGGTGTATAACTTTGTGTGAGACGCTTAGGCTCTTGAATTTGACTCAATATGATTGAAGCTTAATTTTGAATTCTTGTGATTAGCTGAGTAAGAGTCCGATGAATGTGTCTTGCTTTGAGCATGTGCCATGAGTGTAAGGTTTTTGAGTATTCTGTGCTATTGTGGAATGTTTAGAACTTGCCTGGTGTGTTTATAAAACGAAATAAAGGAGGTGAATTGTAGGAGATGATTTAGGCATTTCCTTGAATGAACCAAATGTGTATCCCTCATTTTACCTACCTGGAAAGATTAATCCTAGTTAGCCCCGTTGAGCCTTGAGCCTATTCTTTGACAGCTGCAACATAAGCTTAATCCTTTTTCTTTCATTAGCCTTGTGTTTGATCCAAAACTCCTAAGCGCTTGAGTGAAAAAAAAAATCAGAAGGAGTAAAGGAGTGAGATGAATGAAAAGAAAGGAAAAGTAGCAAGTTGTAGAAGTGAGAAAAGGACAAAGGTACACTTGTGTGAAAATGGTTGATTATTAGTAAGGAGCAAGAAAACAAATTAATGAAAAATTATTTATAGAACTCCTTACTAATAAGCTAAAAGTGCCTAAAGAAAGGGGGAACATAAGAGGAAAAAGAAAGATGAAAGGAGAAAAAGGTAAAGTAAGGGAAGGGAAGTTCTTAATGAGGGCGTAATGTATTAAAAGGCGCTTGGGAAAGATAGTCACTATTCTTGGCCAGAATAGTACCTACTCGCCCCTCAGCTTACATTACAACCCATTAAGTCCTACTTGATCTTACATTCATACATCCTTAAATTAGTGGAATAAAACACTAAGGGCAAGCTTATGGGTCATTACATGATGCATGTGAATTCTTTGTGAGAGTGAGTGAAATTCTATGCATGTACCCACACATGTTGTGATTTAAAAATTGTTTTTGCGTGTGATTGGGTAACTCTCTTTCCGTGAGGGGCACATGTTGAATGAAGGATATAATTCATGTGGGATTTCTTAATCAGTTGATTTGCATGAGTTTGCTAAGATTGAGAGTCGATTCTTGAGGTTAAGAAGTCTTAATAGAGTTGTACTTCATTTCAATGATCAAATCGTGCATGCTCGATCTTTAGCTTGTATCTTACGTAATCATTAGAGCGGTAACTTGAATTATCTTGCTAAATTAGTTATGTGGGAGTCTCCATATGCATGATATGTAAAAAGTTGTTCGAGGACGAACAAGGCTTTAAGTGTGGGGTTGTGATCACGGGCGAAAATAGCATGCCCAAGATACGCTTTATACCTTAATTTAGTCTTGTTTATCTAAGTTATTTTACATATTTTAATGTGATTCTATATAAATGTGAATATATATACTAACCATCATGATTATTCCTTGTTTTTGAAGGTTAATTATGCATTGGAGGAACTAATTCATGATTTGGTGAAGTGGAGGAATGGAATCAAGAGCAAAACGTGAAAGTCAACAAGAAAATATGCAATAACTGGCACCCTGCGCGATAGGGGCCGTGGGACGCTGCCAACGCAGCAACACTTGGCCAAAAATTACATTTTTTGGCACATTCCAGTGAGGGTACGCGTTACCTACGTGTCACGGAGGTCAATTAGGGCGTTCAGCTCCGTGACACGTTGCTGTTCCACCACAGGCCAAATTTTGCAATTTTTCAGCATCGTATAAATTGAACCCTTAGCTCCTAAAATCATAGGGTCACGATTTTATTCTGGAAAACTACCTAGGAATGAAGGGAGAAGTGGGAGAACTCATCTAGGGTTTGTCAAATTCCCTTCTCATCTACCAAATTCATGTAAGTATGTTAGTTTAGTAGTAGTTAGTTGTAGTTTTACGAACATGAATGGCAAGAACCCTTCCTCTAGGGTTGAAGCCATGAATTATGATTGTGATTTTATGAAATTGTTTTGGAATTAAGTTATTGATTGTTGTTTTCGTCTTGCATTCTGGATTGTTGGTTGTTTTTATGATTGATCACCATGAAAGCATATGTGTTAGCTTGAGTAATAGCTTGAGAAAGCATTACCTAGGTCAGGACATGAGAATGTGAGGAGCATGTTTGTATCTCGGGAGAGATTTTTGTGTCAGGATAGAAGTATACCTAACACCGTGCTTGGTTGACACACGGGGGTTATGAAAGACCAACTTGGGATGTCACATCACCACTCAAAGAAGTAGTTGTGAGGCTAAGTTGAGTTAAATGGTTAGACGCATGAAAGTCCCTAATCGTTTCCCCGTAAACCACAATATAATTGATTGCCCGCGACTAGAAAATTAAACTCCTCGCTCACAATGATGCACTGAGGCTAGATTGCTGTGTTTAGAGGCTCGAAAGACCATAAACATGCAATTCTAATTATGTGAAATAATAATTGATAGTTCCATGCTTAACCCATTGAAATTCATAGTATCGCATGATCAATTGGTTTTGACTCTATGTTGCTCCTAGAGTAATTTCAGAATATTTCGTTGACCCAAACTTAGACTTAATTAATCTCAATCGAAAACGTCTATAACCAACACTCGAGGTATTTAAGATCACACTAGAAATGGATAGTTAGAGGAATGGGTCCAGTCCCTGTGGGTTCGACATTCCGGTTCTCTAAAAGAGCCACTATATTACTTGCACAACCCGTACACTTGCGGACGCGCGATTGGGGGCACGTCAATGGTTACCGCAATGATCGAGCAAGATTTTACGTGCCTCCCAATGCACGTGAGGGGGAGGATGGGCAATTAAAGTTAGATCGCATGATGGTTGAGATGCTCAAAAAGGTAATATCCACGGAGGAGCAGCTGAAATACATTTATGGAGATATATCTGGCATAGGTCAGAGAGTCGAATCACATGCCACGACCATCAAGAAAATAAAGCAGCAGTTGGGTCAATTGTCGACTTCCCTGAACCCTAGGTAAAAGGGAACACTACCTAGAAACATAGTCCATAATCTAATGAATGAAAGTCACTGTATAGATCTGATGACTAGGAGTAGAAAGACCATAATTGACCCCCCCTCTTCCGGTTGTAGTTGAACTGCAAAGCAAGCAAGAGAACATGATTGATGATGATGAAGAGGTGTTGAACATGAGCTGAAGGAAGAAGCTGAGTTGACTGAGGATTTAGATGTTGAGAAGGAGCCTGAAGTCGAACAAGGAAAGAAACAAGGGGCCACACAGACTTACAAATCTATCCCATGACCAACGCCACCATTCCCTCAAAGAATGAAGTATAAGGTGGAAGATGGTAAGTTTCAGAAATTTCTGTTGATGCTTATACAATTATTTGTAAACATAACATTAGTCGAGGCATTGGAGCAGATGCTGGGATACGCCAAGTTTATGAAGTACCTTATTACCAAGAAAAGGTCCGTGAGTTATGAGCTTGTGAGTAACTTGCATCATTGTAGCGTGGTAGCCTCACGAGTCCTTGCCCAACAAAAGGACGATCCAGGTGCCTTCACCATTCCATGTACTATTGGTGATGTTGAGTTCGCGAAGGCACTCTGGAACTTGGGAGCAAGCATCAATCTGATACCATTAACTGTGTTTAAGTACCTGGGCTTGGGAGCCCCCACACTGACTACTATGCGGATACTGATGGCTGATTGAATTGTGAAGAAGCCTATGGGGATCCTATTTGATGTACTTGTAAAGGTGGATAGATTCATATTCCCAGCAAACTTTATGATCCTTTATTACGAGGTTGACTTTGAGGTCCCCATCATTTTGGGGCAATGATTCCTTGCCACTGGGAGGGCTTTAGTATATGTGGAGGCTGGCCAGCTGAAATTCAGGCTTAATAAAGAGGAGGTCACTTTCAATGACTGGTGCTTAATGAAGCAACCAAATGAGTTTAGAGTAGTCTTAGCAATCGAGGATGAGTCTAAGTTTCTTGACGAAATCTGAGTAGTCAAGAGACTTGTATCCTACCACAACATTAAATCAGGCGCTTCTTGGGAGGCAACCCATGAGGTGGTTTGGTAAAGTCTGAGTAACTGAATCACCTGCGTCATGTCGCGATGTTAAATCAAGTGCTTCTTGGGAGGAAACCCAAGTTTATTGACTTATGCATGCTTAGTATGCAGGCGAAACAAAAATAGCCTACAGAAAATTGAAGTGCAGACTGGTACTACGAGCCTCAGTACGACTCGTAGGAGCACTGTATGGGCCATAGTATGAGTCGTGGTGAGAGGCAGAGATATGGCCTAGTGCATGAGTTCATGGTATGGTTGGTTCTACGACTCATAACTCTATTGTACGGATCGTAGTCCTCACTATACCTATGAACTATGCAAAGTATGGAACTCTAGTTTAGAGTGACCTACAAGTCGTGGTACGGTTCGTACCTTCATGGTAAGAGTCGTATCATGTGCTCGTAGGTCCACAGGTAAGTTTCCTAAACCTCTGCTATGAGTCCTAGGGACAAGTCGTAGGTCCTTGCCATGACTCGTGGTATGAATCGTGTCACGACCCAAACATAGGCACGGATAGAGACACGGGACAAGGAACCCTGAGAGGTTCCAAGTCGACCCATGGCATGAACATAACAACTAAGAGCATACTGTAAGAAGATACTGATATAATAATAAAGCAAACTTAAGCAGAATTCTGCAGACATATCGATCTAAAACAGTGTCAACAACGACAAGCTGATTTCTACATACTGTCTAAATAGCCTCTAACATAATTGATGAGCTGATGGGACAACATCCCCAACTAGATTGATAAGAGAAAGTCTGAAACTGAAATAACATGACTATAGATAACCGAATGTCCTTGAAGGATGAGGACTCACCAATCCCTTCTAACACAGGTCTGATAGGAAAGCAAGACTAATAATGCGGCTGAGGCTGATCTCTCGGACCTGTATCATGAAATAATACAGCATAGAGTATGCGATCAGTACTTGGAATGTACTGAGTATGCAAGGTAAGTAAAACGGACAGTTGAAACACATAAGAGTTCATAAGAATAGGACAACATGTACGTGAAGTAAATATCATAACATAGCAAGAGGGATTAAAGTTATCAAAACATTCATAATTTATTTGTAATCATAATCATAAGAGAAACATTATATAAACATAAGTTGAGCCAAAATAATATATCATGACAATGCATAAATTATGAGGAACAATGGGAGGACTCGTCATAACCGAAACCATCATAATAGAGCTTACATGATGCCCCAACTATCTCGCTCAAGTGGGCAGAGCTGTCCTAGGCTTTCTAGGCAAGGGATGTGCAGTATGGTGATATCATAGGGATCCAATAATGAATATATATACCTACAGTGGCACGTAGTTCTGAAACCACGGGGTTTACCTGAACGCCGGGTCTACTCAGTGCTAGACACTACTCCCAAAAATATGCACATGAGGATCATATCATAATCATAAATCATTCATGAAGTTCATGTCCAATTACATCATAACATACTTAATCATACTTAAAATACGTAATTTTCCATGGATAAGGGCCAAGAAGTTGGCCTAGAGTCATAAATTCATAGATCATGAAATCCATGCATACTTGTAAACATGTATATACTTGATATTCATAAATCCATGATGAATACTTGAAGGGAATTCATAACGTAAATCATAATCATAATTTAAACTTGATAAGATCAAAATCATAATAGAATCATAACTTGACTTTTCATGAAGCATGCATAATTGGAAAAAAATCAATTAAATTTGAAATTATGGATTAATAATAAAAAGTAGTTATAAAATCCTCCCATAGATCATAATACTTGATTTGATACATGCATGGAATTGACCCATTGATAGATCATAGAGAATTTCACAAGAATTGGGATAAACCCCATAAGATCACGAAACTTAAATCTAGAATTGAGATTCATGGAATGGAGAAAAATTTTGAGCATGAGAGTGAAAGGAAATCTCATTCATAGCTCCACATACCTGGGTAAGTTGATCTTACACTCTTCCTTCAATGCCCATAGGAAATTGAAGGAGAATTGATGGATTGTGGACTTGATCACCTCTATGAACCTTCTAGTCTTGCATGCATGGAGTGGAGTGATTTAGAGTGAGCTAAACCCTCTTAAAACAATCCTAGCTGAGCTTAAAACAACGTAGTTTAGTCCATAGGAACTTAAGAATTACGCAAAAACCCTTGATAAATTCGTAGGAAAATACACACTGCCAATCCCAACGAGGGACTGGACGATTTGTGGCCTGAGGGAACGACTCTTGGCCTGCCTTCCATGGTCATTACTGGAATCCACACCTCTGAGGGACACCACGACTCGTGATGTTCCCAACAACTCGTGGTGACCGAGTCGTGATGAGCACTGCCCAAAATTTTCACCTTCACTCCAACCACTGACCACGAATGACTTAATGACTCGTGGTCCTGACCATGATTTGTGACCACTCCCATGAGCAACTCCTTGACCAAAAAATCCAACCAACTCACCCTTCACTCCATGATTCACCTAACGACTCCTAGTGCACCTCACCTCACTAGATGACTCGTCCTATGATCTGGTGCAGAAAATCTTGTTTTCTCCATTTCAACCCTTGGGTTTGATCTTAGGGCTTTTGGGGTATTACAAGTCTGGAAGAGACAAAGTACTTAAGTCAACTTGACTCGACCCAATTTTTAAAAAAATTTCCCTAAAACTATTTAAACTTCTAACACTTCAGACCCTTCTTCCACACACTTAAAACCTCAACTCACGAACACTACCCATACTTCCGCTACAACCGTAACTCATGAACAAAGATCACTAAGAAAAAATTGTGCCCGATTAACACTTCCCAAATCAAAGTCCAACCCTAGTCACTGACAAACGCACGAATTGAGCAATAGATTGTGAAAATCAAGTAAGTTACTATGCTTTGAGTCAGGCAAAACGACCTTTGTGCTTGTATGAATATGTTTAACAAC
This sequence comes from Datura wrightii, assembly GCA_035772735.1. Classification (NCBI taxonomy): domain Eukaryota; kingdom Viridiplantae; phylum Streptophyta; class Magnoliopsida; order Solanales; family Solanaceae; genus Datura; species Datura wrightii. Next base: position 74,722,692 of record JASDFA010000007.1, on the reverse strand, counting down.
TGGGAGTCCTTAAAATTCATGAAAAGTAGACGAGGATAATGATTAGAAAATTGCATTATGATTGTGTTGACTGGGTAGGATTCGAGAATGCTAAAAAATGAATTTAAACTTCTATTAATTGAGTTACGGGTTGTGAATCAAAAAAGGAGGAATGGATAGTTAAAAAATTATGAACAATGCATGCCTAGAATTGGGTAATTCTGAGTACCCAACACAAATTGAATTAACCTGCAAAACTGACATGAATAAAAGGACAGGCTTCACAAGCCTTCCTATGACTCATGGTTTCACACTATGGCTCGTAGGATGGCTCGTTGGGACTTTCCTAAGCCAAATGTATGACAAAGTAGTTGGTACGAAACCTAGTACGACCCGTGTATCCTACTATGAGTTGTACCTAGTAATCGTACCAGGAGTCTAAAAAGGGTCAAGTCTAAAGGCAATAGTACGATCCTTCCTACGACTCATGGAATCGACTTATGGGTCGTACTATGAGTCATGGAAAAATACAAAACAGTGGGTTTTAATAAGTATCCTCATACAACTTGTTGTACGGATCGTACCTTCATAGTATGAATCGTACCTCAGAGCTGTGACTTGACCTGCGATGTTAAGAGTCTCAGTACGGATCGTACCTCCTAGGTACGACTCATACTCTAGACCCATGAAAAAATTTAGAAGATAGTTTCTTGTTTTCTTTCCCTCAAATATGAAGTTCTAACCCTTTTTCTCCACAGGTACGATGACTTTGAAGAAGAAAGCAACCAAAACCGCCAAAGACAAAGCCGCCAGGGTAGAGATGGAAACTCAGAGGGCATTGAGAGATGATCCCTCTAACTCTGAGCATGCAAAAACCTTCCCTAGTGGTTTGGTGGAAAAATACAGGATCAATATATCTAAAACTGATAGGACCCGAACCACTTGGGAAAAATCTAAAGCCCAGGCCAAGGTGGCTACTGCCATATCTACTGGTGCTCCCAAGTCTGAGAAGAGTGCTAAGGAAAGAGTACAAGCGTCCAGTAGTGGCTCTAATGATGATGAGGGGTCCGAGGAGGCCCAATTTGGCGATGGAGATAGTGAGTCTAGATCCGTTGATGAGGCAGCCAATGCTGAGCAAGAGAAGACTTCGCATAGGGAGAACCACACTATTTGGTGGAGAGTACCAGGTGCACAGGAGATCTATGAACAGGGTCTTTCTCTCACCAGCAGGAACAACCCCAGGCGGAGTATTTAAGAAGAACCACGAATCCCAACCAATGCACTGAATGAGGTAAAGGAGATGAAATGGATATTCAACTACTACGAGTTTAAATGGATGGCTAGAACCCCGGATTGATACACTTCAGAGATCGTCCGGGGAGTTCTATGCCAATTATTTGGCTACCATAGAATAGAAAGCAAATAAGGGGCAGAAAGTCAAAGACCAGCCCAAGTTGGAGAGCGTGATGGTGAAAGGCCGCACTATTGATATATCTAAGCATACCATTGCTCGTGTATTATATGGGCCTCAGTTCTTTCCACCCCACACTACGCCGAAGTTAGACTACTGGGTGGATGCCATGAAGAAAATTAAGAAGTTAGGCCTTGAGGAGAGGAAAAGTCAGCTTAAGTGGCTGTCTAGGGTCATCGCTGAAGATAAGGATAAAAGGCAGAATGAGTATCTAGCGAAAAGCAAGTCACCAAGAATTCACTGAATTTCATCGCAAAAGCTTGTTAGATGTTAGTTCGCCATAGGTTGGCACCGATAGTGAAGGAAAGTACCTTCATCATAGACAGAGCAACATTGGTGGCATGTATTATGTCAGGATACGGCATCAACATTCTAAGGGTCATTACGGAGGAGATCCGGGATCGGTCTATGTGATTGAGCACTACCATTCCATTCCTGAGTCTCATATTCACGATGTGTATGGAGGCAGGTCTTAAGGTACATCATGGTGAGGAGTAGTTGATTGGAGGACAATGAACAATAGACATTGGCTTGATCCTAGATGAAATGAACCTAGTAAGCCGAGCACAACTTTCTACCACAATCCTGGTACCAAGAGCAGTTGGGGGCGAGCAGGTGAATGCCCCCACCTCATAGGAGCAGGACGAGACATCGACTACATATGTTGTTCATGTAGAGGTAGCTCCCAACACCTCCGCTGCTCCACCTATGGGCCTTCCAAGCCAAATCCCAGCAGGATACATGCTAATGCCTCAGGAATTTCTTCAACAAATGCAAAGAGACTGACCATAATTAAGAGAAAGGTGCAGTGTATGATGGAGAATGTGAAGCCTTGGGTGAAGGTTGAGATTGAGGTGACTGCACGAGTCTTTACATGTTAGACTTGATAGTTTTGAGAGCCGTTTCAACGAGCGCATGGCTGAGCAGACTGACATTGGTAGCCTCCGTGAGGAGTTGCTAGCTCTTCAGAGCCAAGTGACCGAGTTGTCATCTGGACAACCAGAAATTCTAACAACCCCCACTTTTCCTGACCTCGACATTGGTATAGATAATGAGCTTGATTTGGAGGCATATTGGGAGCTGACCAGAGCTAAGGGAGGAAAAGGGAAAAAAAGGGTCTCGGAGTATGTTAGAGTTGAGACCCTAAAGAAGAAGCGAAAGAAGGAAAAGAAAGAGTGCAAAGTGGGTGAGATTGGAGAGTCAGCAGAGACACGACGAGTATAGGTCGAAGCTGGTTGAGAGAGCGAGAAGAGCAGGTAGCTCCACCACTGCCCATGCCAAAATTGCGAGTGGAAAGGACCCTTCGAGCAAGACACATTCAACCAAAGTTATTTCAGAGGTCGCAGAAGCGACCACTACTACTAAAGGGGTGACCATTCCCCCCGTTGATATACCATTGAGTGCGCCAGCCACCGCCAGTGCCATGACTGCATCGGAGATACTACCTCCGCAGGATGACAAGTGCACTTAGTGTGCCACAAGTATATTCCCTTCCTTATGTTTTATTTATGCTTCGGGGATGAAGCATGTTGCTCAAAAGGGGAGGGGGTGTACTTGTAAAATTTTTTGGATTTTTGAATTCATCCGAGGGTTTTTCTTGATGTGTTTCTTTTTCCTCGGGTATACTATATAGTAGAACCGGCATGTTTAGGATGTTTTTGTTTAATTAGAAAGTATCTTAGGATTACTCAGTCAATAAAATGCACTAGATTTGAAGTTTTGACAAAAAAAGATTTTTGACCCTGTTTAAATTTTTTTATGGTTAGTTCTGTACTTGTTGATTGCAAGACATGATTTCTATGGATATTTTTATGTCATTTAATGTATTAGCATGAGTAGTTATAGTTGGCCATGTATGAACCGGTCATGTAGAATGAATGCAAAACATGTACCATGAGTGAGTAAGGCTATGCACCAAGTTCAATACTGCCTATAGGATCTAGAACTTATCCGGTTGGTCTTTACATAGGTTTTAGAATGGTTGGTTAGGAAAGTATCATAGGCCATTTTTGTTTAGCCCATTTTAGCTTAAATTATACTACCAAACCATTATGATTCCCTTGATCCCGATTTTTAGTCTTAAATGAATCATTTTTCTTTGATTATCCGATTAACCTTACTCATTTTGTTTATAATAAACCTGTTTTAACCTTGGTCCCTCCTTGGACATTGTGAACCTCAACCCAGGCAAAATTCCTAAGTTGAGGGTGGCTAGAGTAGGGGTGCGTAGATCATGGGGAGGTGAAAAAGGAAAAGAAAGGAAAAAGAGTTAAAAATAAGGTGTGGTGTGAAAAAAGAAGAAAAAAAGTTGAAAAAGAAAAATTGAAAATAAAATTCAAAAGAGAAAAAATGAATAAAAAATCGAAAGCACACCACACTCATACATTGTATAAAAATGAAAAAAAGGGAGGAAAAAGTTGAAAAAGAGAAAAGAGTGAAATAAGTGAAAAGTGGAGCCAAATGTATGTAGTTCCAAGGAGGGTTTCGTCACTAAAAAATTACATATTTACCATATCCAGCCCTAAATCCTACGTTACATGCCGAATAAAGTCCTATAGTGATCCTAGCCTGACTGTCCGAAGAGCCGAAGTAGAGAAAATAAGGTCAAGCCTATGGTATCCTATGTGCACTATTTGGAACTTTCTTATGAGACTGAGAGTCTTACTTGTTCAGTCCCACGTTTCATATTTTCATATATCTGTGAGTTGGGGACTTCATTTGTTGTGAGGGTGCATGATTTGTGTTTTATTCTGCCAGTTGTCTAACTGAAAAGCATTAGTAATGACTTGATTCTCTGCTAATGACTAGATGACATATCTTGATCCCTGTTTATCATAATTTGTGGTTACTTGATGTGCATATGCTGATTTGGTTTCTAAAAAAAGGGTCAAAAGTTGTTTGAGCTCATACTACAAATTTTGATTGGTGTTAGATGTAGTATCCTAGGTTTATTTTCAAGTTAAGAATTATTCCTAGTTTTTGTTTACTTTGCCTGAGGACATGCAAATGTCTTATGTTGAGGGTGTTGCTATGCTATGAGTTCACAACATTTTTGACACTTAAAACTGAGAAAATAGCATGGAAATAGAGATGTTTATATAGATATGAGGTATTTTTACTTTGTTTTCAAGGAAAATAGGTGTTGAAGCGAAAATGTGCAAAAGTTGCAAAAAAGTGCAGAAAAGCAGCCAAGTACTGATCTCAGTACGATCCATACCTAGATTGTACGAGCCTATTTATAGAAAAGCTCAAAAAGTTGGAACAGTGCAAAGGAAAAGTATGACTCTCAGTAAGAGCCGTACCAAGCTGATACGAGCCGTAACTGGAGTCGTGGAATATTTCAGGGTTATTTACACAAGTATTCTACTAATACAGGTTGCATCTACGGACCGTAGAATCTACCTACGACCAATACCAGGAGCCGTGGAAAGATTCAATGATTTTAAGGACTTGGCAGAACTCATGATGTGACAAGCTGTTACGAATCATAGGATCAAGGTATGAGGCATACCAAGACACTCGTAAAAAACTTTCAGAAGATGCCAAAGTTCTCAGAGCCAAGGCACGATGGGATTGTATGACTCATGGGATCATGTTACGAGTTTTACCAGATGCCAACACTTAGTCAATTCTGCAGAAGTCAAGAAATGTATGAGAGCAAGGCACGACCCGTACAATCCTATTACGTGTCATATGATGAGTCACAGGATATGTTGGCACCAGATTTGTATTTCCCTATTAACTCTGGAAAAGGATTTTATTGTCTGTTGATTGTGGGCTAAAATAGCATGCCCGAGTGATGCTTTATACCTTAACTTAGTCTTGTTTATCTAAGTTATTTTATACATTTTTATGTAATTTTATATAAATGTTAATATATGTGCTAACCAACATGATTAGTCCTTATTTTGTAGGTTTCAATGATTTGTAGGAACTAATTTATAAGTTGGTGAAGGAAAGGAATGGAGTCGGAAGCAATCGGCGAAAGTCGGCAAGGAGTAGGCCATGGCAAGGCTGGCCGCGCCAGGCAGCGTGCCACGCTATGCGAGTGTCGCGCCCAGCACCGTGCCACGCCTAGGCATGGAAAGCGAGTAGATGCGGCAGCAGGCAGTGCTCCAGCGCGCCAAGAACATGCCACGGCATGCCATCCCCATGCCAGAGGAGTGCCATCGCGCTGCCCAAGCAGCGTGACACGCTGCCAACGCGGCAAGAAGGCTGCCTAGGGTCGATTTTGGGTGATTTCCAGAAAGCCTTCGCGTTACCTCCGTGTCACGGAGGCAATGCTCCGCAATACACTCCGTGACACGGAGCCAGCCCACGACAGGCTAAATTGCGCACGTTTCTCATTTATTATAAATAGGTCCCTTAGCTCCTAAAACCACTTTGTCACGATTTTATTCTGGAAAACTACCTAGGAGTGAAGGGAGAAGTGGGAGAACTCATCTAGGGTTTGGCAAATTCCCTTCTCATCTACCAAATTCATGTAAGTATGTTAGTTTAGTAGTAGTTAGTTGTAGTTTTACGAACATGAATGGCAAGAAACCTTCCTCTAGGGTTGAAGCCATGAATTATGATTGTGATTTTATGAAATTGTTTTGGAATTAAGTTATTGATTGTTGTTTTCGTCTTGCATTCTGGATTGTTGGTTGTTTTTATGATTGATTACCATGAAAACATATACGTTAGCTTGGGCAATTGCTTGAGAAAGAATTACCTAGGTCAGGACATGAGAATGTAAGGAGCATGTTTGTATCTCACAATATAATTTCGTGTTAGGATATAAATATACCTAACACCTTGCTTGGTTGATAAAACGGGGGTTATTAAAGACCAACTTAGGGTTATCACATCACCGCTCGAAGAAGTAGTTGTGAGGCTAAGTTGAGTTAAATGGTTAGACGCACGAAAGTCCCTAATCGTTTCCCCATAAACCACAACATAATTAATTGTCCGCGAACTAGAATTAGCATCCTCACTCACAATGATGCAGTGAGGCTAGTTTGCCGTGTTTAGAGGCTCAAAAGACCATGAACATGCAATTCTAATTATGTGAAACAACAATCGATAGTTTCATGCTTAACCCATTGCAAATCGTAGTATCACATGATTATCTGGTTTTAACTCTATGTTCCTCCTAGAGTAAATTCAGGATATTTCGTTGACCAAAACTAGACTTAATTAAATCTCCTTCGAAAACTTCTATAACCAACACTTGAGAAAGTTAAGATCACACTTGAAATGGATAGTTAGAGGAATGGGTCCAGTCCCAGTGGGTTCGACATTCCGGTTCTTAAAAAGAGCCACTATATTACTTGCACGACCCGTACACTTGCGGATGCGCGATTTCGGGCACGTGAAGTATTTGGCGCCGTTGCCGGGGACTTGGCAAAGTTTTGATAATTTATCTATTTTTGTGTGATTTTTAAATTTCCTTATGTGTTGAGAAACTTGGTCTTAGTCTGTTTATTTGCAAGTGACAGGTTGTCTTGCCGAGATGGCTAGAAATAGAGAGCTTGTGGAACCTTTGCTGGAACCTGAACGTCAAATCCATTTGTGAAGGAGAGTAGCTCTAGAGCAAAAGCTGAAGAGACTTCAAGAAAAGGTACAACAACAACCACCCGCGGGACACGCATAATTGTCATCAAAAGCAATGGCAGTAAGACCAGTTCGCAAAGTGGCAATCCCACTAGCGACGAATGTGACCTCTAGCATCCGTAAATCGTAGCCTGGAGGGCACTTTGAGCTTAAACAGAACATGGTGCAGCTGTTACATTCTAGTGGTCAATTCACTGGGATGGCACATGAGGACCCGCAACAGCACCTACAGAGATTTTTAGAGATTAGTGACACGTTTGCACCCACCGGCGTGTCCACAGATTATGTCCGACTGACCCTCTTCCCATTTTCACTATTGGGAGAGGCGAAAAAGTGGCTTCAGGCTGAGCCACCGAACTCCATAACTTCATGGAATGACTTCAAATTGAGAAGAAGTTGGAGAAAGAGAGGAACAGAGTGGAGGCTGTTTCCTCTCAACAGCAAAAGAAAAGGAGATGGTTCTCGAACGGGAACCCAGGTATGAGGATGTCCTGAAAAGGATAGTCCACGTCGTGCCACGACGTAAAATAAGGCGCTGCTTGGGAGGCAACCCAAGGGTACCTCAGGTACAATTTGTAATTTTGATTTTTGTGTTGCTTTTGTTATTTTCATTTTGTTTGTGTTTTTGGTGGAAAGTTAAGCACAAATGGTGGGAAGTCTGAGTACCAAGACGGTGGAAGCTAAAGAGCATGGAAAAGAAGAAGTGTGGGGTCGAACACCCACCTCTTAAAACTTGAAAGGAAAGCATGCTTTTAGCTTGGCATAGAGGCTCAGGGAGTATTTCTCATCCTTTAAATGTTAATTTGATGCTATGAGGACATAGCATGATTTATGTGTGGGGTGAGAAAAATTTCAAAATTTTTGTGCTTAACAAGTTTGTGGTGAATGTAATGCTTGAGAAATTTGAAAAATTTGAAATTTTTTTGTGAATTAAGCATGACTTCATCACCCGTTGGTTTTTCTTTTCGGTTCTTTTCCGACGGGGGGGTCTTTGAACCGAAGAATAAAGATTTTCTTTTTCTTTCCTTTGTCTGTATATAGTGTTTTTAGTCATAGTTAGGGACTGTTTCCGACGATGGATGGATGACGACCGTCTTGAGGAAAAATTAGTCGGTAGGTGTTGGGTTTTTGAAACCATAACTAATTGGTGCTTGATGTTCTTCTTATGTGCTATACGTGATTGTAAGAGGCAAGTATGTTCATTGTGAAGCATGCAAGTGTATAACTTTGTTTGAGACACTTAAGCTATTGAATTTGACTCAATATAATTGAAGCTTAATTCTGAATTCTTGTGATTAGCTGAGTAAGAGTCTACTGAATGTGTCTTGATTTGAGCATGTGCCATGAGTGTAAGGTTTTTGAGTATTCTGTGCTATTGTGGATCATCTAGAACTTGCCTGGTGTGTTTATAAAACAAAATGAAGGATGTGAATTGTAAGAGATGATATAGGCATTTCTTTGAATGAACCAAATTTTTATCCCTCATTTTACCTACCTTGAAAAATGAATCCTAGTGAGCCCCATTGTGCCTTAAGCCTATTCATTGAAAGCTGCAACATATGCTTAATCCTTTTTCTTTCATTAGCCTTGAACTTGATCCAAAACTCCTAAGCACTTAAAGGAAAAATATGAAAGAGTAAATGAGTAAGAAGAAGGAAAAGAAAGGAAAAGTATCAAGTTGTAGAAGTGGAGAAAAGGACAAAGGTGCACTTGTGTGAAAATGGTTGATTATTAGTAAGGAGTAAGAAAACAAATTAATGAAAAATTATTTATAGAGCTCCTTACTAATAAGCTAAAAGTGCTTAAAGAAAGGGGGAACAGAAGAGGAAAAAGAAAAATGAAAGGAGAAAAAGGTGAAGTAAGGGAAGGGAAGTTCGTAATGAAGGCGTGATGTATTAAAAGCGCTTAGGAAAGATAGTCACTATTATTGGCCATAATAGTACCTACCCGCACCTGAGTTACATTACAACCTAAAATGTCCTATTTGATCTTACATTCATACATCCTTAAATAAGTGGAGTAAAACACGAAGGGCAAGCTTATGGGTCATTACATGATGCATGTGAATTCTTTGCGAGAGTGAGCGTAATTCTATTCATGTACCCACACATGTTGTGATATAAAAATTGTTTTTGCGGGTGAAAATGGGTAACTCTCTTTCTGTGAGGGAACATGTTGAATGAAGGATATAATTAAGGTCGTATTTCTTAATCAGTTGATTTGCATGAGTTTGCTAAGATTGAGAGTCGATTCTTGAGGTTAAGAAGTCTTAACATAGTTGTACTTCATTTCAATGATCAAATCGTGCATGCTCTATTTTTAGCTTGTTATCTTGCGTAATCATTATAGCAGTAGCTTGAATAATCTTGCTATATGAGTTATGGGTGAGTCTCCATATGCATGAGATCTAAAATATTGTTCGAGGACGAACAAGACTTTAAGTGTGGGGTAGGTGATCGTGGGCTAAAATAGCATGCCCGAGTGATGCTTTATACCTTAATTTAGTCTTGTTTATCTAAGTTATTTTATACATTTTTATGTAATTTTATATAAATGTTAATATATGTGCTAACCAACATGATTAGTCCTTGTTTTGTAGGTTTCAATGATTTGTAGGAACTAATTTATAAGTTGGTGAAGGAAAGGAATGGAGTCGGAAGTAATCGTCGAAAGTCGGCAAGGAGTAGGCCATGGCAAGGCTGGCCGCGCCAGGCAGCGTGCCACGCTATGTGTGTGCCGCGCCCAGCACCGTGCCACGCCTAGGCATGTCAAGCGAGCATATGCGGCAGCAGGCAGTGCTCCGGCGCACCAGCAACGTGCCACGGCATGCCATCCCCATGCCAGAGGAGTGCCATCGTGCTGCCCAAGCAGCGTGACACGCTGCCAACTCGGCAAGAAGGCTACCTAGGGTCGATTTTGGGTGATTTCCAGAAAGCCTTCGCGTTACCTCCGTGTCACGGAGGCAGTGCTGCGCGATACACTCCGTGACACGGAGCCATCCCACGACAGGCTAAATTGCGCACATTTCTCATTTATTATAAATAGGTCCCTTAGCTCCTAAAACCACTTTGTCACGATTTTATTCTGGAAAACTACCTAGGAGTGAAGGGAGAAGTGGCAGAACTCATCTAGGGTTTGGAAAATTCCCTTCTCATCTACCAAATTCATGTAAGAATGTTAGTTTAGTAGTAGTTAGTTGTAGTTTTACGAACATGAATGGCAAGAACCCTTCCTCTAGGGTTGAAGCCATGAATTATGATTGTGATTTTATGAAATTATTTTGGAATTAAGTTATTGATTGTTGTTTTCGTCTTGCATTCTGGATTGTTGGTTGTTTTTATGATTGATCACCATGAAAACATATACGTTAGCTTGGGCAATTGCTTGAGAAAGAATTACCTAGGTCAGGACATGAGAATGTAAGGAGCATGTTTGTATCTCACGATATAATTTCGTGTTAGGATAGAAATATACCTAACACCTTGCTTGGTTGATAAAACGGGGGTTATTAAAGAACAACTTAGGGTTATCACATCACCACTCGAAGAAGTAGTTGTGAGGCTAAGTTGAGTTAAATGGTTAGACGCACGAAAGTCCCTAATCATTTCCCCGTAAACCACAACATAATTAATTGCCCGCGAACTAGAAATTAGCATCCTCACTGACAATGATGCAGTGGGGCTAGTTTGCCGTGTTTAGAGGCTCGAAAGACCATGAACATGCAATTCTAATTATGTGAAACAACACTCGATAGTTTCATGCTTAACCCATTGCAAATCGTAGTATCGCATGATTATCTGGTTTTAACTCTATGTTGCTCCTAGAGTAAATTTAGGATATTTCGTTGACCAAAACTAGACTTAATTAAATCTCCTTAGAAAACTTCTATAACCAACACTTGAGAAAGTTAAGATCACACTTGAAATGGATAGTTAGAGGAATGGGTCCAGTCCCTGTGGGTTTGACATTCCGGTTCTTAAAAAGAGCCACTATATTACTTGCACGACCCGTACACTTGCAGACGCGCGATTTCGGGCACGTCATCTGTATAATGTTTTATGTTTATTTTAGGTTATAGGAGTGCAGAATTAGTTGATTGTCAATTGCTATAATGTTTGTAGTTAGTTTTTGACGACATTGGAGAGCAATTCTTGAGAATCAAAACTTGGATTCCTCAATTGTTCTTGAATTTGTTCATCATATTCTATTGCAATATTCATAACAATTTTCTTTTGATCATCGTTGTAAGTATTTAATTATGTGTTTGTCTATGAATACTAATCACAATCTTACAATCATGAGAGGCTAAAACCTCCACAACTAGGATTGTGGGAACCGTGATGGATTAACGAACTAGGGTTACACAAAGTGATTCGAAACCAATGCTAAATGTTTGTATTGTAATCTCTTCGTCTTCAATATTTCTTAATGAAGTGCACATTGAGACTTGTCCAAATTCCTTACTTGCTTGAACCTAGAGAGGTATAGATTAGAAAAAGGGAATTACCATAAAGCATTGATTTTTATGATCATTGTATTACTTGGACTTTGGTGGTAGGATAGTTAATTTGGAACAAATTGATAATGGTTAATTTAGAATCGCTCATGAGATCTAACCCGATGATTGAGTGTAGTCATCCAATAGGAATGAACCAGTCGGCTGGATGAATCGTAGTTATCAGTTCTACAAGTAAGCATTGGGATTGATCATGAGTATAAACTAGAAGTAGTTATGTACCTATGGGGAACATTTACCCTAGTTAATTGCAAATCTTGATTAATAACACTTGATTTTTTCGTTTGTTTTACAATTATTTTTCTATAAAATCCCCCAATTTGGAGATAACCCACCAAAAAGCTTAAATATCGGAATTAGTCTAGTTCTTACCTTATTCCCTACAGGTTCGACCCCAACCTCTTTGTTGGATTCTTTATTGACAACATCTGCTTCATACTTTTTCAAGAGTGTGAGTTTCAGCGTTATCACTTAAGCATTCGGCAGACATCTGTATTCAACCAAGTATTAAAAATTTGACTTAGGTGTCTTCCTTGCATTTGTAAAGCTGCACATGAAGAGAAAAGCTTCCATAGCTTCTGAGCAGTTAGAGATATCAGTAATATATGAGATAGTGTCTCTAGTTCTAGTTCCTGGCTATACCAACACCTACATACAATATTAAGTCCAACTACTTTTAGCAAATCATCCGTAGGGGTTCTACATTTCCTTGCCCTCCATGTGAAAAAAGACATCTTAAAGGTAGCTTTTTAACCCACAATTTTCCATCACGTAGATCCTTTTCTTCCTTGTGTCTGATGTATTCTCAAGATCTTTTCATTGTGAATTTTCCACTCTTTTCCAGCATCCACCATATTCTATCTAAGTCTCCCCTATCTGTTGGAGTTGGAATATTGTGTACTATATGCTGAATCAATTCTTCAGATAGATATTGTCTTAATTTATCTTGGTTCTACATTCCACTATTACTGAATTCATTCACCTCTATTTCTTCTTCCCTATACTCTTCTGGAATAATGAAATAAAATTCCCCTAAGGTGGTCCAGTTGTCATACCAAAAGCTTGAGTTGCCTTCTTTAACTTGCCACTATATCTGATGCACTACCAATTGTCTAACTGCAATCATTTTCTTCCATATACTTGAGGCTTCTTTTGCTTCTGTTAGGATAAGATGCAGTTTCTTACAATATTTTTCCACATGAATGAACTTCATAATGTTGTTTTCATTTTGAAATTCCACTAGAGCTTGCAAAAAAGTTTGAAATATTAAGGATCTAAAACCAACTCCTCCCTTTTGTTTAGGTAGACATAGATCATCCCATTGTATCTAGTGTCTCTTTCTACTTTCTCCATTAATACCCTAATAAAATTTTGCCATTAATCTACGTAGATGTCTAATCACACTAATTGGTGGATTTAGTGCTTAAAGTAGGTGTATTGGCATACTCTGCAAAACATGAGAAATTAAGATAACTCTTCCTCCATAGAATAGTGCTTTACCATGCCATCCTTGTATTCTTCTGCCAATCTTTTTAATAATGATATCATAGAGACTAATTTTGTTCCTTCCATAGAATATTGGGAAACCTAAATATGTTAAAGGAAAACTTCCTTGGCTGATTCCTATTTCTCTCTTTATCCTAGCTATGATTCTTCTCACCACATTTTGATGGACAAGAAAGGAACTTTTATCTAGGTTGATCAATTGTCCAAAAAATACTTCATACTCTTTTAGAGTTGTTGTAATCATCTTGAGAGTTTGTTTATTAGAAAATACAAAAAGAATTGTATCATCTGCATATGACAAGTGATTGATTTCGGGGCTCCACTTTAGGCGTTCCATACCAAACATAGCCTAACTTCTCCATTAGATCATTTAGATACTATGTAAGACCTTTTGCTACTATAATGAATAGAGCAGGGGTGAGAGGATCCCCTTGGTTCACACCTCTTGTTGCATTGAAAAAATCAGATGATTGACCATTGATCTATTATACCCCGGAAGTATTTAAGATTAGGCTTGGGAACTGGAAATGAGAAGCAGCAAAAATTTGAAATTTTTGCCTCAGGATGATTGAGGATACGAGCCATAGAAAGGACCCACGACCTATAGGAACCACCCGTAGTTAGCAGTTATGGGGGGGAGTTGGAACAATGGGCCTAGTAATGACCCGTTAGAAAAAGGTATGACTCGTAGGTAGGAATCGTGGGTTGGTTCTTGAACAGTCAGGGATGGACAGTATGAGTCGTGCTACGACTCGTTGTGAGGAACAATGAGTCGTTGTGAGTGCCCATAGGAAGAGTAGGGAAAATTCCCCATTCAAGTAACAGATGGAACCCACGACTTGTAAGAGGAAGGTACGAGTCGTGATGTGACTCACGGGAGGTTCATAGGTAGTTTCATCAGAGGCAGTAACGAAAGGATATGACAGATTGTTGTTGGATGTAGCGACTCGTCCTGTTGAGTCGTGGTATCAGGACCTGAGAACTGAAGGATGAGGAAGGAAAGTAACGGACAGTCATCCTGCCCTCTTTCTTTGGTTTGTCTGATAATAAGTTATTAGTGAATCTCTGCCCTTTCCTTCGGTTCGTGAGAAGGTTATGCATTCTCAACCAAAGAACAAAGAAGGGACGACTCGTTGTACCACTCGTTGTCACTGGCTTACCACATGGATTTGGAGTCTAGACTCCCACTATATTTTTCAGCTTGTGATATGGTTGAGCCCAAGGCTCCTCATGTTATGATTTAAGATTTATTCATGTATGTTATGAGTTAGCTTCGTCACTATACGATGGTCAGCTTCGTTGAAAAACGATAGAGAGCATATGTATGTTTTTGGGAGTAGTTTCTAGCACTGAGTAGACTAAGGGTCAGTCAACCCTCAGCCTCAGAACTACATTCAAACGTAGGTATGTTCAGATTATTTGGGACCTCTCTTGTGATCTTTCCCTACCCCTAAGGGGCCTTCAGCTTGATATCGATATCATGGTATCATCCTTAGCCTTGGCAAGGCTTTGGACGGCTCTGCCCACTTGAGTGTGATAATCAGGACCATGTAAGCTTTATCGTCATAATATCGGTTATATGACGAGTCTCCCATAGTTCCTAATGATTTCAATTATGCATGCTCATTAGTCATGATAATTATGTTTTCAGTAGGTTTGACCCAATGTTCAGTTTTACTTATGATTATTAGTTTTTTGCTTTGGGTCATTTGATTCATTTATGATATGCAGTTATGTTTAAATCATCTTTTTCAGAGAATAGCACGCAAGCCATACTCTCAGAATCTTACGATGAAATGGTTTATGTTATGCATGATAACTTATTTTACTTACTTAGCAGTTTTACTTACCATACATACTCGATACATTCCACGTATTGACCACATACTCTCTGCTGTGTCGTTTCATGATACAGGCTCAGATATTCAAGCTCAGTCCCGCCATTATCCAGACTCTCAATATTAGCATCTCCCTGTCTCAGTTGGTGAATACTCGTCTTCCAAGGGCCCTTTATCAGTTGTACTTAGTATATTCAGTTTCAGACTAGAGAGAGTTAGTTAGGGTCTTGTCCCATCAGCTCGTTAGTAGTAGAGGCTTTTCAGAAATAACATGTATTCAGTTTCAGCCTTGTGTAATGTATTAAGATGTTACGATATTTTCAGGCTTCCGCTATATTATATATGTTAGACTTCCTCTTGATTATGTTGAATTTAGATGACATATTCATGCCATTGGTTAACTTGGAGTCTCTCAGAGTTCTTTTTCCCGTGTCTTGATCGGGGCCTATGTTCGGGTCGTGACATGATCACAATTGAGTACCAATTTTTAGCCACTATCCTATATACCATATCAATAATAATTTTTGAAAATCCAAAAGATCTCAGCACTTTTGTGAGGAAGAGCATGATAATCTATAATATGCCTTAGTCATAGCCAACTTAAGAACCATATTAGTTGTTTTTGCTCTCAACCTTATGTCCCTTACTATCTCTTGTGTAAGTAGCACATTCTCAATAATACTTTTTCCTTTTACAAAGCCTGCTTGATTCTTTGAGATGATTTGACGAAGAATTCTGCTAAGTCTTTCATGTAACATTCTGTAAATAATCCTGGTTCTGAAATTAGTTAAATTAATTAGCCTAACATCAAAAAAGTAGGTTATATGGTTCTTTTTAGATAAAAAACCAGGTTTTTATGGATTATGAACCTTGGTAATTCATACCCCCTCAAGAAAGCCCGTACGATGTTAATTATGTCCTACTTTACTATGTCCCAACATGTCTATACGGACCACAAGCACTTTCACCATTTAAACCAAACACCACCTCTTTTATTTCCTGCTCTTAGGGATCTGTCTTAAGCTCTATATTCAGTTCAGTGGTGATTTTTCTTGGAATAAATTTAAGTAAAGAGAAATTAGTTGATCTGTTGTCTTCTTTCGCTCGTGATCGCTTAGAGCCCCCCTTCCATTAATAGGTACTCCCAAGCCATCGACCACACCCCCTAGCATAGCCTTGAGCTGTTTCTAAAAAAACTCAATGGCTTTTTCAGCCATTTTCTTATTGATATCCACCCATTCTCCTATTGCAGTTTGAATTATGTCAATCCTTAGACTTTTTCTTCTATCATTTACATGAGAGTGAAAAAAATTTGTGTTTCTTTCTCTGTCTTGAAACCATTACATTCCTAATTTTTGTTTCCAGTATTATTCTTCCATCTTTAGGTATTTGTTCAAATCAACCTGCACTCTCTGTAGTCTTTCCCTATTTTGTGTGGTTGGATATCTCTCAAATTCATCTTCACGAACATGAATAATTTCTTCTAGTGTGGCTATTTTCTTAAAGATATTATTATATTTGAAATACTTCAGGTTCTTAGGATCTGCCTAAACTTTTTCAACTTATGATGAAATATCATAAATTAATTACCACTAAAATCAACCACCCAATGTTGTTTTATCAATTCTACGAATGTATGATGTTTTATCAAAAAGTTTAAAAACTTAAATAGCCTAACAATACATTCAACATCCTGCTCTATTTCTAATACCATTGGTGAGTTATATGATTCCTTTTTATAAATGTTTCACATTCATCCTTGGGAACATGTCCATTAGCTTTCAATTGGATACTATTCTGCTTCACCTATGTTGTCTCCCTACTCGTTTGTGCTTTCTAATTATGGATTGATATGTGGCAGTTTATCTGCCAACTTTTCTGTGTTCTCTCTACTTATTGTTTTATCCAACGTATTTTTCATGCCATCTCCGTCATCTTTTTTTTTCTCTATCTGTATTTGTTCCATTTTTATATAAGTTTTCTTCTTCATTGTTTACCTTATCTCAATTGTCATCATTCCCAACAATAGTACTAACTCCATCCTTGGCAGTCTTTGAGTGATATTCTCCTTCCTTTTTTGATGTATGACTGGTATTTCTAGAGTTATGTTCTTGGTGGTATCTATTGTTTGCAATTTTTTTTACAATTTTTACCCTTTCTTTTGATTTGCCTTGTGTTCAGCCTGTTTACTAGGACTATTGTTCTTGAAGTTTCCTTGCACCCATTCCTCAGTACTTAGTACTTCTTCCTTGCTGTCATATTCTTTGTTTTCTCTATTATTATTGGGTAATTTTTGTTATCCCCTGCTATTTCTTTATCACCTATTGTATTTAGCTCACATTCGCTTAAAGCCTCAAAGGTCTTATTAGTAGTCACTGTGTTCACCTGGTTCCCTATATTTGTTCCCGTCTCTCTTCTCTTCTTATCCTTTATGGCCTTGCTCTTTTTTCCATCCATTCCTGCCCTTTTTGCATATTTCCCACCGCCTTGCCACTAGTTAAGGTATTGATTTGGTTAGAAGCAGTATCGGTACCCTTCATATTTGTTGATTCTTCATGCAATCATGTCGTGTATTGTTTATTAAGTTCCGAGTGAAGAAATCTACATTCTTGTTCGCCATGGCCTTGTAATTTACACTGTTGCAATATTTGGTCATGCAGTCATATTGTATCTTGACCCACTTTGATTTTATTTCCCCCATTGCTTCATCTTCCACAATTATTTTAATTCTTTTAGGATGTTTAGCTAATCGGACTACCTCCACTTTCACTCTTGCACAACTTGGTCTAGTTTTTATTTTGTGGCCAGGTTCACTGTTAACGGCTTTCCTACTGCTGAGGCAAAAAAAACTGCTTCTTTAGAGAAAGAATTGGTGGTAAGTCCGAAAAGCTAATCAATGCAATAGTTATAGATGATTCCTCTTCCGGCAAAAACCAAGGATCCCACTTTATTGGTCGCACCTGCCAATAAACTCCATGTATTTTTAGATAGTATGCTGTTGCAGACATCATGATAACAAAATCCTCAAGAAAAGATAATCTAATTGACATATGCCTATTTTCAATGAGGCCGATATTACAAGGACCTTTAATCTTAAGTTGACTTGGGATGAATTTATGCAATTTGTGAACATCGGTTTTTCCATAAGAAAATTTCCTAAGTATAGCATATTGCAAAGCCTCCTTTATAATTAGTTGTTTTACTTCAAACAATTTCCATGTTACTTGTGGTTCTCTACTGAACATAACCACCGGCTTCGAAGGAACAACCTGTACGGGTGTTGTAGCAACTCGAAGTAAATGATCTGCGAAACTTAATGTAGTAGATGGTAGGATATTGGAGATAGACGACTGAACAGCCTCCTCAAGAGGTTGTCCACCGACCAAATTGTCCATTCCTATCATCGATACCAATGTTTTAATGATTAGGGTTATGAAGGGCTAGAGAACTTATGCCCTTTTTTCTCCTACATACACCATCTTCATTTATCTCTCAACACTTTTTATCTACACTCTCTACATTTCTTATTCTCATTACACTAGAACAGTTACACACTATATGCACATTCTTTCAATTTATTTTATCTCTACATTTTTGCTTTTTTTTGTTTTTTCCAAATTTAGCACATCACTTTTTTCCATATTTTAATATAACAATAACATATCCATGTAATAACACATAATTTCAAACAAGCATTGTAGAAGCCACCATCTGCGATTGGAGCACCGATGAACACTACCACCCTTCTCCTTGGGCTCCCTCTCTTTCTCTCACTACTGCTACCAGTAGCACCACAACTATCTAATTGAAATCCAATGAATTTCTACTACTTCGGAGTTCAACATTATAGAAATGCCGCCATTATCATTCCACTCCTTTTCTCTCCCTCGTCTTGTCACGACCCAAGCATAAACCCTGGACACAACACAGGATTTAAAACCACGAATGGCTCCAAGATAACCCATGATACATGCATAATATAAGCATAAACATACACCAAGCAGAAACATTCATAATATATAGCATAAGTGAAACTCTATAATATCATAAAATTTATAAACTGGGAAAACAAGTCAAGCTGCTAGATATCTATACATCATAATCTAAAAAGCCTCTAACAAAAGATGAGCTGAAGAGACAAGCCCCCAACTTGCTCTACTAAGTCTATAACTGAAATGACTAAAACTAAACATAAGCTAAAAACAACGTCCTCGAATGATGAGGACTTACTACGAATGAGCTGAATCTAGTAAGAAAGTGAATCTAGTAGCAGAGCTAAGACAGAACATACCAACCTATATCATGAGATGATATAGCACAAAATATATGTGGTTAGTACGTTGAATATACTGAGTATGGAGGATAAGTAAAAACATGGGAGTAAGGACAACATGCTATAAATCACGACAGTGAGATAGTCATAAAATATGAGTTTTCCATTATAATATGAAGTACAATGACCCAAGGTTTTGATAGAAAACTCATAAAGCTTATCATGTTTGAAATCATAAGTAAAACTCATAAAGTGATCAATGGGTCAAAATACTATAATTCATGGTATCATAAATCATAGACATCAAGAAACATGAAACATGTGGAATGGTGGGAGATTCTCATAACCAATATACTCTAAGTGAACATCATGAAACCCATCTTGTACCCCTAGTTGGAAGGGTATCCATACCTTGCCAAAGATAAGAACCACGAAAACATGATATCACTCTTGAGCCCAGTAGCGTAAGGGAGACACTCTCAACTGGCAAAGACCCCTTAGCTAGGGGAAAGGGAGAGACTCTTTAATGGCGAGGACCCCTTATCCTACGGCGAAACGTAGTTGTGAGACTTGGTTGAGCTGAACCCCGGCCCACTCGGTGTTAAATAATACTCCCAAAATATACATAGTTCTAATAATCATACTTGAAACATGATAGGTTTTACATGGACTAGTTTAAAATAACATGTATATTTATAAATTACTTAACATACGTGAACTAGCCATGAAAATAATGCTTAAGATTCAGCCATGATACATAAG
The DNA here is from genome assembly GCA_035772735.1 of Datura wrightii. NCBI lineage: Eukaryota > Viridiplantae > Streptophyta > Magnoliopsida > Solanales > Solanaceae > Datura > Datura wrightii. The sequence continues at coordinate 74,702,752 of JASDFA010000007.1, read as the reverse complement.
CTTGATATTCATGATTCATATATACTTGAGTAAATCATGCTAACTTGAAAATAGAGATCCATGAGAGTTTTTCATAGAAATCATGTAATCATAATCATAAAACATAAGTAGAATCATGATAGAATCAATTTAATAAGAGATCATAGAATTTTTGCATAAAAGGGTCTAACCTTAGATATTTATGAAAATAATAATTGTAGACATGGATGAATTAAACTCATTAAGTTAGACTTGAGATTGGGCATAAGGGTGGAAGAAATCCCCCATTCATGACCCCATATACCTGGGCTTGATGAATTCTTTACTAGACTTGAGACGCAAGTGAATTGGAGAAGATGAACCCTAGCTTCCTTTAGAATCCTTGAGAGTTTGATCTTCAATCTATGGTGTTTATAGAATAGAATAGGAGTTTAGGATAAGCTTAACCCTTAATTACCCCCCTAGGAAATCCAAAATGACCTGGTTTACGAGTTAAAAACATAGGAAGTTATGAAAATACCCCTGGAAACTCTCATTGAAAATCAACCCATCCAGTCACCATGGACCACACCACGAGTCATTGTTTGTCACCAAGAATTTGTGGTGACCAGTCATGACATGCTGGACCAAATTTTCACCTATTTAATGTTCATCCAGTGACTCCATACCACGACCCGTTACCAGACATCACGAATCGATACACCCCCTCGTGGTCACTAAAATCATATTGCATACTTTTTAAACTTCACCCCACAATTCATCACTACGACTGGTTACCTGGTCCCATGAGTCATCCCATAACTCATTAAATTAGGACCTTATTTCTAGTGGGAAACCACAACTCATAACCACGAGTCGTCAAGTCGTACCACGACTCGTATGACGATTCGTTCTAAGGGAAATTGCAGATTTTTCTGCTGGTTTCTATTTCATGTCTAGGATCTAGTCTTAGGGACTTTTGAGGTGTTATATTATCTCCCCCTTGAAAATATTCATCCTCGAATGGAGATTAGTAAAGCTAAAAAGATAGGAAAAGAGCTGTAATCCCAGTACTGAATGATCTAGACTGAATACTGATGGAGTGACTAACTCCAAACTGATATATATATACAGAACTAAATTCATTAAACATACATGCATGCTGAGACATGAGATGATCTGAAGGATATGAAACTGAGTAGAGTACTAAGGAAGAAGCTAGTACCTCATACGAAAGTTGAAATGGAATGAAAGAGGTGAGGGTAATGTTATACCCCGGGAACCCAAGGATCAGACCTGGGAGTCAAATGGGGCTGGGAAATGTTGTAGCAGCACAGGATGAGTCGTTAGATGACCCGTGAGGAGACCCCACAAGTCGTCAAGTGGCTCGTGGGATGGTTGGATTGAGCTAAGGAGTTGAGGTCCCCACGGGCGTGGGAACGACTCGTGGTCAGCTACCATGAGTCGTCAGGTCCACCGTGGGGTAAGGTTAAGGGTTTAATAGGAGGTTTGGCAGTGTACCTAACGGATGGCACCCCACGAGTCGTGGTTAGTCCCAATGACTCGTGAGGTGGGTCGTAAGGAAGCCAGTGAATTTTACCTGAGGTTGGGGGCAGTGTACTTGACAGGTGACACGATGAGTTGTTGCCCGTCCTGACGAGTCGTCAGGTCACCTGACAGTTAATTCCTTCGAATCAGTAAGGGCCTTCTCATAATTTCCTACACTCCTAAGACCTAAACTATGTCATTTTGAGGTCGGGACAGGGTCTTTTAAGGGGAAATCATTCATTATAAACCTCATTTGATGCATGTAAGAGTATAGAGGAAAGAGGAAAGGGATTCGAGTTTTCTTCAAATTCTCCAAGTTTCCATCTAGGGCTTTTCAAGGGAGCTATGAATCAAGAAGTTCCAGGTAAGTGGAGTTTTGAATGGGTGGTTTAGTCCCTACCCATGCTTAATTTCTCCCTAATCTTATGTTTAAAACTACCAAATCTCTATGGGTCATAACCCAAGTGTATGTTTCCTCAAAAATCAATATGAGCATGTTGTAGTATGTCTAAAATCATGGGTTCTGAATTATTGGGCTGTTTTCACTTATTTTATTCGATAATTGATGATTTAATCCCCAAAATCTCAGGTGCCCAAATTAGGGGTTTTAGTGAAATTCATTGTTATGGTGATTTCTCAAGCATGATATGAACTTTTAAATTTTAAGCATGTTTTCAATTACTCATGTTATTATGATCATGTTTCCTATAAATCAAGCATTTCAAGTATGATTGAAATTATGGAAAATTCCCACACGTCTCTTATGATTTATGAACTATGATTTTGGCCGATCCACAGGCCAAATTCCATGGCTAGTATTACAAATTCTCAAGTATGTTATGATTATCAGGATTTAATTAGCCATGCCTGTCATGTATGAATTTCTATGAGCACGTTGCATGTTTTGGGAGTAGTACTTAACACCAAGTAGGTTTAGGGCCTAGGTTACGCCTCGAATCTTAGAACTACGTGCCACTATAGGCTATGTTCGGGACCTCCTCAGTGACTATCCCTTTTGCCCTAGGGGCCTCCACGAGTGATATCATGCCTTTCATGGTTCATGTCCTTGGCAAGGCATAAACGGCCTCCCGACTAGGCTTACAGGTCAGGCTCCATGTATGCTCATATGGGGTATGTCGGTTATAGAAATCTCCCACCGTTCCTCATTATTTTAATGCATGTTTGATTATGTTCTTTGGATCAAGTTATGTTTTATGAAATGTTTTTCTCTCATGTTATGACTATGACAGGTTTATGAATATTTTGGAAATCTTGAGCCTTACAATATACTTATGATTTCAGTTCTTATGATCATGATGTCCCCACTCCTATAACTTTTATGTTTTAAGTATCATCTTGCATACCTCACATACTCAATACATTCCAAGTACTGACCCACATATTTTCTATGTTGTATCATTTTATGATACAGGCTCCGGTTCACCGGTTCAGTATCGCTTCTAGCTTGCTCTCAGATCTGCTCTCAGTTCTTAGTTGTGAGTCCTCATGGTTCGAGGGCTTCATGTTTGGATTTTCTCTTTCATCTTTCACAATGTTGGGGTAAGTTGGGGTCTTGTCCCTTCAACCCTTCTATTATGATAGAGGCTTTCAGATCTAATTGTAGTATTCAGCTATCTACACTTGGATCATGTATCATTGTTTCTTATGTTTCATGTCTCATTTTCATTTTAATTCATGAATATTAAGCTAAGTCTTCCGCCTGATGTGAATGGTTTAGTTATCTCATGCCATGGGTTGACTTGGGGTCCCTCGGGGCACCTCATCCCGTGTCTACAATTCGGGTGTAATCTCAGATCGTGACAAACTTGGTATCAGAGCAATAGGTTCAGATGTGTCCTAGGGAGTCTAAAAGCAGCGTTAGGTAGAGTATTTTTCATGGGTTTGAAGCACGTCACACTTATGATGAAAAGGATACTAAACATTTTAGGAAATATTCCCTTCTTTCATGATCTAAGTCATGCAATGAAAAGTCTCTCCGCCCTTCTAATCTGTGCTATTCGTGATTGCAAACTTATGGCCCCCAGAAGAATGAACGGAAGGAGGAACAGAAATGATGAAGGCCACGGAGGTGGCAATGATCATGGGCATGAGCAAGCCCCACCTGTTCAGGAGCCCCAGGCACTAGAGCCAGCTGCCCACGCTGATTTTCGGGTGGCTATTCGGATGTTGGCGCGGGCTTTGACCACTCAGGTCAACCAACAGGCCATTGCGTATGTCCTGCAGAATGGTAACACAGCGACGTATCGGATTAGATACTTTTTTAGGATGAACCCTCTCGAGTTCACGGGATCAAAGGTGGACGAAGATCCACATGACTTCATTAAAGGAATCTTGAAGGTCACTTAGGTCATGGGAGTGACAAATGAGGAGTGTGTTGATTTGGCCTCTTATTAGAAAAAGGAGGTCACTTATATTTTGTACAAGCAATGGAAGGACAGCAAGGTAGTGGGAGCGGGTCCTATTAGCTGGGATGAGTTCCACATAGCCTTTCTCGACAGGTTCTTCCCTCGGGAGATGAGGAACTAAAAGAAGCGTAGTTTGTTAACCTCAAACAGGGTAAGATGACAATGTTAGAATATTCACTTTAGTTCATTCGCCTATCAAAGTATGCCCCGGAGTTAGTTATGGACCAGAGGACGTGGGTGAACAGATTCGTGCAGGGAGTAGCCGAATATCTGGACAAGGACTACAGAACAGCCATGCTTCATCAGGATATGGACTATCTACGGATAGTCCTTTATGCCCAGCAGATGGAGGAAGCTCATATGAGGCAAAGAGAGGCCAAAAGGGCCAGAACTGATAGCTACAAATCCTCCCAGCCGAGGCCAGGAGGTGGGCCTCACTAGTAGTCCCAACACAGGTCTATTACACCAGCACCATCTTCAGCCAGTACCCTATCCAGGCCTCGGGACGATCAAAGGAGTAGGATCTCAGGTTCAAGGGGTCAGATTAGCATGCGCATGAAGCGCACATTCCCATCTTGTGCTAGTTGTGGCAAGAACCACCCAGGGAGGCGTTTGGTAGGCTCAAATGCTTGTTTTGGGTGTGGCAAACCCAGACACAGGCTCAGGAATTGCCTCACAGCCAGGTCATGGGGTGGTGGAGCCCGCACTCCAGTAGCTAGTTTAGCACCTCCAGTGGCACGTCCTACTCAACAGGGTACTTCAACTTTTGGCGGCTAGCGCCAGAACCGGTTTTATGTACTTTGCTCTTGACAGGAGTAGGAGACTTCTCTCGATGTGGTCACGAGTATGTTGAGAGTCTTTCATATTGATGCTTATGCTTTGTTTGACCAGGAGCTACACTGTCTTTTGTGACACCTTACATTACTAGTAACTTTGGAGTCAATCCTAAAATTTTGTCAAAACCATTTTTTGAGTCTATTCCGATTGGGGATTCAGTCGTAGCGAGACGGGTATATAGAGGTTGCCCCATTACAGTATTGCATAAGGTTACCTCCACAGACTTAGTAGAATTGACTATGACTGATTTTGATATTATTTTGGACATGGATTTGTTGTTCGCATGTTATGCTTTTGTTAATTGTAGAACCCGAGCGGTGGAGTTTCGGTTTCCACGTGAATCAATTTTACAATGGAGGGGTAGTTTAGCGGTATTGATAGGCCGCTTTCTCTCCTGTCTCAAGGCTAAGAAAATGATTTCTAAGGGTTGTATTTACTATTTGGTTAGGGTTAAGGATGCCATGTCCGAGACCCCGACCATTTAGTCAGTTCCCGTGGTATGTGACTATCCCGAGGTATTCCAGATGACCTACCAAGTGCTCTTCCCGAGAGGGAGATTGATTTTGAGATTGACCTTTTACCCGTCACGCAGCCCATATTGATTCCTCCTTACTCCATGACCCCAGCTGAGCTAAAAGAGTTAAAGGAGCAGTTGAAGGATTTGCTAGATAAGGGTTTCATTAGACTGAGTAAGTCTGCATGGGGTGCCCCAGTGTTGTTCATCCGGAAGAAAGATGGATCCCTTCGAATGTTTATTGACTATAAGAAGTTGAACAATGTCACCGTCAAGAATAGATACCCTTTACCTAGGATTGATGACCTATTTGATCAGCTTCAAGGTGCCAAGTACTTCTCCAAGATAGACCTCAGGTCCGGGTATCACCAGCTCAGGGTTCAGGAGAGCTATATCCCGAAGACTGCTTTTAGGACCCGATATGGCCATTATGAATTTGTTGTCATGTCTTTTAGACTAACCAATTCCCCTGCAGCTTTTATGGACCTGATGAACAGGGTATTCAAGGCATATCTAGACATGTTCATGATCGTGTTCATTGACGACATATTGATATACTCCAAGAGAGAGAAGGAGCATGCCGCACACCTGAGGGTAGCACTCCAGACCCTCAAGGATAACCAGCTATATGCCAAGTTCTGCAAATGTGAGTTCTGGTTGAATTCAGTTGTATTCTTGGGACATGTAGTGTTAAGAGAAGGTATAAGGGCGGACTCCCAGAAAATAGAGGCAGTGAAGAACTGGCCTAGACCGGCAAACCATTCGGAGATCAGGAGCTTTTTGGGCTTAGCAGGTTACTATCAGAGGTTCGTAGAAGGTTTCTCATCCATTGCAGACCCATTGACTAGATTGACTCAGAAAAAGGTGAAGTTCCAATGGTCGGAGGCTTGTGAGAAGAGCTTCTAGGAATTGAAGGACCGACTCACTTCAGCACTGGTGTTGACTTTACCGGAGGGCACCGATGGCTTTTTTGTATACTGTGATGCTTCGAGGGTCAGACTGGGATGTGTACTGATGCAGCACGGGAAAGTCATAGCATATGCTTCCAAACAACTGAAAATTCACGAGAAGAATTACCCGACCCATGATCTTGAATTGGCCGCGGTGGTGTTTGCTTTGAAGATATGGCGACCCTACTTTTATGGTGTTCATGTAGATGTATTCACTGACCACAAGACCTTACAATATGTGTTCACACAGAAGGATCTCAATCTTCAGCAACGGAGGTGGTTGGAGCTACTTAAGGACTATGACATAAATGTCCTTTACCACCTGGGTAAGGTCAACGTGGTAGCAGATTCCCTTAGTAGACTCTCTATGGAGAGTGTGTCACATGTGAGTGAAGACAAGAAGGAACTGGTGAAGGAGGTGCATCGACTTGCACGGTTGGGGGTTAGGTTAGTTGGCTCGACCGATGGTGGTGTAGTTGTCTAGAATGGATCAGAGTCGTCCTTGGTAATGGAGGTGAAGGCTAAGAAAAATGAAGGTCCAACATTGGTAAAGTTGAAAGAAGCTGTTCAAAATCAGAAGGTAGAAGTCTTCTCCAAAGGGGGAGATGGGGTACTTCGGTACCAGGGTCGCTTATGTGTTCTGAAAGGGGGTGATTTGAGGAGCTGGATGTTGCATGAGTCTCATGGATACAGATATTCTATCCATACAGGTGCCACCAAGATGTATCATGCCTTGCGGGAAATCTACTAGTTGAATGGCATGAAGAGGGACATTGCAGAATTTGTAGCCAAGTGTCCCAATTGCCAACAAGTGAAAGTGGAGCATCAGAGGCCGGGAGGTGTACTTCAGGATATCAACATTCCTACTTGGAAGTGGGAAGGAATCAACATGGACTTCATAATAGGTTTGTCCCGCACTCATAGACAGTATGACTCCATTCGGGTTGTGGTGGACAGGTTAACCAAGGCTGCTCATTTTCTATGGGTCAAAACCACCGATTTAGCGGAAGATTATGCCAAATTATACATCCGAGGGTTGGTTAGATTGCATGGAGTGCCCTTGTCCATCATATCGGATAGAGGTACTCAGCTCACCTCTCAGTTTTGGAGATCTTTTAAAAAGGGACTTGGTACCCAGGTCAAGCTTAGCAAGACATTTCATCCGCAAACAGATGGCCAGGCGGAGCGGACTATCCAAACTCTCGAGGACATGTTGAGAGCTTGCGTTATTGATTTCAAGGGTAGTTGGGATAAGCATTTACCTCGTATTGAGTTTGCCTTCAACAACGGCTATCACTCTAGCATCCAAATGGCACCGTTCGAGGCTCTTTATGGGCGAAGGTGTAGATCGCTCAATGGGTGGTTTGAAGTTGGTGAGGCTTCATTGGTGGGTCCATATTAAGTCCATGAGGCTATGGAGAAAGTTTAGTTGATAAGCGAAAGGCTAAAAACAGCTAAAAGTCGCCAAAAGTCTTATGCGAATGTGAGGAGAAGAGAGCTTGAGTTCGAGATTGATGATTGGGTGTTTTTGAAGGTATCTCCCATGAAGGGAGTAATGAGATTCAGAAAGAAAGGAAACTCAGCCCCTGCTATATTGGTCCATACTGAATTGTGAGACGAGTGGGTAAAGTAGCCTATGAGTTAGAGTTACCTTCAGAGTTAGCTTCAGTTCATCCTATATTTCACGTATCGCTCTTGAAAAAGTGCTTGGGAGATCCATCCTTAGTGGTTCAGGTGGAAAGTGTTGGTGTCAAGGATAGCCTCAGTTACAAGGAGATTCCCGTTGCAATCTTAGATCGTCGGGTACGGAGGTTGAGGAACGAGGAAGTAGCTTCAGTAAAGGTTTTATAGAGAAATCAGCATGTCGAGGGAGCTCCGTGGGAAGCCGAAGCGGATATGATAGCTAAATACCCCCATTTGTTCCCTACTAACTTACTTTCAGTTTGAGGTATCAGTTTTTGCCCTAAACCTCTATTCAGTTTTTAATGTTTCGTTCATGCGTACAAGTTTGTTTTATGATATGATATATGCATGTGATGTCTCAATTCAGTCCAGCTAAGTAGTTCTTTTCGGAGGTAGTCGTTCCGTCAGTTTTCTACTTAATGATCAGAATTTGTATATGGTTATTGCTTGTTTTTGGGTTTTCTACATGTTTATAATATTCGAGGATGAATGTTCCCAAAAGGGAGATATTGTTATACCCCAGGTACCCAAGGATCAAACCCGGGAGTCAAATAGGGAAAAATTTGGGAAATGTTGCAGCAGTGCAGGACGAGTCATTAGACGACCTGTGAGGAGACCCCACGAGTCATCAAGTGGCTCGTGGGATGGTTGGACTGACTGGGGAGTTGAGGTCCCCATGGGCATGGGAACGACTCGAGGTCAGCTACCACGAGTCGTCAGGTCTGGCGTGGGGTAAGGTTGAGGGTTTAATAGGAGGTCTGGTAGTGTACCTAATGGATGGCACCCCACTAGTCGTGGTCAGTCCCAACGACTTCTGAGTGTCATGAGCAAGCCAGGGAATTTTACCTGAGGCTGGGGTGTGACACCTTGGGAAATATTTAGTTATTATTTGATGTTTGTATGTTATGTTAAGGGAAGTACGGGTTGTATATTGATCATAGATGACAAGGGAAATGTGTACGAATGGAAAAACAAAGAGTATGTAAAGTTTATAAATTAGGGTCAACTTTAAATGACCATATCTCCCAATATATGATGAACTAGAAGCCCCACAACCTATCAAATTAAATATCTTCGAGTCTAGTTTCATAACATCAAACGGTTCATCAATCGGAGTTTGGAATAAAAAGTTATAAGTGTTTTACGGAGCACTATCGGGCAGTGACATGGCCACCGCCCAAACACCTTTATATTTTAAGTTTTTGGTTATGAAATCATTTTCAAAATTTCTAGGTTTGAGGTGCTTGATTACCCTATGAAATCCTCTTTCTTTTCCATTAGCAAAGCCTTAGAAACCAAGAGGAAATCCCTCAAGAAAATACCATCAAAACTCAAACAAAAGTTGATGGAAGTGAAGGCAACATTGCGGTGAAGTTGTTGCTGCCTTGTAGCTTCGTTTTGGCAGTGTTGTTGCTGCGTTTTTGGGACTATTTTTTGATACTTTTATACTCCATCTTATTAGGAATTGTTCATAAAAAATAGTAAGTCACTTCCCTCTTTTGAAATCTCTAATAAGTGTTTGAATTTTTGAAGAAGAAAGTTATGGTTTGTATGTTGGCTTGTTGTAGTTGTTGTGCTGTTATTTTGCTGCTTTTTGGGTAGCAAGATTTCTGCGTTATTGGGAAGTGATTTGGAGGAAAATACTCCTATTATATCCAACAATATTCTCATGCCAAGTGTAAGTGTTTCTAATTGCTTAACTTGCCTAAAAATCCTAGCTAAAGCTAGAAGTTGGAGGTTATGTTGGGCTGCCGTTGTTGGTATGTTGTTGTTGAAGTTCTGATCGTTTTTTAAGGTTGGAATAGCTGTGTTTTTCTGAGATATACTCTATATTTGTGGTAGTTTTTCATGAGAAAAGTGAGGTAACTTTCCTACCTCTATTTTTCCCCAAAGTTGTAGAACAAGTTGAAATAAGAAATGCTAAGTGTTGCCTTATTTGTTTGTGTTGTGACTGCCTATTGATGTAACATTTTGGCTGGATAAATTGTCTTCAAACGACCTTGTCACTTGGTGATAAACTCAAGTAATTTAAGGGGCTAAAGTTCTGGTTGTTGAAAGAAATAAACGACATAAGAAAGCTCACAGGAAAAAAAAAGGTATGTAAGGCTCTCTTTGTCTCTTAATTTTCAAGCCCGAATTCATGCCGAGGATTAATATGGCATTCTCCTATACTTGAGCTTCTGTAGTAGCATATTATGGTTCTTCCCAGTTGTTAGAATTACTTGGTATTAAGTTGTGTATTTTCTAAAGAGTTGGAACACATGAATGTAAAGCGGAGAGGGCAATTGCATTCGATTATGGTCATAGTTGTAAATTGATACTGAAGTCCCCTCGGCGTGGGAACTATGAGCTAGTCCTTTACATTACATTATGTTTTTGTGGTTTCAGAGTTGTTTCACATTATCGTTTCTAAGGAAATTGGTAAACATGGCAAGGCCACGAAGCGCGGGCAAACCTAATAGTTGAAATCGATTTTAACTCAATGAGGGTTAACGAGGGTAACAAAATGGAATTTACATACAATAGTTACCTACCCTCTTGCCTAGGGCCATGAGAAGCTTCCTCGATCCCTCTCCCTTAAGCTAAGAGACTAATTAACACATTTCTTAATTAACTGATACGTTAAACTTGGAAGATAGAACCCGAATGGGTAAACTATTGATATTTCTATGGGACCGTCTTTATTTCCAGGTTATGCACAATATCTTGATGTTAACATGTTATACAAAAATCATAATATATATAAGTTTATGCTTACGTTCAAACTACGCGCTAAAGCAGCAAGGATTGCCTTTAGAAAGTCGCTATATGTTTATTAGATCTCTTGAGTTATCTAGACCTCCTGAGAATTGCAGGCTTTAAGTAGACACATCGCATGTTCTTTGAAAGTTGTAGATGTGTAAGGAAATTAACCTAAGTGTAAAAGTTGAGGCGCTAGTGGCAAAGGAGAGATAAGAGTAAATGTTAGACCTTTTAAGGTAATATGTGAGGTATATGCCTTATGTCTGTAGTTGATTTCAAGAACCTTTGAGCGACGTTAAAATATGAGCAAGACAAGTTTAAGAGAAAAGGTTGTCAATTAGGTAATAAGGTAAGTGCGTACAAGAATTGCTGGAATAGTGAACACGAGAGTAAATAATTAGGTAGGGAATGACGAATCCTGTTTGGAAAAGAATTTAAGATGAATACGAAAAGTAGAGCTAAAGGTTGTTAAATTTGATGATAAGTGTTATGATTGTTAATGAATTAGGAAAATAGCTAGCAAGATTTACCCTGTTCTAAAGATGTTTAGCAAAAGAGTTATAAATAAAGTTGTTTATATTCAGTTGTGTTAAGCTAATGAAAGGCCAGTAAAGTGTTAACTCCTTAAGAAATAATTAGAATCGAATATTTTGAGATAGTAACTCAAGTTAAAGAGAAGTTCTTCATTGTACTTTTAAACAATTATCTTTGATTGTTTGTTCTAAGAGTTGGATTAACTTTTTCAAGTTTTAAAGGATTTTATTTTCCTTTGAAGTTCCTAAACTATTTATAATGCTGCTAAGCTTTTCTAAGCTCCTCATATATTGCAAAGTTTCACACGAGCCTTTCCTATATTGTCTAAAGCACGCCAATAAGTCTTTATTTATCTTAAGGAAGCCCCTAGATAGTTGCCTAGAATTTTTATATTAAAGAGCTCCAAGTTTGAGATACACAAGTTATATCTTCCTGTTCATAAGTTACCTTGAGATGTGATATGATGTGCAATGAATGAGGTATGCTCACAATTCTTGATATGAATGTATGAAAGTCAAACAAGTATAAGCACGAAATGAATGCTAATCTTGTTAATAGAAAATGTTAGCTTAAGTTATTCCTCTCCGCTCCTCGTATTAGAATTGCTAGGAGATGTTTAAAATCATGAACGTGAGTCTACACATGTTTTTATGATATTCCAGTTCTAGGAACTTCCCTAGAATTCATTCACAGCATATGTAAGTATTTAAATGCTAAATGAAAGACCTGTATGTGTATGGCATAATTATAGTATTAGGGGTCGTGGTAAGATCCTACACATGTTATACTTACTAATCGGCATATTTTATGGTTTTCAGTATTCAGATAGTTTGTATGAGCTCTGTTAGCTCCGTTTATGATTGTGATTAAGATTTGTTTTTATTTTACCCCGATGTGGTACACCGACTGGATATCTTTTTATTTTACCCCAGTGTGGTACACGACCGGAGATATTTTTATTTTACCTTAGTGTGGTACATCAGTTGGAGATATTTTTATTTTACCCCGGTGTGGTATATTGGTCGGAGATATTTTTACTTTACCCCAATGTGGTACACCGGCTAGAGATATTTTTATTTTACGCTAGTGTGGTACATCAACTGGAGATATTTTTATTTTACCCCTGTGTGGTACACCGACTGGACGAATTTTATATATGGATTTACGGTTGGCTGGTCGCTGACATTACAGTTATAGTTTCTTTCTTGTGCATTTCTTAATTGCATTTTCATCTCATTATATAGTTATTATCAGGTTTCAGTTTCCAGGATTCCGGGTTGTTATCATTCCTTATTCCTGGTTCAGTTATCTTAAGTTCAGTTATGTTATAGTAAGTTGTTATCAATTATAGGTTGCAGAGTTCCAGGTTATATTTATCCTTTATATGTTTATGTGCTAAGACAATTATTACAGGATTGTTATCTCATGGTTACAGTTTCATCCTTAATACCAGTACATTTCATTCGTACTGATGTCCCCTTGCTTGGGGACTTGCGTTCGTGTCGCAGGTGCAAGTAGCGGTCAGGATGGACAGTTGAGTAGAAGTTAGTGAGATCAACAGATTGTTGGTATGCTCCTTTCTTCCTGGAGCTAGGACTTAGTTATTTATGCTTGAGTTTTGAGATGCAGGTATGGGTAGGTCGGAGCCCTGTTCCGACTATCATTCAGTTTACTCTTTAGAGACTTTGTGGACTTAGTGTGTACAATTTTATTCAGTTTATGGCCTCGTCGGCTTATTGTTTCTTGGTTTAGCACACTAATTGCCTTGGTTGCATTTCAATTGTTTACCCCATATTGTTGAGACCTTATGGGTCCAGTTTATTCTTCAGTTGATTGTGATAGGTGGCCTAGATGGCCTAAGTGTTACAGTTACAGATGTCATATATCAATCATGAATCGAGTGCCAGTTGCGCCCTACCCCAGTTTTGGGACGTGACATGGGGGCAGTGTACTTGACGTGCGACATGATGAGTTGTTGCCCGTCCTGAAGAGTCGTCAGGTCACCCGTTAGGGTCGCCTGGCAGTTAATTCCTGCAAATTAGTAAGGGCCTTCTCGTAATTTCCTACACTACTAAGACCTAAACTACGTCATTTTGAGGTCGAGACAGGGTCTTTTAAGGGGAAATCATTCATGATAAACCTCATTTGATGCATGTAAGAGTATAGAGGAAAGAGGAAAGGGATTAAAGTGTTCTTCTTCAAGTTCTCCAAGTTTCCATCTAGGGATTTTCAAGGGAGCTAAGAATCAAGAAGTTCCAGGTATGTGGGGTTTTGAATGGGTGGTTTTAGTCCCTACCCATGCCCAATTTCTCCCTAATCCTATGTTTAAAACTACCAAATCTCTATGGGTCATAACCCAAGTGTATGTTTCCTCAAAAAATCAATATGAGCATGTTGTAGTGTGTCTAAAATCATGGGTTCCAAATTATTGGGTTGTTTTCACTTATTTTATTCGAGAATTGATGATTTAATCCCCAAATCTCATGTGCCCAAATCATGGGGTTTTAGTGAAATTCATGCTTATGGTGATTTCTCAAGAATGATATGAACTTTTGATTTTTAAGCATGTTTTCAATTACTCATGTTATTATGATCATGTTTATTATAAATCAAGCATTTCAAGTATGATTGAAATTATGGGAAATGCCCACATGTCGCTTAAGATTTATGAACTATTATTTTGGCCGATCCACGGGCCCAATTCCATGGCTAGTATTATAAATTCAAAATCATTTTATGATTATCAAAATATAACTAGCCATGCATGTCATGTATGAATTTCTATGAGCACGTTGCATGTTTAGGTAGTAGTACTTAACACCGAGTAGGTTTGGGGCCTAGGTTATGCCCTGAATCTCAAAACTACGTGCCACCATAGGTTATGTTTGGGACCTCCTCAGTGACTACCGCGTTTTCCCTATGGGTCCTCAACGAGTGATATCACGCCTTTCATGGTTCATTCCCTTGGCAAGGCATGAACGACATTCCGACTAGGCTTACAGGCCGGGCTCCATGTGTGCTCATATGGGATATGTTGGTTATAGAAATCTCTCACTGTTCCTCATTGTCTTTATGCATGTATGATTATGTTCTTTGGCTCAAGTTATGTTTTATGAAATGTTTTTCTCTCATGTTATGACTATGAAAGGTTTACGAATATTTTGGAAATCTTGAGCCTTATGATATACTTATGATTTCAATCCTTATGATCATGATGTCCCCACTCCTATAACATTTATGTTTTAAGTATCATCTTGAATAACTTGCATACTCAGTACATTCCAAGTACTGACCCGCATATTTTCTATGTTGTATCGTTTTGTGATACAAGCTCTGGTTCACAGGTTCAGCATCGCTCCTAGCTTGCTCTCAAATCCGCTCTCAGTTCTCAGTGGTGAGTCATCATGGTTCGAGAGCTTCATGTTCGGATTTTGTATGTCTTTTAGCTTTTGGAATGTTGGGGTTAGTTGGGGTCTTGTCCCTTCAACCTGTCTATTATGATAGAGGCTTTCAGACCTAATTGTAGTATTCATCTATCTACGTTTGGATCATGTATCATTGTTTCTTATGTTTCATGTCTCGTTTTCATTTTAATTCATGATTATTAAGCTAAGTCTTCCGCCTTATGTGAATGGTTTAGTTGTATGCTCACGCCATAGGTTGACTTGGGGTCCCTCGGGGCACCTCGTCCCGTGTCTACGATTCGGGTGTTCTCTCGAGTTGTGACAGGTAATTGGCCATCATATCTGCTTCGACTTCATAAGTAGCTCCTTCTACAAGATGAGATTCCTCTAAAGGACTTTCAATGAAGCGACCTCCTTTTTCTTCAACTTTCAAACTTGTTGGTCAAAAATCTCAACTGTAACCTCCTCATAGATGAGGCTATCCTTCACCCTAATACTCTCGACAAGCACAACTAGAGACGCATCGCCAATGTACTTTTATAGCAAAGGCACATGGAATACTATATGAATTGATGCCAATACTGTAGGCAACTCCAACTCACAAGCCACATTGCCTACACGCCTCAAAATCCTATAAGGACCAACATATCGGGAACTGAGCTTCCCCTTCTTGCCAAATATCATCACCCTCTTCATGGGTGACACCTTCAGAAACACCTAATCTTCCACTGTGAACTCAAGCTCTCTTTTCATTGCATCCACATAGGATTTGTGATGACTTTGAGCTATTTTCAGCCTTTCTCTAATAAGCTAAACCTTCTTCATAGACTCATAAATTAAATCGGGCCCTATCAATGTATCCTCGCCTACCTCAAATCATCTAATAAATGATCTACATCTACGACCATAAAGAGCCTCAAACAGAGCCATCTAAATACTTGAGTGGTAACTATTATTGTAAGAAAACACAATAAGAGGCAAGTGATCATCCCAATTACCCTTGAAATCAATCACGCAAGCTTTCAATATGTCCTCTAGAGTCTGAATGGTCTGCTTAGCCTGACCATTGGTCTATAGATGAAATGCGATGCTAAGCTTAACTTAAGTATCAAGGCCCTTCTAAAATGACTTATAAAACTGTGAAGTGAACTGAGTACCCCTATATGAGATAATGGACAATGGGACTTTATGCAACCTGACTAGCTCCCAAATATATAGTCTAGCATAATCCTCAATTTAATTTGTAGCCTTCGCTGGTAGAAAATGCACTGCCTTACTCATTCGGTTCATAATTACCTATATAGATTCATGTTGTTGGCATGAATGAGGCAACCTTGTAATTAAGTCCATGTTTATCTCTTCCCACTTCCAACTAGGAACACTGATATCTTGAGTCGTACCTCTTGGTCTCTGGTGCTCAACCTTAACCTATTAGCAATTTGGACACTTAGCCACGAATTCAGCAATGTCCTTCTTGATGTCATTCCACCAATAGACTTCCCGTAGATCACTATATGTCTTAGCTGGGTGGATAGAATACCAAGAGTTGTGAGCCTCTCTCAATATTTTCTCTCTCAAGTAATCCACAACGGGAACACATAGTCGGCCTTGATATCGTAGTACACCATCTCCCCTTGTGAGAAAACCTCCACCTTTTGATTCTGGACTACTTCCTTTAACTTGACCAAGATAGGATCCTTGTCTTGTTTTGCCTTAACTTCTATCACCAATAAAGATTCTGAACCATATTGAATAATGACACCACCATCCGCTGAATTCGTAAGGCAAACCCCTAAGCTAGCGAGCCTTACATCTCTAACCAACTGCTTCTTTCCATCTTCCACATGATCTACACTCCCTATGGACATCCTGCAAAGAGCATCAGACACTACATTAGCCTTTCTTGGATGATAAAGAACACTCATGTCATAGTCTTTAAGAAGCTCAAGGTATCTTCTTTGCCACAAATTTAGGTCCTTCTAACTAAACACATATTGGATGCTCTTATGGTCCGTGACCACACCAACATGCAGTCCATATAAATAGTTCCTCAAAATCTTCAAAGCAAACACCACTGCTGTTAAGTCAAGATCATGCGTCGAGTAATTCTTCTTATGAGTCTTAAGCTATCTCGAAGCATATGCATTGACCTTACCACACTTCATTAACACACACCTGAAGCCAACTCTAGAGGTATCACAATGCACTACAAAGCCATTAGTGCCCCCTGGCAGGGTTAAAATCAAAGTAGAAATGAGACGAGCATTTAACTCCTAAAATCTCTTCTCACAAGCATCGAACCACTACCTTCTTCTGAGTCAACCTGGTCAAAGGTGAGGTAATGGATGAGAATCCCTCTACAAACCTCCTGTAATAACTAGCTAGGCCTAGAAAGCTTCTAATATCAGTAGGATTGATAGGTCTAGGACAATTCGTTATCGCCTCAATCTTTTGAGAGTCTACCTGCACACCCTCAATAGACACCACATGACCAAGAAATGATATTGACTTCAACCAAAACTCACACTTGTTGTACATAGTAAAATAGGTGACGGTCCTTAGAATCTGCAACACATCCCCAAATAAGTAGCCTACTCCTCCTCACTCCGAGAGTATACCAAAATATCGTCTATGAAGAAAATGACAAACATATCCAAATATTTCTTGAATCCCTATTCATCAAATTTATAAAAGCTACATGAGAATTCATTAGTCCAAAATACATAACTATAGATTCATAGAGACCATACTGAGTCCTAAAGGTTGTCTTCGAAATGTCACACTTTCTAACTCTGAGCTGGTGATAGCCGAATATGAGGTCTACCTTGGAAAAATAACTAGCGCCCTGAAGCTGATCAAACAAGTCATCAATCCTGGGAATGGGATACTTATTCTTGATTGTGACTTTATTTAATTGACGGTAGTCGATACACACTCTGGGAGAACCATCTTTTTTCCGCACGAATAGGACTAGAGAACTCCATGGGGACTTACTAGGCCAGATAAAATCCTTATCTAATAGATACTTCAACTGTTCCTTTAACTCTTTAAGCTCATCTGGAGCCATCCTGTAAGGAGGAATGGATATAAGCTTTATATAAGGGAGAAGGTCTATCCCAAAGTCAATCTGCCACTTTGGGAGAGACTCTTGGCAAATCATCTGGGAACACCTTGGGATACTCACAAACAACTAGGACTGACTGAAGAGTCGGGGTTTTAGACTTGGAATTCTTGACTTGAAATAAATGATATACACAACCCATGGAAATCATCTTCCATGAATTAAGACAGGAGACAAAGGGACCTATAAGCACTGCGGAACTACCCTTCCACTCTAGTACTGGTTCACCCAAAAATTGAAATTCTATTATTAGGGTTCTACAATATACTCAAGAATAGCAAGAATACAATCAATCCATGACAAAGATAACATCAAAGTCGGCCATGTCTAACTTTACTAGATCAGCTGAGGTGACTTTCTGGAGATTTATAACTGGGCAATTTCTATATACCCTCTGTGCTAAAACTAACTCACCGACATGAGTAAAAACTGAGAAGGGTTCTAAGAGCATTTCAGGACTAACACCAAAACTAATAGAAACATAGGGAGTCACAAAGGATAATGTGGCCCTTGGATCTGCAATGCATAAACATCAAGGTGAAAAATTCGTAACATACCTTTGACCACATCTAGTGAGCTCTCTTGCTCCTAGCATGATGAAAATGCATAGATATGGTTCTAGAGCTGTCCGCCACGTGCACTAGATGATATACCCTACTAGGATGGTGATGAGTTGGTAATTTACCAACTCATTAGGCTCTTAGACAGAAGTTTTTGCTCGATTTTCAAGTTTTTTAGGTCAATTTTATTCTCTTTCTCCTTGATCTTTGTATTTATTTAATTTGAGTAGAAATAGCATGAAATTGAGCAAAAAACATGAAAATAGAGATGACGACTGGCGCTTCACCAAAGGACACCGGTGAAATACCAGTGGTCCACAAATACCTACTATGCTGAGGAAGATTGGCTACCAGCGGATCGCGGATCAGCATCAGCAAACCACTAGTGCCAACACTAAATTGCTCTGGAAATCACTAACCATCAGCTGGGACCAACCAGTGGATCGCGGAGTAGCACCGACGAACCGCCACTGTCTCATAAGTGATGCTCGTCTGAAAAGGGAAAAAGTGTCCAGCTCAGAAAAAGAGGAGCATTTTTGTACCCTACTTTTGTACATCTCAAAAAGGAATTGAACATTCTATTTTATTATTATTCTATTGGGAATTGTATTGAATTAGAGAGAAGTAGAGAGAGAGAAGCACTCATCTTCTTCTTTGAAAAGGTAGAAAACTCCATTGGAGATCAAAACCTTGTGCTTGAATTTTTCTTACTCATTTTGTTGAATGGATATTGAATTATTATTAAATGCAATGTCTTCTTCTACTTGCATGAGTAGCTAAATTCCTTGCTAGGGCTGAGTGAATGATTGGGGCTGATTTGGATTGGGTATTATTCAATTGATCATAGACTTACTAAATTAGTATAATTCTAGTATACCATATAAGTTTTAATCTACATACTCATAGTTGCAAACGTGGGTTGTATTTACTTACTCAAATTTTGCTTCAAAAAGGAATTTAGAATATGGGTGATGAAACATTAGTGGATAATCGGGTGTTGATCATGTGGGATTGGGTTAGAGATATCCAAAACCCATTGTTAAACACTCATTAAGAATCAAAACTAGAGATAGTTGATTCTTACCCAAGTTGATGTGGTTTTTGTGAAAAAGACTTTGGAGTTTGAGAAAACCCAAGGTATAAGGCACCTAATTGGTTGAAAGACGTAAGGTGCCACCTCATCCACAACTAATTATACTATTGAGTAATACTAGGAGCTGTTAATAATCCCAATTGGATGATGCCCCGATAATATCATACCCCTATTAGTCTCTCCTTTGGTATTTTCTACACCTTGTCCTTGTTTTCGTGAGAAAATTTTGTAATTCAATTGAGAAGTTGTGATTTCCCTAATTTTTACTTTATTGTTGTTGAGACATTGATGCAAGTTACTTCAATTTGATAGAAAACTCTTGCGGATCAACTACTATTCCCTGTGGGATTCGACCCTGACACTCATCGAGTATATTTGTTTTTTCAACGACCGTTTACACTCTCTCGTTAAGAGGAGTGAATTTGTACGTTATCAGATGGCGAGCTGCTGAAGAGTTGGTTGGGGAATGACCTCTACCATTACCCTATCTAGCTGAAGGACAATTTTTGAGTCTGTGACCGAGCTTCTTACACCAAAAACAAGCATCTGAACCAACTAAGAATTCTCTAGGGTGGTTCCTACCACACTTCTTGCAAGCTGGGAATATGAGTCCTACTAACATGCTCCCCTGAGTTTTAGAGCCAGGTGCTCTACCCCTTTGATAACCTCTAGACCTAGATGGAATATTAGCTAACGATGGAGTTGGGGCTGATGACCTCTGATGGGACTGTGAGCGATACCCACCACATGTCCTCTATCGAGAGTACTCAAAGTTCCCTATCCTAGCCCTTTTGGTCTCCCTCTCCTTCTCCTTTAACTTCTCCTCTTCAATAAACTGTACATGATTCATGAGTCGAGAGATATCCATATCACTAATAAGCATAGTGGTCTTACACTCCTTGACCACTAAATCTGAGACTCCTAATACAAACTTGCTAATTAGAGCCCTAGGCTCAGCAACCATCTCTGTAACATACTTAGATAGCTGACTAACTTCAAGGCATACTCCTGAACCGTCATATTAGGAGGCTAAGCTTGCACTTTAGGTTAATGAGCTCAGCAACCTTTGCTTCCCTCATCTCCTAGGGAAAGAACCTATCCAACAAAGTTGTAATGAACTCATCCCAATCAACTGGAGCTACATCTGCCCTATGACCTTCTTTCCACTACCTGAACTATATGTGAGCTACCCTCTTCAGCTGATAGGAGGCTAAGTCTGCACTTTCCTCTTCGGTGATCCCCATGATCTAAGTAATCTTTTGAATCTCATCAATGAACTCCTATAGATCCTCGTCCACTTTCAAACCATGAAACTCTTGTTGGTTCAACCTAGTGAAGTCTCACACCCTAGCCGCTAAAGCACTCCTGTGTGGGTTCACAGGTCCAATTGCGTACTAGTTGACTTGAGCCTCACGGCTTATTCCAATATCTGGAAGGAAGCCCTAAACTCTACATGAGTTACTTGCTCATTCAAAAGGTCTACAGGGACTGGTGGGGCTGGCTGGTTCCCGTTTCTGTTGGTATTCTCATTTCTTCTTCTGTTGGCTCTTCTAGAAGGCATTTTCTGCAAATGCATACAACATGAGTTAGAAGAGAAAGGAGAGTTAGACTTCATCGCACAATACAGAACATGAAAGAAGGGAATTTTCATAGAACATCTCATAGCCTCTTTCTCATAAGTGTGGCACGCTTCACTCCCATGAAAAAGACTCTACTTAACGTGGCTTTCAAACACCCTAGGGCACACCTAAAACTGATGCTCTAATACGAAGTTTATCATGAATCGAGAATAGACCCCAGATGCAATAGGGGATCTAGAACCATGAATGGCTCTAACCTAACCTTGGTACATGCATAACATAAGCATGAGCACACACTAAGAGAAAACATTCACAAGATATAACATAAGCGGAAGTCTAAGATATCATAAAATGTATAAATCGGGACAACAAGTCAAGCTACTAGATATATATACATCATAGTCTGAAAAGCCTCCAACATAACATGAGCTGAAGGGACAAGTCCGTAACTAGCTCTACTAAATCTGTAACTGAAATGACTGAAAGTAAACATAAACTAAAGTCGACATCCTCGAATGATGCAGACTCACCACAATTGAGCTGAATGTGGTAGGAAAGTGAATCCAGCAATGGGGATGAGACTGAACAATTGAACCTCTATCATGAGATGATATAGAACAAAAAGTATGTGATCATTATTTTAAATATACAGAGTATGGAGGATAAGTAAAATATGGAGTAAGGGAAACATGTTGTAAATCATGATCGTGAGATAGTCATAAAACATGAGCTTTTCATCATAATCTGAAGTTTTGAGGTCTGGGTGGATGAACCTCGACCTACTTGGTCTGAAATACAAGTCCTAATACATAAATATTGCTCATAATCATAAAATAATATGTTTTGCATGAACTAGTTTAAAATAACATGTAGATTCATAAACTACTTAACATACATGAACTAACCATGAGAACAATGTTAAAGATTCAACCATGATATATAAGCTTGATATTCATGAGATTCATACATACTTGAGTAAACCATGCTAACTTGAAAATAGAGATTAATAACGCTCAAACTCACACTCTTGATAAAATATGATGCGGACGTTGTCAATAATGAACCCAACAAAGGTTGGGGTCGATCCCATAGAGAATATGGTCAAGATATAGAATAACACAAGTGTTTAAGATTTTAAGTGTGTTATCTATAAAAGGGGGTTTTATAAAAGAATTATATGACAATATTGAGAATTGGTTGTTGTTTATCAAGATTATATAATTAACTAGGGTAAGTGTTCCCCATGGGTTGATAACTATTTCGGGTTTTACACTTGTGATCTATCCCAATGCTTACTTGTAGAACTTGATAACTAGGGTTCATCCAAATGACTGGTTCGTCCCTATTGGATGACTATACACTATAACCGGGTTAGTTATCATGAGAGATTTCACTTCAACCATTTTCAATTTGTCCCAAATTAACTATCCTGCAACCGCAGCTCAAGTCATACAATGACCCATAAAGATCAAGGCTTTATTGTAATTCTCTTTTCCTAATCTCTACTTCTCTAAACTCAAGCAAGTAAAGAATGCGGGCAAGTCCTAACATTGAGCTCTGTTAAGAAAACATTAAAGATGAAGAGAATATGATACAAGTGTTTAGTATTGGATTAGAATTACTTTGTGCAACCCTAATTTGTTAATTCGCCATGCTTCTCACAAACCTAGTTGTGGAGGTATTATCCTCTCATGATTGTAAGAGAATAATAAGCACTCATAGACAAACACATTATTTAGTAGTTACAAAGATGATTGGAAGAAAATCCACATGATTATTGCAAGAATTTATAAAGAATGATTCAAGAACAATGAACAAATCAAAGCAAGAAAATCTTTAAGACTTGAATATAAAGTTAACAACAACTTTTTTCAATGTATTTTGTATGCTAAGACTAGTTCTGACTGAAAATAATCTAAAAAGTATTTTCACAAATATTTAGAACCTTTTCCTAAGTAAACAAGGAAACTGCTAAAACTGCCGCCGACTTGCCTACGATCCGTAACAAGATTGTATGGGTCGTTCCTTGACTCGTATGTTGGCTGCCATCTGCTAAATCTGGATAAATGTTGGGAATAGGTATGACTTGTACCATGAGCCTACGAGTCGTATAATCAGTCATGGTTTCATACTGAGAATTCTAACAATCTTCTGAACTTTTTCACGAATGGCTTGGTATGACTCGTACCTCAGTTCTACGACCCGTGACTCCCTCTTGTACCTTGATACCTGTCGGTCTTCACTTCTTTTGAACTTTTCCATGGCTCCTTGGTATGGCTCTTAGGTAGATCTCATGATTCGTGGTTGCTACTCGTATAGGAGACTTGGCCTATGCAAATCTTCTGAAGTTTTCTACAACTTCTATGGTACGACTCGTACCATAAGCCGTAAGTTGCCATTACCTCAATAGTTTTGGCCTGGACCTTTTGATGAATCTCAGTACAACTCGTACAAAGTTGGTACGGCTCGTACTGAGGTCCGTACTTAGCCACTTTTTTGAAATTTTCTCCATCTTTTGCTCAATCAACTCCAATATATATTTTCCCTTAAAAGAAAGTAAAAGTGTATCATATCCATATAAACACACCTAAGTCCAGCTTATTTCCTCAGTTTTAAGCGTTGAAAATGTTGTAAACTCATAGTACATCAACACCCTCAACTTAAGCTTTTTGTGTGTCCTCGGGCAAAGAAAACAAAACTAAAAATTATGCTTAACTAGAAAGTAAACTTAGAATACATACAACCAACATAACAAAATTTGCACTATTAAACCACAATCAACTATTGACCCCTTTTCTGTTAAAACTAAGTCAGCTATGCACACATATAACCACAACTTATGACAGACATGGATCAAGATATGACATCCAACTATTAGCAGAGAATTGAGCTGTCACCAATATTATTCACACAGACAGTTGATAAAATACAACACTAACCAAGTAATGTCACAACAAATGAAGTCACCAACACTCACAAATATATAAAATTATAAAACTTGGGACTAAACAAATGAGACTCTCACTCTCAGAAAGAAGTTCTAAATACTGCACATCGAATACCATACGCTTGCCTTATTTTCTCTACTTTGGGTTTCAAACAGTTAAGCTACGTTCACTATAGGACTTTGTTCGGCTTGTAATAGAGGCTTCGAGATGGGTATGGTAGATATGAAATTGAATGACTAAACCCTCCTTGGCACTTCATACTCGTGGCTTCACTTTTCACTTTTTACCCCATTTTTCACTTTTTCAACTTTTCCTCCCTTTTCTCTGTTTAAATGCAATATGTGGGTGTGGCATATTTTTCTCATCTTTTTCATTTCTTTTTCTCTTATATTTTCTTTTCTTTTCATTTTTCTTTCTCAACTCTTTTTCTTTCTTTTCTTTTCATACAACAACTCACCCTTCTTTAACTTTTTTCTTTCTTTTCCACCTCCCTACAATCTACATAACCCTACTATAGCTACTCTCAACTTAGGCATTTTTCCTGAGTTGAGGTTAACAATGTCCAAGGAGGGACCAGGGCCAAAATAGGTTCATTATAAACAATGGGAAAGGTGAAGGGTTAGTCAAAGAAAAATGGTCAATATTAGGCTCAAAATCGGGATCAAGGGATTATTTGGTTGGGTAATTTAAGAAAAAGTTGCTAAAATCAAAAATAGCCTATGATCATTTTTTAACCAACTATCCTAAAACCTATGTAAAGACCAACCGAGCAAGTTCTAGATCCTCAAGGCAGTATTGAACTAATTATGAAACCTCACTCACTCATGGTACTGGTTTGCATTTAATCTACCTATCCAGTTCATGCATGGATAAGCTAAAACTACACATGCTAATAATATAAATTCCATACGAAGATCCACAAGAGTCATGCAATTGCAATTAACTACACAGCTAACATCAAAAATTTTAAAAAGTGTCAATTATTTTCCAAAAACATCAACTAGTGCATTTATTGGATGTAAAGTAATCCTAAGCTACTTCTAATAAAACAAATAACAAAAACAACCTAAACATGCCGGTTGTACTAGATAGCATGTCCGAGAGATAAGAAACACAGTAAGAAAAACCCTCGGACAAACAAGATACCCAAAAACTACTAGTACACCCCCCCTTTTGAAAAACATGCTTCCTCCACGAAGCATCAACTCTAAGAAAAAGGGAAAGGGAATACTTGTTGCATACTAAGTGCTCCTATCATCCTACAGAGGTGATACCTCTGCTACAATTGTGGCGCTAGAGGTGGCCGGTGCACTCAATGGGATGTCAATTGGGTGATTGGTTACCCCCGCATCAAAGTAGTCACCTCCACGACCTCAGTCTCCAATCTGGCTGAATGTAGCTCCCCCGAAGGGTCCTTGCCACCCAAAAGAACTCTCCAGGCAGTGGTGGAGCTCCCAGCTCCCCTAGCTCGCTCCTGCAACTCTAACATATGTGTGTCATGAGTTAGCAGCCTCTCCACCCTCGCCCACTTGCACTCCTTCTTCTCCTTCTTTTTCCTCTTCTTTGAGGGCTCATCTCCAACCTGCTCTAAGACCCTCTTCTTACCCTTTCCTCCACTAGCCACAGACGGGACAAAACATGCCTCTAAATCTAGCTCCTCATCGAGCTTGGTGTCTAAGTTCAAAACAGTGGAGGCTGGTAGAATCGCTGATTGTCTAAACAACAACTCAGTCACTTGGATCCTACGAGCCCCCAGCTCCTTTCTAAGGCTGCTTGTGTCCGACTGCTCAGCTATGCGTTCATTGAAGCGCCGCTTGAAGCTATTTATCTGGCCATGCAACACCCTCATGGCCTCCTCAATCTCCGCCTTCATCCAAGGCTTGACGTTCTCCATCATAAATTGGACCTTTCTCTTGGTCACTATCAGCCTTTTATCCATCTTCTAGAGGAACTTATATGGAACCAACATATACACAGTTGCGGGCTAGCTCGGGAAACCCGTTGGAGGTGTAGATGAAGTACTAGGAGCTACCTCTGTGTGTCCGACCTCTATAGCTGACATCTCATCCTACTCCACTGAGGTGGGGGCATTAATATGCTCTCCCCCCGGATACCGGTGGTACTAGGACTGCGATAGGAAGTCTAACCTAGCTCACCAGGTTCATCTCATCCCTAATCAGACTTATATCCACCGTCCTCTGGCCTCCAATCAGAGTATCAACCTCCATCTTTGCCTTAAGGCCTGCCTCTACACATAATCTGAATAGGATACTAGGGAATGGGATGGTAGTGCTCAATCCCAAAGCCCGATCTCGGATCTCCTCTGTGATGACCCTCGAAATATTGATGGCATATCTTGACATGATACACACCACCAAGGATTCTCTATCTGCACTGAGGGTGTTTTGATTAACCGTCGATGCCAATCGGTGGCAGACTAGTGTCTAGCTGGCCTTCCTATGAAGTTTAGTGAGGGTTCGGTAACTTTCTTTCCACTAGCCACCTTTTCCACATCCTCCTTGTCCACATTCTCCTTGTAATCCTCTAGTACCCCAGCTAGCTATTTAATTTGGCTCTGCCTCTCCTTATAATCCAGCTACTTTACCCTTTTCAGGGCGTCCACTCGATAATCGAACTAAGCTATCTTGTCTGGAGCTTTGAATTGCGGCCCATAAAGTACCCGAGAAATAGTACGCTCGAGATATCAACCGTGCGACCATGCACTACCACACTCTCAAGCTTGGGCTGTTCTCTCAATTTCTACCCACCTTTTGCATTATACTCTATCCTGGCTAAATAATTGGTGTAGAACTCCCAAACCATTGTAGGACTGTACTTCTTCGAAGTTCTATCCATCCAATTGAATACGTAGAAGCTAAATATCCGCTTTATTTCCTCAACCTCATTTAAGGCACTAGTAAGGATCCGCAGTTCTTTCTATATGCTCTGCCTCGGATGGTTCTTGGAGGTGAGAGTAAGACCCTGCTTATATATCTCCTGAGAATTGGGTATTCTCTACCCAATAGTATGGTTTTCCTGAGGCAGAGTTTGGTCCTCTTATTCCTTAGTGTCCTCGTTGCCCTCATCTCCAGATTGGGCCTCCTTGAACCCTTCTTCCTTGTTGGAGCCACTCCTAGACTCTTGAAACTGTTCTTTTGCTCCTTCTTCATATTGGGGAGTAGTGGCCAGAGTGGCAGAAGTAGCTTCAGCATGTGCCTTGGCCTGAGCCCTAATGGTCCATGGCTCATCAATGTCAGACGTATCAACTCGGTACCTTTCCACTGAACCACTAGGGGAGCTTCCTACTTGATCAAAGTTAGAGGGCTCATCTCTCGATGCCCTCCTAGCAGCTATGTCAGCTCTAGCCCGCTTGTCTTGGGGATTCTTCTTTGGTATCCCTTTTAGCATCATTGTACTTGTGGATAAAAAGGTTAGTATGCATGATCTGAGAAAAAGAAAGCAAGAAAAATATCCTTTGATGTTTTTCACAAGTCTATAGTATGGGTCATACCATGGTGGTATGACTCATACTAAGACTCGTAGTTCATGATGGTCCTATCAAGACTCTTAGGTATAACTCATACCATGGTGGTATGGTTCGTACTAAGAGTCGTACTGAGGGATTCTCCTAAACTATGTTCTTCTATATTTTTCTATGACTCATGTTCCGCATCGTGATTTGTTTTCACGAGTCATAGTAAGAATCGTACTATTTCTTTTGAACTTTGACCCTTTTAGTTTGATGGTACAATTACATGGTATGACTCGTAGTAGAATACTATGGGTCATGCCAGGTTTTGTACCATCAGGTTCATTCATAAATGGCTTAGGAAAATCCCAAACAAGCCCTCCTATGAGTCGTAGTACAAAACCACGAGTCGTAAAAAGGCTTTTGAAGCCTATCCTTACCTTGATTAGTTTAGTTATTCAGGAAAACAATTTGTTTGATCTGGGTACTTAGACTTCCTCATTTTAGGCAATCAATGTCCATTATTTACACCAACCAAGTTCCCCCCAACATATAACACACCCTGTAACTAATTTTTAACAATCATGTTTAGTGTTTGGCATTTCAAATTCCTACCCATTCAATAGAATCACACAACCTAATGATCATCTTCCTCAACCCATCTTTTATGAGTTTGAGGGATCACCAAGTTCTATCACTTCATATAGAGCAAGATTTTTTAAAATTGAACTTGTTTACTTACTTGAATTTTCAAGAGTTTGCTCGACTTCTTCCTTGTTACATAGATTAGGGTAGGAATTTTTAATGTGCAGATGTAATCTTGCACGAATTCAAGCTTGAATTGCTTAAGATTTTGAGTTATGAGTGTGAAACTCGTGGGTTTCAAGTGTATGTTTGCATGGGAGTAAAAGTTTGAAGGATTTTGATTTAAATAGGTTAAGGAGGATTTTCAAGAAATCAGGTCAAGTCGTGTCAAGTTGATTAATTTAGCCCTTGTACGAGTCGTAGGTTGGACTTATGGCTCATCCCTTGAACTCATAGTAGAAGACTTAGGAAACTTATTTTTGGGACCTATGAGTGCATGTTACGACTCGTACTATGAAGGTAGAGTTCGTACATTGCCTCATAACTCAATGTCTATGAAATTTTGCACTTAGCACATTTAATCTTTAAGTTGAGTACTACGACCCGTACAATCGGGTACAGGTCACAATGACCAACCGTAATATGGATTCTGGCTTTTTCTTTTTTCCACGACTAGTACTACGACCTGTAAAAATCTCTTACGAATCATATTGAGGGTCGTAATACTGGTCTGATCTGCAATTTTTCTCCCACAAGTTTCCATTTCACCTGCACACTGATCACAACAAAGTGACATTACTTGGATTGCCTCCCTTGAAGTGCTTGATTTGACGTCATGGCATGACGCAAGTGTTTTGGTTACTCAGACTTCACTAAACCACCTCATGGGTTGCCTCCCAAGAAGCGCCTAATTTAACATCACGGCATCAAGAAACTCAGAATCATCATCGATAGCTGAGACAAACCTAAACTCATTGGGCTGCTTCATTGACCGACAGACGTCAAAAGTGACCTCCTCTTTATTTAGCCTAAAATTTAGTTCGCCAGCTTCAACATCAACCAAGGCTCTCCCAGTGGCTAGGAATGGTCGCCCCAAGATAATAGGGACCCCAAAATCAACCTCACAATCTAGGATTATGAAATCCGCTGGAAGATGAAATGGTCCACCTTGACAAGCACATCCACTAAGATCCCTCCTGGCTTTTTGACTGTACAGTCTGCCATCAATAGCCGCATTGACGTCGTTGTGGGGGCTCCCAAGCCCAACAATTTGAATACAGCTAACAACATCAAGTTGATGCTTGCTCCTAAGTCACGAAGTGCCTTTGCAAACTCAAACTCACCAATCGTACACGGAATAGTAAGGGCACTTGCATCCTCCTTCTTTTGAGAAATGACCCATGAAGGTATGGAACCACAATGATGCAAGTTATCTACCATCTCCTAGATCACGGACCTCTTCTTGGTCACAAGATCATTCATGAACTTGGCATATCCACGCATCTACTCCAATGCCTTGACCAGTGGTATGTTCACAGATAACTATTTAAGCATAGAGAGATTTTTGGAACTTACCATCTTTCGCCTTTTTCTTCATCCTTTGAGGGTACGTTAGCGGTGGTCGAGGGATAGCCTTATAAATTTGCGTGACCCCTTGCTTCTCACCATTATCAGCTTCGGACTCCTTTGCATCAACTGGTGTCTTTGTCAACTCAACTTCACCTATGAGCTCATGCTCAGCAACCTCATCTTCCTTACCAAGCTCAATCTCCTTCCATCTTTCCATCTCAACTACAACTAGAAGAGGGGGGAATCAACTGCGGTCTTTCCACTCCTAGTCATTACATCCATACAATGACTATTATTCTTTAGATTTTGCACTATGTTTCTAGGAAGTATTCTCTTCTGCCTTTGGTTTAAGAAGGCCGATATGTGACCAAGATGCCGCTCAATCTGTTTGATCACAGTAGCATGTGAATCAACTTTCTAGATCATGCCAGATATATCTTTCGAAATAACCCTCAACTGATCATCGGTGGATTTCACTTTCTTGAGCATCTCGGCCATCATGTTCTCCAATCTTGAGGTCTAGTCTCACCCTCACGTGTATTACGAGGAACATACAAACCTGTGTGGTTGTTGCGATATCCATCATTCTTTTTCCATTCTCCCTCCCGATCACGACTTCGGCTCCTATCCCTATAACCATTTTGGTTGTAGTTTTCCTTATAATGGTTCCGACCTTGATTTCCAAAACCTTAGTGCCAAGTGTCCTATCTAGACCCTTGGGTGTTGGCCCGAAAACCCACCACCTGGTTGTCAAGAAGTTTGCCTCCTTCTCGAAATCTAAATGCTCCTACCCTAGTTCCTAACCCTGAGCACTTCATCAGCTTCTTAAATCTCAACCAATGCAGTGCCTCATTCTTCAATTATCGGAAGTTATAAATTTCATCCTTTAACTGTAACATCCTGGAGGGTGATAAGAACATTTCTAGGAAAGCCTGTTTAAGCTCTCTCCAATTGGTAATGGGTCGTTGTCCAACTCTGATAACCATAAAAGTGGCCTCTCGAGAGAGAGAGAGAATGGAAGAGTCTCAATCTGATCGCATCCTGGCTTACACCAGGTAGCCTATACGCCTTCCATATCCCTACAAAATTCGTCAAGTGCAGGTTAGCATCGTTAACTGCATGACCACTAAACAACCCTTTCATATTCAGCAGCTGTATCATGGAGCCAGTGATA
Source organism: Datura wrightii (assembly GCA_035772735.1). Taxonomy (NCBI): domain Eukaryota; kingdom Viridiplantae; phylum Streptophyta; class Magnoliopsida; order Solanales; family Solanaceae; genus Datura; species Datura wrightii. The sequence continues at coordinate 74,672,057 of JASDFA010000007.1, read as the reverse complement.
TCAACTTCGCCCTAACAGGAAAAGGTGGTGGTATGATAGCTCCAGTTGTCTCGACTTCATCAATATCGGAGTCATCCTAATCATAGAACTGAGGAGCATATCTCCGGCCACTATTTCCGCTTCCATGGCAGCCAACATTTACTACTTCCTCTTGAGCATCCTTGGCTTCCTGAAGTGCAGCTTGCCAAGTTTCTGCAACCAGAGGGCCTCTCTCTACTCAAGCTTCTCCATTCTCCATAGAGTTTGCTCTAATTCAAGATCAATAGGACTTAGGGGGTTTCCGCTTAGCCGAGTACTTGACATTCACCAAGAGACAATCTGTGGGTGTTAAAAACAAAAAGAAAATGTAAATGAGGAAATAACAACTAGAAGTTAAACATAGCAATTACTCTAATCCTAGGTCATATTCTCCGACAAGGGAACCACTTTTTGATAACACTCAAACTCACATTCCTGATAAAGTATGATGCAGACGTTTTCAATAAAGAACCCAACAAAGGTTAGGGTCGATCACATAGGGAATATGGTTTAGATATAGGATAACGCTAGTAGTTAATCTTTTAAGTGTGTTATCCCCAAAGGAGGGGTTTTATAAAAGCAATTATATGACAATATTGAGAATTGGTTGTTGTTTATCAAGATTATGCAATTAACTAGGGTAAGTGTTCCCTATGGGTTCATAACTACTGCGGGTCTTACACTTATGATCTATCGCAATGCTTACTTGTAGAACTTGATAACTAGGATTCATCCAAATGACTGATTCGTCCCTATTGGATTACTATACTCAATGATCGAGTTAGGTCTCATGAGTGATTTCACTTTAACCATCACCAATTTGTCCCAAATTAACTATCCTGTGACCGCAGCTCAAGTCATACAATGACCCATAAAAACCAAGGCTTTGTTGTAATTCTCTTTTCCTAATCTCTAGTTCTCTAGATTCAAGAAAGTATTGAATTTGGGCAAGTCCTAACATTGCGCTCTGTTAAGAAACATTAAAGATGAAGAGAATACAATACAAGTGTTTAGCATTGGTTTAGAATCAGTTTGTGCAACCCTAGTTTGTTAATTCACCATGGTTCCCACAATCCTAGTTGTGGAGGTTCGAGCCTCTCATGATTGTAAGAGAATTATAAGCATTCATATACAAACATATAATTTAATACTTACAAAGATGATTGGAAGAAAACCCACTTGATTATTGTAAGAATTTATGAAGAATGATTTAAGAACAATGAAGAAATAAAAGCAAGAAAATCTCTAAGACTTGAATAGAAAGTTAACAACAACTTTTCGTAATTTATTTCATGTGCTAAGAATTGTTCTGACTGAAAATAACCTAAAAAGTATTTTTATAAATATTTAGAACCTTTTCCTAAATAAACAGGAAAACTGCTAAAACTGCTACCGACATCACCTACGACCCGTAACAAGATTGTACGGGTCTTTCCTTGACTCATATGTTGGCTAGAATCTGTTGAATTTGGCTATGTGTTGGGAATTAGTATGACTTGTACCATGAATCTATGAATCGTACAATCAGTCATGGTTTGATACTAAGAATTCTTGCAATCTTCTAAATTTTTTCACCAATAGCTTGGTACGAGGTGTACCTCGGTTCCACGACCCGTCTTCTTGTACCTTGAGACCTGCCAATCTTTACTTCTTCTGAACATTTCCATGGATCCTTGGTACGGGTATTAGGTAGATCCCGTTATTAGTGGTTTCTACCCGTACTATGAGACTTGGCCTGTGAAAACTTTTTGAAGTTTTCTACGACTGCTATGGTACAACTCATACCAGGATAGTACGACTCGTACCATGATATGTAAGTTGCCTTTACCTTAATAGTTTTGTCCTGGACTGTTGGTACTGTGCAGCAGCGACGCCAAAAACTTATTGACGACTGCCCGAGTGCACACGCAAGTGTACGTGGTCTTACAAGTAATACAGTGGCCCTTTTTAAGAGTCGGATGTCGAACCCACAGGGACTGGACCAATTATGCTAATTATCAAGTTCAAGTGTGATATTAACTTTCACAAGTGTTGATTTAGACTTTTTCGATAAATTTTAATTACGTCTAGGGGTGGTCACAGAAATACTCTGAAAATATTCAAGAAGCAACTAGGGCTAATGCTGGATAATCATGCGATACTACGCTTTGTAATGGTTTAAGTATAGAATTATCAATTGTCATCTCACATAATTACAATTTCATGTTCATGGTCTTTCAAGCCTCTAAACACGACAAACTAGCCTAACAACTACATCGTTGAGTGGGGATGTGACATTCTAGTTCATGGGCAATTCAATTACGTGGATGTGGTTTACGGGGTTTATGCTCTTGATTAGGGACTTTTGTACCTCTAATCATTTAACTCAACTTAGCTTCACAACAACTTCTTCAAGTGGTGATGTGATAATTCTAAGTTGGTGTCTAGCTCATCCCGTTTTAGTAACCAAGCAAGGCAAATTAGGTATAATTTCTTATCCTAACCGCGAATTATATCGTAAGATACAAACTTGCTCCCTACATTCTTTGTTCTTGCCTAGGTTTACTTTCTCAAGCTTTAATCTAGGTGTAACGTGTGTGTTTTCATAGTGATTAATTATAAAAGCACCCATAATTAAGAATGTAAGCCAAAACAACAATTAATAACTTAAAACCAAAACAAAATCATGTATTCACAATCATACCATGTGGTTTCAACCCTAGAGGAAGGGTTCTAACCACTCAAGTTCGTATAATTACAAGAAAACAGAATTAAAGTAACATACTTACAACAATTGGTAGAGGAGAAGATGAAATTTAAGAACCCTAGGTGAGTTCTCCCTCTTCTGCCTTCACTCCTTGGCAGTTTTTCAGAAATAAATCGTGACAAAAATGTTTTTAGGAGCTAAGGGACCTATTTATAGTAAATGAGAAATATACAAAATTATGCCCCGCATAAGATAGCTCCGTGGCACGGAGGTGAACGCGCTAATTTACCTCTGTGACATGGAGGAATCGCGGAAGCACACTGGAAAGCACCTAAAAATCAATTCGGCTGAAGCTTTCCGCAATGGACGGCGTGGCACGCTGCCTGTGCAGCGCGATGGCCCGCGTGGCACAGCGCTGGCGCGCAGGTGGCCTGCTTGCTGCCTTCTTCTCACGCCTGGCATTGGCGTGGCACGGCGCAGGGCGCGGCACAGCACAGCGTGGCACGCTGCCCGGCGCGTCTAGCGTTGCCAAGGCATGGTTCCTTGCCGACTTTTGTAATTTGCTTCCCATTCCATTTCTCCACTTCACCCATCATAGATTAGTTTCTCAAATTCATTTTAAACCTACAAAAACAAGACTAATCATGTTGGTTAGTATATATCTTCACATTTACATACAATTATATGAGAATGTATATAAAAAAGTAACTAAACAAGACGAAACTAAGTTATAACGTATCACTTGGGCATGCCATTTTGCCCAAGATCACCTACCCCACACTTAGAGCCTTGTTTGTCCTCGAACAACCTTTTTACATCTCATGTAAATGAAGACTCACACATAACTAATTTAACAAGATAATTCAAGCAACGCCTATAATGATTATTTAAGATAACAAGTTAAAAATAGAGCGTGCACAATTTAATCATTAAAATGATATATAACTACGTTAAGACTTCCTAACCTCAAGAATAGACTCTCAATCTTAGCAAACTCATGCAAATCAACTGATCAATAAATCTGACATGACCGTTATCTCTCATTAAACATGTGCCCTCACAACAAGAGAGTTACCCATTTTTACTCGCAAGTTTTTAAAACACAACATGTATGGGTATATGAATAGACTTATGCTCACTCTCTCAAAGAATTCACATGCATCGGGTAGTGAACCATAAGCTTTCCCTTAGTGTTTTACTCCACCAATTTAAGGATGTTGAACGTAAGATCAAGTAGGACTTATCGGGTTGTAATGTAAGCTAAAGGACAGGTAGGTACTATTATGGATAATAACAGTGGCTATCTTCCCCAAGCGCTTTTAATAACTTCAACCTTCATTAAGGACATCTCTTCTCTTACTTCACCCTCATTCTTTTCAATCTTGAATTTTTTTCTTCTTGTTCCCATTTCTTTAAGAACACTTAGCTTATTAGTAAGGAGTACTTACGCAACTTTTTCATTCATTTATTTTCTTACTCCATACCAATAATCAAGCATTTTCAAATCAGTGCACCTTTGACCTTTTCTCAACTCTTACAACCGCTACTTTTCCTTTTTTTCCATGCTTCTCACTCCTTCACTCTTTGGAATTTTTCACTTAAGCACTTAAGAGTTTTGGATCAAATTCAAGGATAATGAAAGAAAAAGGATTAAGCTTATGTTGTAGCTATGAAAGAATAGGCTTAAGGCTCAATGGGGCTCACTAGGATTCAACATTCAAGGTAGGTAAAGTGAGGGATAAAAATTAGGTTCATTCAAAGAAATGCCTAAATCATCTCCTACAGTCCACATCTTTCATTTTGTTTTATATACACACCAGGAATGTTCTAGACATTCCACAATAGCATGGAATATTCGAAAAACTTACACTCACAGTACATGCTCACTTCAAGACACATTCAGCAGACTCTTACTCAGCTAATCACAAGAATTCAGAATTAAGCTTTAATCACATCGGGTCTAATTCAAAAGCCTAAGTGTCTCAAACAAAGTTATACACTTCTTAAATGCTTCAACACTAACCACACTTGTATCTTACAATCATGTATAGCATATAACAAGAACATCAAGCCAGCAATTAGCTACGGGTTCAAAAACCAAACTTATTGACTAATTTTCCTCAAGACGGTCGTCATCCATCCATCATCGGAAACAATCCCTAACTATGACTAAAAACATTATATACAGACAAAGAAAATTTTTATTCCTTGGTTCAAAGACCCCCGGTCAGAAAAGAACCGGAAAAAAAAACCAACAGGTGATGAAGTCATGCTTAATTTAAAATTTTTGTTCCAATTTTTCTCCCAAGAACTAATTCACCAAAAATCATTAAGCACAATTTTTTTTTATTTTTCTCACCCCACACTTGAATCATGCTATGACCCCATAGCATCAAATTTAAAATTCAAAAGGGTGAGAAATACTCCCCGGGCCTCTATGCCTAGCTAACAACATGTTTTTCTTTATTTTTGTACAAGTGGGTGTTCGACCCCACACTTTTCCTCTTCCATGCTTTTTAGCTTCCTCCTCCACGGGTACTCAGACTTCCTCTCCATCTGTGCATAACTTTCCACCAAAAACAACACAAATTGAAAATAACCAAAATTACATAAACAAAAATCACAAATTGTACCTGCGGTACCCTTGGGTTGCCTCCCAAGCAGCGCCTTATTTTACGTCGCGGCACAACGTGAACTATCCTTTTTAGGACATCCTCATACCTGGGTTCCCTTTCGAGAACCATCTCCTTTTCTTTTGATTTTTAGAGGAAACAACCTCCACTCTGTTCCTCTCTTCCTCCAACTTCTTATCAAACTGAAGCCCTTTATCAGACTCGGGTTGAACAATTATCATTGCCGTTGGCCATGGACCTATGGAATCTACCACCCCACACTTATCCTCTGACAACACACTAACCTTACAAAGGTTTCTGTAGTGTGTGGGTGGGTTCATTTCTTGGTATACACGGAAGAGATCTTCTTCATCCTCGACCCTTATTTTTTAGGGTCTCTTCTCTTAAGTCAATTACCCCCTCCTCCGGTGGCCAAGAATGGCCGTCCCAAGATTAAGGGTACCTGGTCATCAACATGAAAATCTAAGATAATAAAATCAGCAGGTATAATAAACTTACCCACTTTGATGAGAAGGTCCTCTATGATTCCATCCGGTGCCACTCGCGACTTATCCGCTAGCTACAACATCAACCTTGTTGGCCTCGGTTTTCCCAACCCCAGGGAGTTAAATAAATATAGGGGCATTAGATTAACTTCTTCCCCTAAATCACATAGGGCTCGTAGCACTTCAGCTTTACCAATTTGTATGGGGAGGGTAAAACTCCATAGGGCTTTGAGCTTCTTCGGATTCTTGCTCAATACCCTATGAATTCACTCCTCCGTCAGTGCTACTATCTGGACATCCACCAATCTGACTTTGTTCGCCGTCACATCCTTCAAGTATTTAGCATACTTGGGCATTCCCTGCAAAACATCAATAAGAGGCAAATTTATGTGAAGTTCTTTGAAAATCTCAAAGAACTTTTTGAAGCATTCCTCCTCCTTGCTCTTTCTGAATTTATGAGGAAATGGTGGTGGTGGTCTTTGTGCTGGCTGCAATGAAGATTGTGCATTTTGTTGCACAGCACTCTGATTCTCTCCCTTGTCAGTGGATGATCCTTGTCTTAACAACTCCGGCTACACCTCATTATTTTCTCTTTTGGCACTGCATCAGCTAATTGTTTGTCGCTCCTCAGACTGATGGCGTTGACCTGAGGGGGGGTTAGGATCTGTGTCACTTGGTAGTCCTCCCTGCGGTCTCATGTTTTGAGTAGCTGCTATCTGACCCATCTGCTTTTCTACATTGCGGGTGGCCAATTGCTGATTCTTCAAGTCTGATGCCATCCTCGCCTAATTTTCTGCTAACTGAGTCTGGGTCTCCATAATTTTCTGCAACATTTCCTCAATGTTGCTGCTCAACTGGCCATCATTCTGCCTATTCTGCTGATACTGCTGCTGTTGAGGTTGCTGATAACTTTGCTTTTGATTTCCACCCCAAGAAAAATTCGGGTGGCTCTACCAATTTTTGTTGTAGTTGTTTCCAAAATTGTGAGTGTTCCTCTGTACATTCCCAACTAAATTGACTGATTACGAATTGGCTCCACAAGATTCTGCATTGTGCCCATTGTTTCCGCAAATTTCACACCAACTTAGAGCTTGATGAACTGCATTAACCTGGCCCTGTTGGTTGTTCATACTGAGTTTATTAAATTGAGTCATAATCTGATATTGGAATGAAGCTAGTTGTGCCGCCAAGGCATTCATACCATCTACCTCTATCAACCCTACTCTCTTTCCTGCCCCTCTCGATAATTCACTGTGCCATTCTGGATTTCCTTGAGCAATTATATTCAACAACGTGTACAGCTCATCATATGTCTTCTCAAAGGCTTGCCCACCCGATGCAGAGTCTAGCAAAATTTTTGTATGTGTGTCTAGACTTTCTACAAAGGTATGGGCTAGCACTTCATTGGATTGCTGGTGATGGGGACAGTCTCTCAATAATGACTTGAATCTTTCCCAAGCCAAATATAAATTCTCATCATGCCTCTGCTTGAAACTCAGTTATTTCACTTCTCAATTTTGCAGTCTTGCCTGAAGGAAAGAATCTGATCAAAAACTTCTTCGCCAAATCATCCCAAGAAGTTATGGACTTTGGTGGCTCAACTTTCAACCACCTTTTTGCCTCTCCCAACAATGAAAATGGGAAGAGGGTAAGTCGGACATAGTCTGTGGACACTCCTGTGGGGACGAAAGTGTCACTAATCTCAAGAAAGTTCTATAGGTGCTGCTGTGGGTCCTCATATGCCATCCCAGTGAATTGACCACTAGATTGTAACAGCTGCACCATGTTCTATTTTAATTCAAAGTTCCCTCCAGGTTCCGGTTTACGGATACTAGAGTTCACATTCGTCGCTTGTGGGATTGCCACTTCGCGAACTGGTCTGGCTGCCATTACTTTCGGTGACAATTATGCTTGTCCTACGGGTGGTTGTTGTTGTACCTTTTCTTGAAGTCTTTTCAGCTTTTGCTCAAGAGCTACTCTCCTTCGCAAATGAATTTGACGTTCTAGTTCAAGCAACGGTTCCATAAGCTCTCTATTCCTAGCCAGCTCGGCAAGACAACCTGTCACCTGCAATAAGTCAGACTAAGACCAAGTTTCTCAACACTTAAGGAAATTAAAAATCACACAAAAACATAAAAAATTACTAAACTTTGCCTAGTCCCCGGCAACGACGCCAAAAACTTGTTGAGACTGCGCAGCAGCGGCGCCAAAAACTTGTTGACGACTTCCCGATCGCACACGCTAGTGTACGTCGTCTTACAAGTAATACAGTGGCCCTTTTTTAGAGTCGGATGTCGAACCCACAGGGACTGGACCAATTCAACTAATTATTAAGTTCTAGTGTGATATTAACTTTCACAAGTGTTGATTTAGACTTTTTCGATAAATTTTAATTAAGTCTAGGGGTGGTCACAGAAATACACTGAAAACATTCAAGAAGCAACTAGGGCTAACGCTGGATAATCATGCGATACTACGCTTTGTAATGGTTTAAGTATGGAATTGTCAATTGTCGTCTCACATAACTACAATTGCATGTTCATGGTCTTTCGAGCCTCTAAACACAACAAACTAGCCTCACAACTACATCATTGAGCGGGGATGTGACATCCTAGTTCGTGGGCAATTCAATTACGTGGATGTGGTTTATGGGGTTTATGCTCTTGATTAGGGACTTTCGTACCTCTAATCATTTAACTCAACTTAGCTTCACAACAACTTCTTCGAGTGGTGATGTGATAATTCTAAGTCGGTGTCTAGCTCATCCCGTTTTGGTAACCAAGCAAGGAAAATTAGGTATAATTTCTTATCCTAACCGCGAATTATATCGTAAGATACAAACTTGCTCCCTACATTATTTGTTCTTGCCTAGGTTTACTTTCTCAAGCTTTAATCTAGGTGTAACATGTGTGTTTTCATGGTGATCAATTATAAAAGCACCCATAATTAAGAATGTAAGACAAAACAACAATTAATAACTTAAAACCAAAACAAAATCATGTATTCACATTCTAATTTAGGAGATAGAAGCATACATATTTACTAAATTGCCCGTAGAACCTGTCTGTGAAAATCTGTTCGTTGGGGGTCACGACTCTTACCATAAGTCGTACCACCTTATTATGACTCGTACTAAGTCTCATATTAAGGGACCCTATCATGGATATTTCTTTGATCTTCATCCTATGCCTCCTTAGTATGATTCGTACCTTCCTGGTACAAGTCATGGGTTGCTGTCGTGATCTCCTGGATAGATTTTTGCCTAAGTCTTTAAGCCTCATGCTATGAATCTTGGTAAAACTCATACCATGTTTTCACGGGACGTGCTGAGACCCCTGTTGAGGGAAACTTTAGTTTATCTGTTGGATTCTACTTCCAATCTAGGATAAAATCTTAGAGACCTTTTTTAGGGGTGTCACATTATCTCCCCCTTGGGATCATTCGTCCTCGAATTAAGGCTAATACTTGAATAGCTAATTTAACTGAGAATACTCAAATCAACTCATGCAACAATCAAATCATGCTAAGGAACTCACTGACAACTGAATGAAATATGAAACCAGTAAGAATGCTACAAGAGGAAACTATTACCTCATGATTATACTGGACTAAGAGGGAATAAAATGGGGGTACATGGGATCATATCCTCTTCTGCTTCCCAAGTAGCTCCCTCAATGAGATGATTTTTCCATAGCACTTTCACATAAGCAACTTCCTTGTTCCTTAGCTTATAAACTTGACGATCTAGAATCTCAACTGGATCTTCCTCGTATGATGGGTTATCATTAACTCCAACACTCTTTGTAGGAACAATGAGTGCGGATCTCCCACACACTTCATTAGCATGGAGATGTGGAAAACTGGATGAACTGATGATAATTCAACTGGAAGCTCTAACTGATAAGATACCTTGCCCGTCCTCTTAGAAATCTAGTATGGACCAATATAATGGGGATTGAGTTTCCTTTATTCCCTAATCTCATAACAGATCTCATAAAACCCTTCATGGGTGAAACCTTCAGCTAAACCAAATCATCAACCTCAAACTCTAAATCTCTCCGCCTAACATATGTTAAAGACTTCTGGTGGCTTTGTGCAGTCTTCAACATTTCCTATAGATCTTAAACTTCTCCGTAGCTTGTTGCACTAAGTATAGTCCTATCAACTCTTCTTCACCAAATTCAAACCAACCAATTGGAAATCTACACCTCCGCCCATAGAGAGCCTTATAGGAGCCATCTGAATGCTAGAATGATAATTGTTGTTATAGGCAAACTCAGTAAGAGGTAAGTGGTCATTCTAATTTCTCTTGAAGTCAATAACACACGCTCTCAACATATCTTCCAATGTTTGAATAGTTTGCTCTACTTAACCATTTTTTTGTGCATGGAAGGCCGTGTTAAGGTTCAACTTTATACCCAAACCTCTCTGGAATGACTTCTAGAACTGGGCAGTAAACTGTGTGACCCTATCTAATATGATAGATAATGGAACTTCATGAAATATAAATATCTCATGAATATAACCTAAAAGAAATATCACCATTAGAGAAATGCACTTCAGTAAGGATTAGCATAATCCTCAGCTGAATCTGCAGTCTTAACTGGTGAGAAATGAGCTGACTTAGTCATGCGATCTACAATCACCTAAATAAAGTCATGTTTCCTATGGGATCTTGGTTGACTGGTGATAAAGTCCATATTTGATCATCTTCTACTCCCACTCGGGGAGTGCTATATTCTGAGCAACACCACATGGCCTTTTGTAACACCCCAAAAGTCCCTAAGATTAAACCCTAAAAACGTAGTAGAAACCAGCAAAAAAATCTGTAATTTTCCTCAGAATGACTCATTATACAAGTCGTGGTATGAAGTAACAAGTCATTAGTGGAGTCGTGGTAAGCCTTATAAACTTTATCCCCTAAACCATGAGTCCACGCTACAAGTCATTCTAAGGTGGTACGACTCGTGGTCACGAATTGTTGGTTGCATATGTAGAGACAATCCTAATACAACGAGTCACATTATGACTCATGGGTCCCTGTAACGAGTCGTGTCTAGGAGTCATAAGGTCCATCTTAATGTTAGGCCATGGAAGTAACTATTCATGGTATGACTCATTGTGGGGTGTGACGAGTCATGACAAGTAGGCGTGGTGTGAAAGTTTAGAGAATGGGATAAGTCGGGTCCTTTGACCACGAGTCATGTGATGACTCGTGGTAAGAAGGGATGAGTCATTTTTGAGGTCCATTGCATGAAGATCATAAAGGTGGAATTAGGACCAATCTGTAATGACTAGTCACCACGAGTCATGACAACTGATAGACAGGATTTTAAGTCCGATTTTCCATGGGTATTTTCAAAACTTCATATGTTTTTAACTCAAAAATGAGGTCGTTTTGGATTTTATAAGGGGAGTATTTAAGGGTTTTACTTATCCTGAACCCTCATTCTACCCTAACATTCCATTTGAAAGATCAAATCCTCTCAAGCCAAGATTAGGGTTCTTTATCAAATTCTACAAATATTTCTTGGATTTTCAAGACAAGTCAAGGAATCATCTACCCAGGTATGTAGGGATATGAATGAGGGGTTTATTCCACCCTCATGCCCATCCAAGTTGAATTCATGATCCCCACCTCCCATGCCTAACTTTTGAAATCAAGGGTTAAACTTATTAGGGATGAATTCTTTCATGTTCTTCCATAAAATCAGTCTCCTTGCAATTTAATTGATGTTTATATAATTATGACTATATTAACTTATAAAATCCCTCATGAATCTATATATTTCAATTCTCAAGTATGATTTTGTGAACTTCTAAGGTTTGACCCAAGTTGAATGAAATTCTACGATTTCAAGTCTCTTAAGATTCAAGCTATGAATTATTATTATGATGCATGTTTTCTACTAGAATTCCTCATGGACCCATGAATTACAAGATATGATGATTTTACCCCGCTATACATGATTTTTTATGAAATTAAAGTCTATGAATCATGATCGATCTTCAACACTATTTCTATAGCTAGCTCACGTATGTTAACATTTTATGAATTTCATGATTTTAACTAGACATGTAAATACATGTTTGATGAATACGATATGAGCACTATATATGTTTTGGGAGCAGTATTTAGCATCAAGTAGGCCAGGGTTCCAGCATACCTAGGGCTCAGAATTACGTGCCAATATAACCATGATGGGGTCCTCCACGAGAGTGTCTTCCATGCCCAAATGGGCTACCCATTAGTGATATCACACCTTTTCATGGTCCTACCTTTGGCAAGGTATGGGTACCCTCCCAATCAGGGTTTTATAGGTCAGGCTCCATGTATGATTACGTAGGATATATCGGTTATAAGAATCTTCAATTGTTCCTTAGTTTATATATATATATATATATATATATATATATATATATATATATATATATATATATAGATAGATAGATAGATAGATAGATAGACAGATAGATAGATCACGATTTATGATTTTACAACTTATGATGATTTGGATAAAAATATGCTTTATGAGGTTTTTACTTATGAACTTAGTCTCAATCAGCCTTACATTATAGTTTTGCAAACCATGAGCTTTCATGTTCATTTTATGATTTAAATCTCATGTTTGATACGAGCCTATACTCATGATCTCTCTCTTATTGTTTTACTAGAATGTTTAGCTACTCTACATACTTAGTATATTCAAACTACTAATTGTATACATCTATGTTATATTATTTTATGATATAGGTTCGGGCAACCAGTCTCAGCTTCGCCGTTAGTCTCGCTCCCACAGCAGTCCAACTTAGATCCTATTCGGGTGAGTCCTCATCTTCCAAAGATGTTTATCAATTATTGATTTTGTGTTCGTATTTTTAGTTTCAAACTTAGCGAGCTAGTTGGGGTAGTTGTCCCATTAGCTCATCTTATGGTTAGAGGCATTTCCGATAGTATGTTAGATGACTCAGCGTTGTAGATTTGTTGTCTCCATTTATGCCTTATGATATATTTTAGACTTCTATTTATCTTATGCTATGATTCATTTCCGCTTTAGATATGCTTTCTGTCATGCGATGTATGTGCCATGGGTTAGCTTAGAGCCCTTCTTAGTTTTATGTCTCGTGTCTCGATTTGGGGTCCATGCTGCCCTGACAAGCTTGGTATCAGAACTTCAGGTTTAGATGTGTCCTAGGGTGTCTAAATGTCATTTTAATTAGAGTCTTTTTCATAGGTGTGAAGCGCGCCACACTTATGAGGGAGAGGCTTCTAGACATTTTAGAAAAATTTCCCTTCTTTCATGATTCTATCTCATTTTATGAAGCTCAACTCGTTATCCTTCTACCTCATGCTATACACGCTTGTAGAAATATGCCTCCTCACTGGGTCAACGGAAGAACAAATGGAAATGGCAATGGAGATGGTCATCAGCCAGCCCCACCAACTCCAATTAATCCTATGTAGGAGCAGGTGACTCATGGTGAGTTCCAAGTTGCTTTTCAACTGCTAACATAGGCCATAACATCCTAGGTCAACCAGCATGTTGTGGCTCATGTGCACATGAATATGAATGTGGCTGCAGCTGGGGTGCGAGACTTTACCAGGATGAACCCACCTGAGTTCCATGGGTCAAAGGTGGACGAGGATCCACAGGAGTTTATTGAGGAGGTCTAGAAGATTACCTAAATTATAGGTGTTATCAGAGAGGAGAGTGAAGACTTGGCCTCCTAATAGCTAAATGGGGTTTGCTCACATATGGTTCTGGTAGTGAAAGGAGAGCAGGGGAGTTGGTGCAGTCCCCATTAGCTGGGATGAGTTTGTTATAGCTTTCCTGGATTGATTATTTCCCCCAGAGTTGAGGGAATCGAAGGCAACAGAGTTTGTCAACTTGAAGCAGAATGACATGACTATTCAGGAGTACACATTGAAGTTCACCCAACTGTCTAAGTATGCTCTAGAGATGGTTGCAGAGCTGAGGGCTCATATGAGCAGGTTTATGAATAGGATTTCAGATTCATTGGTCAAGGAGTGCAGGACTACCATGCTAATTAGTGATATAGATTCTCCCGACTAATGATATATATGCCTAGTAGATAGAGGCAGAGTAGATGAAGGAAAGGGAGAGAGAGGCCAAGAGGGCCAGGACAGAGAGCTATGGGTAATCTTAGTAGAGGTCCACTGGTAGATATCGTCATCGGTCCATTAGAGGTCATCAGCTCCAATTCCATCATCAACTAGTGTTCCATCCAGGCCTAGGGGTGATCATAGAGGTGGAGTATCAGGCTCTAGGGCTCAGGGAAGCACACGTTTCCAGCTTGTAAGAAGTGCAGTAAGAACCATCCTAGGTGATGCTTAGTTGACTCAAATGCGTTTTTTGGGTGTGGTAACTCGGACATAGGCTTAGAGATTATCCTTCAGTCGGATAAGGTGACGGTAGAGGTCGTGCCCCAACCACCACTTCTGTAGCTCCAGCGGCACAGCCATCTCAGTAGGGCGCCTCTTCTTGTACAGCTGGCGAACAACATTAGAACAGGTTCTATACACTTTCATCCCATCAAGAGCAGGAGTGCTCATCTGATGTGGTCACTGGTATGTTACGAGTTTTTCATCTACATGTTTATGCATTGCTAGATCCAGCAGCCATATTATCCTTTGTGACTCCCTATGTTACTATCAGTTTTGGTGTCAGTCCCGATATCCTTTTAGAACCCTTCTCAGTCTCTACTCCTATCGTGAGTCAATTTTAGCCGATGGGAATACATAATCTGCCCTATCATGATTCTTAAGAAATTCATCTCAACCGACTTAGTGGAGTTATATATGACCAATTTTGATGTTATATTAGGTATGGATTGGTGCATGCTTGTTATTCTTTGGTTAATTATATAACCCGTAAGGTAGATGGGTGAACTAGTCCTAGAGTGGAAGGGTAGTTTATCTGTGCCTATAGGTCGCTTTATTTCTAATCTTAATGCCAGAAAGATGATCTTCAAGGATTATGTATACCACCTAGTTTGGGTTAAGGATTCTAAGTCCGAGACGCTGACTCTTTAGTTAGTTCCTGTTGTATGTGAGTATCTAGATGTATTCCCAGATGACCTACTAAGAGTCCCTCCCGAGTGGGAGATTCACTTTGGTATTGACCTTCTCCCTGATACGCAGCCCATATCATTCCTCCTTACATAATGGTTATTGTTGAGTTAGAGGAGTTGAAAGAGAAGTTGAAAGATCACTTAGATAAGGATTTCATCAGGCCTGTAAGTTCCCATGGGGTGCCCCATTTCTCTTTGTTCAGAAGGAGGATGGGTCTCCTAAGATGTGTATTGATTATACACAGTTGAACAAAGTCACAACCAAGAATAAGTATCCCCTCCCCATGATTGATGACTTATTTGACCAGCTTCAGGGTGCAAGGTGCTTCTCAAACATATACCTCAGATTCAGTTATCATCAGCTCAGAGTTAGGGAAAGTAACATTCTGAAGACAGCCTTCAGTACTTGGTATGGTCACTATTAGTTTGGAGTTATATCTTTTGGACTAACGAATGCTCCTGCATCTTTCATGGATTTGAAGAACAGGGTGTTCAAGAAGTATTTATATATGTTCGTCATTTTCTTCATAGATGACATCCTCATATACTCTCAGAGTAAAGAGGATCATGCCTCTCTTTTGAGGGTTGTGTTACACACTCTCAAGGATCACCAGTTGTTTGCTAAATTTAGCAAGTGTGAGTTTTGGTTGAACTCGATGGCGTTGTTGGTTGATGTGGTGTCTATAGAAGGTGTGCAAGTAGACTCTCTAAAGATATACGCGGAGAAAAACTATCCTAGACCTGTCAGTCCCACTGATATTAGGAGCTTTTTGGGTTTAGCTGGAAACTACAGGAGGTTCATAGAGGGATTTTCATCCATTGTAGCACCATTGACTAAGTTGACCCAGAAGAAGATCAAGTTTCAGTGGCCAGATGCTTGAAGAGTTTTCAGGAGTTAAAGACCATGCTATTTTCTTAGTTTTGAGCATCAATAGTGCTGTAAATTCACAGCACATCAACACCCTTAGCTTATGACTTTTGCATGTCCTCAAGAAAAGAAAACGAAAAACTAAACACGACACTCAACTGGAAAATAAACTTAAGATACTACAGCGAAAACTCAAACAAATTTGTGCACTTTATATACAAACTCTATTGACCCTTCCTCTTGAAACATTATCAGCTAATGTATTGCAAGCAACCTCAAAATATCATATTCATGGAGCAAGACATGTCATCTAGCTATCAACAAGCAATCAAGTCATCACCTATGTTTTTCACATAGACCAACGGTAAAAGCAAAAATAATCCATGTACCCCAACAAAAAATGAAGTCCCCACTCTAGTATGAAGTATCAAATGAAACATGGGACTAGGCAAATGAAGCACTCACTCTCTCAAATAACTGCAAGTATTATGTATCAGATACCATAGGCTTGCCCTTATTTTCTCTGTTTCGGCTTGTTAGATGGTCAAATTAAGATCACTATAGGACTTTGTATGGCTTGTAATGTAGGCTTAGGGCTGGACATGATAAAGATGAAAGATTTTATTAGTGGCTATCCCTTCCTTGGCACTACATGCATTGGCTACACCATTCTCCTATTTCACCTTTCATTCTTTTTGTCTCCTTTGCTTCCCTTTTTCCCATTTTAAGAATATTCGCATGGGTGAGGTAATTTTTCACATTTTTCAACAATTTCAAGCTCTTTTGAATTTCTTTCTTTTTCAGTATTTTCAAGCTTTCAGCTTTTGACTTTTTCACCTCACCACACCTTATTTTTCACCATTTTTTTCTCTTCTTTTTCTTTTCTTTCCTTTTCTCTCATTCCCACCATTTATGCACCCCTACTTTAGCCACCCTCAACTTAAGCATTTTGCTTATGTTGAGGTTCACAGTACCCAAGGAAGGACCAGGGCCAAACAGGTTCATTATAATCAAATGGGTACGGTTAGCAGTTAAATCAAAGAAATATGGTCAATTAAGGCTCAAACATGGGATCAAGGGACTCATAACACTTTGGTAGGGCAATATAGGCTAGAAGTGAGCTAACACAAAAATGGCCTACGATCATCTCCTAACCAACCATCCTCAACCTATGCAGAGACCAACCAGGCAAGTTCTAGATCTTCAACAACATACCGCAACAAATACTAAGACCTCACTCACACATGGTACATAAACTATTTTCACTTTACCTGTCTGGTTCATACATGGCTTAACAAGACTAGCACTATTAATAACTAAATGACATAAAATGATCCAAAGAAATCATGCATTGTTTTCACAAATACATAGCAAAAAGAAAATTTTAAACAGGGTCAATTTTTCAAAAACAACAAAAGTAGTGCATATTCATTGGTTGAGTATTCCTAAGTTATTTTCTAATCAAACAAAAATCACAACTAAAAATAAAAAAATTCTAACAATGCTGGTTCTACTAGATAGCATGCCTGAGGGAAAAGAAACAGGACAACAAAAACCCTCAGACGAACAAAATTCCCAAAAATACAAGTACACCCCCTCCCTTTTTGAAAAAGTGAGTTTCGTCCCCGAAGAATAAGTTATACCCATGTAGGGAAGAGAACATACCTGTGGCTACTCAGACTTCATCTTCCATGGATTTCCTCCCGTGCAGAGCCTGATTTAACATCGCGGAACGACGTGACTTTTGTAACTTCTCAGGAATCATCAAGGTATACTTCTTCCAATCTTTTCAATTCATAAAAAAACACAGCTGCCAATGTATCATTAGTCACAATTCCTTCCACTAAGGTTGGTAGCTGATCATACTCCATCTTGAGTGTTTGAGTGGAGGATTTATCCCTTGATGAAAATCTGAGGAAGTCACCAAATAATAACAAAGAAAAACGTAGGAAAACAACATAAAAAGTAGAGTAACTACCAACAAGTCAAATACAAGCTAATAACCTAGTCTTAGCCGTATTCCTCGGCAACGGCGCCACTTTTTGATAATGCTCAAATCACACTTCCACAAGTATGAAGCAGACGTTTTCAATAAACAACCCATCTAGTGGTTGGGGTCGAACCCACAAGGAATATGGAAGATCTAGATTATAGCCGGTAGATGAACTTGTATTGTAATTACTTCACAATGGGGGTATTCTAATAAGAACCAATAATAAAAATAAACAGGAGTCAATATTATATTTCTGAATTAATAATTAAATGATAACTATAGTTTGTGTTACCCATGGGTTCCTAACAGCTTTGGATATACACTCATGATCACTTACTTACAGAACTGATAACTTAGATTCATTCAAAAGATCGACCAATCCCTATTGAATGACTATACTCAATTACTCGACCAAGTTTCATGAGTTATGAAAACTAACTCGTTATCACTAAGTTCCAAATATAACTATCCTGCGACCACAACTCAAGTTAATACAATGATCATCAAGATCAAGGCTCCATTGTAATTCTCTTTTCCTAATCTCTACCTCTTCGACCAAAGCAAGTAAAGAATTCAGACACTTCCTAAAGTTTTACACCATTAAGAATCGTTAAAGATGAAGAGACTACAATATAAGTAATTAGTATTGGTTTTAGACTCACTTTGTGCAACCCTAACTTGTTAATCCGCAATGGTTCCCCCAACCCTAGCTATGGAGGTTTTAGCGTCTCATAGTTTCAAGGTTGTGACTTGTGTTCATTATTGAAGACATAAAACAATAGTTATAAAGATGAATGAGAAAAACAATTCCTTCAATTAATCCACGGAATCTTGAATAACAAGTAGAAAGAACAAGATGAATTCGAGAAAAGGTTGATCACAAGGCTGAACCAACTCAATTCTCTCTTTCAATGATGTGAAATTGCTTACTACAATGTTTTCCTACTAGCATTAAGTCTATTCCTTGTCCTCTATTAAAAATAAAACATAAAAAGTATATAGAGACACAATAATCCTTTTCCTAAACTAACAAGACTGCTTTCCATATCTGTAGCCGACCTCGTCATGGATCCAGCTACGACTCGTAGGGGCTTCTCACGTATCGTGACATCCACTCGTGGCTTGGAGTGTTGGCTGAATTTTGGCTAAGTGTTGGGCCAAGGTACGATTCTCACCAACATGCTACGAATCGTACATTGACACTTGTGGCTTGATCCTGATCTTTTGAACTTTTTCTGAGCTTCAACATGACCGGTATGGTACGACTTGTATCTTCATCTCACAGGTCGTAGGGTTCTCTCATACTGAGAATCAACCTTCTATGCAATTCTTCAAGATTTCATCATGACTGGCTTAACACAACCCGTACCACCATGGTACGATCCGTGACAAGTCTCATAAGTTCAATCTTCCAGGTCAAAACTTTCAGCTTTTGATCAAGGCCTTCAGTACGGCTCGTAGGTCCATCCTATGGATCATATTATGATTTGCACTTTTTGCCCTTTTTTGCACAATTTTAGCTTCCTTTTGAAATTTATTGTTCCAACACCCATTTATCCTAAAATCAAAGGAAAAGTGCCTCATATCCACATAAATACACCTAAGTCCATGTTATTTTCTTAGTTTTGAGCATCAATAGTGTTGTAAATTCACATCACATCAATGACTTGAGAAAGAAGATGTTGAGCGAGGTCACGTCTCTCCGCACTCTATTCATCTAGGTGCCACCAAGACGTACCTTAACCTATAGGAAGTCTATTGGTGAAATGGCAAGAAGAAGGACATAGCGAAATTTGTGGCCAAGTGTTTGAATTGCCAATACTAAAGGTTGAGCATCAGAGATCTGGGGGTATGCTTCAAGATATCAATATTCCTAAGTGGAAGTGGGAAGATATAAATATAGACTTCATTACAGGGTTGCCTTGTACGTGCCGACGGTATGACTCTCTATAGGTAATTGTAGACAGGTTGACAAAATCAGCTTTTTTCTTACCAGTCAAGACTACAGATTTAGCTGAGGACTATGCTAGGCTCTACATTTGGAAGTTGGTTAGATTGCACGGGTTCCATTATTTATCATATCGGATAGGGGTACTTAGTTTTGGAGATCGTTTACAGGGGCCTTGGTACTTAGGTGAAGCTTAACATAGCTTTCCACCTCAAACAGATGGTCAGGTCGAGCGGACCATTCAGACTACATAGGATATGTTGAGAGATTGTATGGTTGATTTTAGAGGTAGTTGGGATGATCACTTGCCTCTCATTGAGTTTTCTTACAACAACAGTTATCATTCCAACATTTAAATGGCTCTATTTGAGGCTCTTTATGGGTGGAGGTATAGATCACCTATTGGATGGTTCAAGGTAGGTGAGGTGAGGGCCAGATTCAGTACATGAGGTTATGAAGAGAGTTTAGCTTATCCAGAGAGGCTGAAGATAGCTCAGAGTCAACAAAAATCCTATGCAGATGTTAGGATGAGAGAGATTGAGTTCGAGGTTGATGATTGGGTGTTTCTGAAGGTGTCTCTCATGGAGGGAGTCATGAGGTTTGGCAAGAAAGGGAAGCTTAGTCCCTGATATGTTGGTCCTTAAAGAATTCTGAAGCAAGTTGGCAAGGTGTCATATGAGTTAGAGCTACCAGCAGAGTTAGCTTCGGTTCATCCAGTTTTCCATGTGTCTTAGTTGAAAAAATGCATTAGCGACCCACTTCAATTGTACCGATAGAGAGCATAGGTGTGAAGGATATCCTTAATTATGAGGAGGTTCCAGTTGAGATCCTTGATCGTTAGGTTTCAAAGTTGGGGAACAAGGAGGTAGCTTCAATGAATATTTTATGGAGAAATCAGCTTGTTGAGGGAGCTACGAGGGAAGTCGAAGCAAAAATGATGGCTAGATACCCATACCTCTTTTCTTACGGCTCAGTCCCAACATGAGGTACCTGTTTACTCCTTAGTAATCTATTTAGCTTCATTTCAAGTTCATGTCTCTCAGTTATTTTCATATCATAGCATGCATGTATATTTCATGAATTCAGTTTAGTCATGTGTTTAATGTTCAGAGTTAATCACTCCATTAGTTTTCAGTCTATAGCTTTTAGTTCTAGGATTGCATCTCTTTCCCTATATTTCCAACTTACTTAGTCTCCATTCAAGGATGAATGTTTCCAAGGGGGAGATAATGTAATACCCCAAAAGTCTCTAAGATTAAACCCTAGACTTGTCGTAGAAACCAACAGAAAAATCTGCAATTTTCCTTAGAACGACTCATCATACGAGTCACAGTATGAACTAACGAGTTGTTAGTGGAGTTGTGGTGAGCCTCAGAAACTTTATCACCCATACCATGAGTCCACGCCGTGAGTTGTGGTAGGGCGGTATGACTCGTGCTCATATGTCGTAGGTTGCATCTGCAGAGACAGTCCTGATACGACGAGTCACAGTATGACTTATGGGTCCCTATAACAAGTCACAGTCAGGAGTCGTGACATCCATCTTAGTGGAAGGCCTTGGAAGTAATGAGTCATACTCATTGTGTGGTGTGATGAGTCGTGACAAGCAGTTGTGGGGTGAAAGTTCAGAGAATAGAGTAAGGCAGGTCCCTAACCACGATTCATGTGACGACTTGTGTTTAGAAAGGATGATTCATTGTTTAGGGACGTTGTGTGAAGATCAAAAAGGTGGAATCAGGACCAACTTGCAAGACTGGACACTACGAATCGTGGTATGATTCGTGATGACTGGCAAATAGGATTTTAAGTGCGTTTCCCAGGGGTATTTTCATATCTTCCTATGCTTTTAACTCCTAAATAAGGTCATTTTAGGTTTCTTAAGGGGAGTATTTAAGGTTTTTACTTAGCCTAAACCCTCATTTAACCCCTAACATTCCATTTGAAAGATCAAATCCTCTCAAGCTAACGTTAGGGTTCTTCATCAAATTCTTCAAATCTTTCTTGGATTTTCAAGATAAGTCAAGGAATCATCTACCCATGTATGTAGGGCTATGAATGAGTGGTTTCTTCCAAGCTCATTCCCTTCCCAAGTTGAATTCATGATCCCACCTTCCATGCCTAATTTTCAAAATTCTAGGGTTAAACTTATTATGGATGAATTCTTTCATGTTCTTCTACGAAATCAGTCTACTTTCAATTTAATTGATGTTTCTATGATTATGAATACATGTACCTTATCAAATCCCTCATGAATCTATATAATTCAAGTCTCAATTATGATTTTATGAACTTCTAGGGTTTGACCCAAATTACATGAAATTCTATGATTTTCTTATGATTTAAAGTCTCTTAAGATTAAAGCTATGAATTATGATTATGATGCATGTTTTATACTAGAATTCCTCACGGACCCATGAATTACAAGATATGATGATTTTACCCAACTGTACATGATTTTTTATGAAATTCAAGTCTATGTATCATGGCTGATATTTAGCATTATTTCCATGGCTAGCTCACATATGTTAACATGTCACGACTTATATTATTTTAACTAGCCATTTAAACCCATGTTTTATGATTATGATATGATTACTATATATATTTTGCGAGTAGTATTTAGGACTAAGTAGGTTGGAGTTTCTGCATATCTAGTTCTCAGGATTACGTGCCAACATAACCATGATGGGGTCCTCCACGAGTGTGTCTCCCATGCCCGAATGGACCACCCATGAGTGATATCATGCCTTTTCATGGTCCTACCCTTGGCAAGGATGGACACCATCCCAATCAAGGTTTTACAGGTTGGGTTCCATGTATGCTTACGCGGGGTATGTCAGTTATAAGAATCTCCTATTGTTGCTTAGTGTGTGTATATATATGTATGTGTGTATGTGTGTGTGTGTGTATGATCATGATTTATAATTTTACGACTTATGATGATTTGGCTCAGATGTATGCTTTACCAGGTTCTTACTTATGAACTCAATGATGATCAACCTTACATAATATTTTTTCAAACCTTGAGCCTTCATGTTCATTTTATGATTTGAATCTCATGTTTGATACGAGCCTATACTCATGATCTCTCTCTTACTGTTTTACTATCATGTTTTACCTACTCTACATGTTCAGTACATTCAAAGTAATGACCACATACTCTATGCTAGATCATTTCATAATAAAGGTTGGGGCAACCAGTCTCAGCATCGGCGTTAGTCTCGCTCCCGCAGCAGTCCAGCTCAGTTCCCATTTGGGTGAGTCCCCATCTTCCGAGGATGTTTATCAGTTATTCATATTTTGTTCCTGTTTTTAGTTTAAGACTTAGAAAGCTAGTTGGTGATGTTGTCCTATCAGCTCATCTTATGGTTAGGGGCTTTTCAGACAGTATGTTAGATGATTGAGCGTTGTGTACTTGTTTTCTCCTCTTATGCCTTATGATATATTTTAGACTTCTGCTTATCTTATGCCATGATTCATTTTTTCTTTAGACATGTTCTCTGTCATGCTATGTACATGCCATGGGTTAGCTTGGAGCCCTTTGTGGTTCTAGATCTTGTGTCTCGATTCAGGGTCCATGCTCAGGTCCTGACACCTTTGGTGTTCAACCTTAACCTACTGGCAGTTCGAGAACTTAGCCACAAAGTCAGTTATGTCCCTCTTCATAACATTCCAACAATAGTCTTCTCGAAATTCATGGTACATCTTGGCAGAACCTGGATGAATCGAACATCTAGAACTGTCTACTTTCGCCCTAATTTTATCTCTGAGGCCATCTACAATAGGAACACATAATCTTCCATGATATCTTAGGAAACCATCTCCCCCTTGTGCGAAAACCAATACATTATGTTTTGACGTCTTTCTTCATCTGAAGAAAGAGGGGATCTCTATCCTTCTTTTCTTTAGCTTCCACAACTAAAGAGAATTCGGCTCTATTCTAGAAAAACGCACTACCTTCCTCGGAGTCTAAAAGAAGAACTCGAAGGCATGAAAGTCTATGCACTTCCTTTGCTAACTCTCTTTTCTCCTCTTCTACCCGGGTTGTACTACCCACAGACAATTTGCTAAGAGTATCAGCAACTACATTAGCTTTACTTAGATGGTAGAGAATACTCATGTCATAATCCTTAAGCAACTCAAGCGATCTTCTCTATCTCAAATTGAACTCCTTCTGGTTGAACACATTGCAAACTCTTATGGTTTGTGAATATATCAACATGAGCACTCGCCATGACCCAAGTTGGGACCCCAGATCGAGACACGAAACCTAAAACCATGAGTGGCTCCAAGTCAATCCATGGTATACACATAGCAGCTAAAGAGTATACATCAAACGAAAACTGATAAACTAAACATGAATAAGCATACATATCAACCATACAGAGCTAACACTAACAAAGGAGAAATTCTATATATTATCTGATAAGCCTCTAAACTGTCGGATGACCTGATGGGACAACACCCCCAACTAGCTCGCTAAAGTCTAAAACTAAAAATAACATAACTTAGACAACAGATGCTCCTCGAAGGATGAGGACTCACCAATAAGAGAAACTGAACTAGGCTGCTAGAACTCACTACAAGCGGAACTGAGTCTGATTGTCTGATCCTGTATCACGAAATTATACAGTATAGAGTATGTGGTCAATACTAGAAATTTACTGAGTATGTATGGTAACTAAAACAGACTGTGTAAGTATAACTAAAATCATGCACATAAAATAAATCATAAGATTGTGAGAGTAAGGACTGCATGCTGATATCTGAAAACATTTATAGTCATAATCTGAATCTCATATCTAAACGAATGACCCAAAGCTGACAATAGAATCATATGGCCTGCCATAACTGAAATCATAAGTAAAAGCTTATAAACTGATCATTGGGTCAAACCTGCTGAAAACATAATATCATAAGTCATAAACATGCATAACTGAAATCATGAGGAACAATGAGAGACTCATCACGGTCGACACCATCACGATAGAGCTTACGTGCACTCAAGTGGGCAGAGCCGTCCAAAACCTTTCAAGGGCTAAGGGTGCTACCATGACATCGATATCAAGCTGAAGGCCCCTTGGGGGCATGGGAAGCTCACAAGGGAGGTCCAAAATGTAAATATATGAACCTTTGTTGGCACGTAGTTTTGAGACCCGGGGTTTACGTGAACCCTAGCCTACTCGGTGCTAGACACTACTCCTAAACACATGCAAGGTGCTCTCCATTGTTTTTCCATGAAGCTAAGACCATCATTTTTCAAAAAAGCTAATAATGTAATTACATGCATAGTCTGAAATCTAAATATGGGGAGTCTTGGCTCCAAACATATCATAAGCTGAAAATAGGGAGTATCACTGCAAACCATATGGCAAGATGATATTATAAAACTGAACTAAATCATGAAAACATACTTAACATGTGTGGGCTTTCCCAAATCTCAAAATCATGCACACTTGAAATAAACTTCATAAGTCAAAAATATAAATTTGTACATGGGTAATTTGTAAACATTCAATTATGCTAGATATCTCATCATACTTGAAATCATAAATCATAAACTTGACTTTCAATGGACTTGCATAATTGGGCATAATTTTCTAAAACTTGAAATAATGAATTTATAATCAAAATAGATATAACATCTACCCATAAATCCTAAAACATACATTGAAACATGAAGGAAATTAACCCATAAATAAATCATAGAGGATTTCATGAAATTAGGCTAAAACCCAAGGATCATCAACTTGAATTAAGACTTGAATTCATGAGATTGAGAAGAGATATGGGCATGAGAGTGAAAGAAAATTCCCATTCATAGCCCTAAAACTGAATCTACACTTGTCTTTGAAATCAAGAGATCTGGAGAATAAATTGAAGGATTTAAGCTTGATCTTTAAAGGAGAAATCCTAATCTTGCATGCATGGGAGTTGAATGAATTAGAATAGGTTAAAATCCCTTAAAATCTTCTTTTTCAGAGCTTAAAGCGACATAGTTTAGGGCTTAGGAGCTAGGATTTGTGAAAATACCCTTAATGAATTCGCAGGAAAACTAATCCTGCCAGCTTTCACGACTCGTACCACGAGTCGTACAATCCTCCTATGACTCGTGGTATCCTCCCATACTGTCCAAGTCCAAAACTTCTAATTCTCTGAATATTTCCACGAACCTTACTATGACCCGTAACACAATCCCACGAACCATACCATCACCCATTTAATCAACATCTGAAAACTGTCAAGTACTGGTTATGATTCGTACCACGAGTTTGTACCCACACACTACGACTCGTAGTGGGGACTCATGGACTGGGGAAAGAAACTGCTGAACTGAACCATGGGTCTTCCTACGACCCATACCACCAACCTATGACTCATAGGTTGAGCCGTACTAAAGAAATTCTCTAACTTTTCCTGTTGATCACATTTCAAATCTTAGGTCTAGTCTTAGAAACTTTCGGGGTATTACAATATCTCCCCCTTGTGAACATTCATCCTCGAATATGGGTAAAACATACTAGAAAGCTAAGAAAAGAAACTACAATCTCACATACTGAACATCTGAAGCTGAAAACTAATAGAGTGACTAACTCTGGACTGATACACATGACTGAACTGAATTCATGAATCATACATACATGCTAAAATATGAAAGGAATTGAGAGATATGAACTATACATGAAACTGAATAGAGTATTAAAGAGGAAATTGATACCTCAAGCTGAAGAAGAGCTAGAAGGAAATAAATGCGGGTTTTTAGCCATCATATCTTCTTCGGCTTCCCACATAGCTCCGTCAATGAGTTGATTCCTCCATAAGACATTTACTGAAGCTACATCTTTATTCCTCAACTTCCGAACCTGACGATCAAGGATCTCAACGAGTACCTCCTTACAGATAACCATGAGCCTCATGAAATATCCGTTCGCTCAAATCATCAACATCCAGAACACATAATCGACCCAGATATCGAAGCACACTACCTCCCCCTTAGGAGAAGACCTCCGCCTATGATTTTGAATAGCTTCTTTTAACTTCACCAAAATAGGATCCTCATCTTGCCTAGCCTTGACCTCAGTCACCAAAGAGGATTCTAAACCATTTTGTACAATGACACCACCATCTGTTGAATCTACAAGGCGAACCCCTAATTGTGCAAGCTGATGCACATCCTTCACCAACTCTTTCCTTCCATCTTCCACATGAGAAACACTCTCCATGGATAGTCTGCTAAGGGCATCCTCCACTATATATGCCTTGCTCGAATGATAAAAGACACTCATGTTATAGTCCTTGAGCAGCTCTAACCATCTCTTTGGTCACAAATTCAAATCCTTCTGAGTGAACACATATCATAGGCTCTTGTAGTCTACAAACACATCCACATGGACCCCATACAAGTAACTCCAAATCTTCAATGCGAACACCACCGCTACCAAATCTAGGTCATGCATCGGGTAATTCTTCTCATGAGTCTTAAGCTTTCTAGAGGAATATGCAATTACCTTAAATTGCTGCATCAACACATATCCAAGACCAACCCTAGAAGCATCACAATACACAATGAATCCATTTGTACCCTCAAGTAGGGTCAATACTGGGGCTGAAGTGAGTCTAGTCTTTAACTCCTAAAAACTCTTCTCAAAAGCATCCAACCACTAAAATTTGACATTCTTCTGGGTCAACTTAGTCAATGATGTTGCAATTGATGAAAATCCTTTAACAAACCTCCAAAAATTGCCATCTAAACCCAAGAAGCTTCTGATATTCGAAGGATTAACTGGTCTAGGCTAATTCTTTACAGCTTTTATATTTTGAGAATCCACCTACACACCCTCACTTGACACCATATGACCTAAAAATGCTACTGAATCAAACCAAAACTCACACTTGCTTAATATAGCAAACAATTGGCAATCCTTGAGGGTCTGTAGCACAATCCTCAAAAGAGCGGCATGCTCCACCTCGCTGCAAGAGTATATGAGAATGTCGTCTATGAAGAAAATCACAAGCATGTCCAAAAGACATAACTACAAACTCATAGTAACCATACCGAGTATGAAAAGCTATCTACGGAATGTCACTCTCCCTAACTCTGAGCTGGTGATAACCGGATCTGAGGTCTATATTTGAGAAGCACTTAGCACCCTGAAATTGGTCAAACAAGTCATCAATCCTGGGGAAGGGATACTTGATCTTGATTGTAACCTTGTTCAACTCTCGATGGTCAATGCACATACAAAGAGACCCATCTGTGTTTCGAACAAAGAGAACGGGTGCACCCCAGGGGGACTTGCTAGGTCTGATGAAGCACTTATCTAGAAGATCCTTCAACTGCTCTTTCAACTCCTTTAGCTCAACTGAAGCCATTTTGTAAGGAGGAATAGATATAGGTTGTATTAGGAAGAAGGTCAATACCAAAGTGAATATACCATTTGGGAGGGACTCCTGGTAGATCATCTCGGTAAACCTCCGGATACTCACATACCACAGGGACAGACTAAAGAGTCGGGGTCTCGGATGTAGCATCTTTAACCCGCACTATGCGGTACATACAACCCTTGGAAATCATATTCTAGCCTTAAGGGAGGAAACAAAGTGACCTACAGGCACTGCTAAACCACCCTTCCATTCTAGGACTGGCTCATCCAAAAACCAAAACTCTATCGTTCAGGTTCTACAATTCACTGATGCATAACATGCATGCAACCAATCCATACCAATGATAACATCGAAATTAGTCATGTCTAACTCTACTAAATCGGCTAAAGTGACTTTCTAAAGGACTGTGATAGGGAAATTTCTACATACCTATCGAGCTATAACTGAATCACCGACTAGAGTAGAGACTAAGAAGGGTTCTGATAGGATTTAGGGACTGACTCTGAAACTAGTAGAAACACAAAGAGTCACAAAAGATAAAGTAGCCCATGGATCTAATAATGCATATACATCAAGATAAAATACTCGTGACATACTGTGACCACATCTGGAGGGACCTCCTGCTCCTGATGAGATGAGAGGGCATAAAATCTATTTTAATGCTAACCACCACCTACACTAGTGGATGCACCCTGCTGAGCTGATTGTGCTGGTGGAGCTGCTGAACTGGTGGCAATGTAACAACCTCTACCATGGCCCCGTCTGGCTGCAGGGCAATCTCCGAGCATGTGTTTGAGCTTCCGCAACCAAAACATGCACCTGAACCTTCTAAGCACTCTCCGGTATGCCTCCTACCACACCTACCACAAATTGGAATGCTAGGCTCTACTAACATGCTCCCTTGACCTCGGGAGCCTGATGTCCTTCCCCTCTGATCACGCCTAGATCTAGATGGATGTCATGACCCGAGAGGAGACCCGGATCATAGACACGGGACAAGGGACCCCGAGAGACCCCAAGTCAACCCATGGCATAAGCATTCACTAACTTATTCAATAAACATAAAGGAAACATAAATATAAACTCAGCGTAAGACTAACATAACATAACAGCAGAACGAACATCGAAAGTTGAATACATGTCTAAGTCTGATAAGCCTCTAATCTGGATGAGCTGATGGGACAACACCCCTAACTAGCTCAGAAATATTGAAACTAAAAGTATGCTCGAAATAACTGAAAGTCTAGTCCTCGGAGGATGAGGACTCACCAAGAAAGCAATTGCTAACTCTGATAAGCGGCTACGAACGAGCCTGAACCTGAGAACCTGATCCTGCATCATGAAACGATGAAGCATAGAAAGTATGCGGTCGGTACGTGGAATGTACCGAGTATGCAAGGTAAGTAAAACTGCTAGAGCAATCATAGTCTTTTAAAACAAGTCATACATATATGATAGCCTTTAAGGATAAGAAAAGGTCACAAGCATTAATTATGAAAGCAGTCTTATTCTTTACATGGTCGTGCATGGCTTTAGAATATCATGAATTAATCAAATGACTCAAGCTAAGTCATAACATTTATATCAAAAGCTGAACAATGAGTCAAACCTTGCTTTTTAAACATGCGTGCATAGGATAATCAGCATGAGTAATGGATATGCAAACCTGAATAATATAGACAGTGGGAGACCCGCCACTTAACCGACATACCACGATAGAGCTTACGCGGTCCCGACGATTACGCTTAAGTGGGCAAAGCCATCCAAAACCTTGTCAGGATTAGGGACGCTACCATGATATCAATATCAAGCTGAAAGGGCCAATCGGTCAGGGATACCTCACAAGGGAGGTCCCAATAATATAAGAGAACCAACCTACATTGGCGCACAGTTCTGGGGCATAGGATAGACGACACTTAGCCCACTCGGTGCTAGAGTCTTCTCCCAAAACATGCAATGCTCTATATCGTATAAATACGAAGCTCAATATCATCTAGTGATGAAGCTCAACATGAAATCATGCATATACTCAACGTCATATGAAACGAATCTCAACATTGTCTATTGACAAAGCTCATTATGAAATCATGCATACGCTAGACATTATATAAATATGAAGCTCAACAATGTCGTCTCGACAAAGCTTAGAATGAAATCATTCTTATACTCAACATCATGTGAAATGAAGCTAATGCCAACATATATCTCAATTATGAATTCATGCATATGAGAAGCTTTACTATAATACCTACCACAAGCTCAAAGAATAATGGGAGACTTTACTTCAAAAATCATGTGGTAAGCCTATTTAGAAATATCACTTCATCATCATCAATATGTGGGTCTTGCCCAAAACCATATCATCATTGAACCCATTCAAATCATTTGAAAACATTATAATTTGGGCGATTTCACTCCAAAACGACATAATATAGTCAATTCATGAAAATCGCCATTCATACTCAACATTGGGCACTACCCAAAGCTTCACCATACATGGGTCTATTTAATCTTCTTTGAAAACATCATCAAAATCATGGGTAAGGTTGAAAACATGCTTTTCATCATCTACTCCATCATCATCACCTTATATTAGGAACTTCCCACACATGGGTGTATTAGATTCAACTTTTAGAAAACAATTTTGTAAAAGAAATTAAGTTAGAATCCGCTCAAGCTCGATAATCATCAATATCATCTCCATTTAAGCATACCCATGAGTAGAAATGTAAGAATCATGCATTTGAATGAAAACCCATACTTGATCATCACAAACCAATTACAAATTTGATAGGGAATGGAAAAATGCATGTGGAAGAAAGCATCCACTCATAGCTTTACATACCTAGGAATGAAGAATCCTTACTCTTCCTAATTGCGCAACTGAGATTTCCCTTGAAAACCATGAAATTCTCCTCAATTTCCTCCCCTCAAGCCTTCAACCTTGCATGCATGAAGAAAATGGCCTAATATGGGTCTTTCTCTGCTTAAAACCCTCTACTACGAGCTTAAAACAACGTAGTATAGGCCCTTCAAACTTAGGAATTACGAAAAATCCCTTACTGAAATTGCTGAAAATAACTATTAGGGGGTCCTGATGGACGACCTGACGACTTGTTACTAGGGCACATGACCCGTTGGTTCACCTGCCAAGTACACTGCCTCATCATTCATGAAAATTCAACTGTCTTGGTGACAGCCCTCCTAATGGGTCGTTAGTACTGACGATGACTCATTAGGTACCACCCGTCATGTACACTGGATCAGCTTCAATATCTTTCTCAAGGAACACCCCACGACTGAAATGACAACTCATGGTGACTGACCACGAGTCGTTACATCGCCCATGAGGACCTCGAGTCCTCCATCTCCCAGGCCTTCCCCATGAGTCACTTGACGACTCGTTTGGCCTCTTCACGATTCATTAAGTGACCCGTTCTGCAACTGCTGCAATATTTTTCCAGTTTTCTCCTAATTCACTTCCGAGTCTGATTCTTGAATTCCCAAGGTATGACAATATCTCCCCCTTGGGAACATTCATCCTCGAATGTTATAAACAAGCAGAAAACCTAGAAACAACAATCACTATATATATAGATGCTAATCATTAACATTCAAGCCGAAAACTGACAAAACGACTACCCCAAAGAGAACCACATAGCTGGTCAAAGTTCAGACATCACATACACATATCATACCATAAAACAAACTTATTCGCATGAATAGAACATGAAAAAACTGAATAGAGGTTTAGGAAAAAATTTGATACCTCAAACTGAAGCTAAGCCAGTAGGGAACAAATGGGGGTATTTAGCCATCTTATCAGCTTCGGCCTCCCACATGGCTCTCTCGACATGCTGATTCCTCCATAACACCTTCACTGAGGCTACTTCCTTCTTCCTCAGCCTTCGAACTTGTCGATCCAAGATTTCAACTGGAATTTCTTCATAACTGAAGTTTTCTTTCACACCAATGCTGTCTATTGGAACCACCAAGGCTAGATCACCCAAACACTTTTTCAATAGTGATACACGGAACATGGGATGAACTGGAGCCAATTCTGAAGGCAAGTCCAACTCATACGCCACCATACCAACTCTTCTCACAACCCTGTATGGACCAACATAGCGGGGACTGAGTTTACCTTTCTTTCCGAACCGCATGTCTCCCTTCATGGGAGATACCTTTAGAAACACCCAGTCGTCAACATCAAACTCCAATTCTCTTCTTCTCAAATCAATATACGATTTCTGAAAACTCTGAGCGGTTTTCAACCAGTCCCTTATCAATTGAACCTTCACCATTGCCTCATGAACCGAATTTGGTCTTACCACAGCTGCCTCACCAACCTCGAACCATCCGATGGGAGATCTACACCTTCGCCCATAGAGAGCCTCGAACGGTGCCATTTGAATACTAGAGTGGTAACTGTTATTATAAGCAAACTCGATCTAAGGTAAATGATCATCCCAACTACCTTTGAAATCCATAACACATGCCCTCAACATATCCTCAAGAGTCTGAATGGTTCATTCCGCTTGGTCGTCCGTCTGAGGGTGAAAAGCTATGCTTAGCTTAACCTGAGTCCCGAGCCCTTTTTGAAACAAATGCCAGAATTGAGAAGTAAACTGAGTACCTCGATCCGAAATAATAGAAAAGGGCACTCCATGAAGCCGAACCAACTCCCGAATATAAAAATTAGCATAATCGTCTGCTGAATCCGTGGTCTTGACCGGTAGGAAGTGTACAGCCTTGGTCAACCTGTCCACCACAACCCAAATGGAGTCGTATTGCTCTACTTTTACTTGCTGACAATTTAGACATTTTACTACAAACTCCGCAATATCCCTTTTCATACCATCCCACCAATAGATTTCTCACAAATCCTGATACATTTTCGTGGATCCTGGATGAATAGAATATTTGGTACCATGTGCCTCATGCAATATCTGAATTCCTAAATTATCAACATCCGGAACACATAGTTGACCCTGGTATTGTAGCACACCATCTCCCCCTTAGGAGAAAACCTCTACCTTCTGACTCTGCACTGTCTCCTTCAGTTTCCTCAATATTGGATCCTCATCTTGCCTAGATTTAACATCAACTACCAAGGACAATTTCGACATGTTATGCCAAAAAACACCGCCATCGGTCGAATCGATCAGTCTAACTCCCAGCCTTGCAAGCCGGTGAACATCTTTCAGCAACTCCTTTCCCCTCATCCACATGGGACACACTCTCCATTGAGATTCTACTAAGCGCATCCGCAACCACATTAGCCTTGCCCAGGTGGTAAAGGACACTCATGTCGTAATCCTTAAGTAACTCCAATCACCTCCTTTGCCAAAGATTTAGATCTTTCGTTGTGAACACATATTGCAAACTCTTGTGGTCCGTAAATACATCCACATGGACCCCATACAAGTAATGCTGCCATATCTTCAATGTGAACACCTACACGTCCAATTCAAGATCGTGGGTCGGATAATTCTTTTCATGCACTTTCAGCTGTCGAGAGGCATAAGCTATCACCCTCCCATGTTGCATCAAAACACACCCAAGTCCAACTCTAGAAGCATCACAATACACCACGAAACCATTGTTACCCTCGGGTAAGGTCAATACTGGTGCTGAGGTAAGTCGAGCCTTCAACTCTTGGGAGCTTTTCTCGCAAGCCTCCGACCACTGAAACTTCATATTCTTCTAAGTTAACTAAGTCAAAGGATCTGAAATGGTTGAGAAACCCTCAACAGACCTCCGATAGTAGCCAGCTAAGCCCAAGAAACTCCGAATGTCCAAAAGATTCACCGATCTGGTCAAATTCTTCACCACCTCAATTTTCTGCGAGTCTACTTTTATGCGTTCGCTAGACACCACATGGCCCAAAAATACCACAGAGTCCAATCAAAACTCACACTTGCTGAACTTTACATACAATTGGCGATCCTTGAGGGTCTGGAGCACTACTCTCAAGTGAGTGGCATGCTCCTCATCGCTCTAAGAGTATACTAAGATGTCATCAATGAACACGATCACGAACATATCCAAATATGGCTTGAACATCCTGTTCATCAAGTCCATAAAAGATGTAGGAGCATTCGTTAGTCCAAAAGACATAACTACAAACTCGTAATGACCATACCATGTTTTGAATGTCGTCTTCGGGATATCACTCTCCCAAACTCAGAGCTGATGATACCAGATCTGAGATCTATCTTCGAGAAACACTTAGCACCCAGAAGTTGATCGAACGGATCATTGATCCTAGGTAAGGGATTCCTGTTTTTGACAATAACTTTTTTCAACTATCGATAATCAATGCACATATGAAGGGAACCATCTTTTTTCTGAACAAACAGTACTGGTGCACCCATAGGGATTGGCTCAGTGTAATGAAACCCTTATCTAGCATATCCTTTAACTGATCCTTCAACTCTTTTAACTTGGTTGGAGCCATCCTGTAGGGTGGAATAGATATGGGCTATATGCCGGGAAAAAGGTCAATACCGAAATCAATCTCCCGCTCAGGAGGAATACCTGGCAAATCATCAGGAAATACCTCTGGATACTCATGTACTATTGGAACTGACTAGATAGTTGGGGTTTCAGACTCCACGTCCTTAACCCTAACTAGGTGATACATGCAACCCTTAGAAATCATCTTCCTGGCCTTGAGGTAGGGAAAGAAGCAACCTACAGGCACAGATGAACTACCCTTCCATTTTAAGACTGGATCACCCGGGAATCGAAACTCTACTAACCGGGTCCTGCTATTAATGGAAGCATAACAAGCATACAACCAATCCATGCCGAGAATAATATCAAAATAGGTCATGGATAAGTCTATCAAATCTGCTGAGGTGACCTTATGGAGAACCAAGACAGGGCAATCTTTGTACACCCGTCTAGCCATAACTGAGTCACCTACTAGAGTAGAAACCGAGAAGGATTCTGACAAGACATCGGGACTAACTCCGAAGCTACTGGCTACATAAGGTGTCACAAAGGACAAGGTGGCCCTTGGTTCTAACAATGCATAAACATCAACATGGAAAACTCATAACATACTAGTAACCATGTCCGAGGAGACCTCCTGCTCCTGACGGGATGCTAGGGCATAAAATCTGTTCTGGTGTTGACCGCCAGTTGCACTGGTAGATGCCCCCTGATGTGCTGAATGAGGGGGTGGGGATGCTGAGCTAGAAACTGGGCCACGGCCCCCAACCTGATCCTGTCTTG
The DNA here is from genome assembly GCA_035772735.1 of Datura wrightii. NCBI lineage: Eukaryota > Viridiplantae > Streptophyta > Magnoliopsida > Solanales > Solanaceae > Datura > Datura wrightii. The sequence continues at coordinate 74,636,706 of JASDFA010000007.1, read as the reverse complement.
CCGCTAGATAATCTCTAAGCGTGTGTCAGGGTTTCCCGCACCCAAAACACGCACCCGAACCTGCCAAGCACTGCCTGTATGCCCTCGGCCATATCTGCGACAAGCTGGAACACCTGAATCTGCGGGCCTGCTGCCCTAGCCTCTTGAGCCTGATGCTCGCTCTCTCTGATCATGCCTAGGCTGAGATGGCACACTCAAGGCTAGTAAAGCTGGGGCGGATGACCTCTGGTGAGTCTATTGATCGTGCCCACCACCGGACCTCTGGTGGGAGAATCTGTGGTCCTCAGTCCTGGCCCTCTTGGCCTCTCTCTCTCGAATGTGCCGCCTTAATCTGTTGTACGTACAACACCATACAAGGGAAGTCCATGTCCTGATGGAGCACAGAAATCCTACATTCCTTATCCAAGTAACCTGCTATACCATGCACAAACCTGCTCACTCGCGCCCTCTGATTAGCCACTAACTCAAGAGCATACTTCGATAAGCGGGTGAACTCAAGGGAATACTCTAGTAATGTCATCCTCCCTTGCTTCAGGTTTACAAACTTAGCTACCTTTAGCTTCCTCATCTCCCGAGGGAAGAACCGATCAAGGAATGCAACATGGAACTCTTCCCAAGTGACAAGACCTGCTGCAGCAACTCTGTTGTCCTTCCATTGACTGACCCAAATATGTGCAACCCCCTTCAACTGGTAGGAGGCCAACTTTGCACACTCAACACTTCTCACCCCCATAACCTGTGAGATCATGACGATCTCATAAATGAAGTCATGTGGGTCCTCACCTACCTTGGACCCTAAGGACTCCGGCGGGTTAATCCTCAAGAAGTCCCTGGCTCGAGCAGCCGCTGCATTGCCATTCTGTGGAACATGCGCAACGGCCTACTGATTGACCTGAGCGGTCAAGGCCGGCGCAAGCATCTGGATAATGGCCCGAAACTCAGCGTGGGAGGCTGGCTCCGGTGCCTTAGGCTCCTGAACTGGTGGGAACTGCTAATGCCCACGACCCATGCCACCCTCGTGGACTTCACCGTCTCCATTTCTCCTTCCATTCATCCTTTGAGGAGCCATGATTCTACAATCGCGAATAGCATGAATTAGAAGGATGGAGAGATTTTGACCGCACAACATAGTTCATGAAAGAAGGGAACATTTCCTAAAACGTTTAGTAGCCTCTTCGTCATAAGTGTGGCGCGCTTCACACCCATGAAAAAGACTCTACTTAACGAGGCTCTCAGACTCCCTAGGCACTTCAAACCTATTCCTCTGATACCAAGTTTGTCACGACCTGAGAGGAGACTGTTTGGGTCGTTTGGTATAACTACACGCAAGTGCACGTGGTCGAACAAGTAGTAAAGTGGCTCAAGTAAGCCAAGTATCGATCCCATAGGGACTGGACAAAGGTATCAATCTAATCAAGTGTCAATAAACGTTAGCTTTAAACTGCAGACAATAGTGTGAAGAAGATTTTGATATTTTGTTCCTAAATTTTATACTAAGTCTAAAACGAATATACAATTTGAGTCTGAACTATAAGTATGAGCATGCTGAGGTTAAAATGAACATGTAGAGAAATAAATTATCGATACAATTTGGTTAATCTTTCCTCCGGTTGCTAGTCAAGAATTATTGCCTATGGATTAAAACTCTCGTATTTAACCCAACTTAAGAATCATGAACCTTCCACCTACATCTCTGTGATAAAAAGAAATTCATGTTCTAGCCATACAAAACCGATTTCTTAATTGACTAATACGACTTTCAGGTATATTTCTATCCTGAATGTAAATCAATTCTCAATTTTCCCAAATTAAGAAAAGATCATATCCTATCAATTCACAACTTTCCAATTTCTTGCTCTCTCGAGTGAAACCGGACTTTTTAGATATACATTAATGTTGGCCACACATTAACGCAGTAAAAACAACAATCAATAGAACAACCATGGAAGAAAAGATGACAAACCAATTTATCAATAATCATATTTCAATACAAATGTTCTTAACCTCAGCAAGAAGGGAATTTAGCCACTCATTTGTGGATTAAACATCGTTAAATGAGTGTTAATCATACAAGCAATTGAAATAAAGAAGAAGGAGATAGAGAAAAACCTTGAGATTTTCGTCCCCTCAACTTCCTGTAACCCACGTTCTTGCTCCACCCAGTCAGAATAATTATAAATGAACCTAAGTGTTCTATTTATACTAGTGGGAATTTTTCCCGGAATAACAAGCAACGTGTCACGGACTGCATTGAGGAGCACTGCCTCCGTGACACGCTACCAACGCGGACCCTTACTGGAATCCGATCATCCAAGTATTAACACCCAACGTGGCACGGCGTGCAACGCGGGGCTAGGCCAACGTGCCATGGCCCAAACGCGCACCTTCACTGGATTTTGGCATAATTTCAGCCTCCAGGAAGAATGCATCCGCGATGGCAGCGTGACACGGCTCCATCGCGGAGCCCCTTTACTTCGTGCTTTCCTTGTACTTTTTCCCTTGCTAGCTTCCGAGTCCAATCCCGATTTCTCCCAACATTCATCTTAGCTTCGTAAAATTATATTTTTCCTACAAAACCACGCTAATCATATTGGTTAGTATAAATTCACATTTTATTACAATTCACATGAGAATATACAAACATCGATAGATAAACAAGGCAAAATGACACATTTGAGTATCACATGGGCATATAAATCTGCCCAAGATCACTTACCCCACACTTAAATCCTTGTTCGTCCCCGAACAATAATCTTACACCTCATGCAATTGACACCCAATCCTGGCTACTTTGGCTCGACAATTCAAGCTGTGGTTATACCGATTATTTAATATAGCAAATCATTAAGAAAACATGCATAGTCTTATCAATATAATGACCTTCAACACATTAAGACCTCCTAGACTCAAGAATCAACTCTGGATATCGGAAAACTCATGCAAATCAGCTGATCAAGATATCCGACACGAAATTCAATCTCTCGTCGAGCATGTTCCCTCACAACACAAGAGAATGTTCCCCTTTTTAATCACATGAACTCAAAGACATTACATGCAGGGGCTTATAAACAAGATTTCGCTCTCTCTCCCAAAAGAATTCACATCCATCATGTCATGTACCATAGGCTTGCCTTTAGTGTATTACTCCACTAATATAAGGACGCGTGATGTAAGATCACGTAGGACTTAACGGGTTGTAGTGTAAGCTACGGAACTAGCAAATACTGGGCTAACCAATAATACAAACTAGCCTCCTTAAGCGCTTTTTCAATACATCCCATCAACCTTACGGGCATCTTTTCTTCCTTCATCCTCCCATTCTTGAAGTCTGTCTTTATTTTTGACCCCATATCTTTAAGCACACTCGACTTAATAACAAAGAGTAGTTATACGTCTTCATTATATTTAATTTATAATGAGTGCACCTTCGACCTTTTCTTTCCTTTCATCACTCTGCTTTTTCTTTTCTTTTCACCATTCTCACTCCTTGACACTGTGGGAATTTTTTTTTTTGAGCGCTTAAGAATTTTGGATCAAATTCACGGATAATGAAAAGAAGGGGTTAAGCTCAGTTTACACCTTTTTGACAAAAGAAACAAAATAGGCTGAAGGCTCAATGGGCTAACTAGGGTGTACATTCAAGGTAGGCACGATAATGAGAGGGAAAAAAAAACTTTCGGTTAAACAAAGAAATGCCTACATCCTTTCCTACAATACACATCCTTCATTTCGTTTTGTACACACAGCAGGCAAGTTCTAGACACTTCACAATAGCATGGAAGAAACGAAACCTCACCACACACTCATTGCACATGCTCAACTCAAGACATATTCACAGACTCTTCAATCAGCTAATTACAAAAATTCAAACATTAAGCCTCAATCAAACCAAATCGAACTCTATGACCTAGGTATCTCAACATATTTACAAAGTTGCATGCTTTCATACGAATCACCTTTTGATTTTAAATATCATGTACAACACGCAACCAGAATTTCGCAACCATAAAGTAACGACACGTTTGGGATACACACAAACAAAAGAAAAAAAATTTAAAAAGAACAAAAGAAATGTACTCCTATCGACTACATTTCCCTTAAGATGGTCATCATCCATCTATCATAGGGAACGGTCACTAATTACATCTTCGGTTCAATGAGACTATTCTCAGTAAAAGAACCGAAAACAAACGCCGAGAAACCCAAAAATAAAAAGTTTCACGAAAAATTTTAAAAATATCAATAATTTCGATAAAACAAAAATATTTACAAAACCAGCTAACAACATTCAACAGCACACAACAGCTTCACATTCATTACAATACAGACATACACACAAAAGTCACAGGGTCAAGTTTTTCCAAGCACAACAACAGAACAAAGACATTAATAACAACAACAACCAGCACCTAACTACTCCCACCCCACACTTAAATCGAACACTGTCCACAGTGTTCACAAAATTCAGCATAGCACAAAAGCGGGTGGTGAAACTCCCTGATCATTCGAAGTATTCCACTTTTTCGTCAACTGTCGCTGCCTCGTCTCCCATGTCTGAATCGCCCCCGTCGTCATCGTCTGACTCAACATCGGAGTCGTCACGACGTGTCTCCTCATCTATGGGGACATCATCATCAGTGGGCTCCATAAAAGTTGGCCCCACTAGGCATAGAGCCCTGACATTTTTGCCAAAAGGTAGTCTAGCTCGAGCTGCCACAACTCATCTTCTGTTGCCGGCCTCCCGCCTATGCGTAGTTGGAGCATCTGCATCCCGAATATGCGAGCCATGTACTGATCATCCCAAGCATGTCGCTCGGCTAGTGTAAGAACTGGCCCGTGAGTGGTGTCGGGTGCCTTAGTTTTGGTGACATCTAAGGCCCGCCTCTCCATCTGTGGGATGTAGTCAAGGGCCTCTTCCTCAATATCCAGGCCCCTAAGGAACGTGGTCAGTAATCCACCAAACCCATACCTGTGCCCTTGATGCAAACGGGTTCTCTTCATGGCGAAGATAATCACCGCCCCAACATTGATCTCCAACCCTTTCATCAAGGCATAGACCAAGCACACACGATCTCGGGTGACATCTGTCATATGCACCCCCGGGATCACGTAGGAACAAACAATCTTAAGTCATATCCTGGCTTCCCTGTTCATCTATGACTAGGGCAGTGTCTGATGGTAGCCCCTCTCCTTATGCCTGCTCCACCGAGCTGTAGACTGGGCTCCACACAAAGTGCGTCTGATGTCCGCATATGGTGGAGTGATATTCAGCTGCCGAAGCACATGGGCGTCTGTGTCCCGCGCCCCCAAGATGGCATTAAGGTGATGGGGCTCAAAAGTGACTATTTGCCCTCTTATCTTTATGGTGTGACTTCTGAGTGACGGGTTCCAGTTGGCGTAGAATTCCCGAATTAGGTGCAGATTGCACTCCTTGGGCTCTTCAAAGATACAATTCAGCTCGGCTGCCTCAATTCTGTGGACAATCCTGGGGAATTCTTATGCCAATGGTTCCGTAGCAATGTGTTCCTTAGGGAAGTATTTGCTTACCTTATACTTTGCGTACCATTTCTTCCCTTCCTCTGTCACCCATCGGGTTCCGTATTGCCGACGTTGGCCGTGCGAAATTGCTGGTGCTGCTGGGACTGTTGTTCCCAGTCTGATTCTTTTCCTTTCGGCGCCCGATGTAGATGCGCCCTTCCCTTTATATTGCCTGCTTGCCATTGTTTCTGTCAAACCAAACAGACAGGTCCAATGTTATTCCAATTAAAATTAGCTTCGACTAAGGTTGGATCAAGCCAGGCCACCCCACACTTAGTCTTTAGCCACAATCACAACATTACGGCAAGATCATACTTACTTCCACTATACAAAAAACAAAAACACAACAAATATGCCTCATGCATTCAGAGAATTCGACGGTATAAATTCTTTTGTACTACTCAGACTTCATACAGCTAACAACAACATAACCATCGAGCACATTTCTCTACATAGCACTTAGCAAGGAAAAAAAAGAAAAAATTTATCTACATAAACCTATACAATTCACCCATTTCTCGCATATCACAATTTCGTTACCCCGAAAATCCGTCGGTCTTTTAGCATATTAACAGTTAGCACAACCAACTAATCCCACCCAACATACACAACCCAACAAGAATTTCACATGTCAACTAAATTTTTCCCCTTTTCATATTCAAATTCAAGCCCTAGCTACAATTTTACAAAAATTCTATCAAGCTATATAATTATCGAGTTCATACAATCACAATGATATTACGAACGTCATTCAACAATAACTCAATTGAATTTAAGCTTAATTTCTACTTAGGGCAAGTTTTGCTCACATCACATGTTCAACATCAAAAAATTCGACAAGAATTGAGATAGAGTTAAAAAACATACCTTGAATTTGATGAAATGAAGAAAACTTGACGAAAATGTGTGTCTAGGTCCGTGTCACGTTGAGGGAGAAGGGGTTTTGGGGATGTTTGTCGCGGAGGGGATGAAAAATGAGGGAAAATGAGGGGAATTCGGGGTTCGTAAAATTATATTTTTCCCAATCCCGATTTCTCTCAACATTCATCTTAGCTTCGTAAAATTATATTTTTCCTGCAAAACCACGCTAATCATGTTGGTCAGTATAAATTCACATTTTATTACAATTCACATGAGAATATACAAACATCGATAGATAAACAAGGCAAAATGACACATTTGAGTATCACATGGGCATATAAATCTGCCCAAGATCAGAGACCCGGATCGCAGACACGAGACAAGGGACCCCGAGCCCAAGTCAACCCATGGCATAAGCATTCACTAACTTATTCAATAAACATAAAGGAAACATAAATATAAACTCAGCGGAAGACTAACTTAACATAGCAACAGAATGAACATCTGAAGCTGAATACATGTCTAAGTCTGATAAGCCTCTAATATGGATGAGCTGATGGGACAACACCCCGAACTAGCTCAGAAATACTAAAACTGAAAGTACGCTCAAAATAACTGAAAGTCTTGTCCTCAAAGGATGAGGACTCACCATGCAAGCAATTGCTAACTCTGATAAGCGGTTATGAACGGGTCTGAACCTAAGGACCGATCCTGCATCATGAAACGATGCAGCATAGAAAGTATGCGGTTAGTACGTGAAATGCACCGAGTATGCAAGGCAAGTAAAACCGCTAGAGCAACCGTAGTCTTTTAAAATAAGTCATACATATATGATAGCCTTTAAGGATAATAAAGGGTTACAAGCATTCTCATTTTATACATGGTCGTGCATGGCTTTAGAATAACATGAATAAATCGAATGACTCAAGCTAAATCATAACATTTATATTAAAAGCTGAACAATGAGTCAAAACCTTATTTTTTAAACATGCATCCATAGGATAATCATCATAAGTAATGGATATGTAAACCCGAATGATATAGAAAGTGGGAGAGTCGTCACTTAACTGACATACCACGATAGAGCTTACGTGGTCCCAACTATTACACTCAAGTGGGCAGAGCCACCCAAAACCTTGCCAGGGTTAGGGACGCTACCATGATATCGATATCAAGCTGAATGAGCCAACCGGGCCGGGGATAGCTCACAAGGTAGGTCCCAATAATATAACAGAATCAACCTACATTGGCGCGTAGTTCTGGGGCATAGGGTAGTCGACCCTTAGCCCGCTCGATTCTAGACTCTTCTCCCAAAACATGCAATGCTCTACATCGTATAAATACGAAGCTCAACATCATCTAGTAAAGAAGCTCAACATGAAATCATACATAAACTCAACATCGTATGAAAGGAAGCTTAACATTGTCTATTGACAAAGCTCATTATGAAATCATGTATACACTAGACATCATATAAATATGAAGCTCAACGATATCGTCTCGACAAAGCTTAGAATGAAATCATGCTTAGACTCAACATCATGTGAAATGAAGCTTAATGCGAACATACATCTCAATTATGAATTCATGCATATGAGAAGCTTTACTATAATACCTACCACAAGCTCAAAGAATAATGGGAGACTTTACTCTAAAAATCATATGGTAAGCCTACTTAGCAATATCACTTCATCATCATCAATATGAGAGCCTTGCCCAAAACCTTATCATGCTTGAACCCATTCAAATCATTTGAAAACATTATAATTTGGGAGATTTCACTCCAAAACGAAATAATATGGTCAATTCACGAAAATCATCATTCATACTCAACATTGGGCACTACCCAAAGCTTCACCATACATGGGTCTATTTAATATTCTTTGAAAACATCATCAAAATCATCGGTAAGGTTGAAACCATGCTTTTCATCATCTACTCCATCATCATCACCTTATGTTAGGAACTTCCCACACATGGGCATTTTAGATTCAATTTTTTGAAAACAATTTTGTAAAAGAAATTAAGTTAGAATCCCCCAAGCTCGATAATCATCAATATCATCTCCATTTAAGCATACCCATGAGTAGAAATGTGAGAATCATGCATTTGAATGTAATGCTTGAAAAATTTGAAACATTTGAAAATTTTTTGTGAATTAAGCATAACTTCATCACCCATTGGCTTTTCTTGTCGGTTCTTTTCCGATGGGGGGTCTTTGAACCGAAGAATAAAAATTTTATTTTTATTTCCTTTGTCTGTATATAGTGTTTTTAGTCATAGGTAGGGACTGTTTCCGACGATGGATGGATGACGACCGTCTTGAGGAAAAATTTATCTGTAGGTGTTGGGTTTTTGAGACCATAACTAATTGGTGCTTGATGTTCCTGTTATGTGCTATACGTAATTTTAAGATGCAAGTATGTTCAGTGTGAAGCAGGCAAGTGTATAACTTTGTTTGAGACACTTAGGCTCTTGAATTTGACTAAATATGATTGAAGCTTAATTCTGAATTCTTGTGATTAGCTGAGTAAGAGTCTACTGAATGTGTCTTGATTTGAGCATGTGCCATGAGTGTAAGGTTTTTGAGTATTCTGTGCTATTGCGGATTGTCTAGAACTTGCCTAGTGTGTTTATAAAACGAAATGAAGGATGTGAATTGTAGGAGATGATTTAGGCATTTCTTTGAATGAACCAAATGTTTATCCCTCATTTTACCTACCTGGAAAGATTAATCCTAGTTAGCCCCGTTGAGCCTTGAGCCTATTTTTTTGACAGCTGCAACATAAGCTTAATCCTTTTTCTTTCATTAGACTTGTGTTTGATCCAAAACTCCTAAGCGCTTGAGTGAAAAAAAATCTGGAGTAAAGGAGTGAGAAGAATGAAAAGAAAGGAAAAGTAGCAAGTTGTAGAAGTGAGAAAAGGACAAAGGTGCACTTGTGTGAAAATGGTTGATTATTAGTAAGGAGCAAGAAAACAAATTAAGGAAAAATTATTTATAGAACTCCTTACTAATAAGCTAAAAGTGCCTAAAGAAAGGGGGAACATAAGAGGAAAAAGAAAGATGAAAGGAGAAAAAGGTAAAGTAAGGGAAGGGAAGTTTGTAATGAGGGCGTAATGTATTAAAAGGCGCTTGGTAAAGATAGTTACTATTATTGGCCAGAATAGTACCTACCCGTCCCTTAGCTTACATTACAACCCATTAAGTCCTACTTGATCTTACATTCATACATCCTTAAATTAGTGGAATAAAACACTAAGGGAAAGCTTATGGGTCATTACATGATGCATGTGAATTCTTTGTGAGAGTGAGTGTAATAATATTCATGTACCCACACATGTTGTGAGTTAAAAATTGTTTTTGCGTGTGAAATTGGGTAACTCTCTTTCCGTGAGGGCACAAGTTGAATGAAGGATATAATTTATGTGGGATTTCTTAATCAGTTGATTTGCATGAGTTTGCTAAGATTGAGAGTCGATTCTTGAGGTTAAGAAGTCTTAACATAGTTGTACTTCATTTCAATGATCAAACCATGCATGCTCTATTTGTAGCTTGTTATCTTACGTAATCATTATAGTCGTGACTTGAATTATCTTTCTAAATTAGTTATGTGGGAGTCTCCATATGCATGATATGTAAAAGGTTGTTCGAGGACGAACAAGGCTTTAAGTGTGGGGTTGTGATCACGGGCAAAAATAGCATGCCCGAGATACGCTTTATGACTTAAATTAGTCTTGTTTATCTGAGTTATTGTATACATTTTCATGTAACTTTATATGAATGTGAAGATATGTGGTAACCAACATGATTAGCCTTTGTTTTGTAGGTTTTGATGACTTTTGAGCAACTAATCCATGAGTTGGTGAAGTAGAGGCTTGGAAACGGAATTAACTGACGAACGTCGGCAAAGAGGAGGCACAAAACAGCCCACCTGTGCGTCGTCAACGTGCCACGGCAGGCAGGCCGATCACAACAGCCCACCTGCATGTTGGCAACGTGCCACGGCATGCTGGATGCGCGACATGGAGGTGTCAACGCGCTGCCCAAGCAGCGTGACACGCTGCCAACGCGGCAGGGTGCTGCCGAGGCCAAATTTCGAGTGATTTCCAGAGAGCTTTCGCGTTGCCTCCGTGTCACGAAGGCAGTGCTCCGCGATACACTCCGTGACATGGAGCCGTTCAATGACAGGCTAAGTTATGCACGTTTTCCATTTACTATAAATAGGACCCTAAGCTCCTAATTCCATTTTGTCACGATTTTATTCTGGAAAACTACCTAGGAGTGATGGGAGAAGTGGGAGAACTCATCTAGGGTTTGGCAAATTCCCTTCTCATCTACCAAATTCATGTAAGTATGTTAGTTTAGTAGTAGTTAGTTGTAGTTTTATGAACATGAATGGCAAGAACCCTTCCTCTAGGGGTGAAGCCATGAATTATGATTGTGATGTTATGAAATTGTTTCGTAGTTAAGTTATTGATTGTTGTTTTCGTCTTGCATTCTGGATTGTTGGTTGTTTTTATGATTGATCACCATGAAAGCATATTTGTTAGCTTGAGTAATAGCTTGAGAAAGCATTACCTAGGTCAGGACATGAGAATGTAAGGAGCATGTTTGTATCTCGGGAGAGATTTTTGTGTCAGGATAGAAATATACCTAACACTGTGCCTGGTTGACACACGGGGGTTATGAAAGACCAACTTGGGATGTCACATCACCACTTGAAGAAGTAGTTGTGAGGCTAAGTTGAGTTAAATGGTTAGACGCACGAAAGTCCCTAATCGTTTCCCCGTAAACCACAATATAATTGATTGCCCGCGACTAGAAATTAAAATCCTCGCTCACAATGATGCAGTGAGGCTAGATTGTCGTGTTTAGAGGCTCGAAAGACCATAAACATGCAATTCTAATTATGTGAATTAACAATTGATAGTTCCATGCTTAACCCATTGCAAGTCGTAGTATCGCATGATTAATTGGTTTTAACTCTATGTTGCTCCTAGAGTAATTTCAGAATATTTCGTTGACCAAAACTAGACTTAATTAAATCTCTTTTGAAAACTTCTATAACCAACACTTGAGGAAGTTAAGATCACACTTGAACTGGATAATTAGAGGAATAGGTCCAGTCCCTGTGGGTTCGACATTCCGGTTCTTAAAAAGAGCCACTATATTACTTGCACGACCTGTACACTTGTGGACGCACGAATCGGGCACATCAGGGGGATATAGATTGAGGTGTACTCACTAGGGCTAAAAGGGGCCCAGGTGGGTTATTCTGTGCTAATTGTACGTTCCGGCTTATGGGGGCCAGGTAAGGTTTGTGCTTGCTTTAGCTACTAATAGTTAGATAGTAAGATGCCTCATTTTCCAGGTATGAACCCTACCTTCCTTATTAAAGTTATGTTTAGTCCTGATTGCACTAACGCAGTCAGCTTCAGTCCATTTTCTTTACTTCAGTTATTGTCAATCCTATTTCTTACTTTCAGTCATTTAAAGTTATTGCTTTACATACTCAGTACCTATGGTACTGACGCCCTCTTCTGGGGCGCTGCATTACTTTTCTGCAGGTATACATAGACGAGGAGCAGGTCCCTCATAGTTTTAGTCAGCCGTACAGAACCGTCAGTTCCCTTCTTCCGGAGCTTGAGTGATAAAGGTTTATTTCTTTTGTTTGTACAGTATGGGTATGCCAGGGCCCTATCCCGACCATCTTATTACTCCTAGAGGCTTGCAAATTGCATTACTTCCCTGTGGTTAGATGATATCGGCCATGTAGGGCCCATATGTGTTTTAGACTATGTGTATTAGCCGTGTGGGGCCCTGTTTCGCTGTTGATTGGTGGCCTTATCGGTCATAGCTCAATTTAGCATCTGATTTCGCTTTCCAGTTATAACTAGATATCATGGTGGCATTTTCGACCCGCATAGGACTCCCTATGTTGTCTGTCTCTAGTTAGCTATTTATTTTCGCAAGTGGCTACAGGCCTTGTCGGCCGGGGGTTGTATTTACAGCCGCTATATAGCCTGTTGATTTCCTGATTCCTGAGTTAGAGTCAGCCCTGCACCAGAGGTGCTTAGGCTCAATCAGCTTAGTAGTTGAGGTCCTAGACGGGCACCGGTTTCCAGTCATGCCTCCCAAGGTGCGGCGTGACATTTTTCATGACCCGAGCTGGGACACCGGATCAAGACACGTAACCTAGAACCACGAAAGGCTCCAAGTCAGCCCATGGCATGAACATAGTGTCTAAAGAGCATACATCAAATGGAAATGATAAACTAAATATGAACAAGCAGAAGTTTGAATACATATCAACCATACAGAGTCAACATTAACAACGCTGATATTCTACATATTGTCTGATAAGCCTCTAAACTATCTGATGACCTGAAGGGACAACACGCCCAAATAGCTCAATAAAGTCTGATATTAAAAATAACATAACTCAACCAACTTAAGGTCCTCGAAGGATGAGGACCCAGCAACAAGAGAAACTAAACTAGGTTGCGGGAACTGACTACCGGCGGAACTGAGTCGGATCATTTAAACCTGTATCAGAGAATGATACAACATAAAGTAAGTGGTCGGTACTTGGAAAGTATTGAGTATGTAAGTTAAGTAAAACAGATTAAGTAAGTATAACTGAAATCATGTATGTAAACATAAATCATAAGATCGTGAAAGTAAGAACTGCATGCTAATATTAGAAAACATGTATAGTCATAAATTGAATCTTATATCTAAATCGAATGACCCAAAGCTAAAAATAGAATCATATGGCTTTCCATAACTGAAATCATAAGTAAAATCTTATAAGCTGATCATTGGGTTAAACTTGTTGAAAACATAATATCATAAGTCATAAACATGCAAAACTAAAATTATGAGGAACATTGGGAGACTCTTCACAATCGGTACCATCACGATAGAGCTTATGTGATGTCCCAACTATCACACTAAAGTGGGCAGAGCCATCCAAAACCTTGCTAAGGCTAAGGACGCTATCATAATATCGATATTAAGTTGAAGGCCCCTTGGGGACAAGGGAAGCTCACAAGGGGGGTCCCAATGTAAATATATAAACCTATGTTGGCGTGTAGTTCTGAGACCTGAGGTTTACATGAACCCCTAGCCTACTCGATGCTATACACTACTCCTAAAAATATGCAAGGTGCTCTCCATCATTTTTTAATGAAGCTGAAACCATCACTTTTCAACGAAGATGATAATGTAATTACATGTATAATTTGAAATCTGAATATGGAGAGTCCTGGCTCCAAACATACCATAAGCTGAACATAGGGAGTATCACTCCAAACCATTTGGTAAGCTGATAGTATAAAACAGAACTGAATCATGAAAATATACTTAACATGTGTGGGCTTTCCCAAATCTCAAAATCATGCATATTTGAAATAGACTTCATAAGTCAAAATCATAAATTCATACATGGGTAATTTGTAAGCATTCAATCATTCTAGATATCTCATCATACTTGAAATCCTAAATCATAAACTTGACACTCCATGAATTTGCATAGTTGGACATAATTTTCAAAAATTTGAAATCATGAATTTATAATCAAAATGGACATAAAATCTGCCAATGAATCTTAAAACATACTATGAAACATTAAGGGAATTAACCCATAAAAAAATCATAGAGAATTTCATGAAATTGGGCTAAAACCCAATAGGATCATCAACTTAATTAAGACTTGAATTCATGAGATTGAGGAGATATATGGGCATGAGAGTGAAAGGAAACTCCCACTCATAGCCCTAAAACTGAATCTACACTTGTCTTTGGAAGCCCAAGAGATTTAGACAAGAAATTAAAGGATTTTAAATTGATCTTCAAAGGAGAAATCCTAATCTTGCATGCATGGGAGTTGAATGAATTTGAATAGGTTAAACTCCCTTAAAATCCTCTTTTCAGAGCTTAAACAACATAGTGTAGGGTTTAGGAGCTTAGAACTTACAAAAATACCCTTAATTAATTCGCAGGAAAACTAATCCTGCCAGTTGTCGTGACTCGTACCACGTGTTGTACGATCCTCCTACTACTCGTGGTATCCTCCCATATTTACCAAGTCCAAAACCTCTAATTCACTAAATATTTCCAAAAATCCTACTATGACCAGTAACACAATCCTACGAACCATACCATCACCTTACAGTCAACATCTGAAAAATCCCAAGTACTTGTTACAATCCGTATCACAATTCGTACCCACACACTATGATTCATAGTGGGGACTTGTGGTTTGAGGAAAGAAACCTCTAAGCTGAACCACGTGTCTTCCTACGACCCATACCACCAACCTACGACTCGTAGGTTGAGTCGTATTGAAGAAATTCTCCAACTTTTCCTGCTGATCATATTTCAAATCTTGGGCCTAGTATTAGGAACTTTCGGGGTATTACAACATAATATTTCAAATACTGCTATACAATTACAACCTATTTTTGCTCAATGGATACAGGGTCTCGACATTAGAGTCTCTCCCTCTCACTAGATCATAGACACGTTCTTTAGAGATTAACTTTCTAGCCTTAAGGTATGAAATGAAATGACTCTTAGGCATAGGGGGACTACCTTCCCAAACTAAGACTGGTTCATCTAGAAATCAGATTTTTATAACTCGATTTCTACAATCAACTGTGGCATAACAAGAATATAACCAATCCATTCCTAGAATAACATCAAAGTCCACCATATCTAGCTCAATCAAGTCAGTTGTAGTGTCTCTATGATAGATTTAAATCGTACAATATCTATAGACTCTTTTTGTTCGAATTGACTCACCCACCAGAGTACCAACACTATAAGGCTTTAGGAGTAGTTTCGGACACTTTTTAGGACTTATCAACTACATATGAATTCAAAAAGGATAAAGTATCACCTGGATCAAGTAAGGCACAAACATTAATGGAGCAGACTTTTAACTTACCAGTAATAAGATCTGGGGAGTTCTCCAAATCCCGGCAACTAGTTATCACATACAGATAATTTTGACCTATGCCTATTCCTCAAGTAGTGCCCCATTGGGCATTGCCTGCTGGTGGAGTGGACTGGGCTCTGCTGCCCCCATTGCCTTGTTTGGATAGACAATCTCTCAGGTACTGGCCCTATTGGCCGCATCCATAACATCCATCATTACCCAACCGGCATTCACCTAGTTGGGTCTTACCACACTTTCAACAAGGTGGTTATCATTGGGTTTCCTGAGTTGTGTTATCCTGTCTCTGCGATCTGTGCTTGTTTCTGTGGCTCTAAGTTGGTGCATTAGCTGACTATGCTATCCAAAGGATCTCTTTCTGAATAATGACCTATTCCATTCTCATTCTCCTATTAGGTGGCCTCATTGCCTGTTATCTTAGCTCTCTTACTCTGGTGCTCTTCCCTATCCTTTTGCTTGTCCTCTTCTAACTGTTGTGCACATACCATCAGTCTGGAAATATCCATGTCACTAATTAGTAGACAGATTTGCATTCCTTATTCACATGCTTACCGACCACCTTCTTGATCCAAAAGAACCCTTGGCCTGGCTTACTATCAGTTTAGATCTCAATAAAGAAATGCGGAAGCTGAAACATAATGACCTCAATATAATAAAAGAGAATTTATTCTATAATTGAAATAAATGTTAGAAAGTAACAATATTAACTCAATATCTAACTCTATCTATGAAGACGCTAAACTAAAGATAGGTGCCGGGATAAAGCTCCCACGGCTACCTCAAGCTCTAATAAATAAAAATGAGTCAAAACTGGGACTCTCTACATATAGCCTCACCAAAAGCTGAATGTAGATGAAGTCCTAGTGAAGCGTCTGCTGCTGATCCGGTCTACTTGAGCCAACATTATAAGAAGATGTAGCACCAAATGGCGTCAGCACATGGAATGTAGAGTATGTAAAAATAGCTGAATGAAGCAATGTTAGCTGGAACATCTCAACTGAAGAACGTAACTAGAAACAATAAACTTGACATGAAATAATAATCTGAAATTGTATTCTAAACTCTAAATGATGCATAGGACACAATATGATAATATGATCAATGTGTAAAAAAGTTTATGCACTAAAACTCATGCATTAAAATCATCTCTATAAATACATATGCAAGTACTATATATCATAGTATGTTGAGGAGTTTCTCATAACCGACACCATCATGAATGAGCAGATGATGCTCAACTATCTTGCTCAAGTTGGCAGAGATGCTCAAAGCCTTGTCAGGGCAGAGAACGATCACAATCTTGGATTCATAACAATCAAAGTCCTTAATAGGGACTATATTTGAGGAGTCGCCTGAACCAACAGCATGATCCTATCCTACATTGACTATGTAGTTATGGGGCTTGCGGGTTGTTTAAAGCCTTTCACCCAACTCTATGCTAAATATTCCTCCCAAAATATAATTCTCATGTCCTTATGCTCTTTTGGGAAACATCAAAACATAATTATAAAACACTTTAGCGATACGTATAATGAATATTTAAAATCTCCTTGGAGCCTTTCGCTTAAAATCTCTTTAAACTTCAATGAAGAGCCTTTCGCTCAAAACATAATTTAAAACTTCTTTAAAACATCAATGGAGCCTTTCTCTCAAAACCTTCTCATGAATTTCAAAATAAGACTATACTTAAACTTTTGAAAATCATGTAAAAATCATCTCTTTATGCTCAAAACCTCTTTATGCATATTCTCTTGAGAATATATTTAATCTCTGTGAAAACAATGCATTTACTTCAAGAACATGCTTTCAAAATCATACTTCTAAAAATCATGCTTTCATGCAACTAAGGTTCGTGGGATAAGAGACATGAACCAAATCATCAATCTATCAATCAATAATCAATAACCAAAAGAGAATGATCAACAATTTAATAGGAAAAGATGACAATCAATAGACATCAACAATTACTTAATATGAAGAATTCAATAGAAGCAATTCACATATATGGACTAGGGTAGAATAATCATGGGTTAAATAAAAAACCCTAGATTTAAGCTCAACAATCTAAACAATGAATTTAGGACACGAGGAAGATAAGAATTCCTCACTGGAAAATATAACCTCAGACTCAAGCTTGAAGAACCCTAATTTGGAGAAGATGAATTCTCTAATTCCTCGATGAACTTGAGAGCTAAAGTCTTGAATTCTACGTTATAATGGAAAGACTAGGAGTTTAGGCTTTAGGAATACTTAAATAACCCATTTAGCAATCCCAAAATATTTTGGTTTAGGAAATAAAGCATAAGAATTTAACAAATTTCCCTTAAACCCTGTCTACGAAATTCTGTCTTTTAGGGGTCACAACTCTTACCATGAGTTGTACCACCTAAGTATGACTCATATTGAGTCTCGTAATAAGGACCCTATCCTGGACAATCTCTGATCTTCATTCTATGCTTCCTCAATACAGTTCGTACCTTCTTGGTACGAGTCCTAGGTTGTTGTCATGATCTCCTAGACTAAGTTTTGCCTAAGTCTCTCATCCTCATACTATGAATCTTGGTACGATCTGTACCATGCTGTCATGGGTCGTGCTGCGTCCCCTAATTAGGGAAATTTCAGTTTCTTTACTGGTTTCTACTTCTAATCTAGGATCTAATCTTAGGGACTTCTTTTAGGGTTGTCACATTGGAATTCCAAGAAGAATGATAAAATTCTTCAAGAATTCAAAAGTAGCATCTTATAAATGGGGTTCTTCTCTACAAAAGTCTAATACTGAAAATAGACCTAGAAGCTACTATTTATAGGTTAGCATAATTCAAAATTACAATTCAAAATTGGAAGCTCACTTTTTGTCTGACGCCCCGTCGATAAGGTAATGGTCCGTTACTTGGGCCAACACTCTTATCTAGCGGCTACCTTATTTTGTACAATAATGACACCAAGATTGACAAACCTTCATCTAGTTGATGGTATTCCACTATGGTCGTAAAAACTCTATTTTCTTGTTCAGCTGCTGCTTAAGCTTGACAGTGGCATTGACGTTCTATCACCGGGTTGACGAGCCGTCAGATTAGCTATCAATTTCCCTTGCATGGAATGATTATCTACTTAAGCCTGATGTTAAATCTAACAGGTTCTCACAATGTTGACGGATGATTGTCGCTCAAATCCACTCTCAATGTCGGGTAGTGTAAATGATCGATGCAAATATAGAACCCAACAAGGATTTCGGGTTGAATCCCATAAAGACTACTCGAAGCCTTGACTGCCTAGCGTGAAACAGTAAAGTATTACATGATTAGGATCTATTTGAATTGAGTGTAATAGAAATTAACTACGACTACAGATTACAGCTAAGCTAAGGTTGTAAGAAATTAGAGATAATTCTAGGAAAGTGACGTCAATATTAGATCGATCCCCCTAATCACCCAATATGAAAGAATTGAGAGTGGGCTAAGGCTGAACAACAACAGCAACAACCCAGTGTAATCCCATCAAGTGGGGTCTGCATAGGATAGAATGTACATATCCCTTACCACTACCTCATAGGTAGAGAGGTTGTTTCCGGTAGAACATTAGCTTTAAGAAAGACAGACCCAAAAAACATAATAGCAGCACAGAAGACAAGATACAACATCAAAACAACAACTAGTACCCACACTAAAATATACAACAGCAATACACTAAATGATAAACATGTAACAACAGCTAGAAGCAGACATCAGAGGACAAAAAACCATAAAAGCAATACTAGGCCTACCCCTAAGAATCGAGAAAGTAGTAACACACACAGCTCCCTACTATCCTGCTACCCTAATCCTTATACTCCATACCTTCCTATCTCAGGTCAAGTCAAGATGCAAATATACCATATCCTTTCTAATCACCTCTCCCCATTTCTTCTTCAGTCAACCCCTACCTCTCCTAAAATCATCTAAAGACAACCACTCACACCTCCGTATTGGGTCAATCAGACACCTCCTTTTCACATGCCAAAATCACCTTAGTCTTACATCACGCATCTTGTCTTCCACCCAGCCACTCCTATCTTGGCTTGGATATTAGCATTTCTAATCCTATCACTTCTAATATGCCCATACATCCACTGTAACATCCTCATTTATGCAACCTTTATTTTCTGCACATGGAAGTTCTTGACTAACCAACACTCTGCCCTGTACAACATAGTTAGTTTAACAACCACTCTGTAGAACTTGACTTTAAGTTTTGTTGGCACCTTCTTATCACACAAAACTCTAGAAGCGAGCCTTTATTTCATCCATGTTATACCAATATAGTGTGCAACATCCTCATTGATCTCTCCACTTCCTTGCATAATAAACCCAAGGTACTTGAAACTTTCTCTCTTTTAGATGACTTGCATACCCAGCATCACTTCTTCATCCTCCCCATGCATCACATCACTAAATTTACACTCTAAATACTCGGTCTTAGTACTGCTCAACCTAAAGCATTAGACTCCAAGGCTTGTCTCTAAACCTCTAACTTAGCATTTACGCTGCCGCGAGTCTCGTCAATCAAAACTATGTCATCCGCAAATAACATACACCAAGGCACCTCACCTTGAATCCCTCGTGTCAATGTATCTATCACCAAGGCAAATAAAAAAGGGCTAAATACTAATCCCTAGTGCAACCCCATCACAATTGAGAAGTGCACCAAATCTCCTCCCACCATCTTTACCCAAGTCTTGACTCCATCATACATATCCTTGCTCACCCTACTGTATGCCACTGACACCCTTATAACCTCCAAACATCTCCAAAGAACCTCCCTTGGAACCTTGTCATAAGCATTTTTTAGGTAGATGAATACCATGTGGAGATCCCTCTTCCTCTCCCTATACTGCTCTACCAATCTCCTTATGAGATGGATGACATCTATAGTCCAGCGCCCCAGCATGAATCCAAACTGATTTTCAGATATTGCCATGCCCCTCCTTACCTTGCTCTCCGCCACTCTCTCCCAAACCTTCATAGTGTGGCTTAGCAACTTGATACCCCTATAGTTGTTGCAATTCTGAATATCACCCTTATTATTGTACAATGGAACCATCGTGCTCCATTCCATTCATCAGGCATCTTCGCCGTCTTGAAATTACATTAAATAACTTGTTCAACCACTCCATACCTACTATGTCTACACTCTTCCAAAATTCCACTAGAATCTCATTTGGCTCGATCTCTCTACCCTTATGCATCCTGCGGATAACCCCCTTAACTTCCTCTACCCTCGCTCGTCTAAAATACCTACAGTCGCGTCGTCCCTCTGAGGGCTCAAGCTTCCCCAGCACAATGTCTTTATCCCCTCCTTTGTTTAAGAGTTTATAGAAGTACACTTGCCATCTACTCTTAATAAGTGGCTCTTCCGCTAGCACCTTTCCGTCTTCATCTTTGATACATTTTACTTGGTCCAGATCACGCGCCCTTATCTGTCTCACCTTGGCTAACTTGTACAACCTCTTATCCCCTACTTTTCACTCTAATTCAACATACAAGTGTTCAAAAGCTACTGATTTCAATGTCATAACCACTAGCTTTACCTCCTTTTGGGTCGTCTTATACTCCTCCCTATTCTTCCTCTCTCCTCCTCATCCTTACTCTCCACCAATTTCACGTATGCCACCTTCTTCCCCTCCACCTTCTGTTGGACTTCCCTAGTCCACCACCAGTCCCCTCGATGTCCACCCAAATGACCCTTAGAGACCTCTAATACCTCTCTAGCCACTTCCCTGATGCAGCTAGCAGTCCTATCCCACATATTGTCCATCTCCCCGCTACTCTCCCAAGCCCCCATATTAATCAGCTTCATCTCCATCTCCCGAGCTCTATCCATAGTCAAGACACCCTATTTGAACCGTGGCCGAACATCCACCACCCTCTTCTTCTTTCCCCTTAGGATCTCCAAATCCATTACTAGAAACTTATGTGGGTTTCAAGATTCTAACTTGGGATAACCTTACAATCCTTACATAGTCTTCTATCACCCTTCCTAAGAAGAAAATAGTCTATCTAAGTCTTAGCCACTGCACTTTGGAAGGTTACCAAGTGCTCATCCTTGTTTTGGAAACTCGAATTGGCTACCACCAACCCAAAAACTCTAGTGAAATCCAATAGAGAGACTCCTCCTTCATTCCTATCCCCAAAATCAAACCCTTCATGCACATCATCATACCCCCTAGTGGTAGACCCAATGTGGCTATTGAAATCTCCCCCAATGAATAGCTTCTCAGTGTGTGGTATACCTCACACCACCTCATTCAAAGCCTCCCAAAAACTCTTCTTGTCTTCCTAGTTCAGCCCTCTTGTGATGCGTAAGCACTAATAAAGTTCAATACAAACCCCCCAATGACTAGTTTAATCCACATCAATTTATCATTGACTCTCTTCACCTCAACCACGTGCTTCCTATGTTCACTATCTACTAATATTCCTACTCCATTCCTATTCCTTGGACCTCTTGAGTACCACAATTTATACTCGTCCATGTTCCTGGCCTTGGTACCTCTCCCCCCCCCCCCCCATCTAGTCTCCTAAACACAAGCTACATTGATCCTCCTCTTCCAGAGAATCTTCACTAACTCAACAGGCTTCCCCTTCAAAAGTTTCAATGTTTCAAGATCCAACTCTCTACCTAGAGACTCTCTTAACACCCTTGACCCCCCCTCCCGCTCCCACCCGCAACCGAGAAAAAGACGTCAAACCATCACCATAATCCGACAAATAGAAACAATAGCTACTAACAGAAGATACACTACAGCTAGAATTCATGGCTGGACACAAAATCCATAGGCAAGAAAAAATACTTTACTAAACTAAAGTTGACTGAATCAAGAGTATGTATAAGAAAGTAAATAATGTGCTTTAAATAAATAAATGAGAGGTACCAACTCTCGATTGATAATACTTAAATTATAGACATTCCTCAACTGTCTGGTAGTAGCAATAGTGGCTGTGAAGACACACTATAACCAGTTGTCGTATGCTATTGATTCTGGTTGTACCTGTAAGAAATAAAACAAGAAGGAAAAGAGAGAAGAGGAGGGGAGAAGGATACAAATTAGAGTGTAGTTTCTGTAGCTAGAAAGTATGTTGTCGGAAGCAACACAACTCGCTGGAGATCTAACTCGAAGTATGTATGGACAATCTGGAAGAAAACACCAGAAACCTGCCCGTGTCGTCACCGAAAGATTTGGTTTTGTCAGATCTAAAATGGTGGGTGGATCTATGTCGCCAGACTCCAATTAGTAAGATAGAGAAGAAATGGGATAGTGTGAAAAGATCTATATAAGAGCCAAATAGAAGCACATCCTTTTGAGGTGAAAACACACTCACACATAGAGCAAGAACGAGCCAAGCAAGAAAGAGAGAGAGAGAGAGAGAGAGAGAGAGAGGGAGGGAGGGAGAGAGACCGGTGGGTAGATCTATATCACTAGAATCCGACCAGTACAGTGGAGAAAAAATGGGACAATCAGCAGATCATTCAAGCTGAAAATATTGTTTCCTTCCCCTAGAATTTGGTGCAAGCCTAAGTTTGCATGGTTATCTTTCAATAGCACTATAGTTGTATCAATCTATTTCAATTTTTTCAAATTGAAGAGAACTCCCTTCTACCCAATGGATTGTTGCCAATTTGGAATTCAACATATGTCTAGGAGAACCCATTAAACAAGGGTTATGCCTTGAGTCATTGTTGGTTGATACTAACCCAACCTAAATTTTCTCTTTAAAGCCTCATAAAGGTAACTAAGAAAGATTGAATGACTCTCATCACTAATCACACACTACAAAGAAAGAATCAATTAAATGTTCATAGGCCCAAACTCAAGTTTAACAAATTGGGATCATTAGGGTTCACAAACCTAGATTTGGGTTAAGTCACCCATGGCTAGAAAAAGAAGAAAAGCAAAGAAATAAGACATTCTTACTAAAATTAATTAAATCTTCACTTGATGAATAAGAATCTTCACGTACAAAGGTAGATCTACAATCTACTAGAAACTAGGAATAAAACTACCTATGTTCTACTCTCTATTCTAAGTATGAACTAAGGAATGTAAAAACTACTGAAAAATATCAAGAAAAATATACTTATACTATGCCGTAAAAAGCTCATTTAATTTGAACATCAGAGTGCCAGCGTGCAGGGATGGACCGTCCTTTGAACTTTATTTTACTTTTCTGCTTCTATTCATTGACCTATCGTCCATTGAGATATGGACCGTCCTTTGAGAGGCAGACCTTCCTTTGGAAAGATGGCCCGTACTTCACTCAGTACTTCAGAAATCCCATTCTGCCAAGCTTTGGTCAAACCTTGAATTGACGAACCATTTGGAAGATGGTCCATCATTTCAACCGAACTTTAAGGACCTAGTTTAGTGGATTTCTGGAATCTACAGCTGGGAAGGGATGGACTAAGGGGCAGACCGTTCTTCAGACAAACGGTCCATTTGTTGCTTCGTCTTTTGAGCAGTTTTCTAGCTTAAACTCCTTTCTTCTTCCAATATCTTAAGTTCCTAAAAAATAGAATAATAAGGTTAGTTTCTACTTAATTTAACTCCTAAAGGCATACAAATTTCTATGAAATAAAGCAAAGATGTGTCTCTACTCCCAAACACATCAATCAACCGTCAGAATGGGCGTCACTTTGACCTTCTAAGCCTTTTTCATTCCATCTTCAGCCAGAGAATATTTTACTTTACATTCAACACAAACGCAATCAAATCTTACAAAAGTTTCTCAATAACATGCATTTATTCATAGTTAAAAGCATCAAATGCACCGCTAAATGTCGGTGCATCAACACCCTCAACTTAGAATATTTGCTTGTCCTCAAGCAACACACAAATCTCAAAATTAAAGTAAAAGAAACTTAGGATAAACTATAGCAGTTGTTAGGCATAAAAGAGATTATTTCACAATTACAACTCCTTTTTTACAAACAAAACATGTATATATGGCACTCACTTAACATATTGTCTCACCAGGATGTAAAGATGACATTATGATATCAATAGAGCAATTTGCATACTCCAATAGTGACCATTGTAACAACCAGAAATTAATAGTGATTTTCTAGTGCCTTCATCACAAAAAGTCCCAACTCACATACAAAGTTATTTACATCGGGACTAGCACAAAACACTCACTCTCGTGAGAACATTTACATATAGTACCATAAGCTTCCCTTATTATCACTGCTTCAGGTTTTCGGACACTTAACTAGGATCACTATAGGACTCTCTTGGCTTGTAATGTAGGCTTGGGGACAAGTATGGTACATATGGACAAAGTGACTTGACCTTCCTTGGCAGTACACTATTTCTTTTGCCCCACTCCTATTTTCTCTCCTTTATTCTCCTTTACTCATTTTGCTTTTCAACTCACAGGTGTGGTTTTCACTTTGATTTTTTTTCTCTCTCAAATTACCATTAATTTCTTTTCTTTTCTTTTCTTTTTCTTTTCATTTGCACTTTTTTTTCTTTTCTTTTCTTTTTCTTTTTCTTTTTCTTTTTCTTTTTTCAACCATACCACACCCACTTCTTTTCAACCATTAGCTTCTACTTTTCACACCCAACCTTTTTATGCACCCTTACAATAGCCACCCTCAACTTAGGCGATTTGCCTAAGTTGAGGTACACAATGTCTAAGGAGGGACCAGGGCCAAAGCAGGTTCATTATAAAAACAGTGAAAAGGTACATAGGCTAATGACTAAAATTAGGGATCAAGGGATTATTAACGTTGTTTAGGTAGTCATATAGGCTTAGTGGACTGATCATAAAAATGACCTATGATCCTTTCCTAGTCTGTTACCCTATGGCCTTCCCAAGATAAACCAGGCAAGTTTTAGATGAATGCACAAGGTAAGAACAATGGAAAACTAGCTCACACACACTTGGCACAAAATTGCACTATCAACTACTAACTATCAGATTATGCTTTAGCTTAAGTACAGATGCTACATCTATATACACTAATTTCATGCACTGATCCAACATGGTCAATATGTTACAAGGATACACACATGCCACATCAAAGTTTGTAGGGGTCTCCCATTTCCAGCAATTTAAACTAAAGAGATTGTTGCCAACAACTGCTCTAAGTTTACCTACTTTTTATTTATAGACACAACCACAAAAAACACAAAAGCAATCTAAATATGTCAGTTCTACTAGGTAGCACACTTGAGGGAAAAGAAACAGGGGAACAAAAAACCTTAGGTGGTGTGATAGACTTACAAGTACCCCACTGATCTTGGGCATAATTACATGCCCAAGTGCTATTTTATAACTTAATTTAGTCATGTTTGTCTAATTATACACTTACATTCTTATGCGATTTTTTGTAAATTTGGGTATGCACTAACCAACGTGATTAGTCCTTGTTTTGTAGGTGAAAATGCATATGAAGAAGTAAATAATGATGGGTGAAGTGAAGGAATGAAGTTGAGAGTGAATGGAAATGGATGGAAAGAAAACATGTCATGGCAAGGCTGGCCGCGCCAGGCAGCATGCCACGTTGGGCGTGTGCCGCGCCCAGCACCGTGCCACGCCAAGGCCATGCACGAGATAATCCCTCCAAGGTGCCTGTGCACCAGCATCCGCGCCACTCTAGGAACTTTTGCGCGCCACAGACTGTGTCACACTTGCCATCGCATAGGATCAATGCCGTGCCACACCGGTTGTCGCGCCATGCCTCAGCCAAGCAACTTTCAAATGCAATTTCCAGTGGGCTTCTGCGTTACCTCCATGGCACGGAGGCAAATTGGCGCGTTCACCTATGTGCCACGGAGCCATTCCATGACAGGAGAAAAAATTGCAAAATTTCATTTACTATAAATTCAACCCTTAGTTCCTAAATTATTTTGTCATGAAATATTTTCTGGAAATCGTAGAGGAGTGAAGGGAGAAGTGAAGAAGTCACCTAGGGTTCACTAATTTTACATTCTCTTTTACCTATTCTTGTAAATACTATACTTTAACAATGTTTTTAAGTTGTTTTATGAACATGAGCGGCTAAAACCCTTCCCCTAGGGTTGAGGCCACGTGATATAATTGTAATGCATGAATTTGTTTTGGTTTGAGTTGTTAATTGTTGTTTTGACTTACATTCTTTATTATGGTTGTTTTTATGCTTAATCACCATGAAAACATACATGTTAAGCTAGGTAAAAGCTTGAAAGAGTAACCCTAGGCAATAACATAGGAATGTAGTGAGCACGTTCTTATCTTTCGATATGATTCGCAATTAGGATAAATAATATACCTAAATTGCCTTGCTTGGTTGATAAAACGGGATGATAGTAAGACACCGACTTCAAATTTTCACTCCACCATTGGTAAAAGTAGTTGTGAAGCTAAGTTAGGTTAAATGATTAGAGGTACAAAAGTCCCCAATCAAGAGCACAAACCCCGTAAACCACATCTATGTAGTTGAATTGCCCACGAACTAGGATGTCACATCCCCTCTCAACGATGTAGTTATGAGGCTACTTTGTCGTATTTAGAGGATCGAGAGACCATGAACATTACATTTCCAACTATGTGAGACAAGAATTGATAATTTCATACGTGAACCATTACAAAGTGTAGCATTGCATGATTATCCGGCCTTAGCTCTACTTGCTTATTATATCATTTCCAGATTGTTTTGTGACCACCCCAAAACTTAATTATAATTTACCAAAAACATCTATAATCAACACTTGTGAAGGTTAATCTTATACTTGAACTTCATAATTTTCTGAATTGGTCCAGTCTCTGTGGGTTCAACATACGACTCTTAAAAAGAGCCACTGTATTACTTGTACGACCGCTACGCTTGCGAGTGCACTGGAGTGCAACAAGTTTTTGGCGTCGTTGCCGGGGAACTAGCAAAGTTTAGTAAATTTTTCTATTTTTGTGTGATTTTTAATTTCCTTAAGTGTTGAGAAACTTGGTCTTAGTCTGATATATTGCAGGTGACAGATTGTCCTTGCAGAGCTGGCAAGGAACAGAGAGCTAGTGGAACCGTTGCTTGAACCTAAACGTCAAATTTATTTACGCAGGAGGGAAGCTCTAGAGCGAAAGCTAAAGAGACTTCAGGAGCGGTTACAACAACACCCACCAGTAGGGAAAGCAAAGTTGTTACCTGAAACCATGGCAGCCCAACCAGTTCGCGAAGTGGCGATCCCACTAGCGACAAATGTGACCTCTAGTATCCGAAAATCGGAACCTGGAGGGAACTTTGAATTGAAATAGAATATGGTGCAGCTGTTACATTCTAGTGGCCAGTTCCATGGGATGACTCATGAGGACCCACAGCAGCACTTACAAAACTTCCTTGAGATCAGTGACACGTTCTTCCCCACCGGAGTGTCCACAGATTATGTCTGACTTACCCTCTTCCCATTCTCATTGTTGTGAGAGGCAAAGCGGTGGTTGAAATCTGAGCCACCAAATTCCATAACTTCTTTGGACGATTTGGCAAAGAAGTTCCTCATCAGATTCTTCCCTTCAGGCAAGACTGCCAACTCAGGAGTGAAATATTAAGCTTGAAGCAGAGGCCGGAGGAGAACTTGTATTTGGCTTAGGAGAGATTCAATTCATTATTGAGAGACTGCCCCCATCATCAGCAGTCCAATGAAGTGCTAGCTCATACCATTGCGGAAAGTCTAGACCCACATACAAAAAGTTTACTAGACTCTGCATCGGGTGGGCAAGCATTAGAGAAGACTTATGATGAGTTGTACACTTTGTTGAACAGGATTGCTCAACGAAATCTAGAGTGGCACAGCAAGTCATCGAGAGGGGCAGGAAAGAGAACAGTAGGGCTGATAGAGGTGGATGGTGTAAATGCCTTGGTTGCACAGCTAGCATCATTTCAACATCAGATGATGACTCAGTTTAACAAACTGAGTATGAACCAACAGCAGGGACAGGTAAATGCAGGTCAGCAAGCTCCTAGTTAGTGTGAAATCTACGGCAATAATGGGCACAATACAGAATCCTGCGCCAATCCTGAATCGATCAATTTTGTTGGGAATGTTCAGAGAAACAATCAGAATTTTGGGAACAACTATAACAAGAATTGGCAGAGCCACCCGGATTTTTCTTGGGGTGGAAATCAAAGTCAAAGCTACCAGCAACCTCAGCACCAGCAGTATCAGCAGCAAAAACAGGCAGAAAGGGGCCAGTTGAGCAGCAATATTGAGGAGACGTTACAGAAGATTATGGAGACATAGACCCAATTTGCATAGAATCAGGCGAGGATGGCATTAGATTTGAAAAATCAGCAGTTGGCCACCCGCAATCTAGAGAAGCAGATGGGTCAAATAGCAGCTGCTCACCATACTAGACCGCAGGGAGGATTACCTAGTGACACAAACACAAACCCCCGACAGGTCAATGCCATCAGTCTAAGGAGTGGCAAGCAATTAACTGATGCACCACCGAAAGAGAGGAGAAATGAGGTGCAGTTGGAATTGGTTAGAAAGGGACCATCCACTGACAAGGGAGAGAATCAGAGTGTTGTGCAACAAAATGCACAATCATCATTGCAGCCAGCACAGAGACCAGCACCACCATTTCCGCAAAGACTCAAAAAGAGCAAGGAGGAGGAATGCTTTAGAAAGTTCTTTGATATTTTCAAAGAACTTCACATAAATTTTCCTTTGCTTGATGTTTTGCAGGGAATGCCCAAGTATGCTAAATACTTGAAAGATGTCGTGGCCAACAAAGTCAGATTGGTGGATGTTCAAACAGTAGCACTGACTGAGGTAATGAGCAAGACACCTAAAAAGCTTAAAGACCCAGGGAGTTTTACCCTCCCCATACAAATTGGTAAGGTTGGGGTGATAAGATCTCTGTGTGATTTGGGGGCAGCAGTTAATCTAATGCCCCTATCTTTGTTTAACACCTTGGGGTTGGGTCAACCGAGACCAACACGATTGATGTTGTAGCTAGTAGTCAAGTCTCGAGTGGCACCAGATGGAATAATCGAGGACCTTCTCATCAAAGTGGGTAAGTTCATTATACCCGTTGATTTCATTATATTGGATTTTAAAGTTGATGACAAGGTACCCCTGATCTTGGGACGGCCATTTTTGGCCAATGGAGGAGCGATTATTAATGTAAGAGCAGGGACCCTGAAAATGACGGTCGATGATGAAGAAGAACTCTTCCGGGTCTACCAAGAGATTAACCCACCCACACATTACAGAGACCTTTGTAAGGTCAGTGTGTTGTCAGAGGCTAAGGGTGGGGTGGCAGATTCCATAAGTCCAGGGCCACAGGAGATGATTACTTTTTAGCCTGAATCTGATGGAGGGCTTCAGTTAGAGAAGGAGTTTGAGGAACAGAGGGACAGACTGGAGGTTGTTCTCTCGAAAAACAAAAAGAGAAGAAGATGGTTCTCGAAAGGGAACACGGGTAAGAAGATGTCCTGAAAAGAATAGTCCACGTCATGCAGCGACATAAAATCAGGCGCTGCTTGGGAGGCAACCCAAGGGTACCACAGGTACAATTTTAATTTTTTTCATTTGTGTTGATTTTGTTTATTTTCATCCTACTGTTGCTTTTGGTGGAGAATTAAGTACAAATGGAAGGGAAGTCTGAGTACCCTCGGAGGAGGAAGCTAAGAAGCATGAAAGAGGAAAAGTGTGGGGTCGAATACCCACTTGTTCAAAACTAAAGAAAAACATGTTGTTAGCTAGGCCTAGAGGCCCCAAGGAGTATTTCTCACCCTTTGTGAATTTTAATTGGATGCTTTGGGTACATAGCATGATTCAAGTATGGGGTGAGGCAAATTTCAAAATTTTTGCTTAATGATTTCAGGTGAATTTAGTGCTTCATAGGTATTGGTTGAGGGAAAATTTTTGAGTTGAGCATGATTCACCCACCCATTGGTTTTTCTTTTTGGTTTCTTTTTCGATGGGGGGCACTTTGAACCGAAGAATAAAAATTTTATTTGTCTGTACATAGTTGTTTTTAGTCATAGTTAGGGACTATTCCCGACGATGGATGGATGACGACCGTCTTGAGGGAAAATTAGTCAATAGGTTTTGGTTTTTGAACCCGTAGCTAATTGATGGTTTGATGTTCTTGTTATGTGCTATACATGATTGTGAGATGCAAGTGTGGTTAGTGTTTAAGCATGTAAGAATTTGTATAACTCTATTTGAGACACCTAGTCTCTTGAATGTGACTCTATGTTCTTAAATCTTAATTTTGAATTCTTGTGATTGGCTGAGTTAAGAGTCTGCTGAATTTGTCTTAAATTGAGCATGTGCACTGAGTGTAAGGTTTTTCAATATTCCATTCTATTGTTTAGTGTTTAGAACTTTCCTGGTGTGTATACAAAATGAAATGAAGGATGTAGATTGTAGGAGATGATTTAGGCATTTCTTTGAATGAGCCTAATTTTTATCCCTCGCTTTACCTATCTTGAATGTCTGATCCTAGTTAGCCCCATTGAGCCTTAAGCCTATTATTTGATAGTTGCACCCCACCCCCCATAAAAAAAATGTTTTCATTGTCCCCAATGCATATATCCAAAATTAAAAGCTGGAAGTAGGGAATACCTGTGAAGCTCTATACTTATGAGTCCGACACAAAAGGCTGGGGTGTAGTAACCCTAGGGATATAAACAGTGGTGTTTGTGGTGACCGGCGCGCTCAACATATCAGCATGAACAACCTTCGAAGCTGGGGATGGAGTGAGGAGAGTCTGCGACTCTAAAGAAGCTACAACACCAATAGTCTGCTCAATTGCTCTGGGTGCCAAAAAAGAAGAGGCCTCACCAACATGGGCTTGCATCTCCTCGAGCCTTATATCCTCCTCTACTCTAGATAGTCTCTGAGCCTTAAACAAATCTACTTGCTATTGTTTCCTTTTCATGTGCTTCTTCCTTTGTGATTTTGCCTTGTCCTCATCCCCCTCTCATGGGCGTTTACCCAAGGCTTTAGGCTGCTCACCCAGTAAATCAATGAAGGGATCATCCTCCCCTAACTCCGCAAATACTAGAATAGGAACTCCTGAGTTGGCCTCTCTTACTGCAACTTAAGAATGTCATCTTGGGCCTTTTTCAACTCGACTGCAAACTTTGCTAAATCGGGCGCGGTCAAGTCTTTCAGTCTCTTATTCAATCGTGCCTCCATATCGTCAATCTGAGCATGAAGGTTCTTATATGATTCCAATGCATCTACAATGGCTCTATCCATAAAGGTTCCTAGTTGTTTAGCAAGCAACTTCATCTGCTTCTCAATTTTGTCTGCTCTTCTGACCAACTTTGCAAGGTTTGATGGAGTGGAGCAGCAGATGATGTCTTAGTAGAGTCTACTCCCTATGTTGCTGTAGCTGCACCAAAGGTGAATGGTATAGATGTGGGAAATGGGGCTGCAAGGTAAGTTAGCTCAGTCCCTGTGGCTACTCCAACTGTGTCAGTAGTATCTTCAGCCACCCATGTTGTTTGCCCACTGGGCCAAAAAACTCAGGTACTGCCTTGTGAAGTCACAGGTCATTCCTCATTTCATCTTTTGATTTCTCCAGATCATGCTTCTAATTTGTTGTTGTCTCAACATCTATCCCAGCTAATATTAGGACATGAGCCTCTTTGCACAACCAGGTCACCAAAGATGGGAATAATAGTGATATGGAGATTCTTATAGCCAGCTTCCTTATCTCATATGCTACAATAACTCCAATATTTAATGGGAACCCTGACATAAAGCTGGCCACCAAAATTTCCCTATCTTCTCCTAAAATATTTTCTCCTCCGGTAGGAAATAGTTGAAGTCTCTCTACTGCCCACCAAAATTTTGTTGTGAAAGTTAAGGTGGACTTATAAATCTTTTCTTTGGGATTTTTCAACCATAGGGACTAACCATCCATCAAAACTTGTGCTAACCACAAATGTTGATGATGTCGCTCTCTCATTCTATAATCGAACTCCATAGCTCTGGCTAGCGGTGCAAATTCAGGTTCATAAAGCATCATATTAATGGTATTTGTTGAGATATCAACCGGGACTCCATGGACCTGTACTTTGGTGAGGATAGGCATTTCTGATACCTTCTTCCCTTCTTTTGCACATGTTGTCGCGAGTTGCCGAATAGTTCACATAGAATTCACAAACCAGATTGGGGAAATATGAGCCCAGTTCCACATTCATCCATCCCAGAAAATAAAATTGTATCCTCTTTCAATTTTTGGGTACTCAGACAACTTGGAGACTATGATTCTTACTACCTCAGCAAAGCTTCTCTGTAGACGTCCTCTTCATGTGGTAGTGAGGCCCTCCTAGAAATACATTTCAGAACCCTTGACCTACCAGCGCACACTTCTTGTAATTCAGGTGTTTTAGCTTTGATGACATCTCCTCTTAGCGGTTCAGTTTCTCTTGCCAAACTGCTTATGGCTTCATTGCCACTTTCTTTCTCTGAGTCAGATCCTGGACCATCTAAACTACATATATTTTTTTAAGGTTGTATCACTCATTAGACCGGAGAGCAGTAACTTGTTGTCTAGGAACGGATCTAGTTTAGTAGGTTGGTGTTGGTCCATCAGCTCCAAATCTTGTACCTCCTCTTCAGAGTCAGTAGGTTCATCCTGGAGCTCATGTGTTCGTTAGGGTCTTTCATTCCTCCTCTATGAGCCACCCCTGGTCGATTGGAATTTCGATGCAATGAGTACCTGTGACATGTGGATGATTAGTACCAATACTCATCTGGAAATACATTTGAAAAGTATGTGATTGAATGATGCATTACGCTTATGACGAAGTAGGTGATGGGTCGTCACCTAGGTGGCATTCCATTACTGCCTCGGTGTCTCTCGTATCTAGTAGCTCAGTCGGATGAACAAACAAATGATGATGAATGTGAAGGTCCTAGTGACGATTCATCATTTTCTCTATCACTCGTATCCAGTGAGCACATAGCAGTTGATGGTGATACTGACGATCTATTGAGTAAGTGATGGGTCTTCATTCATCTCGTCATGCCAAATTTTCTATGTATCAATGACGGATACTCAGACTTCCCCTTACCACACACCTACAGACTTATTTAAAAACTAATACTAGCACACAAATGACTATTTCCCTTAAGAATGTCGTCGATCAATCTATCATAGGGAAGAGTCATATGACACAACTAAGTCCAGTAAGGGAATAGGTCAAATTCAGAACAAAAGTTCAATTTGGCATGAAAGAAATAGAAAAATCCATCTCCAACTTCACAAACATCACTAAATAATAATACTTACCACTTACAACAAGATTAAGAAGAGAAACATATCTTATAGACAGTGAAAGGATGAAAACAATTGCACGATTTGCCCTAATCAATGAGATTGATGGAACTAGGAGTTTGGAATAGCCGACTGGGGAATCGGTGAACTAGGAAGTGATGGGGGTTGAAAATGATGAGAGAAATAGGATGGGGTTTGAGGTTTATGGCTATGGCAGTTATATAATGAGAGTGGGGGGGGGGGCGAGGGGAATTAGAACATTTAAAATGTTCTTGAATAAAGGCATCAGGGGTCGGGTCAGATCTAGGCAAAAAAGGTTAGGATCGGATTGGGTAATGTTTAATAAAAAAAACATACCTGACTAGGTGACAGAATGGTTGACGTCCCATCAGAGAATCAGCGGTCCATCGAATCTACTGTCATCCTTATGAAGAAAGTATCTCCATATTGCCACTTTTGACGGAGCAGGTGATAACCTGTCAAGTAATCAATGGCTCATCAATAATCTAACGGCTTTTCAATTTTGCCATCGTGCTTATCCAAACAACCATCACTTTTTAGCAATTTTGACGGTCCAGAATGATGGCTCGTCATCATGCTGATGGACCATTATTTTTACCGTCATCCCTATCCAGAATCACCTGTACCTGCACACTTAACACCCATTTCAAACAATAACAATATAAACTCAGCTACACTTAATTACATATACAACAACCTTGGGTTGCCTCCCAAATAGCGCTTGATTTAACAGCACGACACAACTCGGGTACCTTAATTACTCAGATTTCATCAAGGTACATGAATTCTAACACTTTTACCACTTCAGGAACTCCAAAGTACTACTTCACATGTTGGCCATTCACTTCAAAGTGTTCCGCTTTTTGATTTTCTAGTTCAATAGATCTAGATGGGAATACTGTGCTACCTTGAATGGTCTAGGCCATTTCGACTGGAGTTTGCTCGAAAATAGATGTAGCCTAGAGTTGAACAACAGCACAAGGTCTTCGGGGCGGAACTCGCTCTTTTCAATCTTCCTTTCATGGTACATCTTCATCTTTTCCTTGTATAGGGCTACCCTCTCATATGCTCTCAATCGGAAACTCATTTATTTCATTTATTTGTTCAAGCCTCAACTTTGAAGCGTCGCACTAGCTTAAGTTGAGCTTCTTAAGTTCCCACAAGGCTTTGTGCTTAAGATCGACCAGCGGATGGAATGCTTTACCAAAAACTAATTGATATAGGGACATCTCAATGGACATCTTGAACGCTTTTTGGTATGCCCATAAAGCATCATCAAACTTCCTAGCCCAGTTAGTTCGATTCGCATTCACGGTTTTGGAAAGGATTGTTTCTATTTTCCAATTTGACACCTCCACTTGGCCACTCGATTAAGGGTGATACAGGGTTGCCACTTTATGTTGCTTTACTTTGTACTTTTCCAACATAGTATGAAATACATTGTTGTAGAAGTGAGACCCTCTATCACTAGTAATCTCCCCTGAGAGTGCCAAATCTTGAAAAGATGTTCTTTTCAAGTATGCAGTCACACTCTTACCGTCATTATCTGCCAGTTCCCTAGCTTCTACCCACTTTGAAACATAGTCCACAGCCACCAAGGTGTACTTCTGGTCATAAGATCTCACAAACTGGCCCATGAAATCTATACCCATCACATCAAACAATTCAACCTCCAAGGCTGGAGTGATGGGAAACTCATGTCTCCCAGAAATAGCTCCTTGTTGTTGACATTGGTCACATGCCTTCACAAATTTATGGGCATCTTGGTGGATTCTGGGCCAATAATAACCATACTACAGGATTTTCTAAGCAGTCAGAGCACCACCACGGTGCCCCCCAAGAGGAGACAAATGACAAGCCTCCAAAATGCTCATCATTTTTGCTTCTAGGACATACCTCCTTATCTTACTAACAACATAGAGTCAAAATAAATATGTCTCATCCCAATAATATTTATTCACGTCGTGGAGAAATTTCTTTCTCTAATGAAAGATCAGGTCTTTCGGCATCTTATCGCTAATAATATAGTTAGCAAAATCAGCAGATCAAGGAATAAGGTCAAAAGATGCAGCCAATGCCTATTCATATGGGAAAGACTCATCTAGCTCTGCCTCATCATTCACTCTCTCCTTATTTTCTATTCTTGACAGATGATCCACTACTTGATTTTCATAGCCTTTTCGATCTAAGACTTCAAAATCAAATTTTTGTACATTATTTCCTTAAGAAATTTTCTCTATTGGGCTAAGGGCAAGATATACATGGGGGTCTATATAATAATTCAGAGAAAAAAAATGTTAAAAAGTTAGACAAATCTCCTGTTGTTCCTCAATAGCTCAGTGGTAGAGCGGTCGGTTGTTAACCTAGCAGAAGTACCCATCTTATTAGCCTCGATTTTGCAACCTTGTTTGACATTAGATATCTCAAAGTTGCATGGTCAGTATGTACTATCGCTTTTATGCCAAGAAAGTATGCCTCGAATTTCTCGAAGGCATACACCACTGTGAGTAATTCTTGCTCGATCACTGTGTATTCTTTTGTGCCCCATTCAATGCCTTTCTAGCATAATAAATGGGGTGAAAAATCTTTTCACGTTTCTTCCCCAACACCGATACAAGTACAACTCCACTTGCGTCACACATCACTTCAAATGGTTTCAACCAATCCAGGGCAATAATTGTTGGTGCAGCCACTAACCTTTCTTTAAGTCATTTGAATGCCTTCATTCAAGACTCATCAAAGATGAATTTAGCATCCTTGTCTAATAATTGAAACAATGGATTGGCAATTTTGGAGAAGTCTTTTATAAACCTCCTATAGAAGCCTGCATGGCCAGGAAACTTCGTACTCCTTTCACTGAGATCGATGGGGGAAGCTTCTCAATCACTTCAATCTTGGCTCTATCAACTTCGATACCTTTCTCAGATATCTTGTGACACAAAATAATGCCCTCCATTATGAAATGGCAATTTTTCCAGTTCAACACAACATTCACTTCTTCACATATTTGCAAAGCTTTGCCAAGATCAGCCAAACAATCCTCAAATGTATCACATACAACTGAAAAGTCATCCATAAAGACTTCCAAGGTTTCCTCCACTATATCAGAAAACATTGACATCGTATATGTCTAGAAAGTCACAGGCATATTGCATAATCTAAATGGAATGCGCCTGAAAGCAAATGTCCCATAAAGACAAGTGAATGTATTCTTCTCTTGATCTTCAGGTGCAATTGAGATTTGGTTATATCCCGAATAACCATCTAAGAAATAATACTAGCCCCTGCCTGCCAGCCTGTCTAGCATCTAATCCACGAACGACATTGGAAAGTGATCTTTGAGTGTCTGGGTGTTTAGCTTCCAGTAATCCACACAAACTCGCCAGCCTGTGACTGCCCTAAGAGAGATATGCTCATTAGCTACTACAGTCATTCCTCCCTATTTGAGGATGCACTATACTGGTCTT
Organism: Datura wrightii; assembly: GCA_035772735.1. Lineage (NCBI taxonomy): Eukaryota > Viridiplantae > Streptophyta > Magnoliopsida > Solanales > Solanaceae > Datura > Datura wrightii. Next base: position 74,599,608 of record JASDFA010000007.1, on the reverse strand, counting down.
CTCACTTTCTATTAGATATTAGGTATATAACACCTGCATCCAGCTATTTAGTTATTTCCTTCTTCACCACCTCTTGCATTTGTGGGTTAAGCCTGCATTGATGTTGTCTGCTTGACATACAATTTTCATCCACTTGAATTTTATGAGTGCATATTCCTGGAGGGATCCCAATAATGTCAGCAATGGACTAACCAATTGCCCTTTTGAAATGTTGCAAGATACAAGGGCTTCAATTTGCCATTCTACTAAGTCAGCCGCCATAATAACAGGCAATGTATTATTCTCTCCCAAGAAAGAATACTGGAGATGACTAGGTAGTGCTTTCAACTCCAATTCTGGAGGTTCATCAACTGAGGACTTCACTGGTGGAGTTAGTCTACTTTTCAAGTCCACATCACTTCTTTGGGGCATATGGTAAGACCCTATCCTGCCAAAGCATTTATAGTCTCTACATAATCTCCGATGTCACCTGATAATGTCCAAACTACACCCCTCTTTACAAAAGAGCGTAAACAGTCATTGTATCAAAACAAATAACTCGATAGGTATTGGGGTTCAATCCCAAAAGGAACGTCAGTTGATCACACAATAGACATATATTAAATTGAATCAATTTGCATCAAAGTTGCAAAAAAAATAAGAGAAAATTGGGGGAGTCATGATTTATGAAATAAAATATAGAATTACTAAAAACAGGGGCAAAATATAGAATTCTAAAAATAGGGGCAAAGTATAGAAAAGACCAATGGAGAGACTACTAGGGATGCAATATTGATAAAGGCTTCAATGGGTAGGAATTGTGAATTGCTCCTATCTTTACTCAACAATATGATTAGTTGTGGATTAGGCGACATCTTAAGTTTCTCAACCAATTAGATGTTTACACCTTGGGTTTTCTCAAATCTCAAGGCTCATCTTCACAACAACCACATCAGCTTTGGTATGGATTTACTATTTCTTGCTCCAATCCTTAATGGACGTGTAATGATGAGTTTTGGCTATGTCTAGCCCAACCCCACAAAATTACCATCCACATACCCATTAGTGATTCCTCACTCATACCTTAATTTCCTTTATCAAGAAAAATCAAAGTAAGGAAATACAACCCACATTTGCAACTATGAGTTTTCAACTTAAAATTCAGAGGAAACAATAAAATCATACTAATTGAGTAAATCTAAGATCAAATACACAATACCCAACCCAAATCATTCACACACGCCTAGCAAAGAATTTAGCTACTCATGTAAGTAAAATAAGATATTGCATTAATCAACAATCAATATCCATTCACAAACTTGAGTAAAAGAAATTCAAGCAAGGTCTGAACTCCAATGGAAGTTTCTACCTTCACAATAAAGAAGATAACGTTCTTTTTATACTTCTCTCTACTTTCTATACAAGCCAAAAGCAATTCAATAATCATTACTTCTATAAAGGAATATTTAAGTCTTTTATGAAAGGTACAAAAAAAATAGGGTACAAATCTGCTCCTCTTTTTCTATGTTTGACATTTTTGCCCCTGGTTGATAGGCCTCACTTGCAATTCACTGGTAGTTCGCCGGTGCAGGTTCATGAAATACCGATCATCTAGAGCTGAAGGACGGTGAGACTTTTTGGCTTTTCGGTTCTGGCACCGGCGATTTGCCGGTGCTGATCCGTAGATCGCTGGTTGGTCCCATCTCCTAGCAGTAAACTCTTCGACACTCCGGCATTGGCCCTGGCAGTTCGCCAGTGCTCATCTATGGTCCGCTAGTCTCCAACCTTGTTCCAGAGAGTAGGCAACTACGATCAATCCAGCATTTCGCCGGTGTCCTCTGGTTGAGCGTCGGTCATTAAATCTGTTCCATGCTTTTTGCTTAATTTTATTCTTTTCTCCATTCAAGTTAAGTATCTGCAAGGATCAAAGTGAAAAGGCATAAAATCCACTTAATTGACTTGAAAACTAAGCAAAAACTCATGTTTAAAAGCCTAGTGAGATGGTAAATTACCAACTGATCATACCCCTAAACTTGAATCATTGCTTGTCCTCAAGTAATGCAATTATTTTCAATTGAGCAAATGGATAGCACATCAAATATGAATTTATGCATCAAGGACCACTGAACCTAAGAGAACCTGAAAATGCTCACCGACTCAAGGAAAAAGAGAAAAAACTCCCCCTAAAATTGTGAAAAAGTTTCAAGAGGCAACCACAATGCATAGGCATGATTTACAGCTGCTTTCATTTTGCCAAACAAGGGCATGTTTTATCCAATCAAATTCACATAGCATCTCAAATCATAATCATTTCACTTTCAAAGTTTGCCTTGGAGCTCACATTGCTCATGCCTTAATCGCATCTTTACATCAATGCAAGTATGTCCTCAAAGAGAGTGATGCCACTCACTATAAAAGAGAATCCCCTTTCTTTATGATAAAGCAATGCACACACAAAGGATTATAGAATAAAATTATCACACTCACTCTCACCAAAAAAAATCTCCATGCACACAACTTGACCCATAGGCTTGTCCTTCGTGTAACTCGCCACTAATGTAGAGCAACTATGCTCAAAATCAATTAGGACTTGTAGGTCATGATGAAGGCTAGGGGTAAGGGTAGGACAAATATTTAGCTCTAGTTACTAGAACCTCCCTAATGCCTTTTTGTGAACACTTTTAACCACCCATCAAACTCTTTAGATCACTCCACCTTATTCCTCCTTTTTCATCATCTTCATATCTTTAATTTCTCAAAGTCCTCCTTGTAGCTCATTTGGATCTCATATTAAGCCTTCTCTACGTAAGAGGTAACATCATTTCACTGTTCTTTTTCTCTTTTTGATGATTCGTGGTTTCTCAACCCATCCTTTCATTCATTTTGATCACAATTTGGTGCTACCTCACATTTAAACTCACCCATTTCTCCCTTCCTTGTAAACCCCCAAACTTAGGCATTTTGCATCTTTTCCATTTATTTCCTTATCTCAAACCCCCATTACTTTCATTCGTTCATCATTAGTAATTAGGGAGGATGGGTGCCAAAGAAAAGGATTACAAAGGGATATTGGCTTGTAATATTGTTTCCAAGAATAAACAGTCCAAAGGCTCAACATTAGCTAGCAAGGAAAGAGATCTTCGGAGGTCATTTTGGGTGAATTAATTGATAATAGAAGGCTACAATCATGTTCCAAGTGCCGCTACATCTAAGATTTTTCCTTGAGTCACACTTAGGGAAATTTATAAACAGGAAGAGATGCTTGAGATTCATTAAAATGACCTTAACACACAAGGCATCACACCCAAAGAGTTCACACAAGTCATTATTATCACAAGATTTCGATTCAAGACAATAGAGCATGTAAATCTACAAGCCAAATAAGGAATATGCAATGTATGACAAGAGAGTGCTACATTTCTCATTTAAAATGCCCAGTTTTCTTTCCATTTCATTTTTTTCATGCCACACAAAAATTTTGGTGGTACCTCTCAAAAATAGTTTCACAAAAGACATGGCATTTTCCCTTAAGAGAGTCGCCTCACAATCTATCACTGGGAAATGTCAACGCGGTTCGACAACAAAAAGAAAAGAAAAAAAAATTTATCCTTGGGAAAGAAACATGGTATGAAGAAAAACCTTGGAGTTTAGTTACTATCTACTATTTACAAAGGCGAACATCAAACTTGGGACTCGAACTTTAGGCAATAATAACAAAGACCCATTCATTGGTGTTCGACTCATTTCGCGCATTCCACAAGCGTACGGGTCGTGCAAGTAATATAGTGGCTCTTTTTAAGAACTGGAATGTCGAACCCACAAGGACTGGACCCATTTCTCTAACTATCTAGTTCGAGTGTGATATTAAACGCCAAAAATGTCAATTATAAAAGTTTTCGAGGGAGGTTTAATTAAGTCTAATTTTGGTCAATGACATATTCTGAATTCACTCTAGGAGCAAAATAGAGTTAAAACCAGATAATCATGCGCTATTACGAATTGCAATGGGTTAAGTATGAAACTATCAATTGTTGTCTCACATAATCACAATTGAATGCTCAGGGCCTTTCGAGCTTCTAAACACGACAAACTAGCCTCACTGCATCATTGTGAGCGAGGATACTACTTCTAGTTCGTGGCAAATTAATTACGTGGATGTGGTTTACATGGAAATGAGGAGGGAATCTCGTGCACCTAATCATTTAACTCAACTTAGCCACACAACTACTTCTTCGAGTGGTGATGTAATAAACCTAATTCGGTCTCTAAATCATCCCGTTTTATCAACCAAGAAAGGCATTAGTTATATTTCTATCCTAACACAAATTATATCGTGAGATACAATCATGCTCCTCACATTCTCATGTTCTGACCTAGGTAAATGCTTTCTCAAGCAAATGCCCAAGTTAACGTGTATGTTTTCATGGTGATCAATAGTAAAAACAACCAATAATCCAGAATGCAAGACAAAACAACAATCAATAACTTAATTCCACACAAATTCATAAAAACACAATCATAATTCATGGCTTCAACCCTAGAGGAAGGGTTCTAGCCATTCATGTTCGTAAAACTACAAGAAACTACAACTAAATTAACATACTTACAAGAATTGGTAGAAGAGAAGGGAATTTGCCAAACCCTAGGTGAGTTCTCTCACTTCTCCCTTCACTCCTAAGTGGTTTTCCAGAATAAAATCATGAAAAAGTGGTTTTAGGAGCTAAGGGACCTATTTGTAGTAAATGAGAAATGTGCACAATTCAGCCTGTCGTGGAATGGCTCCGTGTCACGGAGTGTATCACGGAGCATTGCCTCCGTGGCATGGAGGTAATGTGGAGGCTCTCTGAAAATTGCCTCTGGATGCCAAAACTGCCGAGTGTCACCGCGCTGCCAACGTGACACGCTGCTCATGCAGCGCGTTGGCATGTTGCTGGCGCGCATATCCCCTGGCATGGCACGGAGCTGGCGCGCTGGAGCCTGCCTGCCTGCTACCTCTTCTCGTGTGCCTGCCATGGGCGTGGCACGGTGTTGGGCGTGGCACACGTACAACATGGCACGTTGCCTGGCCCGGCCAGCCTTGCCATGGCATTCTCCTTGCCGACTTGCACAAATTGCTCCCGACTCCATTCCTCTACTTCACCAACTTATGAATTAGTTCCTCAAAATCATTGAAACCTACAAAACAAGGACTAATAATGTTGGTTAGTACATGTATTCACATTTATATAAAATTACATGAATATGTATATAATTAATTAGCTAAACAAGACTAAAAGTTAACTAGCATCACTCGGGCATGCTATTTTGCCCGAGATCACAACCCCACACTTAAAGTCTTGTTCGTCCTCAAACAAACCTTTTACATCTCATGCATATGGAGACTCGCCCATAGCTAATTTAGCAAGAGAATTAAGCTACGGCTATACTGATTATTTAAGATAGAAAGTTAAAAATAGAGTATGCACGATTTAATCATTTAAATGAAATACAACCCTTCCAAGACTTCTTAACCTCAAGAATCGACTCTCAATCTTAGCAAACTCATTCGAATCAACTGATTAAGAAATCCAACAAGAATTATATCCTTCATTCAACATGTGCCCTCATGGCAAGAGAGTTACCCATTTTCACACGCAAAAAATTTGTAAATCACAACATGTGTGGGTACATGAATAAAATTACGCTCACTCTCACAAAGAATTCATGTGCATCATGTAATGACCCATAAGCTTGCCCTTAGTGTTTTACTCCACTAATTTAAGGATGTATGAATGTAAGATCAAGTAGGACTTTTTAGGTTGTAATGTAGCTAAGGGACGGGTAGGTACTATTATGGCCATTAATAGTGACTAACTTCCCTAAGCACTTTTAATATATCACGCCCTCATTACGGGCTTCCCTTCTCTTACTTCACCTTTTTCTCCTTTCAGCTTTCTTTTTCCTCTCTTGTTTCCCCATTTATTTAGGCACTCTTAGCTTATTAGTAAGGAGTTCTATAAGTAACTTTTCATTAATTTATTTTCTTACTCCCTACTAATACTCAACCGTATTCAAACAAGTGCACCCTTGTCCTTTCTCAACTTTTACAACTGCTAAGTTTCCTTCTTTTTTCATTCTTCTCACTCCCTTACTCTTTCGGATTTTTCCTTTAAGTACTTAGGAGTTTTGGATCAAATTCAAGGCTAATGAAAGAAAAAGAATTAAGCTTATGTTGTAGCTGTCAAAGAACAGGCTCAAGGCTCAACGGGGCTAACTAGGATTAAATATTCAAGGTAGGTAAAATGAGGGATAACATTTAGGTTCATTCAAAGAATTGCTAAAATCATTTCCTACAATTCACATCCTTCATTTCTTTTTATAAACACACCAGGCAAGTTCTAGACATTCCACAATAGCACAGAATGCTCAAAAACCTTACACTCATGGCACACGCTCAAATCAAGACATATTCAGCAGACTCTTATTCAGCTAATCACAAGAATTCATAATTAAGCTTCAATCATATTGAGTCAAATTCAATAGCCTAAGTGTCTCAAACAAAGTTATGCCTTTCTTACATGCTTCAAAACTGAACATACTTGCATCTTACAATCATTTATAGCACATAACAAGAACATCAGGCATCGATTAGCTACGGTTTCAAAAACCAAAACTTAATGACTAATTTTCCTCAAGATAGTCGTCATCCATCCATCGTTGGAAACAGTCCCTAACTATGACTAAAAACATTATATACACACAAAGAAAATTTTTATTCTTCAGTTCAATGACCCCCCGTCGGAAAAGAACCAAAAAGAAAAACCAACGGGTGATGAATTCATGCTTGACTCATAAAAATTTTTCATATTTTTCAAATTTCTGACAAATTCCTCACAAGCATTACATTCACCAAAAAAAATTTGTTAAGCACAAAAATTTTGAAATTTTTCTCACCCCACACTTAATCATGCTATGTCCTCATAGCATCAAATTAAAATTTAGAGGACGAGAAATACTCACTGAGCCTCTATCCCAAGCTAAAAGCATGCTTTTCTTCAAGTTCTCCTAGGTGGGTGTTTGACCCCACAATTCTTCTATTTCATGCTTTTTATCTTCCTCCTTCTCAGTACTCAGACTTCCCTTCCATCTGTGCTTAACTTTCCACCAAAAACATAAACATAATGAAATCAACAAAATCAACACAAAATAAAAATTAAATAATTTGTACCTGAGGTACCCTTGGGTTGCCTCCCAAGCAGCGCCTTATTTTACGTTGCGGCCCGACGTGGACTGTCCTTTTCAGTACATCCTCATACCTGGGTTCCCGTTCGAGAACCATCTCCTTTTATTTTGATTTTTAGAGGAAACATCCTCCACTCTGTTCCTCTCTTCCTCCAACTTCTTCACAATCTAAAGCCCTTTATCAGACTCGGGCTGAACACTTGTCATTGCCTTTGGCCATGCACCTGTGGAATCCTCCACCCCACACTCATCCAATGACAACACACTAACCTGACAAAGGTTTCTGTAGTGTGCGGATGGGTTCATTTCTTGGTAAACGCAGAAGAGCTCTTCTTCATCATCAACCCTCATTTTTAGGGTCCCTGCTCTCAAATCAATCACCGCTCCTCCGGTGGCCAAGAATGGCCGTCCCAAGATTAGGGGTACCTGGTCATCAACCTAAAAATTTAAGACAATAAAATCAGAAGGTATAATAAACTTACCTACTTTGATGAGAAGGTCCTCTATTATTCCATCAGGTGTCACTCGTGACTTATCAGCCAGCTGCAGCATCAACCTCGTTGGCCTCGATTTTCCCAACCCCAGGGTGTTAAATAAGGATAGGGGCATTAGGTTAACTACTGCCCCTAGATCACACAAAACTCGTAGCACCTCAGCTTTACCAATTTGTATGGGGAGTGTAAAACTCCCTGGGTCTTTGAGCTTCTTTGGAATCTTGCTCAATACCCTGTGACTGCTCTCCTCCGTCAATGCTACAGTCTGGACATCCACCAACCTAACTTTGTTTGCCATCACGTCTTTCAAGTATTTAGCATACTTGGGCATTCCCTGCAAAACATCAATAAGAGGCAAATTTATGTGAAGTTCTTTGAAACTCTCAAAGAATCTTTTTGAAGCATCCCTTCTCCTTGCTCTTTCTGAATTTCTGAGGGAATGGTGGTGGAGGTCATTGTGCTGGCTGCACTGAAGATTGTGCATTTTGTTTCCCCGCACTCTGATTATCTCCCGTGTTGGTGGATTGTCCTGGTCTAACCAACTCTGATTGCACCTCCTTTCTTAGCTCTTTTTGCACTGCATCAGCTAATTGTTTGTCGCTTCTCAGACTGATGGCATTGACCTGACAGGGATTAGGATCTGTGTCGCTTGGTAACCCCCCCGTGATCTCATGTTTTGAGCAGCTGATATCTGACACACTTGTTTTTCAAGATTGTGGGTGGCCATTTGCTAATTCTTCAAGTTTGTTGCCATCCTCGCCTGATTCTCTACTAACTGAGTCTAGGTCTCTATGATTTTCTGCAATGTTTCCTTAATGCTGCTGCTCACTTGACCATCATTCTACCTATTCTGCTGATACTGCTGTTGTTGAGGTTGCTGATAACTCTGCTTTTGGTTTCCACCCCAAGAGAAATTCGGGTGGCCCTGCCAATTTCTGTTGTAACTGGTTCAAATATTCAGATTGTTGCGCTGCACATTACCAACAAAATTGACTGACTCCGGATTGGCTCCACAAGATTCTACATTATTCCCATTGTTACCACAAATTTTGCACCAACTAGGAGCTTGCTGAACTGCATTAGCATGGCCCTGTTGTTGGTTCATACTCAGTTTATTGAACTGAGTCATTATTTGATGCTGGAACGAAGCTAACTGTGCTGCCAAGGCATTTATTGCATCTACCTCTATCAACCCTGATCTCTTTCCTATCCCTCTCGTTGACTAGTTGTGCCACTCTAGATTTCCTTGAGCAATTCTGTTCAACAAAGTGTACAACTCATCATACGTCTTCTCCAAGGCTTGCCTACCCGATGCAGAGTCTAGTAAAATTTTAGTGTGTGGGTCTAGACTTTCTACAAAGGTATGAGCCAGCACTTCATTTTATTGCTGGTGATGGGGACAGTCTCTCAACAATGACTTGAATCTTTCTCAAGCCAAATATAAATTCTCATCAGGCCTCTACTTGAAACTCAGTATTTCACTTCTCAACTTTGAGTCTTGCCTGAAGGAAAAAATCTTACAAGGAACTTCTTTGCCAAGTCATCCCACGAAGTTATAGAGTTTGGTGGCTCAGCCTTCAACCACTTTTTATCCTCTCCCAACAATGAAAATGGGAAGAGGGTCAGTCGGACATAATCTGTGGACACGCCGGTGGGGACAAATGTGTCACTAATCTCTAGAAAGCTCTGTAAGTGCTGTTGCGGGTCCTCATGTGCCATCCCAGTGAATTGACCACTAGAATGTAGCAGCTGCACCATGTTCTATTTAAGCTCAAAGTTCCCTCCAGGATCTGATTTCCGAATACTAGAGTTCACATTAGTCGCTTGTGGGATTGCCACTTCGCGAACTGGTCTAGCTGCCATTGCTTCCGATGACAATAGTGTTAGTCCCGCTGGTGGTTGTTGTTGTACCTGTTCTTGAAGTCTCTTCATCTTTTGCTCTAGAGCTACTCTCCTTCGCAAATGGATTTGATGTTCAGGTTCAAGCAACGGTTCCACAAGCTCTCTATTTTTAGCCAGCTCGGCAGGACAACCTGTCACCTGCAAATAATCAGACTAAGAACAAGTTTCTCAACACTTAAGGAAATTTAAAAAATCACACCAAAAATATATAAAGTATCAAAACTTCATTGAGTCCCCGGCAACGGCGCCAAAAACTTGTTCGACTCATTTCGCGCATACCGCAAGCGTACGGGTCGTGCAAGTAATATTGTGGCTCTTTTTAAGAACCGGAATGTCGAACCCACAGGGACTGGACCCATTCCTCTAACTATCTAGTTCGAGTGTGATATTAAACGCCAAAATGTCAATTATAAAAGTTTTTGAGGGAGGTTTAATTAAGTCTAATTTTGGTCAATGACATATTCTGAATTCACTCTAGGAGCAAAATAGAGTTAAAACCAGATAATCATGCGCTATTACGAATTGCAATGGGTTAAGTATGAAACTATCAATTGTTGTCTCACATAATCAGAATTGAATGCTCAGGGCCTTTCGAGCTTCTAAACATGACAAACTAGCCTCACTGCATCATTATGAGCGAGGATACTACTTCTAGTTCGTGGCAAATTAATTACGTGGATGTGGTTTACATGGAAATGAGGAGGGAATCTCGTGCACCTAATCATTTACCTCAACTTAGCCACACAACTACTTCTTCGAGTGGTGATGTAATAAACCTAATTCGGTCTCTAAATCATCCCGTTTTATCAACCAAGAAAGGCATTAGGTATATTTCTATCCTAACACAAATTATATCGTGAGATACAATCATGCTCCTCACATTCTCATGTTCTGACCTAGGTAAATGCTTTCTCAAGCAAATGCCCAAGTTAACGTGTATGTTTTCATGGTGATCAATCGTAAAAACAACCAATAATCCAGAATGCAAGACAAAACAACAATCAATAACTTAATTCCACACAAATTCATAAAAACACAATCATAATTCATGGCTTCAACCCTAGAGGAAGGGTTCTAGCCATTCATGTTCGTAAAACTACAAGAAACTACAACTAAATTAACATACTTACAAGAATTGGTAGAAGAGAAGGGAATTTGCCAAACCCTAGGTGAGTTCTTTCACTTCTCTCTTCACTCCTAAGTAGTTTTCCAGAATAAAATCATGGCAAAGTGGTTTTAGGAGCTAAGGGACCTATTTATAGTAAATGAGAAACGTGCACAATTTAGCTTGTTGTGGAATGGCTCCGTGTCACGGAGTGTATCGCGGAGCATTGCCTCCGTGACACGGAGGTAACGCGAAGGCTCTCTGAAAATTGCCTCCGGATGCCAAAACTGCCGACTGTCACCGCGCTGCCAACGTGACACGCTGCTCATGCAGCGCGTTGGCATGCTGCTGGCGCGCATCTCCCCTGGCATGGCACGGAGCTGGCGCGCTGGAGCCTGCCTGCCTGCTGCCTCTTCTCGCGTGCCTGGCATGGGTGTGGCACGGTGCTGGGCGCGGCACACGCACAGCGTGGCATGCTGCCTGGCGCGGCCAGCCTAGCCATGGCATTCTCCTTGCCGACTTGCACAAATTGCTCCCGACTCCATTCCTCTACTTCACCAACTTATGAATTAGTTCCTCAAAATCATTGAAACCTACAAAACAAGGACTAATCATGTTGGTTAGTACATGTATTCACATTTATATAAAATTACATGAAAATTGTATATAATTAATTAGCTAAACAAGACTAAATTAAGTTAACAAGCATCACTCGGGCATGCTATTTTGCCCGAGATCAATTGGCACTAACAACAAAGAAAAATTTTGTTTATTCATTCATTCACAACTTTAATGAAACAAATATCCCAGCAAGGGCAATCATCAAACATAGTTGCCCGAAAAAGGCTCAAAAATCCCATAAATCAAAAACAAAATCCCAAAAAGGGTCACATCAAATCATAAACAAAACAAATGACCACCCCCAAAGGAACACTCATCCCACCCCAACTTAAACACTACATTGTCCCCAATGTAAGCATGAAAAACAAAAAGGGTGAGAACTCCTTGAAGTGGTCAGTCATCATCATCCTCATCGTCATCCCCATCTTGGCCTTCATTTCCCAGATCCTCTGCCTTATCCCCCAAGCCTTCGAACATGTCTTTAATGGGGCATCGGACTATAAAAGTGGTAGCCATTGCTGCATCAAGGGCACTCATGTCGGGCACCTCCATGGACGTCAGACTCTTCCACTCCCTTGCTTCAGTCTAGAGAGAAGTGACAGTGCCCTCCATGACATCCACCCATTTGCACAATTTGGTCAGACTCTCGCACATGGACTTTATCTCCTTTTTCACCATTTGAGTAACAACAGCCGGGAGACTTTTAGCCAACTCCTAAAGTTGGCTCTCATGAGATTTTGTCATCTCCACAAGCCTATGGAGACTGCTTGGTTGGGAGGATTTTGGAGGGGGTGAGGCTCTCCTAAGAGGGGCTTCGCTCGAAGCTTGTCCCAATGCCTCTAGGTGTGGCATATTAAGATCGGGAGCTAGTGGGGTTTACTCAGAACCATGGGAGAGGGATCATTCTAGGACATCAAAAGTTTGTAGCCACTTCCTCTTGCTTTTGGGAGCATCCACATCCCGTTTGCGATCCACTGTAATGACACCGGTAGTGGAGTTTATGGCTTCATCTGAGAACAGGGGCACTCCAGCTTGTAGGCATAGCTGAGATATGAACATTGCATATGGCATTGAGATGCCAGCTTGCCTATGATGCAGGTGATGAGGATAGCTACTTCTAAATTGACTTGTTGTTCATTCTTGGAAGATATGATGTGGCCATAAATAAAATCCAATCATAGCTTGACCTTAAACTTAAGATCATGGTGAGAAATATCGCCACCAATGGTGGCCCAAAATGGTGTGTTTGCAGCAATAACCAGAGCTATCCAGCAGAACTGGTTCTCCTTATCAACAATTCAGGCTGTATATTTTAAGCCAGTGTCAATCTAATCCTCCCAGAAGAGAGAATTAATGGTTGCTGGAGTGATGTCGACCTCCACATCTCGCACCCTAACTAAAGGTAGGCAGGGAAATTTGTCCACCTTACCCTTGTGATGCGTACTCTCCTTCCTAGCTTGGTAAGAGGCATAAAATTCTGAGATGAGGTTGGGGTAGTAATCTAGGAGTGGATTGGTGAAAGTGTGCCATTGGCAGTCATGGAACTGAGCAGTGATGCTGGAGAGGTCACCTTGCAGCCCCACCAAGTCAAACCGCTTCTCTTGCAAATAGCATAATGGCCCTTCATGTCGGGCACATAAAATATTATGGCCTCTTGGGAGTTGGTTGGTGCTGCAGATGCCTTTTCTTTTCCCTATTCCCTTGGTTGAAGAGGAGGTTGGGGCCTTGCCCTTGCTTGGGTTCCTGAATAAAGTCATATTCTATGAAAACCATGTTAGTGCCAAATAACCATACTTTCTTTTTGTATTTTTTGTAAGAGAAAATAAAATAAAAGAGATAATAAAAACTAACATCTATCCTGAACTATAGCAAGGAATTAGAATAATTAGATGACAAACAAGTATAATTTCTGAGATGTGCAGCACTGGCAGTACCGCATGACACCGGCGAAACACAGATGGGGATCTGCGAACCGTCGGTTGTTCGCCAACTAAAGCAGAACACTGAGACTTCCAAGGTCATCTGATGAGACACCGGCATTTTGTCGGTCTCGACTTGCGGAACACCGGTGTAATGCAGGTCTGGGACACTGGCCTGAAGCCCTGAGCCCCTGGACTGCGTTTCCTCTGGCATTTTGCTAGCGGACGCCTGGCAATGAAATTCCTCCCAGACGTAGAAAAATGGCAAAACACTTAGATTCAAACTCATCCACTCAACATAGCAACAGAAAAGCAAGTAAAATTGACAATTTACCTTTAAGAAAGACATTACTCCATCTATCATCGAGCAAATTGTGCATTTTAAACACACATGGGGTTACTCAGACTTCACCCCCAACTCAACTTCTACCCATTAAGAAAAAATCATTTTACCAAAGGGTAGAACCACATTGTTATTCACATGATATCACCGCCCCTACATACTCACAAAAAGAATAACAGCAAAGTACCACAAGCACAATCATGGGGATGGGGATACATGATTGGGGGCATTTTGGTGTTCACATGCTCAAAGGAATCCATATTTAGCCACTCAATAGTCAAAAGCAAAGTAAGAATGACATACCAGAAGAATTTGAAATCATAAAGAGGAGAAAGATTAAAACTTAAACAAAGAAGCTCTACATACTTTATTTTTACCTTATGTCTTTAAGAGTAGAGTGAGTAGTGATAAAAATGGGGAATGAAGTGTGGGTTTTATAGCAGAGAAGGAGTGAAGGAGATTGGTAGGTGAAAAGGTGGGTTTCATGGTGGGAAGGTTAAAAGACAATGTATGGGGAAATTAAAAAGGTGTAATGGGGAAGTGGGAAGGTCGAGAAAGCGTTTATAGGGATTTGGACGATCCATGGAGCAGTCAAAAATGTTTAGAAGATAAACTTTCCTGCACCTGCGCTTAACCAGTGGTCGCTGGTAGGGATCGGCAGTTTGCTGGTTTTAAGGCCGGTGCCCAATACCTTTCTAGTTCATTGGTCATCTATCGGCGATTGGCCGGCGAGTTGCAGATTGGCACCGGCGGTTCGCTGGTTGGATCACCAATACCCCCAACTTCCAGGTGCACAGTTTGGAGCCGGTGATTCACTGGAAGTTTGCGGATAGGTATCGGCATTCCGCTAGTGAGTCTCCAGTTTCCTCTCTTCTCTCACCTTCTTCTGTTCATCACCTATGACAGGGCGGCGTTTTACATGTTGGCACCTATATTTCACTGGTCTAACGCCATGTTTGCCCTATTTTTATTTTTCATTGTTTGTGCATCCAAGCTACCTACAAAATCAAAAACAACAAAACATCAAAATTCTCAATATAAAATGCTTGGGTTGCCTCCCAAGAAGCGCCTTCATTAATGTTGTGGCACGACGGGTACCTTCTTGATTTTCAACATTCCAAAGGATCATCTTCCACTTCACTCTCATAATCAAAATATTCATAATTCACTTCTTCCCCATCGAGCATTGCCATAACCTTGCACTCATCCAAAGGCTTGATAGGCTGGCATACATTGAAGGTGACCTCGTCACCACCTACCCGGAACTTCAGCCCCCGAGCTCCGCATCAATTAAAGACCATCCTGTTGTTAATAGAGGTTGCCCCAAGATGATTGGTACCTCAATTTCCATTTTCACAATCCAGTACAACAAAGTCAACTAGGAGTATGAATTTATCCACCTTTACAAGAACATTGACTAGCACTCCAATGGGCCACTTGATTGACATATCCACCATCAATATCCTCATAGAGGTAGGTTTGGGACTCCCTAACCCGAGTTTCTTGAATATCATGAGAGGCATGAGATTGATACTAGCACCGAGGTTAGACAAAGCCTTATTGAACATGCACAAGCCAATTGTCCAAGGAGTGGTTAATGCCTCAGGATCTTCACATTTTGGAGCAAGGTTGCTAGTCATGATAGCATTACAATGATGGGTCACCTCATCAGTGCCCATATCCACCACCTTTTTTTCTTTCAAGAGTTCCTTCATAAATCTTGCATATCCTAGGATTTGAATCAAAGCATCCACCAACTGTATATTGATAGATAATTTTCTTAACAAATCTGTGAATATTCAAAATTGATTATCCTCCTTTTTTTGGCCAACCGTTGTGGATATAAGGGGGAACTCTTACTTCATAGTCCTTGTCATTAGGGGCCTTCATGCCCACCTTCACATGAACATTATCTGAGGGCGTCAAGTCAACATCTCCCTCATCTTTTCCTTCCTCATCATCACCATCACTTGGTGCTTTTGGAACCTCATTCAACACATCATCATCAATTGCCTTAGGGGTATCAACATCCTTGGACTTCACTCCCACATCTTTCGATGTCTTACCACTCCTAATCATAATTGTCATACAATGGCCATCTTTCTTTGGGTTCAACTCAATATCACTAGTAAGTGCACCCTTCATGCAAGGGTTCATTTGTGCAGACAAATGGTTCATTGGTGCTTTGAGGTGTTTGATTTAAGCCAAGTGGGAACTCACGGTTCAGGCGAGGTTAGACACCTCCTCTTTCTACTCTCTAACCCTGTTGTCAGTGGACTCTACATTCTTCAACACTCGGGATACATGTCCTCAATCTTTGAGCTTCGTACATCATTCACCCCTATCTATCCTTGAGGTGTTTCTGCTTTTGGAGGAGGTACGTAAGGGTTAGAACTTCAGTGATATCACTCTCTTTCGCGATTTTGTTCTCTATTCCCCTATCGATCATTTCTATACCCTCATCCAAGATTATCACAATTTCTCCAACCTTAATTCTTCTCCCTTGGGTGCCAAGGGCCTTGATTGGCACATTGATACCCAAGGCGAGAACCCCCCAATTGGCCTGACATATATTGACACTTCTCCTCATATCTCAGGGGTGAAGTATCATCATCAAACCGACCATCGGGTTGAGCAGCCATGGCATTCACATTCTTTCTGGCAGCTTCGATCACATGTTTTTTCATCAATTCTAGATGGGTCATCATTTTGGCAAGAGTTTCATCTCTAGCCTCATCTCTTTTTTTTAATTCAGCACTCACAAGATTTGAAGCAGCACCACTAGAGGATATCTCCGCTTCTCTAGTGTTCCATGCTCGGTTGGTTTTCCTCATTCTATCAAGTAATGCCTTGGATACTCCATACGGTTGATCCATGATTGATCCTCCAGCCAAATTATATCGACGGACTTATTTTCAAGAATCCAATAATCGGTAGAAGCTTTGAAGTAAAACCCCATCGGGTAAGCCATGGTTCGGACAAATGGCCACCTTTTTCTTAAACCTCAACCAAGCCTCATGGAGTTGTTCCCCCACAAGTTGTTGAAAATTAGTAATGTCATCCCTCAGCTACAACATCCTTGAGGGAGGAAAGACCTATCCAAAAATTCCTCTATTAGTTCATTCCAAGAGGTAATATACCCAGGAGGCAGCTCCTCCAACCACGCAGTTGCTTCCCTAGTGAGTGAGAATGGAAAGAGTCTCAATCTGATTGACGCTTGAGTGATATTTGTAATCTTAAAGGGTTGACAAATCTTCAAGAATTTGCAGAGATGCCTGTTTGCATCTTCATTGGGCATCCCTCCAAAGAGTCCCTTCATTTGAAGTAAGTGCAACATTGTACTCGTCACATGAAAAATTGCATTCCCTACCATATGAGGTAGGCAAATTACACCTGCTACATTGGGCATCACGGGGTCATCATCCTCATGATCCATATGTCCATCCACTGAACCTTCTCCTTCTACTGAATTCTGGCTCATATCAACTTCAACCCAGAAGGCACCAGCCAAGATTGTAAAGTCAAACCAATTAAGATGCAAGATCAATTCAAAATAAAAACAACTAAAGGCTATCAAACTGCATTCCCTGGAAACGGCTCCATTTTTTAAAACGTCCAAACTACACCATTCTTGACAAAAGAGCGTAAACGGTCGTTGTATCAAAATAAATAACCCGACGAGTGTTAGGGTCGAATCGCATAAGGAATGTCAGTTAATCACACAATAGTCATATATTAAATTGAATTAATTTGCATCAAAGTTGACAAAAAAATAAGAGAAAATTTGGGGAGTCACGATTAATGAAATAAAATATAGAATTACTAAAAACATGGGCAAAGTATAGAAAATACCAATGGAGAGACTACTAGGGGTGTGATATTGATAAGGGCTTCAATGGGTAGGAATTGTGAATTTCTCCTATCCTTACTCAAAAATATGATTAGCCGTGGATTAGGTCGACATCTTAAGTTTCTCAACCAAATAGATGTCTTATACCTTGGTTTTTCTCAAATCTCAAGGTTCATCTTCACAACAACCACTTAAGCTTGGGTATGAATTTACTATTTCTAGCTCCAATCCTTAATGGATGTGTAATAATGGGTTTTGGCTATCTCTAGCGCAACCCTGCATAATTACCATCCGAACAACCATTAGTGATTCCTCACCCATGCCTAAATTTCCTTTTTCAAGAAAAATCAAAGTAAGGAAATACAACCCACATTTGCAACTATAAGTTTTCAACTTAAAATTCAGAGGAAACACTAAAATCATACCAATTGAGTAAATCTAAGATCAAATACACAATACCCAATTCAAATCATTCACACACCCTTAGCAAAGAATTTAGCTACTCATGTAAGTAAAATAAGACATTGCATTAATCAACAATTCAATATCCATTCACAAACTTGAGTAAAAGAAATTCAAGCAAGGTCTGAACTCCAAGGGAAGTTTCTACCTTCACAATGAAGAAAATGACTTTCTCTTACTACTTCTCTCTACTTCCTATACAAGCCAAAAGCAATTCAATAATCAATACTTCTAGAAAGGAATATTTAAGTCTTTCATAAAAGGTACAAAAAATTAGGGTACAGATCTGCTCCTCTTTTTCTGTGTTTGACATTTTTTCCCCTGGCTAACGGGCCTCACTTGCGATCCACGGGAGGTTCACCGATGTAGGTTCACGAAATGCTAGTGATCTAGAGCTGAAGGACAATGAGGCTTTTTACCTATTCGTCGGTGCTAATTCACGGATTGCCGGTTGGTCCTGGCTCTTGGCAGTAAACTCTTCAGCACTCCAACATTGGCACCGGTGGTTCGCCGGTGCTCATTTATGGTCAACCAATCTCTATCCTTCTTCCAGACAGTAGGCAACTGCTATCAATCTGGCGTTTCACCGGTGACCTCTGGCGGAGCACCAGTCATTAACTCTATTTCCATGCTTTTTTCTCAATTTTATATTTTTCTCCATTCAAGTTAAATACCTGCAAGTATCAGAGAGAAAAGGCAGAAAATCCACCTAATTGACTTGAAAACTAAGAAAAAACTCACGTTTAAAAGCCCAGTGAGTTGGTAAATTACCAACTCATCATCATCACCATCGAAGTTCATCATCACTACAGCTAGTGTTTCAACTGCAAACTTCTCTTCCATGGGTACTTCAACTACCCCTTCATACATAATGTAAATAATTGAGACAACACTCATGTCTCTCGGATGTTTAATAGACTGACAAACATTGAATATCATTTCTTCATTATTTAGTCTGAACTTCAGCTCACCGCTCGCCATATCAATTAAAGCTCACCCTATTACCAAGAATGGCCTCCCTAAAATTATTTGGGACTTTGAAGTCCACTTTGCAAACCAAGATTACAAAATCAGCAAGGAATATAAAGTGCTCCAGCTTTACATCACATAAAATTCCCAATGGCCTCTTGGCTGAACAGTCCACCATCAACAGTCACATAGTAGTCGATTTGGGGGCTCCCAAGCCCAACTGCCTGTATGTATCCAGCAACATCAAAATGATGCTGCCACCGAGATCACAGAATGCTTTGGTGAAGTTAAATGTGCCAATGATGCATGGAATAGTAAATGCACCAAGATCTTTCTTCTAGACCAATTAGCGTGAAGAAATCGCACTACAATGATGAAGATTGTTGATAGGCTCATAAATGACAGTCCTTTTCTTAGTAACAAAGTCTTTCATGAAATTGGCATAACCTGAAATTTACTCAAGAGCTTCTACTAAGGGAACATTTAGTGACAGTTGTTTCAATATCGACATGAATTTTTGAAACTTTCCACCTTCCACCTTCTTCTTCAACCTCTATGGAAATGGAGGTGAGGTCCTAGGAATTGGAGACAAGGGCTTTACAGCCTCCTTTTCTTTTCCTTTATTTTCCACACTTGTAGATTTCTCAGCATCTATAACAGTACCCTTAATAATTACCGGCTTTCGTATTGATCATAGGGAAGGGTACCACTCTTCTGCTAATTAAAATCTGTAGACATATTCCCCATTTAATATTTCCATTTGTTTGATGGTCGTGGAGTGTGATTCCATGAGTTGACTGATGTTGGAACGATCACTCTTCATCTCCTTAACTCGAGAGTAAACAGATTCGACTCTTTGCAAGACTTTTGGCCAACATCTCTTCCATCTTGGAGCTTTCTACATCATTACTGCTTCGCTCATGGTTTCCCAGAGGCAACTACAGTCCACTGTGATCATTCTTGTAGCCCTCCTTATTCTTTCAGTTGCCTTGTTCTCAATCTCTGTAGCCAGTTCTATCATAATATTTATCCTTTTGATAGTTCCGACCTTGATTTCCTTGGCCCTGGGCCTGAAAACCTCCCATATTATTCAAATACTTAACTTCTTCCTCAGATTCTAAGTCATGCTCTTCCTATCTGACAACCTTACCTTGTGACCCACAACATATACCTTTTCAGCACCACCTACAAGTAGATGTTTTGTAATCAACTCCATTTGGGTTTCATGTGAGCCATGTCTTGGTCTCTCTCTTATTCCTTCCTGCGCTGCTCAGTAGTTAACCCTATTGAATATGTGTTACCAGAGATTTCAGAATCTTTAGTATCCCATGCCCTGTTGGTCTTGGTGACTGTGTCTAGTATAGCTGCTGCCAGTGTAAGTTTGTGACATGAAAGACCCTATAGTCACAGTGTCAGCTATTGGTTTGGTTACAGAGTTAAAGGATCTATGGAAAGTTTCCATCAGATGCTCATCAACTAACTTATGATTGGGACATTACTTGAGCTTCTGGTTGAATTGCAGCCATGCCTCACTGGCAGCTGTGTAAAATTATTAATCTCATCCCTCAGTTGTAGCATTCTTGAGGGTGGAAAGAATCTCTCAAGAAATGCATCTTTCAATTCTCTCCAGTTCGTGATCAAGTCATGTGGAAACTCATTCAACCATATTATTGCTTCCCTAGACAAAGACAATAAAAACAACCTCAGCCAAATGGCATTCTGACTAACTCCTAATAGCTCAAATGACTTATAGATATCCACGAAGTTCATTAGGTGCAAACTAGGATCATCACCAGCTGCTCCTCTATATAAGCACTTCAAGATTGAAATTTGGATCATAGTACCTGTGATGTTGAATTTAGCTCCTGGGGTTAGTGGTGGAGGGATGATGGCTCCAGTGGCACCAACCTCATCCACGTCAGCATAATCTTCCTCTTTATAATCAAATGGAATAACCTGTCGATGTTGTCCCCTAGCTCTCTGGGGCTGACGGTGATTTCCATGGGCTATGCTCTCAATATTTTGTTCATTCAGCTCTTCCCTAACAATATCATCATCTTCATTGTTAGGTGCATTCTGATTGTTGTCCCTATCTTGAGCATTAGAAAGTTGTTGTAACTTTGCTACCTCACGCTCCTGTGCATTCATCACTCTCCTTAAAGTTCTCTTGAGTTCAGGATTATAAGGAGTTCATGGTTCGACTCGTCTTTGTGTATTTGGAAAGCACTGACCAGTACCCTGTATAAATGGAAAAAACAAATAAAAGTAAAATTAGGAAATAAAACTAAGAGTCAAATAAACACACTTGACTTAATCTAAGACCATATTCCCCAGCAACGACGCTAAATATTTTTCATACGCCAAATTACACCTCATATTTAAGAAGTATAATGTGTTCGTTGTAAAATATAGAACCCAACAAGGTTGGGGTCAAATTCCACAGAGAATAAGGTGAAAACTAAGTCTTATGTGATTATCTACTTTTAGTCAGTTATTTCCTTTAAAATGGGGGTTTGGGAAAATTGTTTGTGTTTTACTATCAGCCAGAAGCAAGAGACACCAACTACAAATTAGAGATATTGAATCCAAGAAGATGTGAAACTAGGGTTGTGGTTGGAAAACGTCCAAAAACACTTCTTCGATTAAGGAGGTGGATGAAAACCAATTTCCCAATGAGTGTCGGAGTAGAATCCCATGAAAATTGAAGATTAGATTCACCAAGTGTAGTAAATCAATTCAAAAGAGATGTGCATCAAGTATGAACATAAAATAAATATTTAGGGAAAAGTTGTAACAAGTAGCAATTCAAAATGTAAAATTGAGAAAGGGGAAAACACTTGTTTCAATCAAGAGGAGAGGCTAGGGGTGTACACTTGATGGGCTTCAACTTGGTAGGTATTTACTAAGAACTTTAGATTTAATTAGTACATGGATAGCCTTTTCCTTGAGCTACAATCTAAATTTCCCAACCAAAAGAGCGTGTACCTTTGGTTTTCTCAAACTCCAAAGTCAAATTACAAACCAACCAAACAATGCTTGAGAAATGGTGTAGACTATCTCTAGCACTAACCCTTTAATGAAATTTCACTTGGATATCAACTATTTCTAGCTCCAACCAATAAATCAAACTCCAGTTCCTCACTATTAAAGTATTACCCAACTTTAATTTCCTTTCTCAAGCAAAATTAAAGTTAGAGAGCTCAATCAATGTTTGCAACCATCAATTATTAAATTAAAACTGGAAGAATTTAATAGATCCATGCTTTCTATTAAATCTATGATCGATTAGTCAATACTTACTTGGATCTACACACCCATCATCCACACACACTCCGAGAAGAGAATTTAGCTATTCATAATTGATGAAAGAGAAACTATACCAAGGGAAAATTCCTCAATTACATTAATCATTAGTAAATAGAATTCAATTCTTAGCTCAAGGTCTAAAACAATAGATTTTTTCTCCCAATGTAAGTGAAGAAGAAAGTAGAATGTACCATGTCTATCACTTTCTATAATATTCTCTCTAGTGTGATATGGTGATATGGACAATTGGGGTAAAAATCAGCATATATTTTATGCACTACTATCCAAAAATGCCCTTGGAAGCGTCTCAGGTACACTTGTGCCTTTCTGGATGATTTTTCCATTCAACAAATGATGCGGGTCACTTTCATGGCATCTGCATTTCGCAGGTTCCATTGTGCGGCTCGCAGATCCCCTTTCAGGCCTAAGTAGTGCTTCTTTCATGTTGTCTGAGTGGTGGCATATGCGGTCTGTAGATGCCAATCTGTAGCTCGCAGATCTGGTTCATCAAATCTCCAGATTCTTTTGTGTGTCACCTGCTAAACACATATGGAATTATGTTTAACGCATGTTCCTATTTGTCTTCCAGCAGATTGCTTTCAGTGCAACTCCTTCATCTTCTTAGTTCCAATAAAATGCCTGCACAAAAGAAGAGAAAAGGCATAAAACCTTGTTAAATTGTGTGAAAACAAAGAAATAACTTATGCTTAAGAGCTAATTGAGTTGGTAAATTACAAATTCATCAAACCCCCAAACTTGAACAATTGCATGTCCTCAAGCAAAGCATTCACTCACAAGTGGAATTGACTTAAGCATATCTGATGAGTTGGTATTTAATTTACCAACTCATTGGACTCTAAAAATTAATTTTTTGTTTCGTTCCTGAGTTGATTATTTGGATTTTATGCCCATTTTGCTTTTGTTGTGTGCATATGCCTAAATTTGAAGAAAAGAGCAAAAATGGAGGAAAAAGGAGGAAGTGAGAATGAGCGACGAGTCACAGGTGTCAACCAGCGAAATGCCGGCTAAAGGCCTAATGTCAATGCCTCGGAGGTTGCATACCACTGTCGGTTCACAACTCGCCAGCGGCGAGTCACCGGTTCGGTCGCCGAATGACACTCAAAAATTTTGGAATTGGCATTGAAGATCCGGCGGTTCACGGATTGGCATCGGCAAAACGCCAGGTGAACCGTCGAAGTTCACAAAAAATGAGTACAGAAGAAGAGCAGATACCCAGCGGTTCACAGATTTCATCGGCGAATCGTCGATACCTTCGCCAGTTCCAGAAACAAGGCTATTAAGGGTATAATCATCCAGCACTGAAAAGGAGATGAAAAGTACCCTACTTTTCAGGGTATAAATAGAAAGAAAGTACTCTGCAGAAAAGGAGAGAAAAAGAAGATAGGGAGTTAGAGAGATTGAGAAAAAATCCAAGTACACATCACATCACTATTTCCTCTTTTAGCTGAAGAAAATCTTTTAGATGAGAAAGGGATTTTGATTGAAACTTGTAGAAAATACTCTGGTCTATTTTCTTCTTTGGTATTATTAAGTTTCAGATGTAGTTGAAAGATAATTGTGCTTTTGATTTATCTACTCTTATTACTAAATTCAATGATGCTATTGAAAAATATGTTTTTGAATTTCTTAACTATGAGTGGCTAAAATCATTAACTAGAGGTGTGTGGTGATGAATAATTAATTGAATTTTGGTATTGCTAGAGTCATCTTCATAATGTTCAATCAAGTGTAAATCTATTAGATTCCCTTCAATCTATTAATGAAGATCCATTGATGATGATATGGGTCTATTTATACTTTCTTGATTGTTTCTCGGGAGAGAATAATTAAGTATTGAAAGGGAATCTAGTAGTGGGTACGAATAAGAGAATGAAAAATTAAGCTAGAAATAGCTGGAATTACTTCCACCTTCCTAATTGGCAGTTAATAGCTAGGAATAGTGAATTTGTTGATCCAAATCAATTCGGGTTGAGCCAAATCGCAGCTAGATTTTGAGAAAACTCTAGCTAGGGGTAGTCAATAGGCTGAGAAGCAGAGGCAACCTACTGCAATGACCCTGGCCCAACACTGTGAAGTATTGTCCGCTCTTGGGCCAAAGCCCATCACGGATTTGTCCCTTCGGATTTTCAACCCAAAAGGAGACTCACAATATTAGGTCCAGTTCCTTTACTAAATAGCCCAGGACTCTTCCTCTTTTTTTCGATGTGGGATTTGCCTAAGTGAGCCAGGTTTCTCTACTAGCGTTGTCCCTGCACTCACCCCCCATAGGGACTCCGCGTCCTCGCTGAGGTTTTCCCCACCACCGTACTAGTCGAGAGTCGGTTCTGATACCACTGTAACGACCCTGGCCCAACAATGAAGTATTGTCCTCTCTTGGGCCAAAGCCCATCACAGATTTGTCCCTTCGGGTTTTCAACCCAAATGGAGCCTCACAATATTAGGTCCAGTTCCTTTACTAAATAGCCCAGGACTCTCTCTCTCTTTTTCGATGTGGGATTTACCTTAAGTGAGCCAGGTTTCTCTACTAGCGTTGTCCCTGCACTTTGTCACGACCCGAACATACACCCGGATTGTAGACAAGGGACAAGGGACACCGAGAGACCCCATGTCAACCCACGGCACATGCATACATCTAATCTAATCTAATAACATTGAATACTTAGCATAAAACATAGCGGAAACGTAAACAAGCGTGACACCAGAAAATACTAAGCGTACAGAAGAGTCGAATACTACGTATTCTCTAAAAGCCTCTACTACATACGATGGGTTGATGGGACAATATCTCCAACTAACCCAAAAAATACTGAAACATAAAATAATATAAAAGTCTGTCAAACAGCCCTCAGAACATGAGGACTCACCAATAAGCTGAGAACGTAAGTTGAGATGGACCAAGGTTGAGGATGAGCCTGAGATCCGAACCCTGTATCATGAAATGATACAGCATAGAAAGTATGCGGTCAGTACGTGGAATGTACTGAGTATGTAATGTAAGTAAAACGGATATTTAAATGTAAAATAAAACTCATAAGTAAGCACAGGAGGAGGACATCATGCTTGCATCATAAATTTCGTAAGAAAACATAAGGCTCAAGACTTTCAAATCATCCATAAAGCGTTCATAATCGTAATTGTAAGTGAACATTATCAAAACATAACTTGAGCCAATAACATAAATATAACAATGCATAAAACATGTTAAACAATGAGAGGAATCATCATAACTGACACCATCATGGTAGAGCCTTTCATGATGGCCCACTATCTCGCTCAAGTGGGCAGAGTCGACCCTAGCTTGCAAGGCGAGGGTCGTGCATTAGGTGTGATATCACATTTGAGGGGATCATTATCAATACATCATAACATTTATAAACCCATGCTAGCACGTGGTTAGGAGACACCGGCGTAGTCCTTTGAACGTCGAGCTGCTCGGTGCTAGACACGGCTCCCAAAAACATGCATATAGGCTCATACGTAAATCAATAACATCATGCATTAAAATTCATTGACTAAAATATAACATTTATCATCACTGATCCCCTTTAAAACATGCTTAGCCAAGAATCAAAGGCCCTTTTCATCGGCCAACATAATAAATCGATAAATCATGAAATTTGTTCATAAATCATAAATCATTCTTCAAACATGTGGGCATTGCCCAATACTTTGACATACTCAATTCTTTCAAAGATATGCTCATAAACATGGGTAACTTGAATTCATGCTTTTTCATCATCAATAAATTCAAAATATTGCATATTCATCGTAAATCATAACTTTCATGAACCTTCATCAAACCTTCATCTAATGGGCATTTTCGATTTTAAAGATTTAAACATAATTTTTAAAGAAAATAATATAAAACCTGTCCATCATTCATAATTCAATAATTAAAACTCAATTAAATCAAACTCATGAAGAGAAATCACATTTTCATGCTTTTGGATAAAACTCCATAGAACTTGAATAGGAGAATTCATGATTTAAATCGAAATTTGGGCATGGGTGTGAAAGGATTTCAGCCATACTAAAACCCTACATACCTGGGGATGGACTGATTTCGAAGTTCCTTAAAAACCCACAAAGAAATTGAGGGAAACTTGGAGGAGAAGACCTTGAATTTCCCTAAAACCACTCTAAAAGCTCTTGCATGGGAATAGGTATGCATTAGGGACTTAACCCACATTAAAGACCCTATTCTGACCTTAAAACGACATAGTTTAGGCCTTAAGAGTTTAGGAAATTATGAGAAGGCCCTTACTAATTCGCAGAAAATAACAGCTAGGTGAACCTAACGGGAGATCTGATGACTTGTCAGGACGGGCAACGACTCGTCATGTTGCCCATCAAGTACACTGCCTCATCCTCCCTTAAAATTCCATAGGCTTGCTCACGACCCACCTCAAGAGTCGTTGGGATGGGCCATGACTCATGGGGTCCTATCCGTTAGGTACACTAGGAGCTTCCTCTAGCTTAACCCCAACCTCACCCCACGAGCGACATGACGACTCATGGGGACTGGCCACGAGTCTTTATATCCCTTACGATGACCTCGATCCTTCCTTTATTCCAGGCTTGCCCATGAGTCATTTGAAGACTCGTGGGGTCTCCTCACGAGTCGTCCTACAACTCATCCTGTGCCTGCAACATGAATTCCAAATTTTTTCCGTTTCAGCTCCCAAGTCCGATCTTTGAGCTTCCGGGGTATAACAATATCTCCCCCTTGGTAACATTCATCCTTGAATGTTAGAAACACAAAGAAAATGCAGAAACATGCAACCATCATTGCAAATACTGATTATTAAAATTGAAAACTGACGGAATGGCTACCTCCGAAAAGAACTACATAACTTAACTGAATTCAGACATCTCATACATTTACTTTATGATAAACAAACTTGTACGCATGAACGGACATGAAAACTGATTAGAGGCTTAGGGAAAAATTGGTACCTCAAACTAAATCTGAGCCAGTAGGGAACAGGTGTAGATATTTAGCCATCATATGTAACACCCGAAAAGGCCTATGAATAGACCCAGGAGTTGAAGTTTAAAACTGCATAAAACCTAGAATTTTGCACCAGTACGACTCGAGGTACAAATTGTGGTGAGGACCTACGACTCATGACTCGATTCATGATGAGTTCAGGAGCTTGAGGTCATACCACGACTAGTCCTACGAGTTGTGGTGTGTGGGTACAAACTCGTGGTTAGGAGTCATGGTGAATTTCTTAGTGGTGCCAGGGTGAGTCATCGCGGGCCATGGTACGACTCGTAGGATGTAACAACGGGTCATGGTGAGGAATTGTGGTTAAGTCATATTTAGTATGGGTGGATGGTACCACGACTGACAGTACGACCCGTAGGATGGTACTACGAGTCGTGGTATGCAAGTCGTGACCAGATTTAGAAGATTGAAAAGTGGTGAGGTGACCACGAGAGGTGACCACGAGTCATGACTTCGTGATACGACTCGTGGTACGAGTCGTGGTCGGGGCCAGACCTGTTTTTCAGGAAAATTTCATTAAGGGCAATTTTGACTTTTCTATGCTTTTGGACCCTAAACCAAGTCATTTTGAGGTCGGTACAGGGTTTTTTAGGGATGAAAAACTCATACTAAGTCTCATTTGGCATTTGCAAGAACTTGAGAAGGGAGTAGGAGGAGATTCAAGTGTTCTTCTTCAATTCTTCAAGTTTTCACCTAGGGTTTTTCAAGGGAGTTAAGAATCATGCAATTCCTGGTATGTGGGGTTTTGAATGGGTAGTTTAGTCCCTACCCATGCCTAATTTCTCCCTAACTCTATTTTTGAGTTACCAACTTTTGATGGGTCATAACCCAAATGCATGTTTCCTCAAAAATCGATATGAGCATGTTGTAGTATGTCAAATCATGGGTTTTAATTATTGGGCTGTTTTTACGTATTTTATTCAATATTTGATGATTTAATCCCTAAAAGCACATGTTCCCAAATCATGGGGTTTTTAGTGAAATTCATGGTTATGGTGATTTCTCAAACATGATATGAACTCTTGAATTTAAGAATGTTTTCAATTACTCATGTTATTATGATCATGTTTCCTATAAATTTAAACATTTCAAGAATGATTGAAATTATGGGCAATGCCCACATGTCTCTTGTGATTTATGAACTATGATTTTTGGCCGATTCACGGGTCCAATTCCATGGCTAGTATTACAATTTCTGAAGCATGACATGATTCTCATGATTTAACTAGCCATGCATGTCATGTATGAATTTCTATGAGCACGTTGCATGTTTTGGGAGTAGTACTTAACATCGAGTAGGTTCGGGACCTAGGTTAAGCTCTGAATCTTAGAACTACGTGCGACTATAGGTTATGCTGGGACCTCCTCAGTGACTGTCCCCTACGCCCTACGGGGCCTTCATGAGTGATATCACTCCTTTCATGGTTCATACCCTTGGCAAGGTATGGATGACCTCCCAACTAGGTTTACAGGTCAGGCTCCATGTGTGCTCTTATGGGGTATGTCGGTTATATAAATCTCCCATTGTTCCTCATGGTTTTAATGTATGCATGATTATGTTCTTCTGTCTCAAGTTATGTTTTATGAAATTTTTTCCTCACATGTTATGACTATGACAGGTTTACGAATATTTTGGAAGCATTGAGCCTTACGATATACTTATGATTTTAGTATTATGATCATGATGTCCCCACTCCTTTAACTTTTATATTTTTAAGCATTGTTTTGCATACGTTACATACTTAGTACCTTCCAAGTACTGACCCATATATTTTCAGGATCTGGTTCACAGGTTTAGCATCGTTCCTAGCTTACTCTCAGGTCTAATCTCAGCTTTCAGTGATGAGTCCTCATGATTCAAGGACTTCATGTTTAGACCTTGTTTATCTTTGTTTTCAGAATGTTGGGGTTAGTTGGGGTCTTTGTCCCTTCAACCCGTCTATTATGATTAGAGGCTTTCAGACTTAATTGTAGTATTCCGCTATTTATTCTTGGTTTATGTATTACCGTTTCTTATATTTAATGTCACGTTTCATTTAAATTCTTGAATTTTAAGTTAATTCTTCAGCATTATGTGTATGAATTAACTTTATGCTCACGCCATGGGTTGACTTGGAGTCTTTCGGGGATTTTTTTCCCGTGTCTACGATCCGAGTGTACTCTCGGTTGTGACAAACTTGGTATCAGAGCCATAGGTTTAGATGTGTCCTAGGGAGTCTGAAAGCCGCATTAGGTAGAGTCTTTTTCATGGGTGTGAAGCGCGCCACACTTATGATAAAGAGGCTACTAAACATTTTAGGAATTATCCCCTTCTTTCATGATATATGTCGTGCGGTCAAAATCTCTCCATCCTTCTAATTCGTGCTATTCGCGATTGCAGAAAATTATGGCTCCCAGAAAGATAAACGGAAGAAGGAACATAAATGATGAAGGCCACGGGGGTGGTAATGATAATGAACGTTAGCAAGACCCACTTGTTCAGGAGCACCAGGCACCTGAGCCAGCTGCCGACGCTGAGTTTCGGGCGGCGATTCAAATGTTGGCTCATGCTTTGACCGCTCAAGTCAACCAAAAAGTTGTTGTGCATATTCCTTAGAACGGAAATGCAGCGGTAGCTCGGATCAGGGACTTTATGAGGATGAACCCTCCCGAGTTCATAGGGGAAAAGGTGGACGAGGATCCATAGGAGTTCATTGAGGGAATTTTTAAGGTCACTCAGGTGATGGGGGTGACCAATGATGAGTGCATGGACTTGGCCTCATATTAGTTAAAGGAGGTCGCCTTCATTTGGTTCAAGCAATGGAGGGATAGCAGGGCAGCGGGAGCAGGTCCTATCAGCTAGGATGAATTCCACATGGCCTTTCACAATAGGTTCTTCCATCGGGAGATGAGGGAATTGAAAGCAACCAAGTTTGTTAACCTCAAGCAGGGAAAGATGAGGTGCTAGAATATTCACTTGAGTTCACTTGCCTGTCAAAGTATGCCCTGGAGCTAGTGATGGACCAGAGGGCACGGGTGAGCAGATTCGTGCAGGGAGTAGCTGAGTATCTGGATAAGGATTGCAGAACAGCCATGCTTCATCAGGATATGGACTACCCACGCATAGTCCTCTATGCCACGCAGATGGAAGCAGCTCATATGAGGCAGAGAGAGGCCAAGAGGGCCAGAACTGATAGCCACAGGTTCTCCCAGCAGAGGCCAGGGGGTGGACCTCACCAGCAGTCCCAGCACAAGTCCATTACACCAGCACCATCTTCAGCCAGTACTCCATCCAGGCCACAAGATGGTCAGAGGAGCGGGGCCTCGAGTTCGAGGAGTAAATACAATATGCGCACAGAGCGCACATTCCTATCTTGTACTAATTGTGGAAAAAATCACCCAAGGAAATGTTTGGTGGGCTCAGATGCTTGTTTCGAGTGTGGCAAACCCGGACACAAACTCAGGGATTGCCCCACAGCTAGGTCAGGGGGTGGTGGAGCCCGCAGTTCAACAGCTAATTCAGTAGTTCCAGTGGCACGTTAGACTCAGCAGGATTCTTCGACTGGTTCAGCTGACGGCCAGCGCCAGAACCAATTTTATGAACTTGCTCTCGACAGGAGCAGGAGACTTCTCCCGATGTGGTTACGGGTATGTTGTGAGTCTTTCATATTGATGCTTATGCTTTGTTAGATCTGGGAGCCACACTTTCTTTTGTAACACCTTACATTGCTAGTCACTTTGGAGTCAGTCCTAAAATTTTGTCAGAACCATTTTCTGTATCTACTCTGATTGGTGATTCAGTCGTAGCGAAGCGGGTATATAGAGGTTTCCCCATTATAGTCTTGCATAAGGTTACCTCCGCAGACTTAGTAGAATTGGCTATGACCGATTTTGACATCATCTTAGGCATGAATTGGTTGTTTGCATGTTATGCATCTATTAACTGTAGAACTCGAGTGGTGGAGTTTCGATTTCCAGGTGAACCGGTTTTAGAATGGAAGGGTGGTTCAGCGGTGCCTATAGGTCGCTTTATCTCCTATCTCAGGCCAGGAAAATGATTTCCAAAGGTTGTATTTACCATTTGGTTAGGGTTAGGGATGTCACGTCCGAGACCCAAACCATTCAGTCAATCCCTGTGGTATGTGAATACCCCAAGGTATTTCCAGATGACCTACCAGGTGTTCCTCCCGAGAGAGAGATTGATTTTGAGATTGATCTTTTTCCCGACACGCAGCCCATATCATTTCCTCCCTACTGAATGGCCCCAGCCAAGCTAAAAGAGTTAAAGGAATAGTTGAAGGATTTTCTAGATAAAGGTTTCACCAGGCCGATGAGGCCACAAACTGAATAACACTCTACACACTAAGTCCACAAAGCCTCTAAAGAGTAAACTGACTGATGGCCAGAACAGGGCTCCGACCTACCCATAACTGCATCTCAAAACTCAAGCATAAATAACTAAGCCCTAGCTCCAGGAAGAAAGGAGCATACCAACCATCTGTTGATCTCACGAACTGCTACTCAACTGGCCATCCTGACCTCTACCTGCACCTGCGGCATGAACGCAGGTCCCCAAGCAAGGGGATGTCAGTACAAATGAAATGTACTAGTATGTAAGGCTGAAACTGTAACCATGAGATAACAATCCTGTAATAGCTGACTTAGCTCATAAACATATAAAGGATAAATATAACCTGAAACTCTGCAATTTGTAATTGATAAAAACTTACTATAATATAAGTGAACTCAAGATAACTTAACCAGGAATAAGGAATGGTAACAACCTAGAATCCTGGAAACTGAAACCTGATAATAACTCTATAATGAGATGAAAATGCAATTAAGAAATACACAAGAAAGAAACTATAATTGTAATGCCAGTGACCAGCCAACCGTAAATCCATATATAAAATTCGTCCAACCGGTGTACCACATCGGGGTAAAATAAAAATATCTCCAGCCGATGTACCATACCGGGATAAAATAAAAAGATCTCCAGCCGGCGTACCACACCTGGGTAAAATAAAAATATCTCTAGCCGATATACCACACCGGGGTAAACTAAAAAGATCTCCAGCCGGTGTACCACACCGGGGTAAAATAAAAACAAATCTTAATCACCATCATAAATGGAGCTGACAGAGCTCATACAAACTATCTGAATACTGGAAACCATAAAATATGTAGATCAGTAACTATAACATGTGTAGGATCTTACCACGACCCCTAATACTACAATTATGCCATACACATATAGGTCTTTCGTTTAGCATTTAAATACATACATATGCTGTGAATGAATTCTAGGGAAGTTACTAGAAATGGAATATCATAAAGACATGTGTAGACTCACGTTCATGATTCTAAACATCTCCTAGCAATTCTAACACGAGAAGCAGAGAGGAATCACTTAACCTAAAATTTTCTATTAACAATCTTAGCATTCATTCGTGCTTATACTCGTTTGACTTTCATACTTTCATATCAAGAATTGTGAGCATACCTCATTCATTTCACATCATATCACATCTTGAGGTAACTTATGAACAGGAAGACATAACTTGTGTATCTCAAACCTAGAGCTCTTTAATATACAAATGCTAGGCAACTGTCTAGAGGCTGCCTTAAGATAAATAAAGACTTATAGTCGTGCTTCAGACAGCGAAGGAAAAGCTCATGTGAAACATTGTAATATATGTGGAACTTAGAAAAGCTTAGCAGCATTATAAACAATTTAGAAGCTTCCAAGAAACAAATCCTTAAAAACTTGAGAAAGTTACTCCAACTCATAGAACAAATAATCAAAAATAATTGTTTAAAAAGGAGACGAAGAACTTCTCCTTAACTTGAGTCACTATCTTAAAATATTCGATTCTAATCATTTCTTAAGAAGTTAACACTTTACTGGCCTTCCATTAGCTTAACACAACTGAACATAACCAACTTTATTTATAATCCTTTTTGCTAAATGTCATTAGAACAGGGTAAATCTTGTTGGATATTTGCCTAACTCATTAAAAATCGTAACACTTATCATCTAAAAACAACCATTGTCTTTACTTTTCATATTCATCATAAATTCTTTTCCAACCAGGATTCGTAATTCCCTACTTAATTATTTACTCTCGTATTCATTATTCAAGAATTTCTTATACGCACTTACCTTTTTACCTAATTTCCAACATTATCTCTTAAACATCGTCTTGTTCATATTTAACATCTGTCAAAGGTTCTTGAAATCAACTATGGACAGAGGGCATATAACTCAAATTTTACCTTAAAAGGTCTAATATTTACTCTTACCCCTCCATTGCTACCAGAGCCTCAACCTTTACTCTTAGGTTGATTTCCTTACACATCTACAACTTTCAAAGAACATACGACGTGTCTACTTAAATCCTTAAGAAATTCTTAGGAGGTCTAGATAACTCAATAGCTCTAATAAACATATAGTACTTTCGAAAGGTAATCCTTACTGCTTTAGCGCGTAATTTGAACGTAAGCATAAACGCATATACATACATACACACACACACACACACATATATATATATATATATCATGATTTTCATATAACCTATTAATATCACGATATTGTGCATAACCTGCCAATAAAGATGGTTCCATAGAAATATCAATAGTTTATCCATTCGGGCCCTATTTTCCAAGTTCAACGTATCTGTTAACTAAGAAACGCATTAATTAGTCGCTTAGCTTAAGGAAGATGGATCAAGGAACCATCGGCCCTAGGTACCGTAAAACATGAATATAAGAAGGTAGGTAACTTTCATAAGGAAATTCCATTTCGTTACCCTCGTTAGCCCTTATTGAGTTAAAACTCGATTTCAGTTGTTAGGTTTGTCTGCGCGTCATTGTCTTGCCATGCTTACCAAATTTCTTAGCAACCATAATGTTAAACAACATTAACGCCACAAATACATAACATAATGTAAAGGACCATCTCACAGTGCCCATTCCGAGGGGACTTCAAACTCAATTTAAACCTATGACCATAATAGAAGGCAATTGCCCTCTCCGCTTCACATTCATGCATTCCAACTCTTTAGCAAATACACACCTTAATACCAAGTAATTCTAACAACTGGGAGGAACCATAATATGCTAATATAGAATCTCAAGTACAGGGAATTCCAGATTAATCCTCAGCATGAATTCGTGCTTGAAAATCAAGAGACAAATAACGCCTTACATACCTTTCTCCGATAAACTTTTCTCTAGCCGATTTCCTATTTCAATGATCAGCCTTCAACCTCCTTAATCTAGTGTTCTTATAGGCCAATGACAAGCTTAATATATAGCACAAAATTCAGCCAAAATAACTAAACAATGGCAGTCACAATAGCAACAAAAACATACGACAACATCAACAATATTTAGCCATTTTCTCAACTAGTTTTCACTAACTTTTAAGGGAGAAACAAGAGGAAATTTTATCTTAGTTCTGCTGTAATTATTCCCCTCAGTATGAAGTATAATTCAGCAAAATAAACAGCCAAAAATCCTAAGGAAAATGAGCAATACTTAGCTCACAAACAGTCCATCGGCAGCTCATTTAGCTGCCAATTTTCAGATTTTCTCTTTACAATTTGAGAGGTTTAAAACGGGTGAAATACTTACCTTTTTCTGGGGATTTGTTCTTTGTTAAAATTAGTAGTAATTGACCCTCAACTTCTTGTCCAAAAATACAGCAACCTTGCTGTCCAAAATGCCACAAAACAGTTCACCATCACAGCAAACAGACCTCCAACTTCTAGTCTTGTAATCAAAAATTCAAGCAAGAATAGTAGTAGAATCCTTACCTTTTATACTTGTGTCTAATCCCTACCAAGAGTGAATGTATATGTAGCTTAGGAAAGCTTAAAAAACGCAGCAAATTCACCACAGCAACACTGCCCAAATGCAGCCAAAACAGCCACCAACACACCACCTTCACCTTATGGTAGATCCCCTTCACTTAGCTTTAGTTTAATGGAGTTTAGCTTAGTGTTTTCCTTAGTTGTTTTCTGGAAATTTGAGAGACTTTCAGAGGATAAGCAGGCACCTTAATTCTGAAAACATTGAAAATGATTTGATAAGTCATGACTTAAAATATAAAGCAAGTTGGGCGGTGGCCGTTTTTAGGGCGGTGTCCTCCTTACTGCCTCACAGTTTCACGGTAAAACGTCTATAACTTTTTACTCCGAACTCCGATTGACGAGTGGTTTGATGTTATGAAGACTAGACTCAAAGACCTTTAATTTTATAGATCGTGGGGCTTCTAACTTATTATATATTAGGATATATGATTATTTAAAGTTGACCCTTACTTATGACCTTCACATACTCTTTGGTTTTCCGTTCGTACACATTTCCCTTGTCATCTATGCAAAATATACAACCCGTACTTCCCTTAACATAGCATACAAACATCAAATAATCACCAAAAATTTTCCGGGGTGTAACAGTTCCCTTCGAATGTGTATTACCTATAAACAGTTGAACAAGGTCACCATCAAGAATAGATACCCTCTACCCAGGATCGATGACCTATTCGATCAGCTTCAGGGTGCCAAATATTTCTCCAAGATAGATCTCAGGTCCGGGTATCACTAGCTCAGGGTTCGAGAGAGTGACATCCCAAAGACTGCTTTCAGGACTCGGTATGACCATTTTGAATTCGTTGTTATGTCTTTTGGACTAACCAATTCCCCTACAGATTTTATTTATTTGATGAAAAGGATATTCAAGGCATATTTGGATGTGTTTGTGATCGTATTCATTTTGACAACATATTAATATACTCCCGGAGCGAGGAGGAACAAGCTTCATTCCTGAGGGTAGCACTCCAGACCCTCCAGGGCAACTAGCTATATGCCAAGTTTAGCAAATGTGAATTCTGGCTTAAATTAGTTGCATTCTTGGGACATGTAGTGTCAAGCGAAGGTATAAGTGTGGACTCCCAGAAAATAGAGGTAGTAAAGAATTGGCCCAGACCGGTAAACCCTTGGGAGATCAAAAGCTTTTTAGGCTTAGCGGGTTACTATCGGAGGTTTGTGGAAGATTTCTCATCCATTGCTGCCCCATTGACTGATTGACTCAAAAAAAGGTGAAGTTCCAATAGTCGTAGGTTTGTTAGAAGAGCTTCTAGGATTTGAAGGCAAGGCTCACTTCAGCACCGGTGTTGACTTTACCGGAGGGTACCGATGGCTTCGCTGTATATTGTGATGCTTCGAGGGTCGGACTGGGATGTGTATTGATGCAGCATGGGAAATTCATAGCATATGCTTCCAGACAGTTAAAAACTCACGAGAAGAATTACCCGACCCATGATCTTAAGTTGGACGCGGTGGTATTTTCCTTGAAGATATGGCGACACTACTTGTATAGGGTTCATGTAGATGTATTCACGGACCACAAGATCTTACAATATGTGTTCACCCAGAAGGAACTAAATCTTCGGCAATGGAGGTGGTTGGAGCTACTTAAGGATTACAACATGAGTGTCCTTTCCACCAGGGTAAGGCCAATATGGTAGCAGATTCCCTTAGTAGACTTTCTATGGGAAGTGTGTCACGTGTGAGTGAAGACAAGAAGGAGCTGGTAAAGGAGGTACATCGACTTGCATGATTGGGAGTTAGGTTAGTTAGTTCGATCGATGGTGGGGTGGTAGTTCAAAATGGGGCAGAGTCATCCTTGGTAACGGAGGTGAAGGCTAAGCAAGATGAAGATCCAATATTGGTAAAGTTGAAAGAATTTGTTCAAAGTCAGAAGGTAGAAGTCTTCTCCAAAGGGGGAGATGGTGTGCTTTGGTACCAGGGTCGCTTATGTGTCCCGAACGTGGGGGACTTAAGGAGTCGGATGTAGCATGAGGCTCACGGGTCTATATATTCTATCCATCTAGGAGCCACCAAAGTGTATCACGCCTTGTGGGAAATCTACTGGTGGAATGGCATAAAGCGGGATATTGCAGAATTTGTAGCCTAGTGCCCAAATTGCCAACAAGTGAAAGTCGAGCATCAGAGACCGGGGGGTGTACTTCAAGACATCATCATTCCTACTTGGAAGTGGGAAGAGATCAACATGGACTTTGTAATAGGTTTGCCCCACACACGTAGATAGTATGACTCCATTTGGGTAGTGGTGGACAGGTTGACCAAGGCTGCTCATTTCCTACCGGTCAAAACCACCGATTCAGCAAAAGATTATGCAAAGTTATACATCCAAGAGTTGGTTAGATTGCATTGCCTGTCCTTGTCCATTATATCAGATAGAGGTACTCAATTCACCTCCCAGTTCTGGAGATCTTTTCAAAAAGGGACTTGGCACCTAGGTTAAGCTTAGCACGACATTTCATCCGCAAACAGATGGTCAAGCGGAGCGGACTATCCATACTCTTGAAGACATGTTGAGAGCTTGTGTCATTGACTTCAAGGGTAGTTGGGACGAGCATTTTCCTCTTATTGAGTTTGCCTACAACAACAACTATCACTCCGGCATTCAAATGGCACCGTTCGAGGCTCTTTACGGGTGAAGGTGTAGATCGCCCATTGGGTCGCTTGAAGTAGGTGAGGCTTTGTTAGTGGGTCCAGATTCAGTTCATGAGGCTATGGATAAGTTCAATTAATAAGAGGAAGGCTGAAAATGGCTCAAAGTCTCCAAAAATCATATACGGATGTGAGGAGAAGGGAGCTTGAGTTCGAGATCGACGATTGGTTGTTTCTGAAGGTATTTCCTATGAGGGAGTGATGAGATTTGAAAAGAAAGGGAAACTCAGCCCCTGCTACATTGGCTCCGACCGGATTGTGAGATGAGGAAGGCTAAAAATGGCTCAAAGTCGCCAAAATTCGTACACAGATGTGAGGAGAAGGGAGCTCAAGTTCGAGATCGACGATTGGGTATTTCTGAAGGTATCTCCCATGAAGGGAGTGATGAGATTTGGAAAGAAAAGGAAACTCATCCCCCGTTATATTGGCCCCTATCTAATTGTAAGACGAGTGTGTAAGGTAGCTTATGAGTTAGAGTTACCTTCAGAGTTAGCTTCAGTTCACCCCGTATTTCACGTATCGATCTTGAAAAAGTTCATGGGAGATCTAGACTTGGTAGTTCCGGTGGAAAGTGTTGGTGTGAAGGATAGCCTCAGTTATGAAGAAATTCCTATTGCAATCTTGAATCGTCAGGTTTTAAGGCTGAGGAACAAGGAAGTTGCTTCGGTAAAGGTGCTATGGAGAAATCAGCATGTTGAGGGAGCTACAAGGGAAGCTAAAGCGGATATGATGGCTAAATACCCCAACTTGTTCCCTACCGGCCCAGTTTCAGTTTGAGGTATCAGTTTTTTCCCTAAACCTCTAATCAGTTTTC
This sequence comes from Datura wrightii, assembly GCA_035772735.1. Classification (NCBI taxonomy): domain Eukaryota; kingdom Viridiplantae; phylum Streptophyta; class Magnoliopsida; order Solanales; family Solanaceae; genus Datura; species Datura wrightii. Next base: position 74,561,068 of record JASDFA010000007.1, on the reverse strand, counting down.
CATGTTCCATTCATGCGTGCAAGTTTTTTTTATGATATGATATATGTATGTGATGTCTGAATTCAGTCTCGCTATGTAGTTCTTTTCGGGGGTAGTCATTCCGTCAGATTTCGGGTTAAATGATCAGTATTTGCATATGGTAATTCTATGTTTCTGTTTGCTGCTTGTTTCCTACATTCGAGGACGAATGTTTCCTAAAGGGGAGATATTGTAACACCCAGAAGGGCCTATGAATAGACCTAGGAGTTGAAGTTGAAAAATGCATAAAACCTGGAATTTTGCACTAGTACAACTCGAGGTACCAATCGTGGTGAGGACCTACGACTTGTGACTCGAGTCGTGATGAGTTCGGGAGCCTGAGATCATACCACGAGTAGTCCTATGAGTCGTGGCGTGTGGGTATAACTTGTGTGTAGGAGTCGTGGTGAATTTCTCAGTGGTGCCAGGGTGAGTCGTCATGGGTCATGGTATGACTCGTAAATGTAGCAACGAGTCGTGATGAGTGATCTTGGGAAGATTTATATGCCCAAGTGATACTCAAAAGTACCATTGTCGCCTTGTTTATCTATCAATGTGTATACATTCTCATGTAATTGGTAATAAAATGTGAATTTATACTAACCAACATGATTAGCATTATTTTGCAGGTAAAATGTGATTTCGGGAAGCTAAAATGCATGTTGGATGATATCGGAGTTGGACTTGGATGCGAGCAAGGGAAAAGGCATTGGACAGCATGAATTAAAGGGGCTCCGCGATGGAGCCGTGTCACGCTGCCATCGCGGAGGCATTCTGCCTGGATGGGAAAATTCGCCCAAATTCCAGAGAGGGTCCGCGTTTGCTCCGTGGCACGGAGCCAGTGCTCCGCGATGCACGCCGTGCCACGTTGAGCCTAAATTCCCGGACCCCCAGTTCCAGTAAAGGTCCCCGTTCGTAGCGTGTCACGGAGGCAGTGCTCCGCGATGCACTCCGTGACACGTTGCTCGTTATTCCGAGAAAAAATCCCAGCAGTATAAATAGAACACTTAGGTTCATTTTTTAATATTCTGACTTGGTGGAGCAAGGACGTGGGTTACAGGCAGTTGAGGGACGAAAATATCAGGGTTTTTTCTCTCTTTCTTTCTTCTTTAATTCAATTGCTTGTATGATTAACACTCATTTTAAGATGTTTAATCCACAAATGAGTGGCTAATTCCTCTCCTTGCTGAGGTTATGAACAATTGTAATGAAATTTGAGTATTGATTCTTTGGTTTTTCATCTTTTCTTCCATGTTGTTCTATTAATTCTTGTTCTTACTGCATTAGTGTGTGGCCTACATTAATGTACATCTAAAAAGTCCGGTTTCACTCGAGAGAGCAAGAAATTGGAAAGTTGTGAATTAATAGGATATGTTCATTACTTGGTTTGGGAAAATTGAGTCTTGATTGGCTTTCAGGATAGAAATATACCTGAAAGTCGTATTAGTCAATTTAGGAACCGAAATTGTATGGCTAGGACATGAATTGCATTTGATCACAGAAATGTAGACGGATGGTTCATGATTCTTAAGTGAGGTTAAATACGAGAGTTTTAATCTCTTGGCAAATGTTCTTGGCTAGAAACTGGAGGAAAAGATTAACCAAAGTATGATGATAATTAATTTCATTACATGTTCGTTTAACCTCAGCATGCTTTCATTCATAGTTCAGATTCAAAGTAGATAATTGTTCTTAGTTGTAGTATAAAAATTTATAAAACAAACTATCAAACTTTTGGTTACACTGTTGTCTGCATTTTTAGAAGTAAAATATAGTACACTTTAGCAAATTGCACTTCATCCAAGTCTCTGAGGGATCGATACTTGGCTTACTAAAGCCACTTACTACTTGTTCGACCACGTGCACTTGCGTGTCATTTTATAACCCCACAATCACGCGAACAAGTTTTTGGCGCCGTTGCCGGGGACTTGGCAATTGGTGAATTTGTTTTAAGTGTTAATTTACTATAGTTTTATTTTCTTAAGTGTTGACAACTTGGTCTTAGCCTGTATTTTGCAGACTTAATTGCTGTTGAACACTGAGAAGAGATAAGGAGCTGGTGGAATCGTATATAGAGCCAGAAAGGATATTTCACAGTAAACGAAGAGAAGCTCTACAAAGAAAGCTGCAGTTGCTCAGACAGACGATCATGGAGCAACAACAGAATCCACTGGTAGTACAGGCAGTGTTAGTGCCCGAAGAAGCAGCAGCATATCCGTTTCGCGAGGTGGCAATCCCACATGCCAATAATGTTACATCGAGTATCCGCAAACCAGAGCCCGGAGGGAGATTTGAACTTAAACAGAATATGGTGCAGTTGTTGCACATTAGCGGGCAATTTACCGGTCTCCCTCATGAAGATCCACAGCAGCATCTCCAAAATTTTTTGGAGATAAGTGACACTTACATCCCCGCTGGAGTGTCATCAGACTATGTCCGGCTTACATTTTTCCCATTCTCATTATTGAGAGAAGCCAAGAGGTGGTTGAAAGCTAAGCCACCCAATTCTATTTCTACGTGGGATAATCTTGCACGGAAGTTTTTGATACGGTTTTTTCCCTCTGGTAAAACTGCAAGACTTAGAAGTCAGATTCTAAATTTCAAACAGAGGGAGGGAGAAAATTTATATCAGGCCTAGGAGAGATTTAAATCCATGTTGCGGGATTGTCCTCACCATCATCAGTCCAATGATGTGCTGGTGCACACATTTATTGAGGGTTTGGAACCCCACACCAAAATATTGCTAGATTCAGCAGCTGGAGGGCAAGCGCTGGAGAAAACTTATGAGGAGCTGTATACCTTGTTGAACCGGATTTCACAGGGCAATCCAGAATGGAATGCTGATTCATCAAGAGGTGGGACAAGGAAAGCAATAGGAGTACTTGAAGTGGATGGGTTCACAGCTATCGCTGCACAGATAGCTGCATTACAAAATCAACTGAACACTCACTTCAGCAACATGACATTGAACCAGCCTCAAGCCCCAGTTAATGCAGTACAGCAGATGTGGTGTGAAGTGTGTGGAAGCAGTGAGCACTCAGCTGAGTGTTGTGGAGCCAATCCTGACTCGGTAAACTTTGTGGGTAATGCACAAAGGAACCACCAGCAGTATGGTAGTAGCTACAACTCCAATGGGAGGAATCACCCTAATTTCTCATGGGGTAGCAACAACCATCAGGGCCAAAGTTCGGGTCAGGGTGTGCAAAGGAACCAAGGAGGGCAGCAGAACTATCAAGCTCAATTAAGAAACAACAATGCACAACAATGCACCTCCTCCACCACCATCACCCAGCATTGAGGAGATGTTCAAGACCATGATAGCTAACCAAGCTCAATTGCAGGCTGACTATGTGAAATTGGCAACCGAAGTGAAAAATAACCAGTTAGCTACCAAGGCACTTGAATATCAGTTTGGGCAATTTGCTAGTGCCCAAAACACAAGGCCTAGAGGAGGACTGCCGAGCGACATGGATCCCAATCCCAAGTAGGTAAATGCAGTGACCACAAGGAGTGGTTTGCAGCTGAAAGAGGTGGAACCAGAAAGACCACCTCAGCAGTCGGGAGCAGCAGAGGTTGAGAGGGAGCACAGTACTGAGAGGGGGAAGACTAAGGAAGCTGAATCAGAAAGACCTCCACCCCCGTTCCCTCAACGACTAAAGAAACACAAGGAGGAGGCGTGTTTCAAGAAATTCATGGAGGTGCTGAAATAGGTACATGTTAACTTACCTCTTGTTGATGTCTTGTAGGGAGTGCCGAAATATGCTAAGTACATAAAAGACATCGTGGCCAACAAAAGTCGGTTGACTGAGTATGCTACCGTGGCTCTAACGGAGGAGTGCACTTCCCAGATTCAAAATAGACTGGCCACAAAGCTAAAAGACCCTGGGAGTTTTACTATCCAGATTACTATTTGGCAGAGCATCCGAGCTCGTGGATTGTGTGACTTGGGAGCGAGCATAAATTTGATGCCGTCTTCGGTATTCAGAAAGTTGGGCCTAGGGAGTCCTAGACCCACAACGGTAATCTTGCAGTTGGCGGATCGATCCTTAGCCAGACTGAATGGCATTGTTGAGGACGTTCTGGTGCAAGTTGGCTCCCTAATTTTCCCGATAGATTTTGTCGTGTTGGACTTTGAACCAGACGCGGAAGTACCATTTATTTTGGGACGTCCCTTCTTGGCAACCGGGAAAGCACTAATTGACGTAGCTGCGGGGCAGCTAACAATGTGAGCACATGATAAGGTAGAGGTGTTCGATGTGTACAAGGCACCCAAGCTCCCGAAGGTGCATGAAGAACTCTCGGTGATCAATGTGATTGATCAAGGTGATGATAAGCAGATGAAGGATTCCCGAGAGTTAATGGGAAAACCACCGGAGAGGTGTAAGCACTACTGGGGGGAGGACGGTGATCGAGAAAAATCGTCCATCACCCTAGCGGACAATTGAGCTTAAACGACGTCGAGCCGCGACGGTAAACCAGGCGTTGCACGGGAGGCAACCCGTGAAATTTTTTTTTTTCTTTCATTTTGTAAAGTGTAAATAGATTTTTCTTTTTCTTTTTTCTTGATTTACTACAAATTTTTTGTTTTAGTTTTTGTTTATTTATATTAAGAGTGAAACCTATAATTCTAACCAATTTTGTATAGTGAGATGAATTTCAGGTCAAACGAAGAAAAATACGCACGGAATCCCGAAGGAAAAGTCGAGGTATGAAAAATTAATAAAAAGTGGAAAACAGTGAGCTGGGGCGATAGCTCTGTGTCACGGAGGTGGACCTTCGCGTTACCCTCTACACGTTGAGGTATAACTCGGAAATTTTAAAAATTTCCAGAATAGCCTCGCGATGGCTCCGTGTCACGGAGGCAGTGCACCGCGATGCACTCCGTGACACGTTGCCGTGTATATCGAGACGGGTCACACCGGGTCGCCCGGTGGCCCGTGCGATTTTCTTACTTTTTAACCCCAAAAAACCTCCCTTTTCCCTCATTTTTTAATCCCTCCGCGACCAAACCCCCCAAAACCCATCCCCCATCAACGTGACACGGAGTACGGCAAGAAATTCACCGAGGTTTCTTCGATTCTTCAAAGTCAAGGTATGTTTTTCGATTCTCTCTCAAATTCTTGTCGATTTTCTTCGATTTTGAGCATGGGAGGTGAGCTAAATTGCCCTACGTAGTAATTAAGCATGAATTCGAGTTAATTGTTGTTGATGAATGTTCGGAATGTCGTTATGATTACTTGAACTTGTCGATTGCATAACTTATTCGAATTTGATTGATAATATCAATTCTAGGGCTTGTTGTTGAATTTGAAGTTGAAAATGTATTGAAATTGTGAATTTTATGCCGGGATGTACATGTTGAATGAGATGAGTCGATGTACAAATTGTTAGGATGCTAATAGAATGACGGATTCTCGGGTTGGGGAAATGTTGAAATTTGTAAGAATTTGGTTGGTTGTATAGGTTCATGTAGATAAATTTTTGTTGTTGTTTTTGTTTCTTTGTTTTTCTTTGCTAAGTGCGATGGTTAAGATGTTAGCGATGGTAGTGATTGTGATTAGCTGTATGAAGTCTGAGTAGTACGCAGAAGTTATACCGTCGAATTTTTCGAACGCACTAAGCATGATTGTATAGTTGTTTATGGGGTGTAAATAAAGATAATCTTGCCATAGTGTTGTAAATGCAGCTAAGGACTAAGTGTGGGGTAACCTAGCGTAACCCGACCTTAGCCGAAGTTAATATCTGTAAGCTTAACATGGATCTTGTTGACTTGGGTTGACAGGTAAAATGGCAAGCCGGCAAGATAAAGGAAAAGGTGCGTCAACTTCAGGCGCCAGAAGGAAACGAATCAGACTGGGCACAGCAGTCCCAGCAGCACCAGAAGCTCCACGCGGCCAGCGCCGCTAGTACGGAACAAGATGGGTGACCAATGAAGGGAAAAAGTGCTACGCCAAGCACAAAGAAAGCAAATATTTCCCCGAGGAGCATATAGCATGGGAACCATTGGCACAGGAGTTCCCTAGAATGGTCCACCGGATCGAGGCAGCTGGGCTCAAGTTCATCTTTGAAGAGCCCAAGGAATGCAATCTGCACTTGGTTCGAGAGTTCTATGCCAATTGGAACCCGATGATCAGGAGTCACACCATCAAGATCAGAGGGCAAATAGTCACTCTGGAGCCCCACCACCTCAATGCCATCATAGGAGCGCGGGACACAGACGCCCACGTACTCCGACAGCTGAACATTACCCCACCGTATGCGGACATCAGACACACACTGTGTGAGGCCCGGTCGATAGCTAGATGGAGCAGACACAAGGAGAGGGGCTACCACCAGACTTTGCCCTATTCACAGATGAACAGGGAAGCCCGAATCTGGCTGAAGATAGTCTGCTCATGCCTAATCCCGGGGGTACATATGACAGATGTTACCCGGGATCGTGTTTGCCTGGTGTACGCCCTGATGAAAGGGCTGGAGATCAATGTAGGGGCGGTTATTATATCCGCCATGAAGAGAGCCCGATTGCACCAGGGGCACAGGTATGGCTTTGGTGGACTACTGACCACCTTCCTCAGGGGCCTCGATGTCGAGGAGGAGGCCCTTGACTATATCCCGCAATTAGAGCGGCGGGCCTTAGACGTTACTAAAACTAAGGCTCCCGACACCACCCATGGGCCAATGCTTACACTTGGCGAGCGACACGCTCGTGATGACCAGTATATGGCTCGAATGTATGGGATGCAGATGCTCCAGCTAAGGATAGGTGGTAGGCCGGCGACAGAGGATGAGCTATGGCAGCTCGAGCTAGACTGCCCTTTTGGTGAAAACGCCAGGGCTCTATGCTGAGTGGGGCCAGCATTTGTAGAGCCCACGGATGATGATGTCCCCACAGACGAGGAGACACATCGAGAGGACTCCAATGTGGAGTCCGATGATGACGACGGAGGCGACTCAGATATGGGAGATGAAGCAGCAGCACCCGACGAAGAAGTGGAATACTTTGACTGATCAGGGAGTTCCACCACCCGAATTTGTGCTATTTGAATTTTTGTGAACACTGGGGACAGTGTTCGAGCTAAGTCTGGGGTAAGGGGAGTAGTTAGGTGTTGGGCTGGGCTGTTTTGTTTGTATGCTCTCTTCTGTTGTCATGTATGTTGTTTGTCCTTGTGAGTGTGAATTTTCAAGTTGTTTCGTATTTGTAAATATTTGTTGAATTGATGTGTGTTGCTGAATGTTGCTAGCTGATTCTGATTCTGTACATATTTTTGTTATCGAAATGATCGATATTGTAAAAAAAATTGAAAATATTTTGTAAATTTTAAAATATTTTGTAAATAATTTTTCTATCGAAATGATCGATATTTTTGACATTTTTTAATTTTTGGGTTTCTCGGCGATAGTTTTCGGTTCTTTTACCGAGAATAGTCCCATTGAACCGACGTCTTAAGTAGTGACCATTCCCTATGATGGATGGATGACGACCGTCTTAAGGGAAATGTAGTCGTTAGGAGTAGTTTTCTCAATTATTTTTCATTTTTTTTCTTTGGTGGATTGCATCCCGAAACCTGTAGTTACTCTCTGGTTTCGAAATTCTGGTTGCGTGTTGTACATTATATTCAAAATACAAAGGTGATTAGTATGAAAGCATGCAAATTTGTAAATATGTTGAGATACCTAGGCTATAGAGTTCGATTCAGTGTGATTGAGGCTTAATGTTTGAATTCATGTAATTAGCTGATTGAAGAGTCTGTGAATACATCTTGAATCGAGCATGTGCAAAAAGTGTGAAGTGAGGTGTTGACATTCCATGCTATTGTGAAGTGTCTAGAACTTGCCTGGTGTGTGTACAAAGCGAAATGAAGGAGGTGTATTGTAGGAAAGGATGTAGGCATTTCTTTGTTTTAACCGAGAGTTTCTATTTTTTTTCCTTGTCATACCCCCCTTTCTGTGATTGTATACCCTAGTCAGCCCGTTGAGCCTTTTAGCCGATTATTTCTTTCTTTTGTCCAAAAAGTGTAAACCGAGCTTAATTCCTTCTTTTCATTAGCCATAAAGTCTATACAAAACTCTTAAGCGCTTAAGAAAAGAAAATCATTTTCCCAAAGTGTCAAAGAGTGAGAATGGTGAAAAGAAAAAGAAAAGCAGAGTGAGGGAAGAGAAGAAAAGGTTGAAGGTGCACTTGCTATAAATACACGATAATGAAGGTGCATCTTTGTTGTTGTGTCAAGTGTTCTTAATGAAATGGGCCATACTAAAGAAAACCTTCAAGAATGGGATGATGAAAAAAAGGGAAACAATGTCCATGAGTTGATGGGATGTGTTGAAAAGGCGCTTAAGGATGTTAGTGGCTATTATTGGCTAATCCAATATTTACTAGTTCCGCAGCTTCCATTACAACCCATTAAAGTCCTACGTGATCTTACATTGCACTTCTTTATATTAGTGGAGTAATACACTAAGGGCAAGCTTATGGGTCATGACATGATGCATGTGAATTCTTTTGGGAGAGAGAGTGAAATTGTGTGTACATGCCCCTGTTTGAATGTTTGTGAGTCATATGAGCAAAAAAGGGAAGACTCTCTTGTGTTGTGAGGGCACATGCTTGGTGAAAGATTAATTTTCGTGTCGGATATCTTGATCAGCTGATTTGCATGAGTTTGCCGATATCGAGAGTCGATTCTTAAAGTCTAGGAGGTCTTAATGTATTGAAGGTCATTGCATTGATAAGACCATGCATGTTTTCTTGATGATTTGCTGTATTGAATAATCGGTATAACCGTAGCTTAAATTGTCAAACCAAAGTAGCGAGGTTGGGATGTAAATTGCATGAATTGTATGTTTGTTGTTCGAGGACGAACAAGAATTTAAGTGTGGGGTAAGTGATCTTGGGCAGATTTATATGCCCAAGTGATACTCAAAAGTACCATTTTCGCCTTGTTTATCTATCAATGTGTATACATTCTCATGTAATTGGTAATAAAATGTGAATTTATACTAACCAACATGATTAGAATTGTTTTGCAGGTAAAATGTGATTTCGGGAAGCTAAAATGCATGTTGGATGATATCGGAGTTGGACTTGGATGCGAGCAAGGGAAAAGGCATTGGACAGCATGAATTAAAGGGGCTCCGCGATGGAGCCGTGTCATGCTGCCATCGCAGAGGCATTTTGCCTGGATGGGAAAATTCGCCTAAATTCCAGAGAGGGTCCGCGTTTGCTCCGTGGCATGGAGCCAGTGCTCCGCGATGCACGCCGTGCCATGTTGAGCCTAAATTCCCGGACCCCCAGTTCCAGTAAGGGTCCGCGTTCGTAGCGTGTCACGGAGGCAGTGCTCCGCGATGCACTCCGTGACACGTTGCTCGTTATTCCGGGAAAAATTCCCAGCAGTATAAATAGAACACTTAGGTTCATTTTTTAATATTCTGACTTGGTGGAGCAAGGACGTGGGTTACAGGTAGTTGAGGGACGAAAATATCAGGGTTTTTTCTCTCTTTCTTTCTTCTTTAATTCAATTGCTTGTATGATTAACACTCATTTTAAGATGTTTAATCCACAAATGAGTGGCTAATTCCTCTCCTTGCTGAGGTTATGAACAATTGTAATGAAATTTGAGTATTGATTCTTTGGTTTTTCATCTTTTCTTCCATGTTGTTCTATTAATTCTTGTTCTTACTGCATTAGTGTGTGGCCTACATTAATGTACATCTAAAAAGTCCGGTTTCACTCGAGAGAGCAAGAAATTGGAAAATTGTGAATTAATAGGATATGTTCATTATTTGGTTTGGGAAAATTGAGTCTTGATTTGCTTTCAGGATAGAAATATACCTGAAAGTCGTATTAGTCAATTTAGGAACAGGAATTGTATGGCTAGGACATGAATTGCATTTGATCACAGAAATGTAGACGGATGGTTCATGATTCTTAAGTGAGGTTAAATACGAGAGTTTTAATCTCTTGGCAAATGTTCTTGGCTAGCAACTGGAGGAAAAGATTAACCAAAGTATGATGATAATTAATTTCATTACATGTTCGTTTAACCTCAGCATGCTTTCATTCATAGTTCAGATTCAAAGTAGATAATTGTTCTTAGTTTTAGTATAAAAATTTATAAAACAAACTATCAAACTTTTGGTTACACTGTTGTCTGCATTTTTAGATGTAAAATATAGTACACTTTAGCAAATTGCACTTCATCCAAGTCTCTGAGGGATCGATACTTGGCTTACTAAAGCCACTTACTACTTTTTCAACCACGTGCACTTGCGTGTCATTTTATAACCCCACAATCACGCGAACAATGAGGAGTTGTGGTTAAGTCGTATTTGGTATGGGTGGATGGTACCACAACTGATAGTACGACCCGTAGGATGGTACTACAAGTCGTGGTATGTGAGTCGTGGCTAGATTCAGAAGATTGAAAAGTGGTGAGGTGACCACGATAGGTGACCACGAGGTGTGACTTCGTGGTACGAGTCGTGGTCGGGGCCAGACCTGTTTTTCAGGGAAATTTCATTAAGGTAAATTTCAATTTTTCTATGCTTTTGGACCCTAAACCACGTCATTTTGAGGTCGGGACAGGGTCTTTTAGGGAGGAAAAACTCATACTAAGTCTCATTTGGTATTTGCAAGAACTAGAGAAGGGAGTAGGAGGAGATTCAAGTGTTCTTCAATTCTTCAAGTTTTCACCTAGGGTTTTTCAAGGGAGTTAAGAATCACGTAATTCCTGGTATGTGGGGTTTTGAATGGGTAGTTTAGTCCCTACCCATGCCTAATTTATCCCTAACTCTATGTTTAAGTTACCAACTTTTAATGGGTCATAACCCAAATACATGTTTCCTCAAAAATCGATATGAGCATGTTGTAGTATGTCTAAAATCATGGGTTTGAATTATTGGGCTGTTTTCACTTATTTTATTCAATATTTTATTCAATATCCTTCTTCATACCATCCCACCAATAGATTTATTGCAAGTCCCAATACATCTTTGTGGATCCTGTGTGAATGGAATATATGGTACCATGTGCCTTGTGCAATATCCGAACTCTCAAATTTCAACATCCGAAACACATAGCCGACCCTGGTATCGTAGAACACCATCTCCCCCTTGGGAGAAAACCTCCACCTTCTGACTCCGCACCACCTCCTTCAGCTTCCTCAAACTTGGATCCTCATCTTGCTTTGACTTGACATCAACCACTAAGGACGATTCTGACCTATTCTGCACAATAACGCCGCCATCAGTCGAGTCAATTAATCTAACTCCTAGTCTTGCAAGTCGGTGGACATCCTTCACCAACTCCTTCTTTCCCTCATCCACGTGGGACACACTCTCCATAGAGAGCCTACTAAGTGCATCCGCAACCACATTGGCCTTGCCCAGGTGGTAAAGGACACTCATGTCATAGTCCTTAAGCAACTCCAACTACCTCCTTTGCTGAAGTTTAGATCTTTCTGCGTGAACACATATTGCAAACCCTTGTGATCCGTAAATACATCCACATGGACCCCATACAAGCTGCCATATCTTCAATGCAAACACCACCACGGCCAACTCGAGATCATGGGTCGGGTAATTCTTTTCATGAACTTAGCTGTCTCCAGGAATATGCTATTACCTTCCCACGCTACATCAACACACATCCTAGTCCGACTCTTGAAGTATCACAATATACAACAAAGCCATCCGTACCCTCGATAAAGTCAACACTGGTGCTGAAGTGAGTTGGGTCTTCAACTCTTGGAAGCTGTTCTCACAAGCATCCGACCATTGGAACTTCACTTTTTTCTGAGTCAACCTGGTCAATGGGGCTACAATCAATGAAAAGCCCTCAATGGATCTTTGATAGTATCCTGCTAAGCCCAAGAAACTCCGAATTTCTGAAGGAGTTACCGGTCTGGGCCAATTCTTCACCACCTCAATCTTCTGGGAATCTACCTTATGCCTTCGCTTGATACCACATGACCCAGAAATGCCACCGAACATAACCAAAATTCACACTTACTGAAATTTGCATATAGCTGATGATCCTTGAGGGTCTGAAGCACTACTCTCAAGAGAGCGGAAAGCTCCTCCTCGCTCCGTGAGTATATCAAGATGTCATCAATGAACACAATCACGAACATGTCCAAATATGCCTTGAGCACCCTATTCATTAGATCCATAAAAGTTTTAAGGGCATTGGTTAGTCCGAAAGACATAACAACAAATTCATAGTGACCGTACCGAGTCCTGAAAGCAGTCTTCGGAATGTCACTCTCCCGAACACTGAGCTAGTGATACCCGAACCTAAGATCAATCTTGGAGAAGCACCTAGCACCCTGAAGCTGGTCAAACAAATCATCGATCCTGGGTAAGGGGTACCTGTCCTTGACGGTAACCTTGTTCAACTACCGATAGTCAATACACATGTGAAGGGAACCATCCTTCTTTCGAAAAAATAGAACTGGTGCACCCCATTGAGACTGGCTCGGTCTAATGAAGCCCTTATCCAACAGATCCTTTAGCTGATCCTTCAATTCCTTTAGCTCGGCTGGAGCCATCCTAAAGGGAGGAATAGAGATAGGTTGCATATTGGGTAATAGATCAATACTGAAATCAATTTTCCTCTCCAGAGGAACACCAGGCAAATCATCAGGAAACACCTCCGGATATTCGCACACCACCGGAACTGACTGAATAGTCGAGGTCTCAGACTCCACATCCTTAACCTTAACTAGGTGGTACATGCAACCTTTAGAGACCATCTTTCTATCCTTAAGATGGAAAATAAACCGACCTACTGGTACTACCGAACTACCCTTCCACTCCAAAACTGACTCACCTGAAAAGCGAAATTCCACTATACGGGTCCTACAATTAAATGAGGCATAACAGGAAAACAACTAATCCATACCCAAAATAACTTCAAAGTCAGTCATGGCTAACTCTACAAAGTCTGCGGAGGTAACCTTATGCAATACAACACTGGGCATTCTCTATATACTCATCTAGCTATGAGCGAATCACCAATAGGGGTCGAAACTGAAAACGGTTCTGACAAGGTCTCGGTAATAACTCCAAGGCTACTAGCAATGTAAAGAGTCATGAAAGACAAGGTATCTCTCGGATCTAGCAAGGCATAAACATCAATATGAAAAACACGCAATACACCAGTGACCACATCTGGTGAAGTCTCCTGCTCCTGGCGCAAGGCAAAGGCATAGAATCGGTTTTGGCGTTGTCCGCCACCCCCACTAGTCGATGCTCCCTACGAAGAGAAACGAGATAGAGCTGCTGATGTCCTGGTGGCCTGTGCACGACCCCTATCATCACCCTGTCTAGCATATGGGCACGCTCGGCGCATGTGTCCAAATCTACCACACCCATAACAAACATCTTAACCGAGCAAGCACTCCCCGGCATGACTCTTGCCGCACTTCCCGCAGAGGTATACTCTAATTGGGTGCCCCTCTGATCCCTCGACCCTAACTCCCTACTCCTCTGATCTCCCCTAGGTCTGGATGGAACACTAGTTGATGATGGTGTTGGGGCTAGTGATCTCTACTGACACTGTGGACAGTAGCCACCGCCGGACCTCTGATGTGAAAACCCACGGCTATCCGTCCGAGCCCTCTTTGCCTCCCTCTCCCTCGCATGAGCCGCCTCCATCTGCTGGGCGTACAACACTATGCAAGGAAAGTCCATATCCTGTTGAAGCATGGCAGTCCTGCAATCCTTGTCTAAATAACCGGCCACACCATGAACAAATCGTCTCACCTGCGCCCTCTGATCCATCACTAACTCTGGGGCGTACTTTGACAAATGAGTGAACTCAAGCGAATACTCCAACACTATCATCTTTCCCTTTTTGAGGTTCACAAACTCCGCTGCTTTCAACTCCCTCATCACCTGAGGGAAGAACTTGTCGAGAAAGGCCATGTGGAACTCATCCCAGCTGATAAGGCCCGCTCCCGCTGCCTTGCTATTCTTCCATTGCTTGTACCAAATATGAGTGACCTCTTTTAGCTGATAAGAGGCCAATTCAACACATTCCCCATTTGTCACCCCCATAACCTGAGTGACCTTCAAGATCCCTTTAATGAACTCGTGTGGATCCTCATCCACCTTTGATCCCGTAAACTCAAGAGGGTTCATCCTCAAGAAGTCTCTGATCTGAGCGACCGCTGCATTGCCATTCTGTGGGACCTGCGCAACATCCTGCTGGTTGACCTGAGCGGTCAAGGCCTGCGCCAACATCTAAATAGCCGCTCAAAACTCAGCATGGACGGCTGGCTCTAGTGCCTGGGGTTCCTGAATAGGTGGGGCTTGCTGATGCCCATGGTCATTGCCACCTCCGTGGCCTTCACCATTTCCATTCCTCCTTCAGTTCATTCTTCTTTAAGCCATAATTTTGCAATCGTGAATCACACGAATTAGATGGATGGAGAGACTTTTTATCGCACGACATTGAACATGAAAGAAGGAAATATTTCCTAAACATCTAGTTAGCCTATTCATCATAGGTTTGGCGAGCTTCACACCCATGAAAAATACACTACTTAACGCGGCTTTCAGATACCCTAGGACACTTCAAACCTATTTCTCTGATACCAAGTTTGTGACGACCCGAACATACACCTGGATCGTAGACACGGGACAAGGGACCTCAAGAGACCCCAAGTCTACCAATGGAACATGCATACATCTAATATCATCTAATAACGCAGAATACTTAGCATAAAACATAGCAGAAACGTAAACATAGCGTGACACAAGAAAATACTAAGCGTACACAAGACTCGAATACTACATATTCTCTTAAAGCCTCTACTACATACGATGGGTTGATGGGACAACATCCCTAACTAACTCGAATAATACTGCAACATAAAATAACATAAAATTCTATCAAATAGCCCTCAGAACATGAGGACTCACCAATAAGCTGAGATGGACCAAGGATAAGGATGAGCCTGAGATTCAAACCATACATCATGAAACAATACAGCATGAAAAGTATGCGGTCAGTACGTGGAATGTACCGAGTATGCAAGGCAAGTAAAACGGACATTTAAATGTAAAATAAAACTCATATGTAAGCATACGAGGAGGACATCATGCTTGCATCATAAACTCCGCAAGAAAACATAAGGCTCAAGACTTTCAAATCATTCATAAAGCATTCATAATCATAATTGTAAGTAAACATTATCAAAACATAACTTGAGCCAATAACATAAATATAACAATCCATAAAACATGTGGAACAATGGGAGGACTCGTCATAACCGACATGGTAGAGCCTTTTAATGCCCTACCATCTCACTCAAGTGGGCAGAGCCGACCCTGGCTTGCCAGGCGAGGGTCGTGCATTAGGCGTGATATCACATCTGAGGGGATCATTATCAATACATCATAACATTTAGAAACCCACGGTGGCACGTGGTTAGGAGACACCGGCATAGTCCTTTGAACGTCGGGCTGCTCGGTGCTAGACACGGCTCCCAAAAACGTGCATATAGGCTCATACGTAAATCAATAACATCATGCATTAGGATTCATTGGCTAAAATATAACATTTATCATCATTTATCCCCTTAAAAACATGCTTATCCAAGAATCAAAGGCCCTTTTCACCGGTCAACATAATAAATCAATAAATCATGAAATTCGTTCATAAATCGTAAATCATTCTTCAACATGTGGGCATTGCCCAATACTTTGACATACTCAATTCTTTCAAAGATATTCTCATAAACATGGGTAACTTGAATTCATGCTTTTCCGTCATCAATAAATTTAAAATATTGCATATTCATCGTAAATCATAACTTTCATGAACCTTCATCAAATGGGCATTTTAGATTTTAAAGATTGAAACATGATTTTTAAAGAAAATAATATAAAACCTGTCCATCATTCATAATTCAATAATTAAAACTCAATTAATCAAACTTATAAAGATAAATCACATTTTCATGCTTTTGGATAAAACCCCATAGAACATGAATAGGATAATTCATGATTTAAATCAAAATTTGGGCATGGGTGTGAAAGGATTTCACCTATTCTAAAACCCTACATACCTGGGGATGGACTGATTTTGAAGTTCCTTGAAAACCCACAAAGAAATTGAGGGAAACTTGGAGGATAAGACCTTGGATCTCCCTAAAAACTCTCTAAAAGCTCTTGCATGGCAATGGGTATGCATTAGGGACTTAACCTACCGTAAAGACCCTATTCTGACCTTAAAATGACATAGTTTAGGCCTTAGGAGTTTAGGAAATTATGAGAAGGCCCTTACTAATTCGCAGAAAATAACTGTCGGGTGACCCTAACAGGTGACTTGATGACTCGTCAGGACGGGCAATGACTGGTCATGTTGCCCGTCAAGCACACTGACTCATCCTCCCTTAAAAGTCCATAGGCTTGCTCATTACCCACCTCACGAGTCGTTGGGATAGGACACGACTCGTTGGCTCCCATCCATTAGGTACACTGGGAGCTTCTTCTGGCTTAACCCCAACCTCACCCCACGAGTGACATGACGACTCGTGAGGACTGGCCATGAGTCGTTATCTCCCTCGTGGGGACCTCGATCCTTCCTTTATTCCAAGCCTGCCCACGAGTCACATGACAACTCGTGGGGTCTCCTAGCGAGTCATCCCACGACTCATCCTGTGCCTGCAACATGAATTCCAAAATTTTCCCGTTTCAACTTCCAGGTCCGATCTTTGAGCTTCCGGGGTATAACACCTACTTCCTAGATTATTTACACTTTTTGAACTTATGAGATGACCTGGCCTATCCCCATATAGTTAGTATTTCATCTACACCACACCTCTAGTATTTAACACTATTGTCAACAACTTAGTTGATCTTGTTATTTTTAGTTCACTAAATCAATTTGTGTAATTCCATGCAAAGTTTGACCCCCCCCCAAACATTTTTCTTGTTTTTATATTAAATCTATATGGTGAAAGCTAATATCAATTTCTCAATTAACGCTTGAATTTATCATTCCCTAGTCCTCGTGGGATTCGACCCCGGTACTCGTCGGATTACTTGTTTTGATACTTCGACCATGTATATTCTTTTAAGTAAGAATATATTTTGGATGTTATCAATATCACATCATGAGAGCTGCACACAGGACCAGTAAGACTCAAGACAACCCCAAAATCACACAAAAACTCAAAAATCAAAAAGACTCAAAAAGTGCACAAATTTCAATTGGTACCACCTCAAGTACTTGGCAAATACCATCATCATCCTTTCAATTCAAATCAGGGGAATTTTCATTTCAATCAAAATGAATAAGCATCTCAAATCATTGACATCCAACCTTCAAGGTTTGCCTAAAAGCTCACTACAAAACTTGTTGCATTTATACCTCTCAATTGAAATCAAGACTTTCACATTTTCTCTAATGATGTAATGCCACTCACAAAAGAAAGAGAATCACACTCATAATAATGCAATTCAGACAATAGGGATTATAAGATGATCTAGAAATGCTCACTCTTTCAAAGATATTCAAGTACACACGCATTGATCTATAGGCTTGCCCTTACTGTAACTCGCCACTAATGTAGAGTCGTTAAGCTCAGAATCACTAAGGACTTGCGGGCCATAATGTAGGCTAGGGGTAAGGGTAGGAAATCATGTAGTTCAAGTGACTAGAACCTCCCTAACGCTCTTGTGATGCAAATTATCATTCCACTTACAGTATTGATTCAACTTCACCTTATTCTCCTTTTCACAATCCCAAGTTTTCCAAAGGAACACACTTTTGACATCTTAGATTTTTACATCAAGCCTCCTCTATACAAGAGATAGCACCACTCAATTCTTTTATTTCTTCTTTGATCAAAGCATTTTTTTTTCAACCAACCACTTTGTTTTTACATTAAGCAATTGGTGCTACCTCATATTAAAGTTCATTCATCGTTTCCCTTTTGTGCACACCCCCAAACTTAGGTTTTGCCTACATCAATATTTCATTCTCTCATTCTCCCCAAAATCATGGGATTTAAGCCCCCATTTTTCTTTCATCACCAGCGATTAGGGAGGAACGGGTGCCAAATTTAAGGATTCAAAAATGGCTTAAGGTTTGTAATGTGGTTTCCACAAAAAAGGTTTAAGGCTCAAGAATTAATTAGCTAGGGTTGATGCTAAAGGAGTGTCTTGTTTTCTGTGAAATGACTATCCAAAAAGCGCCTAAGATCATTTTTCGAGCTCAACTGCATCTAGGATTTCACCTTGAATCATATTCAGGGCAAGTTCTAGACAATATGCATACACAAGAATCAAACAAAAAACTTACCACACAAGGCATCACAATTCTAAATAGTCTAATTATTCTCAAAATCAATTGAAAAAAGCATGACATTTGACAAGTTATTCTGAGTTCCACAAAACTCATTTGCAATTCAAAAATCCAAATAAAGAATGTCACCATCATGACAAGAGAATGCTTTTTTTAAAAGCTCAATTATCCCTTTCTTCTCACAAATTAGATTTCTTTGCCAAGAGAAAAATTTTGGTAATTCCTTTTAAGATAAGTGCACAAAGACTCAAATGACACTAAAACTTGACATTTTCCCTTAAGAAAGTCATCTCTAAATCCATCATTGGAAAATGTCACCCAATTCGACACGAAAATTAAGATAAGAAAATTTTTGCTCCTTTAGAAAGAACCATGGTAAAGAATACCCTCAGAGTTTATTTACAACCTACTATCTATAGAAGCCGATTGCAATGCGTGGGTAGTAAGAGAACTGGAGGATAAAACCGACCCACCAATGGCAACTCACATCATTATCATAAGAAAAATTAAAGCTCGGCAAAGGTCAAAAGTTGAAACCAATATAAAATAAGCCCAACAAGGACATTCATTGATCAAAACGTCATTCAAATAAAAATGCATAATATCCAAAACATCCAAACAAAACAAAACAAACCCAACAAGGTCAACAATCATAACAAGCAAAAGAGCACATTCCTTCCCCAACTAAAATGCAAACATTGTCCCCAATGTTATCAAATAAAGAATAAATGGGGCAAGAACTCCCTGTGCCATCTACTCCTCATCATCATTCTGTGACACTGTGTCTGCAGTAGAACCTCCACTGCCCCGATGGGAGTGAGTTGTGACCAAGGACTCCAACAACATATCCTACAACCCCGGAGAAACATCAGCGCTATCTTCTTCTTGCTCGCCCTCTTCATCCTCCTCTAAGCCCCAAAGTAAATTATCAATTGGGCCTCGAGTGGCAAGCGAGGCAACCATAGCTTCATCTAAGAAGCTCATATTAGTGCTAGATAGGGGGGCCTTGCCTTTCAGCTCTCTCATATCATCTCGTAGAGACGCCATTACTCCTTCGACCACATCAAGTCTAGAGCACATCTTATTTAGGCTATCAAACACATCCTCACATCTCATTCTTGACAAATTTCTGGATCAGGGCTGAAAGATTTTTGGCCAACTTTATTAGTTGATTTTCATGGGTGTGTGTAATGTCAGCCAGCCTTTGGATCCCACTAGGTATGGAGGGTCGAGGTGGTGGTGAAGATCTGGGGGGTGGTGATCTTGGGCATAATTGCATGCCAAAGTGCTACTTTATAACACAATTTAGTCTTGTTTATCTACTTATTTATATACATTCTCATGTGATTTTATGTAAATGTGAATATATACTAACAAACATGATTAGTCCTTGTTTTTGAAGGTTAATAATGCATTTGAGGAACTAATTCATGATTTTATGAAGTGGAGGAATGGAATCAAGAGCAAAACGTGAAAGTCAACAAGAAAACATGCAATAACTGGCACCCTGTGCGAGAGGGGCCGTGGCACGCTGCCAACACGGCAACACTTGGCCGAAAATTGTACTTTTTGGAACATTCCAGTGAGGGTACGCATTACCTCCATGTCACAGAGGTCAATTAGGGCGTTCAACTCCATGACACAAAGCTGTTCCACCAGAGCCCAAATTTTGCATTTTTTCAGCATAGTATAAATTGAACCCTTAGCTTCTAAAATCATCAGACACGCGATTTTTTGGAAAAACCAAAGGGAGGCGCGAAGGAGACTTGGAGAACTCCTCTTGGGTTCATCTTTTCTTGATTTATTTTCATCTATACTTGTAAGTAAACTACTATAAACATGGTTTTGAGTATTTGTACAAACATGGGTGGCTAGAACCCTCCATCTAGGGTTGAGGTCATGGATATGATTGTATTTGCTTAGATTCATTTTGGGTTGAGTTGTTAGTTGTTGTTTTGTCTTACAATCTTTATTATTGTTGTTTTTATGTTTGATCACCATGAAAACAAGTGGGTTAAGCATAGGTGAAAGTTTGGAAGAGCAAACCTAGGCAAGAACATAAGATTGTAGGAAGCAAGTTCTTATCGTTTGATAGGATTCGCGGTTAGGATAGGAATATAGCTAATTTGCTTTGCTTGGTTGATAAAACGGGAAGATAGCAAGACACCAACTTAGATTTGTCACTCCACCACTTGTAGGAGTAGTTGTGAAGCTAA
Organism: Datura wrightii; assembly: GCA_035772735.1. Classification (NCBI taxonomy): domain Eukaryota; kingdom Viridiplantae; phylum Streptophyta; class Magnoliopsida; order Solanales; family Solanaceae; genus Datura; species Datura wrightii. Next base: position 74,540,524 of record JASDFA010000007.1, on the reverse strand, counting down.
GTTTGGTTAAATGGTTGGAGGTACGGAAGTCCCCAATCAAGGGCATAAACCCCACAAACCACATCCACGTAGTGAATTGCCAACGAACTAGAAATGACATTCTTGCTCAACGATGTAGTAGTGAGGCTAGTTTGTCATGTTTAGAGGTTCGGAAGACCATGAACATGCAATTCCAATTATGTGAGACAACAATTGATAATTTCATACTTAACCCATTATGAATTGTAGCATTGCATGATTATCCCGCTCTAACTCTAGTTTTGTTTTGTATTGCTTCCAGATTATTTAGTGTCACCACTAAGATTTAATTATAATTTATCGAAAACTTCTAAAACCGACTTCTTAACTAACACTTGAACTTGATAATTTGCTGAACCAGTCCCAGTGGGTTCGACATTTCGGCTCTTAAAAAGGGCCACTATATTACTTGTATGACCCGTACACTTGCGGGCTCATTAGGTGGCACTCCTCGAAAGCGTGTCCCCATATTTCGGGAGTCGGCTCATTGAGATCTTGTGCTAATGGAGCACTATTAGTATCTTGTGCTAATGTAGCACTATTAGTATCTTGTGGCCCAGAATCCCCAAGGAGGTCCCAAGAATGCATCCTCCGTTTCTTTCTTTTGGGAGCATCAGCATCCCGCTTCTTATCAATATTAATTACTCCAGTAGTGGAGAAAACACGGTCATCATCAAAATAGCAAACCCCCGCTCTAGCATATAGCTGACTAATCAGCACAAGGAATGGCATGGAGAGAGCCAACTGTCAAGTTTTCATTTTTATTTGTATGGTGACCACTTTCCCAAAGTTTACATGCACCCCAGACATAATGCAAGTTATTAGGATGGAAGCCTCCAATTGCACCTTTTGATCATTTTTGGATGGCATAAGGCGAGAGCACACCAAGTCTAGCCATGGCTTGGATTCAAAATGGAGATCCTGCCTGGGAATTTCACCACCCAAGGTGGCCCACATTGGTTGCTCGTTCACGGTAATCCTAGCCACCCATTGAAGTTGGTTGCCCTTTGTAGCAATCCTCTCCATAAACTCAGTTCCCAAGGAAATTCATTCCACCTAGTAGAGAAATTGATAGCATCAGGGGTGATATCAATTTCTTTCCCAGAACATGATAGATGGTAGACTCGGGAACTCATCTACCCTTCACGAATGCTTCATCGAGCCTTGCCTCGCTTGATATGAGCCATAGAACTCAATTATAAAATTGGGGTAGTAACCAGCAGGTGCATCCAGGAGCGGATGCCAATCTCTTTCGACACATTGTTTGTTAATGTTAAGGAGCTCCTACAATAGCCCAGCCAAATTGAAACATTTCTTCAGTGTGAATGACCGTCCATCCTGGTACTTGATGAAGTAGGGCTTCATGCCCTCCACACAAAAACAGATACTTCCCTCCGTGTTTGCAAGGACCAGAGTCTCAATGCTTTTGCCTTTGCCCTTTCCTTTGCCTCTGGTAGATGCGTGAGCCTTCCCCTTATCTTGTTACCTAGATAAAGACATATTCCTGCAAAATGGTGTGGGTGCCACAGAAACAAAACCAACTATTTTTGTATTTTTATCTAATATTAAAATAAAAGAAAACATCCACAATATGCTAAGAAAAGAAAAATATTTGGAATGCAACAAGGGAAAAGTAGTAGTAAAGTGTCTGTGTGCACCTGCGAGTCACTTGCATTTCGCAGGTGAGGACCCGCGTCACGCAGATGAGCTGCAGACACAAAGCAGAATCACTGGAAACTATCTAGCCATCTTTGTTTGCATCCATGTTTCGCAGATGAAGATCTATTGTACGCAGGTGTAACGCATGCTTAAGCCAGTGAGTCTTGGACTCCTGACCACCATTTGCATTGGACCTGCGTTCTGGAGAGCAACATCTACAGCACGCATGAGCTTAACAGTTCCTTAACCTATAGTTCACAGGTTTTCAACCCAATTTCACGCCATATTCAAGCAATTTCATCATCCAAGGGGTACCCAGACTTCCCCGAAAGACACACTAACAATATCAACATCCAATTAACCACTATAAACTCAACGACTTCCCTTAAGAAGTACGTTACCCATTTATCATTTGAATACATTGAGTCAAATTTCTACTATCATCATCAACATCACTTCATTCACAGCAACCCAACATCCTCACAAGGCATGGTTACATATTATCAAAATTAACAAGAATAACCAAATGCTAATTGAAATTCATCAATATTACCAAACAATCATGAAGCAATGATGATTTTCCCTTAAGAAAGATGTTACCCAATCTATCATCAAAAAAATCAATCATCAAAATCAAATAGGTTACTCAGACTTCACACTCAACTAAATTTCATAGCATAAATCATCATACTTAGGCATACAAGTCACATAAATCAAGAATTCCCATACATTTTTCAATTTCAAATCCACCCACATACACCCATAAAAATCAAGTTCAAGAGAACATAAAGAGCACATATTGGGGATATGGAGAATGGGAAAATAAAGACTATCATGCTTGTTCTACAACATATCTTCAATCATAAAGAAATGAAAATCTAATCCAAGAAGCATACCAAAATAGAGTGAGGAGAAAAGGATAAGTGAAAATCAAGCTTCAAGCAAATGGTAATGGCGCCGACCCTAGAATTGTTGCAATGGTTTGGTGAGGTTTGAAATGAGAGAAGAGAGAAAATGTGAGAATTAGAGCGAAGGAAGGTGGGAAGTTATATAGAATAAATGGCGAGTAAGTGGAGAGTTATTGGGGGAGTGAAAATGGAGGAAAAGAGCTAGAAATTTGGGGTTTTAGAGAAGGTGGGGAAGGTGAAAAGTCGTGGGTCAGGCTCTGGGTTGGGTTGGTCAAACGAGTCATCAACCTTTAAAATTTCCATACCTTCTTCTATGCCTACACATGCGGCTGCAGATTCAGATCTACGACACGCATGTCATATGTCTCAGTAGTGCCAGTTGTTTTATTTGGACCTGCGTTACACATGCATATCGTAGGTCCTTGTCTGCGTTTCGCAGATGAAGAGCGGGTCCTATGCTTTTGAAAATTTTTCTTCTAGGTATTCTGGATATGACCTGCGCTACAACTGCGTGCTGCAAAGTGGGACCTGCATTTTTTAGGTTCGACACATATGCCCCATATTGCTTCCTTCAAGCTTTTTTTACAATCCAATCTCCTGCATTCCTACAACCAACAAAAACAACAAAGCGGTGAAGTAAAAGAAATTAAAAGACACTTGGGTTGCCTCCTAAGAAGCACTTGATTTAACGTCGCGGCTCGACGATGTCACCTTAAAGGTTAACAAGGGTCCGGAGGCTCGACCTTCTCATAAGGGACCTCACCTAACTCGTCCCTTGAGTCAATCACTGACACAACTTTACACTCATCTGAAGGTTTCATAGGTTTTCATACACTGAATGTGATCTTATTGCCACCAACTCTAAATTTGAGTTCTCCTAACTCAACATCTAGTAAAGCATATCCGATAGCCAAGAATGGGCGCCCTAAGATGATGGGCACCTCGAGGTCTACATCATAATCCAACACCAAGAAATCCATCAGGAGGATGAATTTATCAACTTTAATCAAGACATCAAAAAGTATCCCCACTGGGCGTTTAATGGATCTATCCACCATAAGCAACCTCATCAGAGTAGGCTTAGGATCTCTCAAACCTAACTTCTTAAAGATCACAAAGGGCATCAAGTTGATGTGTGCCCCTAGGTTGCATAAGGCCTTGTTGAATAAATACACCCCACTGGTGCATAAAATTGTGAAAGCTTCTGGATCTTCTCTTGTTGGAGCTAAATTACTAGCCATGATTGCACTACAATGATGTGACACCTCCACTGTGCTCACATCGATCACCTTTTTCTTTTCAACAACTCTTTCATCATTTTCGCATACCCAGGTATTTGTAACAGAGCATCCACCAGCGGAATATCCACGGACAATTTGCTTAACATGTCAATGAACTTTTTAAACTGATTGTCCTCTTTCTTTTTCATTAGCCGCTGGGGGTAAGAAGGTGGACATTTCGGCACCTGGCCTTTAGAAACTGGAGCCTCCTTTATCTCTTCATCCTTACTCACAACTTGAGGAGGAACCTCTTCCTTCTCCCCCCATCTTTTCTTCATCAACATCCATAGGTGCGCTGGCAACCCATCTTTCGGCTTCTCATGACTCTTATTTGTACCAACATCCTCCTTGGGTTTATCACCTGCATTCTCAACTAACTTTCCACTCCAAGTGACTATTTCCATGCAATGGCCATCATTCTTTAAGTTTGACACAGTGTCACTAGGGCGACTTCCCTTCATTCATGGGCTCATCTGAGTGGACAAATGGTTCATTTGTGCCTCGAGGTATTTGATAGATGTCGAGTGAAAGCTCACCATTTGGGCAAGGTTGGATACCTCAACTTTCAACTCCTTCACTTTATTACCCATTGATACCACCTTTTTCAACACTCAAGCTAGCTTTCCTCAATCTTTGAATCTGTTGGTTCACTAACACTCAGTTGCATTGGCACTACATCAGCCTTTGGTGGAGGGATGTATGGATTTGAGCTTCGATGATTGTATCTATCCACTTCTCTATATGGCTCATGATTTCTCCATTGATTGTCCCTCTCCCTCCATTGGCCATCACGATCTCCAACCTTGATTCCCATCACGAGGACGCCAAGGGCCTTAATTGGCACCTTGGTACTCCGGACGAGAACCCACCATTTGGCTCATCATGTATTGCCATTCTTCATCATATCTAGCTTGTGGAGCTTCATTCCCAAAGGATTTGTTTACTTGGGCCCCAATAGTATTTACGTTTTTGGTTCTGGGACCCATCACATGCTTTGCTAACAACTCCATTTGAGTCATCATTCTATCCAAGGTTTCATCCCTCTCTTCATTCTTTCTTCTTATCTCGGTCGTCATTTGGTAAGAAGGTGCACTTAAGGACTCCTCGGTTTCACTTATATGTAATGTTCAATTTGTTTTTGTCATTCTATCTAAAAAGGCCTTTGCAAGTCTGAAAGTTTGGTCCATAATTGAATCACCAGCTAGATTATTCGCTAAGGACTTATTAATTGAATCAAGTGATCGATTGAAGCTTTGTAAGAGGACTCCATCTAGTAGACCATAGTTTAGACATGTGGCCACATTCTTTTTAAATCTTAGCCACATCTCATGTATTGGTTCTCCTAAGAGTTGCTGAAAGTTCGTGATCTCATCATGAAATTGTAGCATCCTAGAGGGTGGGAAGAATCGATCAAGGAATGCCTCCTTCATCTCATTCCAATATGTAATAGACTCGGGAGGTAGCTCCTCCAACCAAGCAGTAGCCTCTCCCTTAAGAGAAAATGGAAACAACCTCAAGCAAATGCATTCTTGGTTGATGTTTGAAATGTTGAATGGCTGGCATATCTTAGTGAAATTTTGTATATGTCGGTTAGCATCCTCACTTACTAAGCCACCAAACAACCCCTTCATATGGATGAGATGTAGCATGGTGCTTGTAACATAAAACACAGCATTCCCTATTGTTGGAGGTAGGCGAATAGCACCAGCCACATCATGAGCCACCGGCTCATCCTTAACATCCATAAAACCATCCATGCTACCAACATCACTAGCATGGCTTATCTTTTCTCATTCAATTAGCAAAAACAACAAACAATGTGAAAAGGAAACAAGATGCAGTATAATTGTGAATTAAAAACAACAAAATGACAATCAAATCTCAATCCCTGATAACAGAGCCATTATTTGATAACGTCCAAAAATACTTCTTCAATTAAGGAGGTGTCTACGGTCGTTGAAAAAAAAATTCCCAATGAGTGTCCGGGTCGAACCCCATGAAGATTGAAGATTAGATTCACCAAGTGTCGTAAATCAATTCGCAAGAGCCATGCATCAAGTATGAGTATAAAATAAATGTTGGGGAAAAATGTGTAACAAGTAGCAATTCAAAACATAAAATTGAGCAAGGGGAAAACACTTGTTTCAATCAAGAGGAGAGGCTAGGGTTGTGCTTTTGATGGGGCTTCAACTTGGTAGGTATTGACTAAGAACTTTATATTTAATTAGTACATGGATAGCCTTGGCCTTAAGCTACACTCTAAATTTCTCAACCAAAAGAGCATGCTTGCCTTTGGTTTTCTCAAAACCCAAAGCCAAATTACAAACCAACCAAAAAATGCTTGAGAAAAGGTGTAGACTATCTCTAGAACTAACCCTTTAATAGAATTTGACTTTGGTATGGACTATCTCTAGCTCCAACCTATGAATCAAACTCCAATTCCTCATTATTGAAGTCTTACCCAACTTCAATTTCCTTTCTCAAGCAAAATTAAAGTTAGAGAGCTCAATCAATGTTTGCAACTATCAATTATTAAATTAATACTTGAAGAATTCAATAGATCCATGCTTTCTACTTAAATCTAAAATCAATTAGTCAATACCTACTTAGGTCTACACACCCATCATCCACACACAGCCCTGTAAAGGAATTTATCTACTCATAATTGATGAAAGAGAAATTATACCAAGGGAAAATTCCTTAATTACATTCATCATCAGTAAATAGAATTCAATTCTTAGCTCAAGATCTGCAACAATGAGTTTTTCTCCTAATGAAAGTGAAGAAGAAAGTAGAATGTACTATGTCTATCACTTTCTACAATATTCTCTCTAGTGTGATATGGTGATATGTACAATTAGGGTAAAATCAGCATATATTCTACGCACATCTATGAAACAATTCCCTTGGAAGATTCTCAAGTACACTTGTTCTTTTCTGGATGATTTTTCCCTTTAACAAATGACGCGGGTCACTTGCGTGGCACATGCGAATTGTGCGGCTCGCAGATGCCCTTTCAGGCCTAAGTAGTGCTCTTTTCATGCTGTCTGTGGTAGCATATACGGTCCGCATATGCCAATCTACAGTGGCATATGCGGTCTGTAGATTCCAATATGCGGCTTGCAGGTCTGCTTCGGCAAATCACTAGATTTTTCTGCGTGGCACCTGCTAAACGCAGATGTTATTGTGCGACACGCATGTCCCTGTTTGTCTTCCAGTAGATTACTTTCATTTCAATTCATTCATGTTCTTAGTTTCATCAAGTGCCTGCACAAAAGAAGAGAAAAGGCATAAACCTTTCTAAATTATGTACAAACAAAGCAATAACTCATGCTTAAGAGCCAATTGAGCTGGTAAATTACCAACTCATCATGGTCACCATGGTTTCTTTATGACATTTGGTGATTAACTATAGTAGATTCATTTAATACTACATATGCAGGCTATCAATTTAATTAATCCATCCAAATGTTTCTCAACCTATTTAGATAGAACTCACTCTTATATTCTCAAACTAAGAGTGGTGAATAAAGAACTTCTATAATTACCCTAGGATGATAATCGTATTACAACATCAATCATTAGATGAGGGTTAAAAACCTCAATCCTTATTTTTACTCCTTTTTCTAGGTTTTATCTCTTACTCAAGCAAGTTACACCTAGGGCTTATTCTAATGTTTGTAACCGTTAGAAATCATTCAATACGAAAGAAGTAACAATGCATACATTTGCACTATACAAATCCACAACGTTAATCACCATATCCGTGTTAATCTACCATGGATCACACAAAGCCTAGTGATAAAATTTAGCCACACATGATGAATGGAATCACATAAGAAATTATATTCATGAAAAAAGATTCAAGTTAGAAAAGTAATACAAAGCCTTGATTGGAATTCCAAGAACAATGATAAATCTCTTCAAGAATTCAAAAGTAACATCTTATAGATGGTGTTTTTATCTCCAAAAGTATGATAGTATTATACTTAAAATAGACCTAGCAGCTGCTATTTATAGTCTAGAATAATTCAAAATTACACTTTAAAATTGGAAGCACACTTTTCGTCTGAAGCCCAAATTGATGCATTGTCGACAAGGTGACGGTCTGTCACTTGGATCGTCACTCTTATCCAGTGACTACCCTATTTTTCACATTAATGACAGCAAAATTGACGGTCCGTTATCTAGCTGACGGTCCGTCGATGCAATGGTTATCAAAACTCTATCTTCTTGTTCAGTTGTTGCTTAAGCTTGATGGTGGCATTGGTGTTCCATCACCAAGTTGACGAGCTGTCAATTTCCATTGCATGGCATGATGATCTACTTAAGACTGATGTTGAATCTGACGAGTCATCGCAAGGTTGACGGACCATCAGAATGGGCGTCACTTTGGCCTTCTAAGACTTTTTCATACCATCTTCAGCCAGAGAATATTTTCCTGTACATTCAACACAAACATAATCAAATCTAACAAAAGTTACTCAAGAACGTGCATTTATTCATAGTTAAAAGCATTAAATGTGCTGCTAAATATTGGCGCATCAGTGTTACATGTCTATTACAATTACCATCGATAGAATCATCTGAATTCGGTGAAGCCATTTGTTTTACTTCTTCTCGTTTTCTTTCCTCTTTTTATACAACTCAAATCTAAAGTGTACTTTAGAGTTAATCTTCATAAGGTCATTTTCCATTTGGGATTGCTCGTTGATGTTGCCCTCATCCGGCTGCCTCTGTAATGCTTTCACATTTCTGGATAAATTGTCATGTTCTTAGCCCTTTATCTTTCCATGTGATATGTCTATGTTAAACATATTTTTACTACCATTTTTACCATTGTTTCACAACCATTGCACGACTAACTTAGAAACTTTTTGTTGAGTTGGGTATATCTGTCATGGCCCAAAATCTACTGGGTCATGATGACACCTACATTATTCCCTTGGTAGGTAAGTCAAAATCACCACCCAACTTATTAGAATATAAAGATACATAATGTAGCAATAATACATAGACAAGTTTAAAACCACAGAAAATATATAATACCAATTGCAATAAAATAATAAAATACAACCTAAGACTAAGTTTCATACATACAAGAGCGATAACGAGTACAATACAATTGTTCAACAACCTATACACTATCTGAGAGATGAAAAGACAAAAAATTTAAGGACAGAAGGAGTTTGGCGCTGCAAATCAGCCAAGAAGCTCACCAAAGATCTTTGAAAGTAAAGTCTTAGACTTAATCAATTAGCATGGTCAACTCGCGCTCAAAATACAATCTGCACCAAAGAGGGTGCAACAACTATAACATGAGTTTGGAAAGTATGTGTACTGAATTGGCGTCATAGATCGACAGCACTAAAGTAATGACAATTATACCACATTAAGCATGAAATTACCTCAACAAGATCTTCTTAGGTGTCCGGCACCAAATAGATAGCAAAATAATTTAAAACTTCAAAATCAGACACAAAGATTTGTAAGAAACTGAAATGGAATTTGTAAGAAACTGAAATGGGCACTGCGTTAGACTACCAATGCAATGCGAGTTAACAATTAAAAAAATTGGAATACTCTTTGAAAGCCCAACGAGGTTGCCTTATTTTAATTATTTTATACTATGAAAATGAAGAAAAAAATTAATTGTTGAAAATCGAACGAAGTGTATATGATTCATTGCATTTTAGTATTGATCCATTCCATTATGATTCATTCTATTTTGGATTTTAGTATTTGATTATAAAGAACAAAAATGTCTACATTTTCTACTTTTTGCTAGCTCCCCCACCCACCAAAAGAAAAAAAACTAATAATGCCTTGGAAAGACTTTCAGCCAGAGAATGTGGATATAGCCATTCTAAATCAAAAAATTAGTTTTTGTTAGTAGAACATTTAAGGTACTTTACTAGTCGAATAAAGGGGAAAACAAGGGATGAATTGATTATTCTACTTACCGAAATAGAGTGAGGCCCGAAGTTCCTGAGAAGATTGGTAACTCCAATCTGTCTGACTCATTCTCATTTGTTATCTTTCGAGGATCCCCTGCAGAAGGTTATAAATCTTGTAAAGAATATTAAGATGATATTTCATCAGGCCTATAGAGGCGACAACAAGAGGGTTTGCAGGACTAGTAGTCTTAGTGGTACTTCATCTAGGGGTTGATGGCACTCGAGCAAGGGTCACCATTCCCAGTATAGCGAGCCTATTCATGCTGCAGCATTATAGACATTCGACAATGGTTATTATGGGCACAACAATCATGGTACAGTGCAGGTCTCTCAGGGTTGGGCTTTAGATCTTTATCGGATGTCTCTAAGACTTTATTTGCTAAGCTTTGGTCGGTGTTTTGAACCAGAAAGTCCTTATGGGCTGGCAAACTATATGTATAATAAATCTTGTGAGAGATATAATCCACAGGTAACAGAGTGGAAAGAAGGTTCTCAACTTTGAAGATATTAGAGGCAAGGGACGGTATTGATATGGAAATTTGGTGGGATCCAAGGGGTGGCATTTCAATGTTCGATTTGATAACTATATAAAACTGGGAGCCTCTATTAAGTTATTCCACCTTTATTTGCAGTTGATAAATCTATGGAGGATGTTAAAGACCTTATAATTCGAGGAAGATGAGATAATAACAAGCTACAAAAAATTATTCCTGGAGAGATAGTACATAAGATTCAGAGAGAATTGATTATTATAGAGTAGAAAGAGGTGTGAGATAAACCTCTGTGGATGTTGACAAATTTAGGAAAGTTCTGTTGGGACAGCGGAACAACAATAAACACACACACACAAATTAACTGCGAGAAAATAGAGAAAACGGAACACAAACGACACACAAGAATTTACGTGGTTCGGTCTCACGACCTAGTCCACAACTGCAACTAGGAGGAATTTTATTACTCTCTCTTGTGGTGTTTAGATTACAAGTACAAGCTATCTATTTATAGAAATAGATTAGGGTTATTAGGGTTTCTAACGGGCCTAATTAATCAGGCCTCCACAAGCCCAACAATCTCCCACTTGGAGGCATGATAATCTTCAACTGCCATCCACTGTGAGCACTTGTACGTCTAGTAATCTCCTCCTCATCTTCCTGGTTGCAGCGGCCTTTTCATCAATTAACCTGAAGGCCCGTTGAAGCTTCCCCAAGCTCCAACATCAGTCACGGCTAAAACTGCCCCTGACTCGTCCTCTGTCCCTACCGACTCCCACTTGCACGAACTGCCAAATCCTGGGATACTCTGAGAACAAACAACACTCTCCATAGTTAGCAGGTAATCATCCGGAGAGACTTTGACAGCTGGAACACTGGTTCTCTTAACCCACTGTCTGGTAACTCTGGCTGAAGTTTTAACTGGCTGACTGCCGATGCTCCCACTGCCACGAGAACCCCTGACTGGTTTACCTGAACCTTTCCAAGCACGTTCAACCTGAATCTGACCTGTGGCTCTGGGTTTATCTCCTACAAAACGAACCTTCTTATGCCCACGAGACTCTGTGAACTGGATGTTGTTTCTCTTCTGATCTGGGACAGTCACTCCCTCAGATGGTAAATAGACCATATACAGCGAACTCCGTTTCTTTCCTCGAGCTATGACCAAGTTCCCCTTCATCACCTTCCACTGCCCGTTTCCGAACTTAACATCGTGTCCCTCATCATCCAACTGCCCAACAGAAATCAACCGTTTCTTCAAGCTTGGAATCACTCGGACATCCTTTAAAGTCCACGAACCGACTGAAGTTTTCAGAATCATGTCACCCATGCTCGTTACATCAAGAACTTTATTGTTTGCTAGTCTTACCTTTCCAAAATCCCCTTCTTTCAGATTCTGCAATGCTTCACTGTTGTGGGTAGCATGAAATGAAGCACCAGAATCCATGACCCAGGAATCCACACTGCTCTCCACGCTACATATCAAGAGATCATTATGAGCATAGTCTCCTGCAATGTTAACTTGTTTATTATTCGGGCATTGATTCCTGAAATGCCCCACCTCCTTGCACGTCCAACACGTTACATCTGAGCGATCCTGAGTCTTCGACTGACTCCTTCTTCTGTTCCTGCTCCCACTACCTCTGCTATTTCTCCTTCCTCTACTAACATTTAGCAATTCACTCGATGATTCCCCAGAACTCCTTCTTCTGACATCCTCGCCTAGAATGAGATCACGAATCTTCTCAAAAGTGAATCCATCGGGTCCCGCTGAACTGGTAACTGCTGTAACCGTTCCAGACCAACTGTCAGGTAATGACGATAGCAGTAGTAAGGCTTGAACTTCATCATCAAACTTAATGCCCACTGACGTAAGTCTGGCTAAGATTGAATTCATTGTATTTATGTGCTCGGTAACTAAACTGCCTTCCTTCATTTTTGTGTTCACCAATTCTCTAATCAGAAAGACCTTGTTTGCTGCGGATGGCTTCTCGTACATGTTAGACAGCGCTTCCATGACACCTTTCGCTGTCTTCTCCTTCAGAATGTTAAACGCAACATTCTTGGTCAACGAGAGTCGGATAACCGCCATGGCTTTCCGATCCAAACCTGCCCACTCTGCATCAGACATCTTTTTTGGCTTGTCACCCAATACCATGTCTAACTCCTTCTGAACCAGCAAATCCTCAATTTGCATTTTCCACCAACTGAAATCTGCACCATCAAACTTTTCAACTCGATACTTCCCATCTTCTGCCATCTCAAACGACTAGATGAGGTACCCGGTACAACTGATCTCAGATCTTGGTAACTTCGTCAGAAATTCAATGACAAAACCAATACGCACCAACAAAGCAACTCGGACCAACACCAACAAGAGACCAATTGAAAAACTTTTCTGCTTGAAAAACATTTTCCGGCGAAACAGTACCTGCCGGTGAAAAAAAATTTTCTCCGGCGACTCGATCTCCTGCTCGATCTGCTGCTTGTGACGGCAGCAGCGACGACGACTGTTCTTCTTCCGGTAGCAGATCTGCTGCCCCTTTTTTTTCTTTCTCCGAAAAAAAATTTTTTGGTGACTCTCGCTAATTTTTTTTCGTGTGTATAACCTCGCTCTGATACCACTTGTTGGGACAACGGAATAACAACAAGAAACACACACACACAAATTAACTGCGAGAAAATAGAGAAAAATGGAACACAAATGACACACAAGAATTTACGTGGTTCGGTCTCACGACCTAGTCCACAACTGCAACTAGGAGGAATTTTATTGCTCTCTCTTGTGGTGTATAGATTACAAGTACAAGCTATCTATTTATAGAAATAGATTAGGGTTATTAGGGTTTCTAACGGGCCTAATTAATCAGGCCTCTACAAGCCCAACAAGTTCATAGTATGTAGTGCTTGAGAAATTCTAATATGAACTGAGAAAAAACAAGTACATTTTCAGAATATGTAGATTAAAGGGTACTTTATAAGGTGCCCTTTTCATTGTGGAGGTTATGAAAATGGACAACACCTAGAGATGAAGTTCTAGCAAGATTGGAATTTGCGTTGGTGGCTAAATGTAGTTGTTGTGCAAGTCCATCCCAGCAGACCATAAACCATATATTTATAACTTTTTTATTTGCTGCAAGGATTTGAAAAAAAATTGCAGCAGTTGAAATAATTCATGGACCTTTTCTATAAGGGAAGTATACTATGAATGAGTGGTGGACTGCTAAATGTTCTAGTAAACTCAAGCCTATCTATAATGTTATTCCAACTTTTATTCCTTGGAAGATCTAGAAGAGAAGAAATAAATTGTGCATAGGGAAACAATATCTTAATCTAAGATGATGTATGAAATCAGTAGAAATGTGTATCTACTAGCAAGATCTATCAATCCATGCTTGCAACATATTCCTAAACAATAGTCTATGTTGGTGCAATTTTTAGAAGGATATACTCCTCAGATTAATTGTAAGGTGATTCAATTGAAAAAAACTTATTCAGACAAGTTTAAATATGACACAGACGGGGCTTCTAGAGGCCACTTAGGTCACAGTTCAATAGCCTACTATATAAGAGATGGTAAAGGGAACCTGATTGTATGCAGAAGATGGAAGAATTCCAGATGGTACTAATATTTGTTGGATTTAAGACATACGCAGCGAAATTAACAATTCAGGATCATACTTGCATGTAATATAGATAACCCATAAACACATATTTTAGTCAAACATAAAATCGATACTTATCTCTTGAAGCGTGGCCGCGAATCAATCCTCTTGAAGCTTTGTACAAATTGTCCAATGCGTTCTTAAGGTCTGTGATCTTCTGCTATAGTCTCAAAAATCTCCAAGTACGAAATATTTGTGTGGGCAAGTACTGCTTCTCAGAAAGGTCAAAGTTTTCCATCATATTTCATGGAGTAAGAGAATCCTATTTATAACCATGTTTTAGGGTATAAAACCCTAGTCCCAAAACGTATTGGAATCTTTCTCTCCAAGTAATAGTCAAACTTTTCTTCTAGAAGACCAATTTATTTTAAATCAAAATCTTGTAGGATTTTACTTCTTCTAGAAACTGATTTCTTCCTTTCCAAGTTCATTAATTAAACAGGCATAGCAGAGACCACAGATTTAAGTAGTGAGACTTCCAATTATGATATTAATTCGCAGAATGAATGAATTAACTTACTATAATAAATTACAGATTACTCCACTAAAAATCCGTAATTGCACTCCTCGGTATAATTTCAAAATTGTTCATTAAATCTTATTTAACACCCCATGTTAAGATCATGGATACCAATCAATTGAATTAAACTTCTCACTATTTAATTCAGTAAATTAATTTAATCCTTTATTCAAACGTTTAACTTATTTCATGTGACGGATACTAAATCCACCTGCAGGGTTTTCACATGAAACTTATAAGCAATTATAAAAGGGGTATTATCAATCTCAAGGCCGAGACATGGATTCCATCAACTAATTATTATTTCACAAATGTTATTTGTTATCATCCAACCTATCAGGAACATTTTAACTCATTAAAGATCGAGTTTCACCCTTTGATAGATCAAAACAACAAACAAATTATATTGATCATATTAATTATATCAAGATCAAGAGTATAAGTACATTTAATGATCTAGAGAATTTATTTAACTAAGTCAGATAAAATACTTGTCTCTACTTGGTCCATTCAATACATACCAAATGTACTAGCACAAGAAGTTGGAATTATACCATTTCCATAATCAAGATAAATTATATTTAATCTTATGCTACAATCGTACCGATAAATTTGTCCAATTTTCATTTTAGATTGTGAACATATATAAACTTTATACTTATAAGAACCGATAATTTAATCTTCCATGTATAAGCTAAATTTTATACACTAAATCATCTACTATATAAGTAAATGACACATCGACAAATATATGATCAATTTAAATCTTTATTAAAATTAAAAATAAACAATTGTTCTACAATAAATATTATATCTAAACACATGATTGACAGTACATAACCCATGGTTAATAGTATATATCCCAGCAATCTCCCACTTAGACTTTTAACCATTATAATTGTTAGAATATACCATATCTAAACGCATGGTTAATGGTATATACCCCAACAATCTCCTACTAAGACTCTTAACCATGCATCTAACTTTTACAGGTATTCTTTTTACACGACTTTCAAAAGTTTTAGCCAATAAGCTCTTTGCAAAAGGAACTTGCCAAGTTATTTTCTAATGCAAATTTGTCTAATAGTAATTCATCGTCACTAACCGGTTCTATATTAATATCTTCAGGGATTCTATCACCGAACTGATCTAGATTATCATTCTCCCACTACGACTAAGTACTATCACTACTGTTATCACACTATAATGTTCTTTAGTCTTAATATTTTTTTCATTACCTTTCAGTATTGAAATATTAACGACTTCATATAGTGTTATTTGCTCAACATGACTCCTATTACTTTGAGGTAGTGAATTTCCTTATGTCTATTAATGTTTCTCCCATTACATAAATGCAATGAACGTCAATTCTGACTTCTCGGTTAGATGTTCTTGAACTTATGAATTTAAGATGACTCATTTGTTATTCTTTGCTTAATTCCTGTAAAACTAGTTTACTTCTTGGAACATGGTTTATTAAATAGTCTTTTTCTAGAAAGTTGGCATTTGTATTAACAATTACCTTATTTTATTCAGGACAATAAAATAAACCTCCTTTCATTTCCTTTGGATATCCAATAGACACTCACACGTTCGTTCTTAATTCCAACTTATCTATTTTCCCTTTCAACATATGTGCTAGGCAACTCCATATACGAACATATCATAAGCTGAACTTACGTCAAATCCACAGTTCTATAAGTGTCAAAGGTACTAACTTAGAAGAAATTAAATTGAGAATGTAACTTGAGTTTTTAAAAGGAATATCCTAAGACGAAAAAAATAAATAAATAAGTCAATCATTAATCTTATCATCACCAAAAGAGTCTTATTTCTTTCCTTTTCTACATCAATCTGTTGTAGAGTATCTAATGTAGACAATTGATTACAATCCCTCTATCTGATAAGTGATTAATAAACTCTCTAAAGAGGTACTTGTCACTATGATCATATCACAGTGATTTAATATATTTTTCATGACGCTTTTTCATCTGCCATAAATACCTTGATTATGTCAAAGCATCAGGCTTACGGAACATCAAATAAATATATTCATATCCTGAGTAATCTTCTGTGAGTGACATAGAATACTCATAATCACCTCTTGCCTAGATGCTCATTTGACCATACAAATCTGAATGGATTAGTTCACTTATCACTAGCTTTATTTTCATTTAAAGGGGGTATATTTTAGTTCATTTTTTTTCTTCTAAATAGGACTCAAAAGTTGATAATATCTTCACTTTCAATGAGCCTGTAAGTCCATCAGTTAACCGACCTTGATGTCCTATCCAAGATAAATGACTTAAAAGCTAGTGGACCAGATAAGTTTCATTCAATTTAAAGAATATTTTCTCTTATGAGATAGATTAATATTACTCAGTTCAAGAAAGATATTAATAATAAAGAGTTCACGCATTTATGTACCGCAAGAGATAAAAAGTTTATCAAGTTCAATAACACAAAAGTTATAAGAAGAATAAACCGAATATCCATCTCTTAACTGTTTAGAACCTGAAATTAAATTCTTTCCAACAAAAGGTACATATACAATAAATTCTTTAAATTAATGTTATATTTTTGAGAAAAATATATATTCTTGGACAATAGTAAGTGGACCGGATAAGGTCTATTGGGAATATGAGATATAACATATTAAATAGATCATAATAAGCCACTAACTTGAATAATTAAATTCAGACCGCATTCATCAATATATATATATATATATATATATATATATATACATGCATCTAAATAATAAATTTCGATGAGAAAAATACTATTCATGCAATATATATATTATGCAAGATTAATACAATTCAAAAAGAAACAAAACCAACTCAGTTGGAGAGTAAATTGTTACTTTTAGTCAATTGTATATAATTATTGAATAGTAGTTCCATTGATCCAACATGTAACTCAGTTGGATAGTTAATACACGTTATCAATAACTAGCGATGAAAATCACAGTAATTGACCGTAAGAGCCTATCCGATGGGGAAAGAAGACCACTGTCAACAAGTAAACTCATTGCTGTCATCAATAACTAGTGATTTTACCTAGTGACAATCCATAATAAATTTATCCGATATGGAGGAGGGCCTAAAGTCAACATGCAAATTTATTATCTAACTTTCCACATGAATTAATATCGACTATCACTTTACATGTCCGTCTTAAAATTTCAAAACTGATCCAACATATAAACTCAAAGAGAGAGTTAATACATGCTATCAATTATTAGAAATTTTACCTAGTGAACTTGTAATATATTTATCCGTTATGGAGGAAGACCTAAAGTCAACACGTAAATCTATTATCTCACTTGTAATTAATAGTGGAGACCATAGAAAACTGACTCATATCACCACTTGAACACGAACAATTTATAAATAGTACATTGAGAATATCAATGACTTAATCAAATAAACCGCTTGATAGAAACTCTTTGTTAATCATAATTCTCAACCCATGTATAATATAATTTCACATGAAAATAAAATAAGAATCTTCGATGATCCCAAATAAATAGACCAATTTAGCAGAAACTATTTATTAATCATGAATTCTTATCCAAATAATATAACATGCATGTGAAATAAATCAAAGTAATTTAACATCAAATATTAAAATTCATAACACACTGCATATATATCCATGAATCTTGACTAGTAAATTTCGATGGAAAAAGAACTACTCATGCAACACACATATGTGATGTTAGATTATTCACTCTAATAAATTAAAATTAAAGTTAACTCAGATGGAGAGTATATTCTTAATTTAAGCCAAGTGAATATTATTATTATCATCCCTAGTTCCATTGATCCAACATGTAACTCAGTTGGAGAGTTAATACAAGTTATCAATAACTAATGACGAAAAACACAGTAATTGACCGTAATGAGTTTATCCAATGAGGAAAGAAGACCAATGTCAACATGTAAACTCATTACATTATTGTTATATGTCAATGGAGACTATAGAGATTGAACCCTACCACCCACTGGTTTAAAGAAAATAATTTTTCTTAATTTTTTAATTCATCAGAAAATAGAAAAACATTAAAAACCCATCAAAACAACTCCGAATGGCCAAAAAAAGACGTTTTTCACTACATAGTAGTAAGTACTGTTCAGTGGGTCGTTTACGATGAACCTACCAAATTTCAGGTCAATCAGAGTTCGTAAAATTTTCTATCTCCAAATCTATGACCAAATTCGGAAAGCAGCCGATTTAGGAGATTTAAGAGAAAAATAATCTGATCTATATTCTTATCATATATCAATTCATGTTAAATCATAACATGTGATAATGTTCTAGATTCAACATAAATAAAATCGATATAAAGAATAGTATTTTCAGACTTCATTAAATTTTAATCCAACAAGCTACCTAAAAACCTAAATGTACGACTTCAGAATGAAGAATACGACATTGATACTATAAAGTCGTGAGCATCTTCACCGTTTTCAATGGTCTCATCAAATTTCAGGTCAATCGGAGGACCATGAAATTCATAACTACCAAACTATGACCAAATCTGAAATAATCATTGTAGGAAAAGTTAAGGATTAAAATAGCTTGATTTAAGATTTCATTCTCCTAATTATCCATGATCACAAGGTATATAATGTGTTTTCTTCTGGCAAGACACACAACATCACCTTACAACAAATTGTTCTGTCAATTAATACACATGAGAATCCAAGATATTATATTTCTCCTTTTTTTCTTTGGTGAAAACCTCAATATCTCTTTCCATGAATTAGTAAGTGTTACTAGTATCTAATGGTATATCTTCTATCAGTAGATACAACACCATCGCTATTTTACACTTATTCTAGACAATTTTTCACAATATATTGAGAATATTTACCGACTCAAATAAATAGACCATTATATCATAGTAGATCCTATTTATTAATTAATCATAATTCTCAATCTATATATTAATATCAACTCACATGTATAAAACTTTAAGAATTTTCGATGACTTCAAATAAATAAATCACTTTAATGATAACTATTTATTAATCACAGAATTCTTAATTAATATAAAATTATATACCGTGAGAAAAATTAATATCCATGTGTTCAAATAATTAAAATATTGATTCTTGGCCAATCAAAAAGAATGAACACACGAAGCTAGATTGTATCAACAATTTGCCCAAATTTTAAATATTCACTTTGCCAAAAGTATTATAATTACTATGAAAACAAATGATACCCTAATGGTACCACTGCCTCCGCCAACACATGCAACGTTGCAACTTTTTTTTTTTTTTTTTAATTCTGGATAGAGAAACATGAACAAAATTAACAAAATGGCAGCACTTCTACACTTTGCACCAGTATGCAACACAATTCATGATTGTTATTGGTATTCAGACAACAAGGAGAAACTAACCCACTTTGCAACAAACAGTCTACCATGGTAATTAACGGATATAAAGCAAAATCATTGTTTTCTTCTTTTCTTTCAGTCAAGTTTTTCATCCGTCAAAACAAATTCGGAGAAAATAGAATAATCATACATAATCAGACTTATGTATTTTTTTTTTAGATTATCTATTTAGACACAAGTAGGCTTTTAATGTCAATTGTTGGATTTAAGACATACACAACGAAAGCAACAATTCAGGATCATACTTGCATGTAATATAGATAATACATAAACACAGATTTTAGTCAAACATAAAACCGATACTTATCTCTTGAAGCGTGACCGCGAATCAATCCTCTTGAAGCTTTGTACATTTGTCCAATGTGTTCTTAAGGCCTGCTATAGCCTCAAAAATCTCCGAATACGGAATATTTGTGTGGGCAATTACTTCTTCTCAGAAAGGTCAAAGTTTTCCATCATATTTCATGGAGGAAGAGAATCCTCTTTATAACCATGTTTTAGGGTATAAAATCCTAGTCCCAAAACGTATAGGAATCTTTCTCTCCAAGTAATAGTCAAACTTTCCTTCTAGAAGACCAATTTATTTTAAACCAAAATCTTGTAGGATTTTACTTCTTCTAGAAACTGATTTCTTCCTTTCTAAGTTCATTAATTAATCAGGCATAGTAAGGACCACAGATTTAATTAGTAAGACTTCCAATTATGGTATTAATTCACAGAATGAATGAATTAACCTACCATAATAAATTACATATTACTCCACTAAAAATTCGTAATTGCACTCCTCGGTATAATTTCAAAATATTAAATCTTATTTAACTCCCCATGTTAAGATCATAGACACCAATCAATTTAATTAAATTTCTGACTATTGAATTTTGTAAATTAATTAATCTTTTATTCAAACGCTTAACTTATTTCATGTGACAGATACTAAATCCACCTGCAGGGTTTTTACATGAAACTTATAAGCAATCATAAAAGGGGTATCATCAATCTCAAGGCCGAGATATGGATTCCATCAACTAATTATTATTTCATAAATGTCATTTGTCATCATCCAACCTATCCGGAATATTTTAACTCAAGAAAGATCAAGTTTCATCCTTTGATAGATCAAAACAACAAAAAAATTATATTGATCATAATAATTATATCAAGATTAAGAGTATAAGTACATTTAATGATCTAGAGAATTTATTTTACTAAGTCAGATAAAATACTTATCTCTACTCGGTCCGTTCAATACATACAAAATGTACTAGCACATGAAGTTGGAATTATACCATTCCCATAATCAAGATAAATTATATTTAATCTTGTGCTATAATCGTACCGATGAATTTGTCCAATTTTCATCTTAGATTGTGAACATATATAAACTTTATACTTGTAAGAACCGATGATTTAATCTTCCGACTAAACTCTATACACTAAATCATCTACTATATAAGTAAAGGACACATCGACAAATATATGATCAATTTAAATCTTAATTAAAATTGAATAAACAATTGTTCTACAATAAATACTATATCTAAACACATGATTGACAGTACCTAACCAATGATTAATAATATATATCCCAACAATATCACTATAGAAGCTAGAGTTATTAAAGCAGGATTGGAATTTTGCATTTCCAGCCAATTATTGCTAGTAGTGATGAAGACTTACTCCCTGACAATGAAGAAAGTTTTGAATGGCATTTGGAGGTTCCCTGGAATGTTTTCATGGAGGTTGAGGTCATAACATACTAAGGAGATGTGGTAATATAACAGTGAAACATATTGTTAGAGAAGAAAATCAACTGACGAATTATTTAACTCACCTAGTTTTTTATTTTGCAGGTACTATAGAATTTTTCTCATTTTAGGAATTACTAATAGGAGGACAGAATAATCTCTAACATGAAAAAAAGTCAGATTCCTATATTGAAAATAAAGAGGTTTCAAAATGCAAATTACTCTACCCATGCTAGTACTATAAGATGAAAAATCATTCAGAATCAACACATAAGAAAATGGAATGAGCAGCTTATAATATTCTCAATAGTAAGAAGCATGTTACAATGAAAAATTAACAATATGCTTTTAGAGGCCAATTTATTACATGCACTACTGAGCTCAACTCATAAAGGTTACTATTCATTCTTAGATTTGAACTGTTCTCTTCAAAGCATGAGAATCTTGTATTGATTTTCTTTTCATGGTGTAGGTATCAGCTTCTTTAAATTATCAATCTGTTGGAAGAGATCAATAGAAAATTTTATTATAATATGCACCAGTTAGAATTTACAGTGATTTTCTTGAAACTTGTGATGTTGTATCTCTGTGAAGAACCCTCAACCTATAGATCAAAAAGGTCTTTAATGAAATTGATTCCATGGCACATGGTGATAGCTTGGATGTAATGTCGTGTATCAACATGAATACGTCTAAGTTAATATCGACGAATGTATTAAAACTCAGGATGATGCGGTAGTATTTAAGCTAAAATTTTAAAATATTCAGATGAGTAAAAGTGTTAAGTTAAAGAATAAGAATGAAATCTTGAAAAATAAAATAAAATAAGAGAGGTACTTTCTTGACTTAATTAAGCAAATTGGGACAAGTAGGTGCACTACCTACTTAAGCTAAATGGATCAAGTTAGGGCCGAATATGTGTATCACCTACTATGATTAATGGGACTATTTATGGTCTAAATAAAGCTTAAAGTTAGCTCAATAATATGATCTCAAATCTTCCCCAAAAAGACCAAAATAAGTTAGGCCTATAAAAGAAAAAAATTAAGGGCAAGTGGGTGTATCGCCTACTTGGACTTTTGAGCTACTCAAAAGGTCAAGTAGGTATATCACCATAATGTATGGCCAATGCGAAGGACAAACCATACCAAAACATTTGGCCCAAGAAAATGGACCAAATCTGGTCCAACCCATAGGTTAAAAAAGGCGACTTAAGGATCCGTTATAAGGGCAAAAAGGTTGAGCAATTTTTATTTTAACGCTTAAAAAAAAATCAGAAAATTTAGCAATCTCTCTCCTTTCTTCTTGTCTCCAGAACAGCAGCCACTCCACCCTATTTTAGGGTTCTTGAAGTGTCCAACTTATTCCATGTTTAAGGAAAGTTTTTATACTTATAAGTCTAATAAATTCTTCTATGAAAAACAAGAAATCATGTGGTGAAAGTTATAGATATGGCAGTACCTCTTCTATAAATCTGCAACCCCTATTGTGCTTGTTTATTAAGAGATTTTTTCTTCTTTTTGATTTATGTGTAAAGTGAAGTTAAGCTCTTGAAGATTACAAGAAAAAAAAAAAAAAAACTTCTTACGCGTGGTAAGTGTTATGCCCATGTTCACCTTTCTATATGGAGATTTGGGTTGAGATATCTTGTTGTATTATTGTCAAGAACTCATAGAACGATGATAGAAATCTGTGAGTTCAATATGTTGTTGTTGTGTTTTAGTCGTGGTGGATTGTGTAGGATGCTTTGTATATTCTTGATGGTTGAGGAATTAAGGTTGGTGTGTGTGCTCGTGTTGAAATGGGAAAGGAGTGACGATACACTACTTAACTGATGTCGATAAATACAATTTGTCTGACATGTACTTAGCTATCATTTTGCAAGGTCACATCGTGTTTAGCGACTAATGGTAGTTTCTTATGCACTCATATTGTAGATTAACATATTAAAGGAAATGCCAAGTCATGCTTGTCTTATTTGATCAGTGAAACAAGGTATGAAAAGCTAAAATTTCTTTTATCGCTAAGACACAAATCTTCATTACAAGGTTCTCTCATATAAGCTAATAAGATCCTAAATGACATATTTAAAGAGTGTCTATAGGTGTTAGTTGCGATCTGTCCATATACTCCCCAAGTTACTTCAATTGTCTATTTAAGCATGGATCTCAATTGTTCACATGTTTCTTGTCACTTGACTTCACTTCCATTGTGCTAGGATTTAATACGGCTCATATGGTCTATAAACTCTCAGTTAAAATGTTAATGTCTTAATATAAGAATTTGATATTGTCTCACTTACGTTCCTCCCCAAAGGCAAATAATTAGGTATTATATGCTACGTGAACTAATTTCAAAGTACCACAAACTATAAAATGAACCTAAAAGATAACATACTGAACTTCTCAAGTTTCAAGTTGAAACTTATGTACTTTCTGCCCTATCATGGTTCTTTTGATCTATGTATCTTACAAAGAAGGTGAGTATTCTGTGACTTATCTTACAAAGCCGGGTGAGTATCCTGTAATTTATTTTACAAAGTCTAATAAGTTTTTCATGATTTTTCTTACAAAGTTAGGTAGCATCTCATGATTTATCTTATAATGTGTAGTATTTCGTGATTTATCTTACAAAATAGGATGAATACCTCGTGATATATCTTAAAAAGTCGGGTGAGTATCGCGTGATATATCTCAAAAAACTAATAATGTGTAACCACCCAATGATCATAATGTAACATGATATGTATATGATGTCTCCTAAATTATTCAATTACGCATTATTGTCTTCATTATGAACTTCAATATTTTTACATATTCTTCTATCTTACATACAATTACATGTTGTATATGTACTTACATTTCTTTTGTTGGGGCGTTGTATTTTCTAAAAATGCAGGATCGAACGTGCAGGGTAGTGGGCATCCTCACTAGATGTTGTCATCTATTCCGTTGATTGGTTGGTGAGTTTCACTTTTTCTAGAGCTAGGCTATGTCTAGTAATTTTTTAGTGTGTATATATATATGTAGTATAGGTATGTCGGGTCCTGTCCCAACCTTATGATAGTTGTATAAGCTCGAATTCTAGTAGAGGCTTCGCAGACATTGTGGTATGTTATATGTATTCTCTTGACACTCTAGATATATGTTTTGGTTGGTCTAGTTGGTCATCTTATGCACATACAACTTTTTCCTTATCAGTTATGCCGGCATATCCATCTATGCTTTGTTTATAGGTTATATAACATGCTCTGATTCAGGGTATAATGTATCGTTGATGAAGTTACTTGCCAGTCTCACCTAGGCTTGCGGCGGCATGACATTGGAGGTGACCTGAAGTGGAGTTGACCCAAATATTAATGTTAGATGATTTACGGCTATGTTGTCATAGGTGTTGGTTAACTCGATGACTCACCAGATCTTGGCATGCAATGGTGGACTCTTGGCAGAGACCTTCGGCTGCAGTGGATTTTCTAATTGAAGCTAATTTCTGTTTTGTTATATTATACTGTTGGATTAGATTTTGGGCCAGCTGAGAGCCGTTTTGTTTTGGCCTCTTTTGTTCTTGGATGTTCTTTTGTTATTTTTTAATAAAATTTCTTCTTTTTCCATCTGACATATTGCTCTCGACGTTTTACCAATAATAAAATAAGTTTTTGGTAATTAAATTTGTTCTTAGTTCACCAGTTTTTTTATGTCACAATTAACATACTTTTGTTAGATAATCATAAATAAACTATATATAAAAAAATAAATCGTTATTTGATTTGGGAGAGACATAATAACGAATTTTTTTCTTCGTTTGAAAATTAATGTAATCAGTTAAGATTTCCAACAAGCATATATTATCTAAAACACCAGTACGCCATATCAAAATGAAGCCACCATTTCAATTAAGAATTTGTAGGTGTCTATTTCTTCTCTTTTTTGTGATTAACAATTGCTTTTAAAAATATTGAAGGCGTTAGTTTTTAAAAAATAAAAATATAAAATAGAATATTTAGTTTAATTTTTTTTTTAAAAAAAAAGGATTTAAATAATTTAGCTTTTAAGTTTTGAAGTTTCTGCTTTATATATATAATGATACATTCCAGGGCTTATAATCTATCACAATGAAGTTGTGGAAAAGAAATTCCCCCTCCTACTGCTTATGTGATTGTATTCAACTGATTCAATTAAACTTAATATTTTTGGCATAACATATATAATTTTGACCTTTTCATAAATATTAAAATTTGACTTTATAATTTCTACCGTATAATATATTACATACCAGAAACTCTTAAAATTAAATCTATTCAAATTTTAATTTTAGGATTTGCCATGTCCCCACACCCTCCTCTCCTCCTCTGGTTATAAATATTCTCCCAGTTGAAGAGAGAGAAACAGTTGGATATATCTGCATATTTGGAGAGTGGTTTGACAAGGAAAATTTGGCACCATATACCATTTAAGAGACTTAATTGGAATAAAGTAATCATATGGGATCTCGCATGAGTGCAAGTTAAGGCTGTGTATAATAAATCATTATAATTTTATTTTTTTTCAAACTCGTTCATAACGGAGGTTTTAATACACCCGACTGCCCGTAATTGGAATAAACTAATCTTATTTTCTAATGTGGGTATTGAATAATCATTGTCATATTTTTTGGCTATTAATTTGGGATACGTATTTCCTTCGATAATGCATCCCTCCAGTAATCTTCAATGGGATATCTCAATGAGAGCCACATGTCCATTCAAAATTTAAGAGCGCAGCTGAGATTGTATTGCCTTTCTTCATTCTGTCACCTTTGATTCGTAGATTGCAACTCTAACTCTCTCCTATATTTAAAGAAGATAAATTCATATTAAAAACATATACCAAACAAGAGGTTCCACCCATTCAATACTAAAAATAAGCAAGAAAACCACTACAAAGACGCTAGTTTTGTGGAGGTTTATTTATGAGGTTACTATAACCTCCGCAAAACTATATTAAAGTGGGAGGGTTTGAGTAGGCGCCACTAGTTTTTATTAGATTTGGGACACTGTAATACTTGAAAATAAAATCTTCTTATATTTGTTTTTGCTATTTCCATTTCTCCTTATGTCCGATTCCCAACTCTTACCCCTAAATTGCGGCCCTCTCTAGCACGGAGCTCTCCATCGTTCACGGTAAAGCAGCGTCTGCCGGTCGCTCCATCATCGACGGTAAGGCAGTACGCTTCCGGTCGCTCCACCGCGGGAAAGCATCGATCTTTCAATTGCTACCCATCAATTTCTCTTACGGTGGGATAGAAATTATTTTTGTTTTCCAATTTCTCAGTTTAAAGACCTAAAATCCTTCGAATAAGCATTTGAGGATTTTGATTTCTTAAGTTTCGGAATGAATTGCAGGATAACGGAAGAAACTTGATTTTTCACAGAGTAGATCTACAGTACTCTTCTTTCCATTCTTCAATTTTTCTTTTAAATTGTAATTTAAGCTTTCTTTCATCTTGCATGTGGATTTTAGTATATCTGGGTATTTTTATGTTCAGATATAAAAACTTGTCTAGATCGATAGATTCATACAGATATCACAGTTCAGTATACTGAAGACTGATTCTGTCAAGTTGAATATTTGAATACAATCTTTGGTCAATACAGATCCATGAGCTTTCTTAGGAAGATATATACTAGCCAGAGGATCAAATTTACAGCTCTCGCAGGACAAGAGAAAAAGAATAGTCAAAATAAAAGAAAAAACACTTATGTAGAATGCTGCAATTCATATCATAAACAAGCAATATATATTTCCACGCCTTTACTTAACACTTCTGGTTAAGAATAACATATATTTCCATCCAGTAGCGTATATTTTTGTGATTGATTAGTTGGTTTGGTCCCACAAGTATTCTAGATATGATTTGTGTGATTGATAATATTGTTGAGGATATTAGCTTTGCCCTAAATGTTGAAAATTTTGATAATATTTTCATATACCCCTCTGATTAATATGTTATTACATGGGTAAAGACATTGTCATTCTTAGATATAATTATTTTTAGAATACATAATCAAAAACGAGAGTACTATATATTATTTGGACAAAAATAATGTAGAAGATTGCAAAAGTTGTAAAAGACTGGCTAACATATATAGTACAGAAGAAAGAGGAGGACTTTGGTTACTAGTCTTTCACGTTTTATAGTGTCTTAAGAATCTTTGCTCCGTTGAACAAAAATATTTAAAAACATCTTAAAGAAATATATTTATGAGTTTATCCTTATTTCGTAATAGATCCCACGAAATTACATAAGTCTAGTCGGATCAGACTGGAAAGTGGTCAATTTATTTATTTCTAAGAGAAAAATGGTAAAAAAACAGAGCATTACAAAGATTTTTCATATTTTTTGGATTGAAGTGATGAAAAAAAGAACTCGATGGTTATACTCTATTTGAAAAATCCAAGAAAGACTCTTTTTTTTTGTTATGGACTAGGTGTAATTCTACTGTTGTTTCTTTTCTTTTTATTTTTTACTGAAAAAATATTCCCAGCTTGAATTCTGTTTTTATCACTTGTAAAATTTACTTATTTTTTATTTTGTTGGATGATCTTGGGTTTCCAAGCTTGAATTCTAGTTTCTAAAGTTTATCTCCTTAGTTTGATTTTAAGGCTCTATTTCGTAGTTAGTTCCTTTTTTAAAAAAAATCTTCTTCATTTTCAGAATTTTGATCCCTTCTATGTGCATGTGGAAGGTTCTTACTGTTCAGGGCAAGAAATTTCTAGAATCATGTACTCCTCTGTAAAGTTCCAGAGACAGAAAAATTATTACAGAACTCTTGTGTTGATCGTTAATGATTCTCATTGAATCACTAGAATGAAAGTGTAGATCCAAAAAGTAAAACATGTCTTTTATGTTTGGTTTAGATTGTTGTTTCTTTAAAGTTCAATTACTACTTCAAATGGTCCTTTTTTCCCTTGGGGCAAGCTCATGGAGGCATCAACGAGAGGGGGAAAAAATTTAAGAAATTAATTCTTAGGCTTTTCAGACTGACACTCAATAACATCCTATTTTTATCTTCAAATTTATTAAAAGTAAATCATCTTTGACTAAATGAAATTTTTTGATGTTGTTTAAAGGCAGACTATTGAATACCATAAGATTTTGTTTCATAGCTCCATTGAATTGTTTTACCCCTTCGTAGATGTAAATCTATCCCTTTGAGTTCTACATTTCGTCTAATTCTATTCAGAGATCATTATTGAGTAAAAAGAGTAAGCTCTTTGTGGTTTGATAATTTAATTGGGTTGTAGCAAGTTGGAGTTGCATTTGGTGAAGTTCGTGCTATATATAGTGGCACGTAAACTCCTTTATGAAGATCACAATGGCTACTTCATCTTATTTTCGCCACAAATATCAATTGGTGATTTCTGATTATCTTTGAGTAAGTACTTCTATGATGTTGAAGAGATAAAGCAGTCTTAAACTGATTGCTTGTACTGAGCTTTTACTGTTTGAACCAATGTCGATTGTCTGTAAGATACCAACGTGCATCTTATCTCTTCAATTGTACTATTTTGGTGCTGAGACAGAGAGCATATTGTTGCTAGTGTGTCAATTGCTCATAATTTCCCATGCCCCCACTGAAATATCTAGATTGGGTGCTTGAATTGTTGGCATTTTATGCATTGATTATACAAAGATATCAAAGACTTCTTCTTTGCTTAAAAAACTCAATAGTCCTTTGTTTCTTTGAAGCAACAACCTCTTCAATTCTTGATAATAAATCATGATAAGATTGATCATGACTTTCTAAAGATCCATTATGACATGAAAGTTTCATAAACTTTTTCTCAATCAAATGGCTTAGAGAAACCAATTCATAAGAGTCGTATAAAGGGCTCCCACAATCGCACATCTTCATTGTTTTTTCTTCTTCTTCTTCTTTTAATTTTTTTTTCCTTTTTCTTCTGTTCTTCTCTTCAGGAAAACACTGAATTTTTATTTGAGTGAGTAGTTTCATTATCAACTAGCAATGGAATGTTCACTACTATGATGTGATTGTGTGACAATTAAAATATATGAACTTTTGTCACATATTTATAGGGGTAGTCCATTATTTGGATTTGGGTTAAGAGTTATTTTCTGTCGTAGTTTGAAAGATTAAATACCTAAATTGCCCAAAATACAGAGTTTTATATATATTATTCTTATAAAGTAATAGGTGCTCTTAAGTACATCAATTTTTTATGCAGTAATGAACTTGCCCGAATCTTAGGTGCTAAAAAAGTTTATTGAAAAAATGACAAATCTATTAATTTTATAATGGATTACACATCAATCTTATTATAGTAATCCATTATAAAATTAACAGATTTGTCATTTTCCCTAACAAACTTTTTTAGCGCCTAAGATTCAGGCAAATTCATTACTGCCTAATAAATTAATGTACTTAAGTGCACCGATTACTTTATAAGCACAATATATAAATCTCTATATTTTAGACAATTTAGGTATTTAATCCTCCAAATTAAGACACAAAATAACTCTTAATCCAAATTTAAATAATGTATTGCCCCTATAAATATGTGACAAAAGTTTATATTTTTTAATTGTCACACAATCACATCAATTGTTAGTAGTGAACATGCCATTTCTAGGTGATCATGGAACTACATACTCTCTCAAATAAAAAATTCAGTGTTTCCATGAAGAGAAGAACAGAAGAAAAAGGAGAAGAAGAAGAAAAAAACAATGAAGATATGGGATTATGGGAACCCTTTATATGACTCTTATAAATTGGTTTCTCTAAGCCATTTGATTGAGAAAAAATTCATGAAATTTCCATGTCATAATGGATCTTTAAAAGCCATGATCAATCTTCTCATGGTTCATCAGAGGTTGCTGCTTCAAAGAAACAGAGAAATGTTGAGTTTTTTAAGCAAAGAAAAAGTCTTTGATATCTTTGTATAATCAACGCATAAAAAGCCAACAATTCAAGCACCAAATCTAGATATTTCAGTGAGGGCATGGAAAATTATGAGTAATTGGCACTAGCAATAATATGCTCTCTGTCTCAGCACCAAAATAGTACAATTGAAGAGATGATATGCATATTGGGATCTCACAGACAATCAACATTGGTTCAAATAGTAAAAGCTCAGCACAAGCTATCGATTTAAGACTGCATTTATCTCTTCAGCATCATAGAAGTACTTGCTCAAAGATAATCAGAAATCACCAATTGATATTAGTGGCAAAAATAAGGTGAAGTAGCCAATGTGATCTTCATAAAGGAGTTCACGTGTCACAATATATAGCACTAACTTCACCAAATGCAACTCCAACTTGCTACAGCCCAATTAAATTATCAAACCACAAAGAGCTTACTCTTTTACTCAAGCATAACCTCCATATAGACGAAGTACAGAACTCAAAGGGATAGATTTACATGTAGAAAGAGGTGAAACAATTCAATGGAGCTATGAAAAAAATCTTATAGTATTTAATAGTCTGTCTTAAAACAACATCAAAAAGGTTCTTTTAGTCAAAGATGATTTACTTTTTAATAAATTTGAAGATAAAAATGAAATGTTATTGAGTGTTAGTCTGAAAATCCTAAGAATTAATTTTCTTTTCCCCCCTCTCTTTGATGCCTCCATGAGCTTTGCCCCAAGGGGAAAAAAGAATCATTTGAAGAAGTAATTAAAATTTGCAGAACAAAAATATAAAATGCATGTTTTATTTTTCGGATCCACACTTTCATTCTAATGATTCAAAGGAAATCATTTACAATCAACACAAGAGTTCTGTAATAACTTTCCTATCTCTGGAACCTCACAGAGGAGTACATGATTCTAGGAATTTCTAGCCCTAAACAGTAAGGAACTTTCCACATGCACATAAAAGATATCAAAATTCTGAAAAAGAAGAAGATTTTTTTTTTTAAAAAAAATAGGAACTAACTACGAAATATAGCTTTAAAATCAAGCTAAGGAGATAAACTTTAGAAACTAGAATTCAAGCTTGAAAATCCAAGATCATCCACCAAAATTAAAAATGAATAAAAAGGGTGCCTTTTACGTGTGATAAAAACATAATTCAAGCTGGAAATATTTTCCCATGTATTTTATAGAAGATTGATAAAACTATTTAGAGAAATATGAAAACAACAATACATACAGTTAAAAATAAAAAGAAAAGAAACAATAGTAGAATTATACCTAGTCTATAAACCAAAAAAAAAAAGGAGTCTTTCATGAATTTTTTAAACAGGGTGTAACCATCTAATCCTTTTTTTCATCATTTCAATCCAAAAAAATATGACAAGTCTCTGTAATGCTCTGTTCTTTTTCCATTTTACTCTTGGAAATAAATAAATTGAACACTTTCCAGTTTGATCCGACTAGACTTATGTAATCTCATGGAAAATAATGCTAAAGTCATAAATATATTTCTTTAAGGTGTCTTTAAATATTTTTGTTCAACGTAGAAAAAATTCTTAAAACACTATAAAACATGAAAGACTAAAGTAACAAAAGTCCTCTTTTTTC
Source organism: Datura wrightii (assembly GCA_035772735.1). NCBI lineage: Eukaryota > Viridiplantae > Streptophyta > Magnoliopsida > Solanales > Solanaceae > Datura > Datura wrightii. The sequence goes on along the minus strand of JASDFA010000007.1, from coordinate 74,508,345 downwards.
AGTACTATATATGTTAGCTAGTCTTTTACAACTTTTGCAACCTTCGAAATTATTTTTGTCCAAATAATGTATATGTTGGAATTGGTTTTAATGATATTTGATGATGAGTTAAAAATATTCTTGACATATAAAGGATTTAACTGATTAATAATTGGTATGTTATACTTGGCCGATTAATAATTGGTACATGATTTTTATAAAATGTGTGCTACTAATTGGTTGTCCTAGTGTCTCGAATTATTTGCAGAAAATAGGAGAAAGGAACCAAAAGTCAACAAGGACTCTATAAGGAAAGGAGTCATTTTTCTAAGGAAAGAATTAGATTGTTGGTTGGAAAAGAAAGAGAATATTTTGTTGAATCCTAGGAGTCAACAAGATCTTTCAAGAAGGGAAAAGGAGTCCAAAGTTTCCTTCTTCTAGTGGAAGACAAATTGGGCATTCTTGTGCTATAAATAAAGAGTCTACCACGTCCAGAAACTCATTCACTCGAAAAGGATCTTCAGCAAAGTCCATTGTTCTTGAACTTTCAATTGGCATTCAAGTTGAAGAAGAGCTGACCGGTGCTAAAAACTGTCCCCTGAGTCTGTTCCATTACAGTGTAGGTCTAGGGTCAATTTATAGTGAATCATTGAACGTGTTTTGTTTTAATTATGTTTTTCTTCAGTTGTAAATGTGTTAAAGTTCATCTTGTTAAACTAAGGGTAGTTTATACAGGTTAGGAACTTTGTAAGGACTTAAGGGTAGGTTCTTGAATTGCGGGGGTTTGCAATCCGAATTTGGCTCGGTGTTTAGTGGAGTTAAGTTGAAATCCTATTAGGGAGTAGGTCGTGATTTTTACCCCCATTCGAGCCTGGGTGGTTTCCACGTAAAAAGTCTTGTCTCTCATTTTATTTTCTGTACGTTATTATTTCTGCTTGAATTAGGCTACTGCTCAAAGGAACATAGTTCAAGTCTGTTCCCGTCATAAAAGAAATTCAAGTTATATTTTAATTTGTGAAAAAATTTGTTAGACCCAATTCACCCCCCTCTCTCAGGTCTAATCTAGGAGTCATTACTATAACAATTGGTATTAGAGCAGGTTGCTCAGTCATACGTTATCCCCTTAAAGAAAGATCCATAAAAATGACTTCCGGAATAACCCTGCCTGAGGGACAATGTAGCACTCAACCTCCTCTCTTTAATGGAAACACTACAGTCTTTGGAAAAATAGAATGGAAATTTATATGAAAGTTGAGGACTATCAGCTTTGGTTGATTACCATGAAGGGACCTCTTGTTCCCACCAAAGTTAAACCTGACGGAACAAAGGTGCCAAAGACTGAAGATGAATTTGAAGCTGATGATCTCAGGATGATGGAGAAGAATGCTAAAGCAATAAAAATACTCTACTTCGGACTGGGCATTGATGAGTACAACCGTATCTCTGGATGCTCTAGTGCTGGGGAGATTTGGGACTCCCTTACTCTGGCACATGAAGGAACGAATTAGGTAAAACAATCCAGAATTGATATGCTTATAAGAAAGTATGAACTCTTTGCCATGGGCGAAAGGGAATCAATCAAGGATATGTTTACCTGATTCACGCACATCACAAACGAGCTCAAATCTCTTGGGAAGGAATTCACTACTGAAGAAAATGTCAGAAAAATTCTGAGTATCATGCCTGATTCTTGGGAACCCAAAGTTACTGCCATTGAAGAAGCAAAACAAATGAGCACAATGCAAATGGATGAGCTCATTGGAAACTTGCAAACTTATGAACTCAAAAAGAGTGAAAAAGCTGCTGAGGAACCCAAGAAGGAACGCAGTCTCAGTTTGAAGCTTGAATCAGAATCTGATGATGAAGAGATGACTATGTTTGTTCAAAGGTTCAAAAAGTTCTTCAAAAAGGAAAACTCAGAGAAAAGTACTCTCACAACAAAAACAAGTCATCCGAGAAGGGACAGTTCCAGGAAATTTTCAAGTGTGGCAAAATGGATCACTTGATAAAAGACTGTCCTCTCTTGAAGGAAGAACAGAGAAGAAACTCTAAAAGACAACAACAACTGGACTCAAAAGCTTTCAAGAAGGTCATGAAAGCTACTTGGGGTGAAACTTCCGATGAGGAATCAGAAGTAGAAGATGGCGATAATGACAATCTAGCCCTCATGACCAAAAGTGATACTGACTCAGACAGCAAATTCATCCAAGGTAAGTTTATCTGATCTAAAGAGTCAAATTCGTAACTTGTCAAAAAGAAAGGTGATCAAATTGTTTCTTTCCTTGATGGATGAATGTCAGCAAATGAGTGTTGAACAGATGACATTGTCTAAAATTTTCTCTAACTTAAAATCCGATTACAAAGTTTTGAAAAAAGGAGAAAGTCGAGTTTGAAAATACTATCGAAACACTCAATGCTGAAATTAAAAATTTAGAGGAAACTGTCTCTGTCCAGAAGACTGAAAACAGCGAGCTGATGGGGATAGTCTCTTCTCTAAAAGCTGAATTAAATACCATCAAGGAAAGAAAAACATCAAACAGTGAAACAAGTAACTATGATCAAGGTTTTCATGAAGCAGAAATCACTTCCTTGAAAAAGGAATTGTGCAATGAGAAAAGAAAAAATTTTGAGCTTCAAGTAATCTTGAATCAAGAAAATTATGACATTGCTTTGATGAAAAAATGGAACAAGTCTTCTGAAACATTAAACTGGCAATGAGCATTATAACAGATTTAGAACCGGCCTTGTCTACAATAACAAACCTGTCAAATGGGATCGAAAAAGAAAATATACTGGTTTGGAAGAATATAAACTTTGTAGCCATTGCGGTCATACTGGACATGTTAGATATGAATGTTTATCCAAGATTGAAGCTCTTTAAAAAAATGGTAACACAGTTAGATGGATTAGTAAAGAATTGATTTCTCAAGCTTTAAAAGAAAGGGAATCAAACTGGTGTGGGTTCCCAAACCTAACCCTTGATTGTACGTGCAGGCTAAAGTAAGAAGGAACAACAAAAAATGGTATCTTGACAGTAGTTGTTCTAGGCACATGACAGGTATCAAAAAGTTTTTTCTCTCACTAACAACCTTCAATGGGGGAACTGTGTCCTTTGGTGGAGGAAAAAAAGGCACAGTTGTCGGAATAGGTAAGATTGGTAAGTCACTCTCTCACTCTATTAATAATGTTTACTTGGTTGAAGGACTGAAACCCAACTTGTTAAGTATTTGTCAACTTTGTGATCGAGGGAACATAGTATTCTTCACTTCCTTTGATTGCAAAGTTGTTAACAACAAATCTGGGAAATTGTCTTGACAGAAAGCGACACAATAATGTTTATAAAGATTGTATCATGTCGCTTTCTGAAAATGAATTAACTTGTCTGAGTGTTCTTGATGATGATGTTCTCCTATGGCACAAGCAACTGGGTCATGTTAGTCTTACTTTGCTCAATAAACTTGTTTCGAAAAACCTTGTTCTTGGTCTTCCTGAAATAAAACTCAAAGATGACAAGGTGTGTGACACTTGTGCTAAAGGAAAACAAATTAGATCATCATTCAAGTCCAAACCTCCAAGCCACTTGAATTACATCACATGGATCTCTGTGGGCCCATGCGAGTAGTTAGCCGTGGAGGTAAGAAGTTTGTTCTAGTGATAGTTGATGATTTCTCACGCTTTACATGGACACTGTTTCTATCCTTTAAGGATGAAGCATTCAACATGTTTAAAGTGTTTGAAAAAAGGATTCAACGGACTCTTGGTTTGGATTTGATAAGTATTCGATCTGATCATGGAACTGAGTTTGAAAATGCCAAATTTACTTCCTTTTGTTTTCAAATATGGAATCAATCACAAATTTTCATCCCCAAGAACTCCCCAACAAAATGGGGTCGTGGAAAGAAAAAATAGAACACTAGAAGATATGGCATGAACAATGCTTATCGCTAGTGGACTTCCTAAGAGTTTTTGGGCTGAAGTAGTAAATACGGCTTGTTACATAATTAACAGATGCATGATTAGATCTATTCTTGATAAAACTCCTTAAGAACTTCTCAAAGGCAGAAAATCAAATATCAAATACTTACGAACCTTTGGTAGCAAGTGTTTTGTTCACAATAATGGAAAAACTGCCTTAGGAAAGTTTGATGCAAGGAGTGATGCAGGAGTGTTCCTTGGATACTCCTCAAACAGTAAACCCTATAAACTGTCCAATAAAAGGACAAAGTGTGTAGAAGAAAGCATTCATGTTATCTTTGATGAGTCTAACCTTTTTGTTGAGATAGATCTGCAGGGAAATGAAGATGAACAACATGAAATTGGCCTTATTCCATCTTCAGTCGAACAGGTAAGTGCTCCAGCTCTAAATGAAGGAACGCTCTTGGAAACAGACTCCTCGAACATTCCCTCAGAACCAAGGCAGGAACTGAAAAATTCAGGAGGAACAATCCCTGAGACAGTGGTCAGTTCAGAAGCAGGAACAGGGGAAGAAGTATCATCTGACCCTGTTCCAAAAACACAAAATGACAATCCACAAGAATTGGTTTTGAGGCCCTGGAAACATCAAAGTTCTCATCCCCTTGATCAAATAATAACTGATCAGAATAAGAAAATTCAAACTAGGGCCTCCATAAGAAACTTTTGTGCACACTCAACTTTCTTATCTTATATTGAGCCTAACAATTATCGTGAAGCCTTGCAGGATCCAGATTGGGTAATGACTATGCAAGATGAGCTCAACCAGTTCAAGAGAAGCAAGGTATGACACCCGGAACCACCACTAATGGGACGTACTGTAATTGGAACAAGGTGGGTGTTCCGAAATAAACTTGATGAATAGGAAACAGTCACCAGGAACAAAGCCCGTCTAGAGGTCCAGGGCTATAACCAAGAGGAAGACATCGATTATGAAGAGACCTTTGCACCAGTTGCAAGGATCGAGGCAATAAGAATGCTAATTGCCTTTACTGCTCACATGGAGTTCACCTTCTATCAAATAAATGTCAAAAGTGCGTTCCTAAATGGGGAACTGAAGGAAGAGGTATATGTTCGCTGATCTTGGGCATAATTGCGTGCCCAAGTGCTATTTGATAGCTTAATTTAGTCATGTTTGTCTAATTATACACTTACATTCTTACGCCATTTTGTGTAAATTTGGGTATGCACTAACCAATGTGATTAGTCCTTGTTTTGTAGGTGAAAAATGCATATGAAGGACTAAATAATGATGGGTGAAGTGAAGGAATGAAGTTGAGAGTGAATTGCAAAATATGACAAGAAAACATGCCCTGGAAAGGATGGCCGCGCCAGGCAGCGTGCCACGCTGTGCGTGTGTCGCGCCCAGCGCCCTGCCACACCAAGGCCATGCGCACTAAATGCTTCCCTCCAAGGCGTCTGCGTGCCAGCGTCCGTGCCACGCCAGGCCTTGCTGCGAGCCGCAGGCCGTGTTACGCTGGCCATCGCGCAAGTCCAGCGCCGTGCAATGCCGGCTGTCGCGCCATGCCTCGGCCAAGCAACATTCAAATGCAATTTCCAGTAGGCTACCGCGTTACCTCCGTAGCACGGAGGAAAATTGGCCCTCCGTGCCACGGAGCCATTCCATGACAGGCCAAAAATTGAAAATTTCCTATTTACTATAAATTAAACCCTTAGTTTCTAAAATCATTTGTCACGAAATATTTTCTAAAAACCATAGAGGAGCGAAGGGAGAAGTAAAGAACTCACCTAGGGTTCACTAATTTTACATTCTCTTTTACCTATTCTTGTAAGTACTCTACTTTGACGATATTTTTAAGTTATTGTACGAACACGAGTGGCTAAAACCCTTCCCCTAGGGTTGAGGCCACATGATATTATTGTAATGTATGAATTCGTTTTGGTTTGAGTTGTTAATTGTTGTTTTGTCTTATATTTTTTATTATGGTTGTTTTTATACTTGATCACCATGAAAACATACATGTTAAGCTAGGTAAACGCTTGAGAGAGTAACCCTAGGCTAGAACAAGAGAATGTAGGGAGCAAGTTCTTATCTTACGATAGGATTCGCGGTTAGGATAGAAATTATACCTAATTTGCCTTTCTTGGTTGATATAAGGGGATCATAGCAAGACACCGGCTTAGAATTGTCACTCCACCACTCGTAGAAGTAGTTGTGAAGCTAAGTTAGGTTAAATGATTAGAGGTACGAAAGTCCCTAATTAAGAGCACAAACCCCGTAAACCACATCCACGTAGTTGAATTGCCCACGAACTAGGATGTCATATCCCCGCTCAATGATGTAGTTGTGAAGCTAGTTTATCGTGTTTAGAGGCTCGAGAGACCATGAACATCGCATTTTCCAACTATGTGAGACAACAATTGATAATTTCATACGTGAACCATTACAAAGTGTAGCATTGCATGATTATCCGGTCTTAGTTCTAGTTGCTTATTATATCGTTTCTAGATTATTTTGTGACCACCCCAAAACTTAATTATAAGTTACCGAAAACTTCTATAATCAACACTTGTGAAGGTTAATCTTACATTTGAACTTCATAATTTGCTGAATTGGTCAAGTCCGTGTGGGTTCGACATCCGACCCTTAAAAAGGGCCACTGTATTACTTGTACGACTGCGTACGCTTGCGAGTGCGCTGGAGCGCAATAAGTTTTTTGTGCCGTTGCCGGGGAACTGGTGAAGTTTAGTAAATTTTTCTGTTTTTGTGTGATTTTTAATTTTCTTAAGTGTTGAGAAACTTGGTCTTAGTCTGATATATTACAGGTGACGGGTTGTCCTTGTAGAGCTGGCAAGGAATAGAGAGCTAGTGGAATCGTTGCTTGAGCCTGAACATCAACTTCATTTACGCAGGAGGGAAGCTCTAGAGCGAAAGCTAAAGAGACTTCAGGAGAGGTTACAACAACACCCTCCAGTAGGGCAAGCAAAGTTGTAACCTGAAATCATGGCAGCCCGACCAGTTCGCGAAGTGGCTATCCCACTAGCAACAAATGTGACCTCTAGTATCTGCAAACCAGAACATGGAGGGAACTTTGAATTGAAATAGAATATGGTGCAGCTGTTACATTCTAGTGGCCAGTTCACTAGGATGACTCATAAGGACCCACAACAGCACTTACGAAACTTCCTTGAGATTAGTGACACGTTCGTCCCCGCCGGAGTGTCCACAGATTATGTCCGACTTACCCTCTTCCCATTCTCATTGTTGGGAGAGGAAAAGAGGTGGTTGAAATCTGAGCCACCGAATTCCATAACTTCTTGGGATGATTTGGCAAAGAAGTTCCTCATTAGATTCTTCCCTTCAGGCAAGACTGCCAAACTCAGGAGTGAAATATTAAGCTTCAAGCAGAGGCCGTAGGAGAACTTGTATTTGGCTTGGGAGAGATTCAAGTCATTATTGAGTGACTGCCCCCATCATCAGCAGTCCAATGAAGTGCTAGCCCATACCTTTGTGGAAAGTCTAGATCCAAACATAAAAATTTTACTAGACTCTGCATCGGGTGGGCAAGCATTAGAGAAGACTTATGATGAGCTGTACACTTTGTTGAACAGGATTGTTCAGGGAAATACAGAGTGGCACAGCGAGTCATCAAGAGGGGCAGGAAAGAGAAAAGCAGGGCTGAAAGAGGTGGATGGTGTAAATGCCTTGGCTGCACAGCTAGCATCATTCCAGCATCAGATGATGACTCAATTTAAACTGAGTATGAATCAACAACAGGGACAGGTAAATGCAGTTCAGAAAGCTCCTAGTTGGTGTGAAATCTACGGAAATAATGGGCACAATACAGAATCCTGCGGGGCCAATCCTGAATCAGTCAATTTTGTTGGGAATGTTTAGAGAAACAATCAGAATGTCGGAAACAATTACAACAAGAAATAGCAGAGCCACCTGAATTTTTTCTTAGGGTGGAAATCAAAGTCAATGTTACCAGCAACCTCAGCAGTAGAACAGGCAGAATGGCGGCCAGTTGAGCAGCAACATTGAGGATACATTACAGAAGATTACGGAGACACAGACCTAATTAGCAAAGAATCAGGCGAGGATGACATCAGATTTGAAAAATCAACAGTTGGCCACCCGCAATCTAGAGAAGTAGATGGGTCAAATAGCAGCTGCTCACCACACTAGAATACAGGGAGGATTACCCAGTGACACAGACACTCCCCCAACAGGTCAACACCATCAGTCTGAGGAGTGGCAGGCAATTGGCTGATGCACCACCGAAAGAGAGGAGAAATTAGGTACAATCAGAGTTGGTCAGAAAGGGACCATCCACTGACAAGGGAGAGAATCGGAGTGTTGTGAAACAAAATGCATAATCATCATTGCATCCAGCACAGAGACCACCACCACCATTTTCTCAAAGACTCAAAATGACTAAGAAGGAGGAATGCTTTAGAAATACAACCGGAGTTGGTCAGAAAGGGACCATCCACTGACAAGGGAGAGAATCGGAGTGTTGTGAAACAAAATGCACAATCATCATTGCATCCAGCACAGAGACCACCACCACCATTTTCTCAAAGACTCAAAATAACTAAGAAGGAGGAATGCTTTAGAAAGTTCTTTGATATTTTCAAAGAACTTCACATAAATTTGCCTTTTCTTGATGTTTTGCAGGGAATGCCCAAGTATGCTAAGTACTTGAAAGATGTGGTGGCCAACAAAGTCAGATTGGTGGATGTTAATACAGTAGCACTGACTGAGGAGTGCAGCCATAGGGTAATGAGCAAGATACCTAAAAATCTCAAAGACCCAGGGAGTTTTACCCTCCCCATACAAATTGGTAAAGCTGAGGTGATAAGAGCACTGTGTGATTTAGGGGCAGCAGTTAATTTAATGCCCCTATCTTTGTTTAACACCTTGGGGTTGGGTCAACCGAGACCAACACGATTGGCGCTGCAGCTGACAGACAAGTCGCGAGTGGCACCAGATGAAATAATCGAGGACCTTCTTATCAAAGTGGGTAAGTTCATTATACCCGCCGATTTCATTATATTGGATTTTTAAAGTTGATGACAAGGTACCCCTGATCTTGCGACGACCATTATTGGTCACTGGAGGAGCAATTATTAATGTAAGAGCAGGGATCCTGAAAATGAGGGTCGATGATGAAGAAGAACTCTTCTGGGTCTACCAAGAGATTAACCCACCCACACATTACAGAGACCTTTGTAAGGTCAGTGTGTTATTAGAGGCTAAGGGTGGGGTGACAGATTCCATAGGTCCACGGCCACAGGAGATGATTACTTTTTAGCCCGAATCTAATGAAGGGCTTCCGTTAGATAAGGAGTTATAGGAAGAGAGGGACAGAGTGGCAGTTGTTCCCTCGAAAAAGAAAATGAGAAGAAGATGGTTCTCGAAAGGGAACACGGGTATGAGGATGTCCTGAAAAGGATAGTACACGTCATGCCACGACGTAAAATTAGGCGCTACTTGGAAGGCAACCCAAGGGTACCACAGGTAAAATTTTAAATTTTTTCATTTGTGTTATTTTGTTTATTTTCATCTTGTTGTTATTTTTGGTGGAGAAATAAGCACAAATGGAGGGAAAGTGTGAGTACCTTTGGAGGAGGAAGCTAAGAAGCATGAAAGAGGGAAAGTGTGGGGTCGAATATCCACTTTCTTAAAAATGAAGAAAAACATGCCGTTAGCTAGACGTAGAGGCCCCAGGGAGTATTTCTCACCCTTTTTGTATTTAAATTAGATGCTTTGGGGACATAGAAGGATTCAAGTGTGGGGTGAGGGAAATTTCAAAATTTTGTTCTTAATGATTTCGGGTGAATTTAGTGCTTGATAGGTATTGGTTGAGGAAAAAATTGAGTTGAGCATGATTCCCCACCTGTTGGTTTTTCTTTTCGGTTCTTTTCCAACGGGGGGCACTTTGAGATGAAGAATAAGAATTTTCTTTGTCTGTACATAGTTGTTTTCAGTCATAGTTAGGGATTATTCCCGACGATGGATGGATGACGACCCTCTTGAGGGAAAATAAGTCAATAGGTTTTGGTTTTTGAACCTGTAGTTAATTGATGGCTTGATGTTCTTGTTATGTGCTATACATGATTGTGAGATGCAAGTATGGTTAGTGTTAAAGCATGTAAGTTGTATAACTCTGCTTGAGACACCTAGGCTCTTGAATGTGACTCTATGTGCTTAAAGCTTAATTTTGAATTCTTGTGATTATCTGAGTTAGGAGCCTGCTAAATTTGTCTTAAATTGAGCATGTGCACTGAGTGTAAGGTTTTTGAATATTCCATGTTATTGTGTAGTGTCTAGAACTTGCCTGGTGTGTATACAAAGCGAAATGAAGGATGTAGATTGTAGGAGATGATTTAGGCATTTCTTTGAATGAACCTAATTTTTATCCCTCGCTTTACCTACCTTGAATGTCTGATCCTAGTTAGCCCCATTGAGCCTTAAGACTATTCTTTGATAGCTACAACATAAGCTTAATCCTTTCTTTCAATAGCCTTGAAGTTGCTCTAAAACTCCTAAGCGCTTAAGTGAAAAATTCAAAAGAGTAAAAGAGTGAGAATCGTGAACAAGAAGGAAAAATAACGGTTGTGGGAGTTGAGGAAAAGATTAGAGGTGCACTTGTTTGAAAATGCTTGAGTATTGGTGGGGAGTAAGAGAACAAATGAATGAAAAAGTTGCTTAAGTACTCCTTATTAATAATCTAAGTGTGCTTAATGAAATTGGAAACAGATGAGAAAATTTAAGAGTGAAAAGATGAAGTAAGAGAAGAGATGTCTGTAATGAACGTATGATGTATTAAAAGCGCTTCGGGAAGATAGGCACTATTACTGGCCAGAATAGTACCTAACCTCCCTTAGCTTACATTACGACCCGATAAGTCCTACTTGATCTTACGTTCAAACATTCTTAAATTAGTGGAGTAAAACACTAAGGGCAAGCTTATGGGTCAATACACGTGGCATGTGAATTCTTTGTGAGAGTGAGCTTAATTCTTATCCATATACCCATACACATTATAATTTGAAAATTTGTGAGTAAAAATGGGTAACTCTCTTGTTGTGAGGGCACATGTTTAATGAAGGATAAAATTCATGTCGGATTTCTTGATCAGTTGATTTACATGAGTTTGTTGAGATTGAGAGTCGATTCTTGAGGTGAGGAAGTCTTAACGTAGTCATATTTGCTTTTGATGGTTACATCATGCATTCAATATTTTTAACTTGCTATCTAAAAACAATCGTTGTAGCAGTAGCTTGAATTATCTTGCTCAATTAGCTATGCGTGAGTCTTCAAGTGCATTGAGATGTAAAAGAGTTGTTCGAGGACGAACACAGCTTTAAGTGTGGGGTAGTGATATTGGGCATAATTGCGTGCCCAAATGCTATTTGATAGCTTAATTTAGTCATGTTTGTCTACTTATACACTTACATTCTTATGAGATTTTCTGTAAATTTAGGTATGCACTAACCAAAGTGATTAGTCCTTGTTTTGTAGGTGAAAAATGCATATGAAGGACTAAATAATGATGGGTGAAGTGGAGGAATGAAGTTGAGAGTGATTTCCAAAAGATGGCAAGAAAACATGCCATGGAAAGGCTGGCCGCGCCAGGCAGCGTGCCACGCTATGCGTGTGCCGCGCCCAGTACCGTGCCACGCCAAGGCCATACGCGTGAAATGCTGCCCTCCAAGGTGCCTGCCCGCCAGTGTCCCGGCCACGCCAGGCCTTGCTGTGCGCCGCAGGCCGTGTCACGCTGGCCATCGTGCAGGTCCAGCACCGTGCCATGCTGGGTGTCGTGCCATGCCTCGGCCAAGCAACATTCAAATGCAATTTCTAGTGGGCTATCGCATTACCTCCATGGCACGGAGGCAAATTGGCGCGTTCACCTCCTTGCCACGGATCCATTCCATGACAGGCCAAAAATTGGAAATTTCCTATTTACTATAAATTAAACCCTTAGCTTCTAAAATCATTTGTCACAAAATATTTTCTGAAAACCATAGAAGAGCGAAGGGAGAAGTGAAGAACTCACCTAGGGTTCACTAATTTTACATTCTCTTTTACCTATTCTTGTAAGTACTATACTTTAACGATGTTTTTAAGTTATTGTACGAACATGAGTGGCTAAAACCCTTCCCCTAGGGTTGAGGCTACGTGATATGATTGTAATGCATGAATTCGTTTTGGTTTGAGTTGTTAATAGTTGTTTTGTCTTACATTCTTTATTATGGTTGTTTTTATGCTTGATCACCATAAAAACATACATGTTAAGCTAGGTAAACGCTTGATAGAGTAACCCTAGGCTAGAACAAGAGAATGTAGGGAGCAAGTTCTTATCTTACGATAGGATTCACGGTTAGGATAGAAATTATACCTAATTTTCCTTGCTTGGTTGATAAAAGGGGATGATAGAAAGACACCGGCTTAGAATTGTCACTCCACCACTCGTAGAAGTAGTTGTGAAGCTAAGTTAGGTTAAATGATTAGAGGTACGAAAGTCCCTAATCAAGAGCACAAACCCCGTAAACCACATCCACGTAGTTGAATTGCCCACGAACTAGGATGTCACATCCCCGCTAAACAATGTAGTTGTGAAGCTAGTTTGTCGTGTTTAGAGACTCGAGTGACCATGAACATCGCATTTTCCAACTATATGAGATAACAATTGATAATTTCATACGTGAACCATTACAAAGTGTAGCATTGCATGATTATCCGGCCTTAGCTCTAGTTGCTTATTATATCAATTCTAGATTATTTTGTGACCACCCCAAAACTTAATTATAAGTTACCGAAAACTTCTATAAACAACACTTGTGAAGGTTAATCTTACACTTGAACTTCATAATTTGCTGAATTGGTCCAGTCCGTGTGGGTTCGACATCCGGCCCTTAAAAAAGGCCATTGTATTACTTGTACGATCGCGTACGCTTGCGAGTGCGCTGGAGTGCAACATTAGTCAACCCCCTGGCTTTGAAAATCCTGAGTTTCCTGATTACGTTTTTAAATTGAATAAGGCTTTATATGGTTTTAAATAAGCTCCTAGAGATTGGTATGAACAACTTTCAAAATTTTTGATGGAAAATGATTTTTCTAGGGGGAACATTGATAAAACTTTGTTTCTAAAAAGCAAAGAAAAGGATTCATTATTGGTTGTACAAGTATATGTAGATGATATTATCTTTGGTGCAACAAATGAAACCTTGTGTAATGTATTTGCTTTGTTGATGAGTAGTGAATTCGAAATGAGTATGATGGGTAAGCTTAATTTCTTCTTAGGCTTACAAATCAAATAATTTTTGACTGGAACAATGAGCCATCAACAAAAATATATTAAGGAATTGCTTAAGAAATATGACATGGATTCCTGTAAACCAATTGATACACCTATTGCTACTGCCACTAAGCTAGATAAATATGAACATGGAAATTTAGTACGTGACAAAAGCTATAGGGGTATGATTGGATCTCTTCTTTACTTAACTGCTAGCCGACCAGACATTGTGTTTAGCGTTGGATTATGTGCAAGGTTTCAATCTTCTCCTGGAGAATCTCACCTAACTGCAGTTAAGCGTATCCTAAGGTATTTGAAGGGTACTGATAGTCTATGTTTGTGGTATCCCAAGGGAGGTAATCTTGATCTATTATGTTATGCAGATGCTGACTATGCAGGTTCTCTTACAGACAGGAAAAGCACATCAGGTATGGCTCACTTTCTTGGTTCATGTTTAATTTCTTGGGCTACAAAGAAACAAAATTCTATAGCCTTGTCCACAGATGAAGCTGAATTCGTAGCTACTGCATCTTGTTGTGTTCATCTTTTGTGGATAAAACAGCAATTGAGGGATTATGGGTTAGACATGGGCACTGTGCCTATCTACTGTGATAACACAAGTGCTATAAACATTGCTAAAAATCCCTATCAGGATAAGAGAACAAACACACAGATATTAGACATCACTTCCTAAGGGATAATGTTGAAAAAGGTCTGATATCTGTGCAATTTTGTAAAACTGAGAATCAAATTGCTGATATTTTTACTAAGGCTCTTAGTAGAGAACAAGTTGAAAAAAATTGGAATTGAGCTTGGGTTAATCAAGATTGACTCAACATCAGGTTCATAGTTTTTCTTCTTTTGGCATTATTAAAAAAAGGGCTTTTTTGGACGATGGATGGATGACGACCGTCTTGAGGGATATTTTTCATCATTTCTTTGGCTTTAGTTTCTCACATCAGGTTTTCCCTTGATATTTAAACTCATTGATTTTCAGGAATGGAGTGGAACGAACCTGACCACTGCAAGGAACACAGTCAGGTATGGCTCCGAAGCTGATCACTTATTACAAATACTATTCATGACATCACCCCTATTGTCACATCACTGTGTCAGCAATCACGTCACCCAAGAGTCATTAAATTTTTTCTCGGTTTCCCTCTTCTATATCCACTATGACTCTTGGTTTTCCTTGTGTCTGTTGATCTCCCACCGCCTTAACTCTCCAAAATTCTTTTTCTTTCTCTCAAAAAGGGCACAAGACTCACATTGAACCCGATCAAGCTTCATCCTCTTCCTTTCACCATGAATACCACCAAATCGACACCTACATCTCCAACCACCACCGATCCCAAACCTAGTTCCCCTCACCCTATGGAATCACTGTATTTCGGCTCTTCGGACACTTCCATGGTTACCGCCCCAACTTCCCCATCTCCTCAGAGCTCGTCGGCTGGTTCCCCAACGTCGGCATCTACTCCTCAAATCAATCTTGCAACTTTACTTACAGACATAAGGGGAAGATACACTACTGCTCCGAATCCTCCTCTATTTGGCTCACCGGATTGATTCTATTGACGATGTGACCTAGGAAAAAGATTCTGATGACCAGGTCCTTACCAAACCACCATCCTTGTCTGATTCTGACAGTCTTGAGGATATGGTGCCTCTTTCTACTCTAAAAAGAGGTGCTCAAAAACATACTCTGCTCAAGGCTTTTTCTTCCACTCCGGTGACCAAGAAAACATATCCTATTGGTCCTGCTTCTCACACCAGGGCCCGTCGTCAAATTCAAGGAAATTTTGACTGCTTTGCCTTTGCATACAAGCCCAAGGTCAAGGAGTTTGGTGAGCGCAAGTTGCTTAAAGGAAAAATAGTGGTTCCTTCGGAGAATGTGGATATGGTGACTCTTTGGTTAAAGATTCAAGCTCAAGGGTTGGGAGGGCTTTTCACTGATACCGAGGCAGTGTGTGCTCAGTCGGAAGTTGTCACATTCTTTTGTCATTTTACTTTCTCTTATGACTACATTACCAGTAGAATTGGGGATGTCATGGTGAATATTACTGCATGTACTTTGAGCTCGGTGTTGAAAGTTCCTTGTGAGGGTTTCTCATCTTATCAAAAGAACAGGTAGCCGGAGCTTCCTCCTTCCTTGAAACCCTTGGACATAGTTTGGAAATTCTCTAACAACCCCTCTGTGCTGTCCTATTCCAAAGTTCGTAAGCAATCCATGTATGACTATCATAAATACTTGTTCTCTTTTGCTATCAAGAACTTGATTCCGCGTCAGGAGCATCATGATGCTGCCTCGTATCTTGATTTAACTCTTATGAAGCTTTTGGATAGGGAGTTGCCTATAAATTTGCCTGGGTTAATGATGTCCTATTTGGTTAAAGTTGTGGATGATGTTAAGCAAAATCATGCTCTGCCGTATGGGTTTCTCTTGACGAAGGTATTTGCTAAACTCTGTGTTAAGTTTACTGCTCTTAAGTCCTATACAATTTATGATGCTTTGGATTATTATGAGACTCGTAGATCGCGTCAAGAGGTCAATGTGGAAGTTCTAGATACAGTACCCTTAGTAGCTCAGACTCAGGTTTCTAGTGATAATGAGAGGCTAATGGCTGAGAATGCTCAGCTTCGACAGGAAAATGCTGAATTGAGGGCCCAACTGACTCGCAACGAGGAGATGGCTTCTGCCCATCATGCTGAACTTTTAACTCTTATCAAATCTCTGTCTCCAGTTTCTATGTCCTCTCCTGATGTTGCTGCTCCCTCCTTATCCCCTGCCCCTGCTCCTTAGCATGTGTTGTCCTTGTCATGGATGGTTTTGGTAATATTCTGGTTTAGTTTTTGGGTTGACTAACTATTTTTTTGTGGCTTGGTTTGGCTAGTTCTCATATTGGTAAATGATGGTTTAGTATCACTAATTACCTGGTGTGTTGATTGCTATTGCATATTTCTCTTATTTCTTTTCATTTCTGCCCTTGGTTTGGCTTGTTCCTTTTCACTGATGCCAAAAGGGGGAAGGTTATGCTTGAGGGTTGGTTTGTGCTTAATTATTGATTAACTGAAATGAGCATACATATATTCAAGCATATTTTTATTTGTCATCATTAAAAAGGAAAAATTTGTTGGAATTGGTTTTAATGATATTTGATGATGAGTTAAAAATATGCTTGACACATAAAGGACTTGACTGATTAATAATTGGTATGTTATACTTGACCTATTAATAATTGGTACATGATTTTCATAAAATGTGTGCTACTAATTGGTTGTCCTAGTGTCTCGAATTATTTGCAGGAAATAGGAGAAAGGAACCAAAAGTCAACAAGGACTCTATAAGGAAAGGAATCCTTTTTCTAAGGAAAGAATTAGATTGTTGGCTGGAAAGGAAAGATAATATTTTGTTGAATCCTAGGAGTCAACAAGATCTTTCAAGAAAGGAAAAGTAGTCCAAAGTTTCCTTCTTCTAGTGGAAGACAAATTGGACATTCATGTGCTATAAATAAAGAGTCTACCACGTCCAGAAACTCGTTCACTCAAAAAGGATCTTCAACAAAGTCCATTGTTCTTGAGCTTTCAATTGGCATTCAAGTTGAAGAAGAGTTGACCGGTACTAGAAATTGTCCCCTGAGTCTGTTCCATTACAGTGTAGGTCTAGGGTCAATTTGTAGTGAATCAATGAATGTGTTTTGTTTCAATTATGTTTTTCTTCAGTTGTAATTGTGTTAAAGTTCATCTTGTTAAACTAAGGGTAGTTTATACAAGTTAGGAACTTTGTAAGGGCTTAAGGGTAGGTCCTTGGATTGTGGGGGTTTGCAATCCGAATTTGGCTCGGTGTTTAGTGAAGTTAAGTTGAAATCCTACTAGGGAGTAGGTCGTGGTTTTTACACCCATTCGAGCCTGGGTGGTTTTTCACGTAAAAATTCTTATCTCTCATTTTATTTTCTGCACGTTATTATTTCTGCTTGAATTAGGCTACTGTTCAAAGGAACAGAGTTCATGTCTGTTCCCATCATAAAAGAAATTGAAGTTATATTTTAATTTATGGAAAAATCTGTTAGACCCAATTCACTCCCCCCCCCCCCTCTTAGGTCTAATCTAGGAGTCAGTATAGTACTCTCATTTTTTTTGTTATGTATACTTAAAATAATTATATCTAAGAATGACTATGTCTTTACCCATGTAATAACATATTAATCAGAGGGAAATATGAAAACATTACCAAAATTTTCAACATTTAGGACAAAGCTAATAGCCACAACAACATTATCAATCACACTAATCATATCTAGAATATTTGTGGGACCAAACTGACCAATCAATCACAAAAATACATGCTAACGGATGGAAATATATATTACTTAACCAGAAGTGTTAAATAAAGGTGTGGAAATAGATATTACTTGTTTATGATATGAATTACAACATTCTATGGAAGTGTTTTTTTCTTTTATTTTGACTATTTTTTCCTCTTGTCCTACAAGAGCTGTAAATTTAATCCTCTGGCTAGTATTGTTGAGATATCTTCCTAAGAAAGGTCATGAATCTGTATTGATCAAATATTATATTGCAAATATTAAACTTGATAGAATCAGTCTTCGGTATGCTGAATTGTGATATCTATATGAGTCTATCGATCTAGACAAGTTTTTATATCTGAACATAAAAGTACCCAAATATACTAAAATTCATATGCAAGATAATAAAAAGCTTAAATTATAATTTAAAAAGAAATTTGAAGATTGGAAAGAAGAATACCGTAGACCAACTCTGTGAAAAATCAAGTTTCTTCCATTATCCTGCAATTCATCTCGAAACTTACGAAATCAAAATTCTCAAATGCTTATTCAAAGGATTTTAGGTCTTAAAACTGAGAAATTTGGAAGAAAAAATAATCTATCCCACCGTAAGAGAAATTTATGGGTAGCAATTGAGAGCTCATTGCTTTGCTACAATGGAGTGACTGGAAGCTCACCGCCTTCTCGTTGATGATGGGGCGACCGACAGACTCTATTTTGCTATAGATGATAGAGAGCTCTGTGCTAGAGAGCACTACAATTTAAGGGTAAGAGTTGGGAATTGGACATAAGGAGAAATGAAAATAGCAAAAATAAATATCAGAAAATTTTATTTTTAATTATTATAGTGACCCAGATCTAAGAAAAACTAGCGGCGCCTACTCAAACCCTCACACTTTGATATAGTTTTGCGGAGGTTATACTAACCCCCGCAAATAAACCTCCACGAAACTAACATTTTTTTGTAGTGACATTATTACCCCCACATTTTTCAATTCATTACAGGAAGATCCTTAAATTATAAATAGTGGGGGTCTTATGTTGTATTGTGGAAATACAGAAAAATGAAAAGTGCGAAAAATGTTGTAGCTAGTGTATTTTGAGGTAGTAATGAAAGAGAGAGTTGAGACAAAGAAAAATATTCTAAGTCTTCAGTTAATTCACTATACAAAATAAAGTAATTTTATGCTGAAGAAAAGGTGTTCTTTTGATGGAGCTTTGAACTCTTCAACTAATCCTGAGTTATTTGAGTCATACGATATTGTTGTGTTGCTGTTCTGAAGGAGGTAAGTCAAGAGAATTACTGCTGGATTGATGAAAATTATATCGCAGTGGACTTGAATATACTTAAAAATAGCGAGATATTCACAGCTCAGCCTGAATATTATTTATTCATTTATATTCAACTGTACTTTACTTTTTATATCTCCTCCGTCTACAAGGTAAATAGCTTCGCTTAGAGCACAACTTTTTTTCCACCATACTGGCCGGCTGGTGCATTAGACTTATCGTAAGAAGTCTAAGAGTGATATATCTCGTGACACGCTCCGCGTGGCATAGAGGATGATACATCAATTGCTGATAAAGATCAACTCCACCCCATATTTCTCAACGTAATTTTTTCTCTAACCAATCTTTCATTTCATAAATATTTCAAAGAAATTGATATATGTTTCAGAGTTTTTGATTATGCCATTCAAATGGTCTTTAAATATAGTTCGCGGATGTTGAGTACAAGGTGAAGACCAACAGTTTAATAGGATGAGTATTAGAAAGGATTAAACTCACTGGGGACTCATTCATTTACATATAAGCACGGAGTAACTATTTTTATTGCTTAAAAAGGTCATTTGGTAGAGTTTATAAGAATAATATTGAATAGAGTGCATTAGTAATGTTTGTAATAATGAGATAATCCAATAATACCTATAATTTATTTTTGATAATAATTTTTTTATTATAAAAGAAATGCTATAATAATAAACTAAAGTTTAAGAAGGAAGATATGAATTGAGAGAAAAATACAAAGATCTTTGTTTCTCTATATTTTCAATTGTATCTTTCATTGGAGAATGACCACCTATTTATAGTTTAAAAAATGTCTTCTCCAATACAAGAATTAATGAGTTTGTTTATTTAATACATGAATATCCAAAAAAGGTTATGGAATGGACATTCATATTCAAAGATTTGTAACACTCCCACTTTAATGTTCATAGATAATGTGTCTCATTAAAATCTTACTAGAAAAATCTAGTGGAAAAAATCCTAGTGAAGAAAAAAGGATACATACGTCTTGTAATACACCTTGAGTTCTGCCTCATTAAAAACCTTACCAAAAGAATTAAGTTAGTATAAGATCTCAGTTGAGAAAAAAGAGTACAACGCGTGTGTTACTCCTCCTGATGAAAACTTTACTTGATATCTCGGAGATGACACATTCTAATCTTGTATCGTAATTTCTCAAATGTTGATGTTGGAAATGTCTTAGCAAATAAATCTGCAAGAGTAGCACTCAAACGGATCTATTGAGTATCTATCTCACCATTTTGTTGAAGATCATGTATGAAAAAAAGGTCAAAATGTATTTTGTTCTGTCTCCTTTGATGTATTCTCCCTTCAATTGAGCTATGCAAGCAGTATTATCTTCATACAATGTTGTTGGAGTCTCTCTTTTCAAAGAAAGGCTACATTATTACAAAATATGTTGAGTTATTGATCTCAATCATAGTACTCTCTGCTAGTTTCACTGATGACTATTATCTCTACATGATTTGAAGAAGTGACAGTTATTATTTGCTTCATTGAATGCCATGATATAGTTGTACCTCCGTATGTAAATAAATAGCTTATTTGAGATCAGTCTTTATGTGGTTTAGATACAATATTTTGCATCTGCATAACGAATCATTTTTACTTGGATGCATTAGAATAAAACAATCTCATATCAATTAGTTTTTTGAAGACATCTGAATATATGTTTAACACCATTTCAATGTCTTCTTACCGGAGAGAGTTGAATCTTTCTAATAAGCTTACTTTGCAAATACCCAATGATTTTTCCAAACAATGAAAAAATTATGAATTTACCTATATTCATTTTGGTGTTGTCCGAATTGCCTTGTCATATCACAAAAGGAAAGGCCAACCTGTTAATGCCCGCATTTCACTCCTCGATACCCGATACCAGGAGTACCAACATGCTAATATGGGTACAACTGAGGTCACCTTTAATGTTGGGATAGTTTTTGTCACGTTATTCCCAAACTTCAACATGTCCCTGAGTGATCTATATCTGACAGAGGCCTTGAAGATCCAAGTCCAAATACAGAGGAACTCCACAAGCTAAAGATGATACCCAAGCAAATCTTCACTATCAAATAGCTTGGTGAGTGCAAAACCATGCCATCGATCTTTTATTTTTGAATGGAAATAATGCTTTGCTACTATATGTAGACACCACCAACGGAACTACCACATGCACCCAAATATCGAGGAAAATACCAAAGGAAGAACTTGTCAAAATTCTTCCTGACTCATGGGTCACAAACTATGAACGGATAGGAGAACCTGTTTAACCTCTTCAATCCACTGAATCAATCTTTGTCAAAAAATAAGATAAAATCATTGCCGTTAGTTTTGAGCACTCTTATCTTAAAAGATCAAACAATAAAGCCTTTGCTCTTCAGATGTACCAACCTACATCCACTCCCATATCTGAAGATAACCCAGATGCATTCTCTTTGAACCTCTCAGTTGTTATGAGTGAACATGATTGGATAAAACAATTCAATCATGAAGGTCGTAGTGTATGGTGGTTCAAATGTCCCTTTATCGGGCACTGTCCGATTTCCAAGAATGTCTGAAGGATAAGATTGAATATGATGAGTTTCATGGGAAGAGAGCCAAGCATAAAAAGAAGAAAGGAAGATGCTCGGAAAAGAAATTTCGAAAATTATATGAAGATGGGGATCCATCTATTGGTTCCCTTAGCCGCCCTGAAAAATATGAATTCCTTGTTTCCTAAAAACCTCAAGATTGGAAAACTCTACCTACTCCAACCACAAAATCTCCCAAATCTCAAATCTTCATGATGAGTCCATCTAGCTCCATTCATACTCCTAAATTTCCCTCACAACAACCCTTTGAAAAAGATGGCGCGAGCTATGCACCAAAATCCCAAAAAAATATTGTGCTGCGAATTGGAGAGAAGCCACCAAAAAATGACATAGAGGCTACAATCAATTGGCAATCGAAAAATGCGATTTTCTAAAATAAAGTGTTGTCTAATATTGGCACTTCTCTCAAGAATGTTGCTCACACATAGAACAAGATGATGAGCAAGGTGGAAAGTGGAACAGACATCTTCTCAACATGTTGACCTTATCAGAGCCCTGGAATTGCGACTGACAAACGTGCAATATGAGATCTGTCCACCAGGTACCTCACTTTTTCACTTCTTTCAGCAGCAGCAAAAGGAGATGGCTCCTTCCTCCAAAAGGATGGGCTGGATCTGATACCACTAAGGCAACATAGGGCTTGGACATAGATGGAAAAGACTCACTCATAGCTAATCAACTGAGACATGGACCTTTTGAGCCACAAAAAACCTAGAGCCACTCTATAAAATCCTCCTTTTTCTCCATGTTGTCATAGACATACTCACCACCTAAATTGGACAGCTCTGGTACTACTTTCTCTTTCATTCCACATAAACCCGTGTCTTTTACCCAAAGATCCAAAAATGAGCCTGAATTTGACATTACAAAATGGTTTGGGAAAGGAAAGACTCTATTGCAGCACAAAAGCAGACTAAAAGAAAGAAGGAGGTTGGAGAAAGTTCTAAAGAGCCAGATCCAGAAAACTTGATGATCTGTTCATTAAAAAGAATCGATTTAATATATTTCTTATGTACCCATAGGTACTATATTGGATTTGAATGAAATTTCAGATCAATCTATATTTAGTAACTACCTTCATAATATTGTTTCTATCAAATACCACTATTTTTGGTTTTGACTCTTCCAAATCATTTCCGTAGGAGATCCGGACCCATTTTTTTCTGATCCTTTGAGAAAAAGATTCATTCTCTTCATAAAAATAGGTGGTAGAACTAATAAAGATTTCTTTTTCGATTCATCCCTGGCCTCATTCAATAATTCTTTTTGATCTAATCGATAGAAATTAATAGAAAAGGCAAATCTCTTATGATACACTAGATCCCGCTCGGTTATTGATAGAGTAAATAGATCTTCCATTTCTTGAAATCTCTCTTTTGATTCAAAATCATAGTGTAACATATGTCTTCCCCTATTTCGGTCATGGAATAGATGAAATAAATAAAAAAATACATTTTTGTTCAAGAATGAAATCTTATTGGAACTGTCCATATTCGATTCATCCTTCGAAACCATATCACATCTCGGATCTGATGAAATAGGATGAATTGAGATGGTATTTTGTAAATACGTAATTATCTTGAATATATTAATCATTTCTTTCTTTTTCGATCGTCTGGAAGGGACAAAAGAAAGATCTTGTTGTTGTTTCAACAATAGTGGACCTCTCAGTAGGATTCGAACCGAAATGAAGTTCTGATCATCTATCAGAGAAAAAGAACAAATAAATTTTGTAGGATTCCCAAGAAATTCTTTGATTTCTTCTGTAATAGATGATTAATCATCTACTTCTCACAGATCAAGAAAAAACACCCAAATACTAGTTGCAACAGATATGGAATAGAAAGTTTTTAGTTTTTTAAAGTTGTTTCGGACCTCTATGGCTTAGAAGAAGATGATAGCCTATCCATTATTGAAGAGACAATAGATAGTGATCCTACCGCAGAAGATTCAGAGATGAGTGAGAATCTCTCATTAAACTCCTCCAAGGAAGACAATCTACTGATATTCATGACCTGACCAAGAGAACCAGAAGTTTTTGAAGTAGATGACGATCAGGCGGGATGACAGATGATCTAATTCCAAAAAGAAGACCAAAACAACCAACACCAAAATTGGTTGGAATTGGATTCCATACTTCCATTCTTGATGATGCCAAAGTTTCAAAATAACCTCAAAGGATCCAAGACTTCTTTACTTGGATGGTGACAAAAAACTTGATAGAAAGAGAGAAGTATCTAATCCTATCAGAATTCACATCATGGTTCTCCGACATCCTTCGAGACTAGTGGAACTCACTAGGGATACATGATAAATATACTTTCCTCACGTCATAGGAATTTGCTTTCAACATCAGGATCCTATATGAAGCCTTTTGTGGAGATACTGGAAAAAGGCAAGAATGTTGGGAAGACAATTCTTTGAGATAAAATGTGTATCATTTGACAAAGATGTCATTGATGTTCACTTCGAGAAAATGGCGAAAATATACTTCGAAGTAGGAGGAGATGCCAATTTGAAGAAAGAGTTTGTCTCATCCTTTCCAAAGATGTTCGCAGGATGAACCATGACGATTGTCGAGGAAAAGTTTCAATCAATCACAATTCCCTAAGTCGGCTATATCAGGTAAGAGATTTTTCTAGCACTGGAAAATATTTACACAAAGAGATCTATTCTAAAATAGATCATGCATAATAATCTAGCCCTCAATAAATCCTACAGCAAAACTAACCTGATCACTGGGTCTAATTACTCTTGCCATGCCCCTAGAAGATGAAAAGGGTTCAAGAAATTCAAATGGCCATAGCCTTCAGGTGGAAAATCCAAATTCACTAGGTGAACAAAATACTTCAGGAGAAATGGTCCAGGCAAGTTCCAAAAAAATGGCAGATGTTTAATCTGCACCAAGATTGGACACTTTGCAAAGAATTGTCCTCAAGCTGGAAAATCTATCCAGCTTCTCACAGAGATAAAAGGGTATGCTGATGTCAAGGACAATGATCTCGAATAAGTACTCTCGCAAGAAGATGAACCATCAAAGGACACTCTTTTCTCCATGGATGTGTATGAGGAACATGGGCATGACCATTATCAGATTTTAGAGGTTGAGGAAGAAATCAACAGCATCATAAATATTCATCAAGTCCAACTAAATGCCTATCCATCCAAATGGGACAAGCCGATTCAGGTTATTGCCTTCATAG
Organism: Datura wrightii; assembly: GCA_035772735.1. NCBI lineage: Eukaryota > Viridiplantae > Streptophyta > Magnoliopsida > Solanales > Solanaceae > Datura > Datura wrightii. Next base: position 74,483,716 of record JASDFA010000007.1, on the reverse strand, counting down.
AAACTGGAGCAACATCCTCGGTGATGAATCCAGTCGTTCTTCTGATGATCAATGGGTTCCCATTTCAAGAACTTCAACCCTGCATCAAATGGGATTCTGACCACTAAGGTCATCACAAAACATCCAATCACCAATTGAATTCTTACCAGGGTTAAAGTTCAGGATTAAGCTGTTCGGATCAAATGTCCCAGGAAAAGACCTCATCATTGGGTTTGATATCTACAGATAACTCAAGGATCAACTCCACATCGGGGCTTATCGGATAGCATTCAAGAAGCAATTTAGGTCGTACTCAAAAGTGTCACGCCTATTCTAGATCATTGGGGACGAACAGATCAAGGAGATTGAACAACTGCTAGTGGAACATTCATGTGCAAAATCCAACAAGGAGTTTATGAAAAAGTGCATAAATAATTTATGGATGAATGAAGAGTTTTTCATCAAACTCTCATTCAAGAAGAATGAAAACATCAACCCAATCAAAGCAATCCACTCTAGCATAAATCCAGAACACCTTCAGCTGGCAAAGAAGGAGTGTGCAGATATAGTACCAATCTCTTAACCACTTTATATAAGATGATAAATTTCCTATTCCAAATAGACTCACCTTGTTTTCACACTTGGCCAAAGCTAGATATTTTTCCAAGTTTGACCTTAAATCTAAATTTTGGCAATTGGGGATACATCCTGAGAAAAGACTAAAGATAGGATTTTGCATTCCTGACTAACACTTCCAATGGAAAGTTATGTTGTTTGGATTGAAACCTCCAGCCTCTCTATTCCAAAAATCCATGATCAAAATCTTTCAGCCTATCTTCCATACTTCGCTAGTGTATATTGATGACATACTGCTATTCAGTGATACTTTGGAGGAACACTTCACCTTACTTCGTCATTTTCATGATATAGTAAGGAGAAATAGAGTCATGCTCTCCGCAATAAATGATGGTTCTTGTGCAAAAGGCGATTGATTTCTTGGGGATGCATTTCGGTAATAGAGCATACCGTCCAGGTCCACATGTTTTTCAGGAACTGCTCAAATTTTTGAACACCAATTTCACCATGAAGCAACTCCAACAATTCCTAGGTGTGATAAACTATGTTAGAGATTTTATTCCTAAAGTATCTACATGCATTTCTCCACTTACGAAGATGCTTAATAAAAATGCCTAAGTTTGGAGAAAGGAGCAAGGAGCAAGATGAAGCAGTCCAGAAGATTAAACAAGTGTCCTAATAAGTGAAAACTCTCCACATCCCATTATATAGAAATTAAATATTGCAAACTGACACCAGCAATGAATATTAGGTGCAATCCTTCTAGAGGAGTAAGATGGTTGTAGGAAAATACAAGGATATGCGAGTGGATAGTTCAAAGATGTAGAGCAACACTATCATTCCATATTCAAGGAAATTATTACTATGAAGAATGGAATTAAAAGGTTTAATTTCTTGTTAATTCACACTAAATTTATGATCGATATGGATATGAAGGCATTCCCAAAGATGATTCAGATAAATCAAAAGATACTTCCACATCTGCAGATTCTCAGATAGGTACAATGGTTCTCCCCTTACAAATTCCAAGTTAAGCACCTGAAGGGGAAAGATAATATCCTGGCAGACTTTCTGTCACACCCCGCCTTGGAGGGTATGACTGACACCTGGTGCCCTAGTAGGACCTGGACTGCTAACTGGTGAGCCTAGGCACGTCTGGTGCCTGGCTAGCTCTACCTCAGATTTCTGGAAACAAAGGGCTATATAACGGTTGTAAACACAGCCTCCGGCCAACGGGCCTATAGCCACCTGTACCTGAAAAATAGCTAACCAGAAACATACTACTGTAAGGGAACCTATGCGGGCCGGCAAGGCCACCATGCTGTATAGTTCTTTGTATCTTAACTTTAGCATGCTAGATAATTACGTGACCGATAAGGTCACCACTACTGACTGGTTATGGCCACACACGGCCAACAGGAACTGAAATGCTAACTAACTACAACAAACTGCACGGCCTCACACGACCGGCTCAACTGACCACAGGAAACTATATACAGACTGCAAGCCTCTAGGAATAACAATAGAAATGATCGGGACAGGGCCCCGACCTACCCGTACTGTACAAAAAGGAAAAGAGCTACACCTCTGGAAATCAGACTCCGGATGACAGGAGATGAATACTCAATAGCTAGCTGGAATCACGAGGGATCGCCTCCTCGTCTATGAGTACCTGCAGGCAAGTAATGCAGTGCCCCACTAGGCGTCAGTACCACTGGTACTGAGTATGCAAGGCAACTGAAATACGCAACTGAAATGAATAAGAACAGTAACATGACATATAAGCAGAAAGTAGCTGAGTCTATCTAGCTGAGGATAACTGGGGAGAGTTTATTTATTCTATAACTAAACTGAGCGTACCTAATGCCGTGTCGTCCTACTATCTATCAGTATCTAATAGCACATAGAGATATACATAATAATATACACAATACCTGACCGACCCCCATAAGCCGAAAGGTGCCAACCAACACACAATCTATTTACCCCTACCTGGGTCTAAACCAACCAAAAATAAGTCACTCCACTCATCTGATAACTGTGAGCTCCTCCTACCGGTCCCCTTGGGTACGTAGCTCAGGCCTTGGCCTCTGACAATAAACTGTGTCTGAGTCCGAAGACTCCTGCCTCTGGGCGCAAGTGCACACGGGGTAATCTGCTGCTGTATCTGTAACTGAAACTGCCCCTGGGTGCAAGCACGCAACAGGGTAATTTTATAAAAATCTGTATCTGAAACTGTCCCCGGCCACAAGTGCACATAGAGTAATCTGCCCCTGTAAATAGGGTAATCTGGCTCTGCATAGAGTAAACTGAACTGCCCCTGCAAGCAGGGTGATCTGGACCGTTTTATCATGGTGGTCAGCCATCATCGTCCTCTAGGCGGACGGCATCGCCCAGCTGGTGGCGGTATCTGAATCTGGTATCGACACAGCTATAACCCAGGGGCGGTGGGGATGCAAAGGGACACCCACATGCCATAGCAAGTCTCAACAAACAAATAGCACATATAAATAGCAAGCATGTATAACTGAAGAGACTATCTGAGATCTTAACTTCTTATTCTGATTTGTTTCTGTATTACACTGACTCTTTACTGATTGTTTTCTGAAATCTCTATTTAACTGTATGGCTAATCTGTAGCCAAGATACTGTCTGTCTGAATGGCTAATCTGTAGCCATATCTGTCTGTCTATCTGATCTTTCTTTATTGACTTTTATTATGAAAATCTGTTCCTTTTTATTCTACTACATGCTTGCTAATCACGTAATAGGCTATACTGAATCTGAAATACTAACTTGCCCTCAGGCGCATGCTTTTCTAACTTTTAGACTGGATACGATATAACAACGCAAACTAGGTTTACCGAACTTGCACAATACTTAATATTCAACTCCGGGAATTCTACTACGGAGTTTATTGTACTATACAAGGCTAAGACTACTAACTTGCCGAGGGGACTAGCTTTACATATCTTAGCCTCGAGTTATCCGACTGTCGGACGAGGCTCGGTCAATACTCCCGCTATTTCTACCAACTGCATTCATAAATATGTCAATTAATACTAAATATAGCTTTACCCTGAAGAACAACGTTGCTTTCGATATAATTATAGCCTAAACTTAGGCTTATCGAAAGACGGTCAAAAACTCGCTATTTTCCAGAAGTCCAGAAGGGAGAAGTATTCACTTCACAGCTAGGAGCACATAGACACTAGTTTGGAGCAATTCTACTTACCTTAGCTCGGTAGCTGGATGATTCGTCAGCCGTATTTCACGAAACTAAATCTGTAGGAATGCTCTCTGCTGCTAACTACCTCGGTATCTGAGGTTAATTTGGGTTTGGACTGCATTTGGCAGCATAATCAGACGAAATTATATTACCCTCTTCGTTCTTTTCGTTCTCTGGCTTTTTCCTCTCCGTTTTCTGGAAATTTTACGAGAATAAATGATTTAAAACCGAAGTGGGGCTTTATATACTTGGGCCTGGACAAGGCCAACGTGTCACGGAGCCAACGCGGAGGCTTCACCTCCGTGACACGCTGCCATCGCGGAGGGGCTCTGCCTCGGCTCCTCCCGCGATGGTTCAACAGGTTACTCGTCCGGTCTTTTCCCGGGCCTTTCTCTAGCACGTATGGCTTCCAAATATGCTTGACCAACGCACGAATAGGCCATCTAGGTACCGGAAATCCTACGGGGTATAACACTTTCTGTCCAAACCAGATGAATTTTCAAAAAGGTTTTTGCTAGAATGAACCAAGAACATGAAGGAACTAGGCGGCCAAATCATTATTATTACTAACCCACCAGGTCCCAGTTCATCCAGGATACCAAGTCATACACCGAACTTATTCAGTCAGTATGTAGACCTGTTTGATCCATCCATCCTAGCAGAATGACGGACTTTCTATGAGCTTCAAGTGTTTAGAAAATATAAAGGATCCATCCTTAAGCCATATGGGGTCAACCTAGGATACCTGTTTTATCATGTGTTCATACCACTTGTCAATGATTTTCCACAAGAGCTCTTATTGTTTTTTTGGTGCTTATGTCATTGTATTATATCCTTATGGAGTTCAAGTTCAACGTATTTAGAGATTTTGACAAGATTGAACTTGCTCTAAATATATTCCTATTGTGGTTTAGGCCATGAAAATATTGGGTTCAATATTTTAAAAATTCATGTAATGCAAAGGTGTTTATGTTACATCGGCCGATAAAGATAATTGACGGAAAAGTCCATGCTGAGCCAGAAATCTCATTTTGTTGGAAATTTTTGGTCACTATTTTGTCCTTGGAAGACGAAGATTATGAAGCACAAAGGTTTATCTTCCAGCAAAATAAGTGCATTCCAAAAGAAGTATGGCTAAAGGAATGGGTGCCATGGAACCACACTGATAAACATCCTCACTGGGAAAAAGTCCGACAAGCAGCAAAGGAATATCAAGTACCCTGAAATCACCAGAGATGAGATCACTCAAGCCATCACAAGGATAAGATTAAATGTTCCATCACAACGTTGTTAAAATATGGAGCATGCCATGGTAGGGACGTGCATCAGAAAATGTTATTTCACAAGATTGTTGAAGAGGAGCTTGGGAAATACGAGTTCCTTCGATGGAAAACATGACTTCCGATGGAATACAGATGAAGGATGCTCAAACCCACAATCAACACCTTCAAACGCTATCCCACCGAATAATGGTTGATGACGTGTGCATGATCTTGGAGGCTCACTCCCTCAGATTATCCGCCAAAATTTACTACCCATGTCAAGATAAAATTGATCCCACTTCACATGCTTCCCACATGCTGCTTAAGAGAGGAAAGAAAGCGGCCCCGCCATCACATGTCATCACATAGTTTTCCATATTAGGATGTTCACATATTTTCACATGATTAGGCTTAGGTGTCTCTTATTTTATTAGGTCCCTTCACATGTTATGATTCCCGTAAGTAGGTAAGTTGCTAGGATTATCTTGTAAAATAAGTGTGTCATGTTTATCTTGTAGTAGTAGTCTCCCAACTCCTATATAAAGGAGGCTAGATTGTATAGTGGAGAGAGGGAAGAAATTGTTTTGTAAAATTTCCTATGTGTAATAATATAAGTGCTTTCTAAATTCTCTCTTGTTCATATCTTCAAAAGGCATGGAATGGTTGATACTTAAAGTAATATAGGGCTACAACATATCAGGTAAGTTAGATTGTTATAAGTACAATAGTTTTTCAAGTTTATAATAGCTAAATTTATAGTAGAGTAAAAGTTTCCTCGAGTTGAGTAGCTTGGAAAGACGTCTGGGTGGATGTAGAAGCCAACCCATTTTTGTAGAAAAAATCTTTTATTTCTATGATGAAATCTACTATTCGACTGACTTGTCAAGCCGTCCTCCGGGATGTTGAAATCGAGTTTGTGCCAAGCCATCCTTCGGGATGTTGAAGCTTAGTCCTCTTCTGTAGAAAAACTATTGTGCTTGCAATCTTGTCGTCTTGCCCACCGTTTCCTCACCTTGTCTTTCCATGGTGGTCTGCCCCAATTGTACTGAGATATGAAGTTTCATAACCCATGAGCTCTTTATTATTTTCTTGATGTCGAAATAGATCTCTATTTATGTTAAGAGATCTCACAATTATTGAGGTACTAATGGATGTGATTTATCCATGTAAAATTACTTTAAAACTTTTTTAGTGTATGTTGATTAATGGATAAATATTTTACTTGTCAAATTGATTCAATCCAAAGAGCCCCATATTTGGATCATACCTTGGGCGAATGAAGGAGCACAAGATGGCCTAGAGAATGATGATAGCTAAGAGAGTAAAGAAAATGGCTACATGTGCAATTGGCCATTCTTAGATTTCAAAGAAAAGAAAAACCACGCAAACAAGTCTCTTACTCATTAAGGACATATTTGAAATAGTTTCTCTTTCCTTTAGTTAGTATAAATAGGTGTTCATTTAATTTCAAAGGTAGATTTTGATGATATGAGATTTTCGTGACTTTGAATTTGACATTTGTTTGAGTGTAGAGAGCTTATCTAGCTTTGAACTTTTTATTGTGTAGAAAGAAGGGTTGCAAGGGTAGATCATATCCTTTGAGGTCTTTCTATAACTAGGTGATAATTGATTTGTGAATTTGAGGTCCTTGTGCTTTCACGAGGATTGCTAATTTCAATAAATTTTATGTTTAGTTAGCTATATTTACTTTTTCTTGTATCATTTGGTATCTAGAGTTAGTATTAGCGTTGTTTTTACAATCCAAATTGTGAAATTTAGGTATTAAATCAAAAATCAAAAAATTCAAAAAAAATCCTGAATTTTTTTCCAAATTTCTTGTTGTTTTTTACACTAGAATTGTATTCTCTCATGTTTTTTGGGTCTAGATCTTAGATGTCTCTTGAAATTTAAGTTATGGACTTGATTCTACCATTGAAGACCTTGAAGACTTGAAGAAATTTGTATTTGGATCTTGTTGATTGAAAGTGATTTGGAGCTTAATTTTGATTGGGGTTTGTTCTCTCCATCAAGAGAAACATAATCCTAACTTTTGCGGTGATTTGGAGAAATTTTGGTCAAGGTTTTTTTTTCATATTCTTGAAGACCTTCATGTCTTCAAGAAAAAGACCCAAAGGTATATTTGATCGATCTTCTGTCTTTGATTTTTGTGAAAAATTGTTAGTGGGTCCACTTATGCAAAATATTACTTTAAAAGATCAAATTTGAAAAAAAAATCTGATTTGAAAAAAATTAAAAACATATATTTTCAATGGGATTGCCACGTCAATAACATCTGACACGCAGCTGCCAATCAACAGCCACCTCAGCACAGTCAACTCTAGTCAGTAGTAGCAGAAAAAAATTGAAATGCCATGGACGTCATGTCAGTGCTAGCAATACACCAACGCAGAGCCAAATCAACTTCAGTCAGGCCTCAGTGTAGTAATGCTCATAGAAATATTTCCCAATCGGCCATGCGCGCGTGAGCCCTAGTTTCTGAGGCTAAAACCTGCAGTTTCAACCCTTGTGTTAGGACTTTTTCACTCCAAAGTTTTTCTAAGTGTCCAAATGTCATAGTTCTTATTCCATACTCATTTTTCTTTCAATTTCTACACTAATTAACATCTAATTAATATTTTTAATTATTTGTTAATTAGTTCTTCATCATTTTTCATCTCATTAATTCCCAAACACTAGTTAACATCAAATAATTCATCCTACTTTTTGTTACTTAGTTGTTTTTAGTCCAAATATCTTTGTGCTTCTTATTCTACCATTTATCTTCTTATTAAAGTTGAAACTTCTTGATTCCATTCCGTTATCTTGGTCCTCCTTCATTGAGTCAAACAAGAATCCATTCTATACCTCAAGTAGAGATTGGACACTTGTAACTCAAAGGATTACACAAGCTACAATCCTTGATCGTGGTAATTGTGAGGCATATAAGGAGAGTATTCCTTGAGCAATTTTGAGTTTTTTTCACTAACACAATGCATTTGATTGCTTTGATTTTGTGGCTTCAATAGGTATGATGGCCAATCAAAAAAAGGATAATCGGGTACCTACCCGGAAACCCACTTTGAATGATGTGATAAACATGATCTCTTCATTATTTTCCCAACTTGGGCGGTTATATAACATGGATAATTATTTTGTGGACTTGATACATGAAACAGGGACTCTTTTTTTACTCCTTTCTATCACTACCATGGGCAAATAAGTAGAGTTCGTCATGATTCTTCTTCACCGATACTACCCCGGACTTTTAATAGGATGTTTATCCCACCTCCACCACTCCAACACCATCTTCTACCACTCCATTACCTAATAATATCTATCATATATTCTTCCATCATAACTACATATGCCTTTTTCTCCACCAAATACCCTCGCTCCCCCCCCCCCCCCTTCTTTCAATTGTTCGGCCACTTCCAACCTTTGGGTGGTGAATTTCATTAGGAGTTCCAAGAGGCATTTGATGATGTTGAAAATGATTATAACTACCAAATGGGTAGATCACACATAAATTTTCAAGTTTCTCACCGAGTAAGAAAAGGTCGACATGGTCCTATCCCTCAAATGGGTAGGCATAGGGGTGTTCATAGAAGTGATGGCTACTGTGGTGGGGTTATACTGATGAACTTGTCCAAAGTAATCAATTTGAGAAGCTCACTCCTCCACTTCCTCCAAAGGAAGGATGTACTTGTTCTCACTCTCTTAAATGCTTCAAATGTCAAGGCTTTGACCATAGAATGAATGAGTGTCCCAATAGGCGGGCGTTTTATTATGATAGTTGATGACTCTCCTTACTATAATAATTTGAATGACATTGAGGGGGTTGATATTGAGGATCCTCAAGATGAGGAGTGTGAGGAGGAGGTTGGAATTCCTTATGGATTAGCCAAGTAGGCCTTGGTAACTAGGGATATGCCTCAAAAAGGGGAGATCACTATTCTAATGTATGCAATGAAGCGAAATATGATAAGAGAGGCTATAGATGATCCTTCTTGCGAACTTCAAGGTATGATAGCTAAATTTAATACTTTAAATATTTTCAATGAATAAAGTATTAATGATAGCTTATCTTCTTGTTTGCTTAATGATTCTCATTCATGTTTTGATAATGTTGAGGATGATAGTGTACAACCACGAGTTGATCCTTTTGATAACCAAATAAATTCTTCTTGCAAGATTGATTTGTGTCCACCTAATTGCAGCACTTATATTTTGAATGCTAATACATTTTCATATGATTCTTTTGTTGATTGCCTTACTTTGAATGATGGCATTGATCTTTTTGAGAATGATATTGCATGCTTTGACTCTTTGTCTTCATTTGATTGTTCTCTCTTAAAGTATAATATTTTATTTAATGATAATGAGATCAGTTTAAATGTCGGGCATAGTGTTGTTCAATATGATAGTGTTGTCACTTTTATCCATGGATATAATTTGTACGATTACTTACTATAGGATGTTGATGATGAAAGTGATGGTTATGCTCTAATAGGTACTTTGTCTTTGAATGTCCCAAATGTTGATAATGTGCCTGATGATGTTTTCATATATAATGGTGCTCTTATATATGGGGACACTTTGAATGATGTTACCTTATCAGGCATCTTCCTTTATTATTTTTTTGCTTATGATGATACTCATGCTTGCACTGAGTGTTTGCTTTGTGAGAGAAGGATTTTATTGAGACAATTGGTTGTGGATTTGACCAAAATGAATGGATATCATTTTCTTTTGATTTCGATGACCATTTGAATGTATGTGTGTTGGTAGGCCTAGTTATGTTTGTGCTAAACCTCATTCTATGAGGTACTTTGTTGTTGTTTGTCTTCTGTATGCTTTGCAAGATTTAGTGTCATGACCCGAACATAGGCTTGGATCAAGACACGGGACAAAGAACCCCGAGAGGCTCCAAGTCGACCCATGGCATGAACATAATATCTAATACTCAACATAAATAAGCGAAAGTCTGCATACGTATCAAATTAATACAGAATCAAAATCTGACAAGTTGATTTCTATATAATATCTGAATAGCCTCTAACATAACTGATGAGCTAATGGGACAACATCCCCAACTAGCTTGACAAAAGTCTGTAACTGAAAGAACATAACTACATATAACTGAATGTCCTTGAAGGATAACGACTCACCAACATTGGCGGAGGGATGCGAACTCTGAGAATTGGCTAATGGCGGGGTTGAACCTGAATGTCTGAGCCTATATCATGAAACGATACAGCATAGAGCATGCGGTCAGTACTTGGAATGTACTGAGTATGCAAGGTAAGTAAAAATGGACAGTTAAAATACATAAGAGCTCATAAGAGTAGGACATCATTATCATAAAGTAAATATCATAATGTAAACATAAGGGCTAAAGGTATTCAAGCCATTCGTAAAACAGTCATAATCATAATCATAAGAGAAAACTTTATAGAACATAACTTGAGCCAAAGTAACATAACATAACCATGCATAAATCATGAGGAACAATGGGAGGACTCGTCATAACCAATGCCATAATGATAAAGCTTCCATGATGCCCCGACTATCTCACAGAAGTGGGCAGAGCCATCCCAGGCTTTCCAGGCAAGGGACATGCATAATGTGATATCACGGGGATCCAATTACATTAATATTTGTATATATACCTATGGTGGAACATAGTTTTAAGACCACGGGATTTACCTGAACGCCGAGTCTACTCGGTGCTAAACACTGCTCCCAAAAACATGCACATGAGGCTCATATCATAATCGTAAATCAGTCATGACGTTCATGGCTGCTTTCAACATAACATACTTGATCATACTTGAAATACATGATTTGCCATGAATAAGGGTCCATGAGTTGGCCAAGAGTCATAAATTCATAAATCACGAAGTCCATGCTTACTTGTAAAGCATGTAAATACTTGATATTCATAAATCTATGATGTTCAAGAATTCATAATATAAATCATAAATCATAATTTAGACTTGATAGGATCAAATCCATAATAGGATCATAACTTGACTCTTCATGAAGCATGCATCCTTGGGCATATTTCAATTAAATTTGAAATATAGATTTATAATAAAAAATAATTATAAAATTTGCCAATAGATCATAAAACATGATTTGATACATGAAGGAAATTGACCTATAGATAGTTCATAGAGAAAGTCACAATAATTGGGACAAACCCCATAGATTATGAAACATCAATCTAGAATTGAGATTTCATGGAATTGAGAAGAATTTAGAGCATGAGAGTGAAAGGAACTCTCATTCATAGCCTCACATACCTGGGTAAGTTGATATTACACTCTTCCTTGAATGCCCAAAGGAAATTGAAGAAGAATTGATGGATATTAGCCCTGATCACCCCTAGGAACCTTCTAGTTTGGAATGCATGGAGAGGAGTGATTTAGAATGAGCTAAAACCTCTTAAAACAATCCTAACTAAGCTTAACATGACATAGTTTAGGCCTTAGGAACTTAGGAATTACGAAAAAGTCCAAAATAAATTCGCGGGGAAAAATACAATGCCAGTTCCAACAGGGGACTGGACGATTTGTCCTCAACACCATGACTCGTGGTCTACTGCTCGTGGCCAACACTAAAATCATGTTTCTGAGGGTCACCACGAGGGACACCATGACTTGTGGTGTACCCAACGACTCGTGGTGACCAAGTCATGCCTAACACTGCCCAAATTTTCCACTTCATGCCAACCTCTGGCCACGAGTGACTTGAGGACTCGTGGCCTCGATCGTGGTCAACCCCAAATCCAAAAATCCATCCAAGTCTAGCCTCCTCCCCACGAGTCACTTAACGACTCGTGGTGCACCTCACGGGTCACTGGATGACTCGTCCTGTGACTTGGTGCAGAAAATCCTGTTTTGTCCATTTCAACCCTCGGGTCTGATCTTAGGACTTTGGGGTATTACAATATCTTCCCCTTGGCAACATTCGTCCTCAAATGTGAATAATCATATTGAAAAGCTGAGAAATGCAACTGTCATATCAAATACTGAACATTTAAAGCTGAAAACTGATGGAGTGACTGACTCCAGAATGAAATACATGACCGAATTGTATTTCATGAATCACACATACATACTTTGACATGAAAAAAACTGGAGCAAATGAACTGAACATGAAACTGAATAGAGTACAAGGGAGGAAACTTATACCTCAAGCTGAAACTGAGTCGAAAGGGAATAGATGTGGGTATTTAGCCATTATATCTGCTTCGGCTTCCCACATAGCTCCCTCAACATGCTAGTTCCTCCACAAAACCTTGAATGAGGGTACTTATTTGTTACTTAGATTCTGAACCTTATGATCAAGTATTTCCACCGGAACCTCCTCATAGCTAAGACTATCCTTCACACCAACGCTCTCCATTGGGATAACCAGAGCTGGATCACCCAAACACTTCTTTAAGAGCGACACATGGAAAACTGGATGAACCGAAGCTAATTATGAGGGAAACTCCAACTCACAAGCTATCTTGCCAACCCGTCTCACAATTTGGCATGGGCTAACATAATTGGGACTGAGTTTCCCTTTCTTTCCAAACCTCATCACTCCCTTCATGGGAGATATCTTCTGAAACACCCAATTATCAACTTCAAACTCTAGTTCTCTCCTCCTCATATCCTCGTACGACTTTTGACTACTCTGAGTTATTTTCAACCATTCCTTTTTGAGCTGAATCTTTTCCATCGCCTCATGAACCGAATCTGGACCTATCAATATAGCTTCACCGACCTCAAACCAACCAATAGGTGATCTACACCTCTACCGATAAAGAGCCTCAAACAGAGCCATCTCAATGCTGGAATAGTAACTATTGTTATATGCAAATTCAATGAGAGGCAAATGATCATCCCAACTATCCTTGAAGTCAACCGCACACGCTCCCAACATATCCTCTAGAGTCTGAATGGTTCCCTCGGCCTGACCATCTATTTGCGGGTGAAATATTGTGCTAAGCTTGACTTGAGTACCAAGTCCCTTATGAAATGATCTCCAAAACTGAGTACCTCTATCTGATATAATAGACAAGGTCACTCCATGCAATCGAACTAACTCTCGCATGTATAACTTATCATAATACTACGCTGATTCGATAGTTTTGACTGGTATAAAATGAGCTGCCTTAGTCAACCTGTCTACAACCACCCAAATAGAGTCATACTGTCGGCGAGTATGAGGCAACCCTGTCATGAAGTCCATATTGATTTCCTTCCACTTCCAAGTAGGAATGATAATGTATTGAAGCACACCTCTAGGTCTTTGATGCTCAACCTTCACCTGTTGACAATTTGGATACTTAGCCACAAACTCTGCTATATCCTTCTTCATGCCATTCCACAATTAGACTTCTCGTAGGTCACAATACATCTTGGCGGCGCCCAAATGAATAGAATATCTAGAACCATGAGATTCATGCAACATCTGCTCCCTTAAGTCACCAGCATCCGGCACACACAAATGACCCTAATATCTAGCTCACCATCTCCCCCTTTAGATTTCGAACAGCTTCCTTCAACTTTACCAAAATAGGATCCTCACCCTGCCTAGCCTTAATATCGGTCACTAAAGATGATTCTGATCTACTCTGAACAATGACACCACCATCTGTCGAGTCAACAAGATGAACTCCTAGTCGTGCAAGTCGATGCACATCCTTCACTAACTCTTTTCTTTCATCATCTACATGAGATACACTCTCCATAGAAAGCCTGCTAAGAGCGTCTGCCACCACATTGGCCTTGCCTGGATGATAAGGGACACTCATATCATAATCCTTAAGAAGCTCCAACCACCTTCTCTGGCGTTGATTTAGATCCTTCTGGGTGAACATGTACTGTAGGCTTTTGTGGTCCGTAAACACATCCACTTGGACCCCGTACAGATAGTGTCTCCAAATCTTCAAGGAAAATACTACCGCCACCAACTCAAGTCGTGAGTTGATAGTTCTTTTCCTGGATTTTCAGCTGCCTGGAAGCATAGGCTAAAACTTTACCCTGCTGCATTAATACACAACCAAGGCCGATCCTTGAGGCATCATAATATACCACAAACCCATCGGTACCCTCAGGTAGGGTAAACACCAGTGCTGAGGTGAGTCGAGTTTTCAACTCTTCGATGCTCTTCTCATAAGCCTCCGACCATTGAAACTTCACTTTCTTCTGGGTCAACTTAGTCAACAGTGCTGCAATGGATGAAAATCCTTCAACAAACATTCGATAGTAACTAGCTAAACCCAAGAAACTCCTAATATTCTAAGGATTGACTGGTCTAGGCCAAATCTTCACCACTTCTATCTTTTGAGAATCCACATGTACACCTTCACTTGACACCATATGGCCCAAAAATGCTACTGAGTCTAGCCAAAACTCGCACTTGCTGAACTTAGCATATAACCGGCAATCCTTCAGAGTCTGTAGCACCACCCTCAAATGAACGACATGATCCTCCTTACTCCGAGAGTATATGAGAATATCATCTATGAACACAATCACGAACATATCCAAATATGGCTTGAACACCCTGTTCATCTAGTCCATAAAAGCTGTAGGAGCATTCTTTAGTCCAAAATTCATAACTACAAACTCATAGTGACTATACCGAGTCCTACAGGATGTCTTTGGGATGTCACTCTCTCTAACTCTGAGCTGATGATATCCGGATCTGAGGTTTATCTTTGAGAAGCACTTAGCACCCTGAAGCTGGTCAAACAAATCATCAATCCTGGGGAGAGGATCATGTTCTTGATTATATGCACATCCGAAGGAAACCATCCTTCTTTCGAACAAAGAGCACTAAGCACCCCACGAAGATTTGCTAGATCTGATGAAACCCTTGTCTAAGAGATCCTTCAACTGCTCCTTCAACTCCTTTAGCTCAACTGGAGTCATTCTATAAGGAGGAATAGGTATAGGCTGTGTATCAAGAAAGGGGTCAATAACAAAGTCAATCTCCCGCTTGGGAGGAATTACCGGTAAATCTTCTGGAAATAATTTCGGATACTCACGCACTACGAGAACTAATTAGATAGTCATGATATTGGACGTAGCATACTTAAACCTAACTAAATGGTACATACAACCCTTAGAAATCATTTTCTGGCCTTAAAATAAAAAATGAAACGACCTATAGACACAATTGAACTACCCTTCCACTCTAGGACTGACTCACCCGAAAATTAGGTCTCTACAACTTGGGTTCTACAATTTATTGAGGCATAACATGCATGTATCCAATCCATTCAAAAGATAACATCAAAATCTGTCATGGCTAGCTCTACTAAATCTTCTGAGGTGACTTTCTGAAGAATAGTGACAGGGCAATTTTTGTATACCCGTCGGGCTATAACTGAATCACCAACTAGGGTAATGACTAGGAAGAGTTTTGATAGGATTTTGGGACTGACTTTGAATCTACTGGGAACATAAGGCATCACAAAAGATAAAGTATCCCTGGATCTAACAATGTATATACATCAAAGTGAAATACCGTAACATACCGGTGACCACATCTTGTGAAGTCTCATGTTACTGTCGGGATGCAACAGCATAAAACTTGTTCTAGCGCTGGCCACCACCTGCACTAGTAGATGCACCCTATTGGGCTGGGGCTGCTGCGGAACTGGTTGCCTGAGCATGGCCCCTACTATCACCCTGTCTAGCCAAGGGGAACTCCTGGCACATGTGGCCACACCTACCATACCCAAAATAGATATTTGATCCCATCAAGCACTCTCCTATGTGATTAGTTCCACACTTCCCGCAAGCCGGAAAGGTACGCTCTATCTGCATGCTCCTCTGACCTCTCAAACCTGAGGCTCTGCTCCTCTAATCACCTCGTGGTTCGGATGGTGCATTGGCCGATGATGGCGCTGGAGCTAATGACCACTAATGAGACTACTGGCGATGTTCGCCTCTCGACCTTTGCTGAGAGAACCCATAATTATCTGTCCTGGCCTTCTTGGCCTCTCTCTCTCTCTCTCTCAGGTGTACCACCTCGATCTGTTGGGCATACAAAACCAACCAAGGAAAATCAATGTCTTGATGAATCATAGCGGTCCTACAATCCTTGTCCAGGTAATCCACTACTCCGTGTACAAACTTGCTCACCCACGTACTCTGATCAGCCACTAGCTCTGGTGCATACTTGGAAAAATGAGTGAATTACAAAGCATACTCCTGAATTGTCATGTTACCCTGCCTTAGGTTCACAAACTCAGTTGCTTTAATCTCCTTCATCTCACAAGGGAAGAACTGATCCAGAAATGCAGAATGGAACTCATCCCAACCAATGGGTCCTGCTCCAACTGTCCTGCTATCCTTTCATTGCCTGAACCAAATATACGCAACCCCTTTCAACTAATACGAGGAAATTTACACACTCCTCCCCGGTCACCCCCATGATCTGGGTGATCTTCAGTACTTCATCAATAAACTCATGTAGATCCTCGTCCACCTTCGATCTAAGGAACTCCGGAGGGTTCATCCCCAGAAAATGTTAAGACTCTCGTCGCAGTCACATTCCCATTATGAGGGACATGCACTATTGCCTGTTGGTTGACTTGAGCGGTCAAAGCCTGAGCTAGCATCTGTATGGTTGCTGTGAAATCTGCGTGAGCAACCTGCTCGGGTACATGATCCTCGGGGGTTGATGGGGCCTATTGGTGCCCATCCCTATTGCCATTCTTGTGGTTATTTCCATTTCTGTTTCTTCTTTCGTTAACTCGGCAATGAGGCATGATTCTGCAAAAGCATATAGCACGAGTTAGAAGGATAGAGAGACATTTCATCTCACGACATAGACCATGAAGAAGGGAACATTTCCGAAAACATTTTGTAGCCTCTTCGTCATAAGTGTGGCGCACTTCAACCCATGAAAAAGACTCTACTTAACGTGGCTTTCAGATACCCTAGGACACTTCAAAAGCTAATGCTCTGATACCAAGTTTGTCACGACCTGAACATAGGCTCGGATAGAGACACAGGACAAAGACCCATGGCATGAACATGATATCTTAAACTCAACATAAATAAGCGGAAGTCTGCATACATATCAAGTTAATACCAAATCAAAATCTGACAAGTTTATTTCTATATAATATCTGAATAGCCTCTAACATAACTGATGAGCTGATGGGACAACATCCCCAACTAGTTTGACAAAAGTCTGTAACTAAAAGAACATAACTATAGACAACTGAATGTCTCGAAGGATGAGGACTCACCAATACTAGCGGAGGGATGTGAACTCTAAGAATCGGCCAATGGCGGGGCTTAACCTGAATGTTAGACCCTATATCATTAAACGATACAACATAGAGTATGCGGTCAGTACTTGAAATGTACTGTATGCAAGGGAAGTAAAAACGGACAGTTAAAATACATAAGAGTTCATAAGAGTAGGACAATATGATCATAAAGTAAATATCATAATGTAAACACAAGGGCTTAAGATTTTTAAACCAATCATAATCATAATCATAAGAGAAAATATTATAAAACATAACTTGAGCCAAAGTAACATAACATAACCATACAAAAATCATGAGGAACAATGGGAGGACTTGTCATAACCGACACCATCATGGTAGAGCTAACATGATGCCCCAACTATCTCGCTCAAGTGGGCAGAGCCGTCCCAGACTTGCCAGGCAAGGGACGTGCATAATGTGATATCACGGGGATCCAATAACATTAACATTTGTATATATACCTATGGTGGCACGTAGTTCTGAGACCACGGGATTTACCTGAACGCCGGGTCTACTCGGTGCTAGACACTACTCCCAAAAACATGCACATGAGGCTCATATCATAATTATAAATCATTCATGAAGTTCATGGAAACTTTCAACATAACATACTTGATCATACTTGAAATACACGATTTTCCATAAATAAGGGCCCATGAGTTGGCCAAGGGTCATAAATTCATAATCATGAAGTCCATGCTTACTTGTAAAACATGTAAATACTTTATATTCATAAATCCATGATGAATTCTTGAAGAGAATTCGTAACATAGTAAATCATAATTTAGACTTGATAGGATCAAATTCATAATAGGATCATAACTTGACTCTTCATGAAGCATGCATCCTTGGGCGTAATTCAACTAAATTTGATGTAATACCTTGTAAGTGCCTAAGATTAGACCCAGAATTTAAAAAGGAGAATTTGCAGAATTTGGGAAAAATCCCATAGGATGGGTCACCTAACGGGTCATTGGTAAAACCAATGGTCCATGGTGAGCACCCATGATGAGGTATGTCTGGGTGGCAGTGGGAAGTAACGGGTCAAGAAATGACTCATTATTGGATACAACGAGTCATTGTTTGGAGTCATGGTGGGAACTGGTCCTCAGCCTAAGAGAGAGTAAAGGTCATGGGACGACCCATTGTTAGGAGCCACGGGTCATGGTCACTAGTCGTGGGAAGGAAATTAAAAATCTCCATTCAATGTAACGAAAGGAAACCACGACTTGTTGGAGGAAAGAACGAGTCGTGGTGTGGCTCGTGGGAAGGATTGGTACAGGTCATGAAGGGGGAAACAATGAATGACTTAACGACTCGTTGTCTAAAGGGACGACTCATCCTATCCAGTCGTGGGATCGAATCTGAGAAGATGACACTTGGCAGTGGATACGACGGATGGATACCACGAGTCGTGATATCCATTAATGATCCGTTAGTCCAGTCGTGGCTACCACCAGTACAGAAATTTCAAGAATTTCATTAAGGGAATTTTTGTCATTCCTACGCTCTAAGGACCTAAACTACATTGTTTTAAGTTATTTTCTGAGTGTATATAAGATAGGTTAAGTCCTTCTAACCTATTTAAACCCATGCAAGCAAGAGTGATAGTCTAGAGAGGTGATCAAGGCAAATCCTTCAAGGTTCTCTTCAATTTCTTCTTGGGCATTCAAGGGAGTGTAAGAATCAGCCATAAACAGATATGTAGGGTTATGAGTGGGTGTTTTCGTTCATACCTATGCCCAATTTCTCCTAAATCATGAAGTTTTGTTCAAAAATCTTATGGGGTTTTATCTTAAATCGTGTGGAATTCTAATGATCCATCTGTCGGTCATTACTTCTCATGACTTATATCATATTTTATGAATTATGACCAAATTTTACAACTAATTCGATTATAAATTTATAAATTTTAATTTCTAATAAATTAATCCTAATTTTGCATATTCTATGATGAATTGAGTTATTATCTTTACCTCTATTGTTGATATTCATAAACCCATCATGATTTATGAGTTATAATATGGATTTATTCAAATGCCCATTATGAATTTATGGTTTAAAAAGCCTTATAATTAGGAATTTATTTATACATCTTTCAAGTTATATTTTTTTTTAAAATTCTATTAGTTTCATAATAATATATACATACATTTTGTCAATTAAACAATTTTTATTTTTAAAATATAATTTTACTTAATTTTTATAAATTATTTATAATTAATTCATAACAACAATATTTATATAATTTTATCGTGAATTATGCTATTATGTTATCTATTTACTAAATCATATTATTATATAAGTGGGAAGCCCCTAAGTTGAAAGTTAGATTACCATTTTGCCTCTCCACTAAATTAAAATTTAATTAATATATAATTAAATATTAATATTTTATCATATCATATCATATTATATATTTATTACTATATAAGTGGAAAACCAAAAAGTGAAAAGTTAAAATAAAATAACTAAATAAATAATAATGATGATAATAAATAAATATAAATAATAAATAATAATAAATAATAATAATAATAGTAATTATTATTATTATTATTATACTATACCAAAAGTGAAAAACTCTTATCTGAAAAGTTGAATTACCATTTTGCCCCTGTATTAAATTAAAATATAATATATATATATATATATATATATATATAATTTCAATAAAAAGAAATGGATAAAGTCATTCATTGAACAGAGTGAATGAGGATGATTGTTTCATCTGCCAGTAATTATTGTAGGTTACACTTTTATATTTTTTTTATTACTATGTCATATACTACTTTTTCATCTTCTAAGCTTCTACCGGTTATAATAGTATTTATACACAATCCATAGATATGTACCATTAAGCAGACTCAATATGAAAAATATATGTCTTTATGTCATGATCATACTTTACACTTTTTAATAGGTGCTATGAAGTTGTTGCATTCTTTCTTATTCTTTTTGATAGTTTTTCAAATATTTTCTGATTTAACTTCTTATTTTCTTGTTTTTGGCATTTTGGGTTTGTATAAAATTTCCATAAACTTGATAGAAGCAGCCTCAAACCTGCAGATTAAATTCTCTTGGTGCGTGGCTTATATTTATGCTCGTCATAATAACTTGTATTTTATTTAATTCTTGCACTTTTCTGCATAAATGTTGAAAAAATCTAGTTTTTCATTTTATTTAGGTGATTTTGTCATGCTTTATACTTAATCGTCATCAAAGCATGATTTGTAAACTAAGGTAACCAAAACGCCAGTTCAATCATTTTGAATTTACACTTATGACAACTATATATTTAATTATCTAATGTGGATATACACGTGTCGACAAACTAGTTATATATAAGTATAATACTTTTATTAATTTAGTAGTAGCTAATTCATTTTTTCTCCAATTTATTAAAAATCTAGCCACTTTCTATCTAATTGATACCAATTTTAGCTATTTTGACTCAAATTCTGGCCACTTTTTAATTTCCAATCCAACTCAATTTAATTCCTAATCCATGACCTCTCTGTAACCCATTTAATGACCCGTGACCCGTCCTATTTTTCAACTCTTCATCATAGCCGTTGGATTAATCTAATCTAAGGGATACGATTAAACCCTACATTATTTTTTAATTTTCCATTCACCTAAACTAAACTCCCCACTCTCATTTTTCCTCACCACGCCGCCCCTACTCCATTCGTCTCCAGAAGGCGACTACCACGAACAGAAACGCCACGCAAATCAGCCCTCCGCCACCGCATAGATCTCCCTACTCTCCTCTCCTCTTTCCTTCACCATTACCTCAACCTCTGTTTTCTGATTCTCGGCAAAACCAACCACCACCGCAGCTGTCTCACCATCCGCTCCGGTCAGCTCCACCGGTGTACCACTACAGCAGCCGCACAATACCCCCCTAAGCCTCTCCCTCTTCGTCTTCTCCCGGCGAAACACAGCTAGACCACGCCGGCCATCACCCTCGTTCTTCTCCTCCTCTCAGCTCTCCGTCGTGCCACCAACTTTAATCGACAAGCGACGAACTAGACAGTCCCTATAATCTCTTATCCATCCGGCAGAAACAATTTCAAGAAAGAGGACAATGCCAGACCTCCGTGCTTCGAGGAAGTTTGAAATCAACCACATCACACCCAAACTTGAGGACAAATTTAAGACAGATTATCATGGGTCTGTCTATGGTTGGCTTACCTCCTAATTTTTCACCTCTCCATAATTAATTTCTTGTTTTTCTTATACTCCATTTGAATTTTGTTTAGCCTCACGGACTAATTTTATTTATTCAACAATTACGATAGCTTTAGTTTATTATTTGATATAACTTCAAAGCCTTGACACTCTTGCCTTGGTATTCAAATATGTTGGTGATATCTACATTTATTTTACTGATTATGGGATAATTTGCATCTTGTTTGCTTTAATAAATTATATGTTAAGTAGGATAATATGAGATCTTTATCTTTGTATGTCTATCCTTGCACAAATATGACAGTTTTAAAATTATTTTATCTTGGTAAACATCGACTAATATTACTAGGTGATTCGACCACCAATAGTTAAAGAAAAGTCTTTCGTTTTTTCCGCTTTTCAATGATTGAATGGTTTGGTTAGTTGGTCGTTTATGGTAAGCTTTGAGTAAATTATTTTCCTTTTCCAGTTACTTTTTTATTGTGACATCTTATATATGGCAATTTGAGATTTTGTGCTTATTAAAATTCTGTGGTTATGGGATAGCCTTGAAATTGGTCAAAATTTGAGCCCTTTGAATGATTTACTTTATCAAGTGGATTATTTCAATTAAGGAAAAAATTCTCATAATTCACTCTTCCCTTTTCTTTGTTAATTAAGACTGTTGTAGTACAAAGCTATTTGAGGTAAATTTCATTAAAGGATCTTCCATGATTATGTTTGATAGCTTTAGTACTCGAATATTTTGGTATGTTTTTATGATCTTCTCTAATTGATTCTACTTATCCTATCCAAAGAAAGTTATATATGTGTGGTTATGGTAAGTATTAATTAGTTTACAATTAATTAATTTTTCCTTCCTAATTAAGAAAAATCTATCTGGTTAATTACTCTCATTCCTTCAAATGTTTAGTACCTGACTAATTATAATAAAGTCTGACTTGATTCTGTTAACTAAAATATTATCTTTGTGATGTGGTTTTCTTAAGTGTGAACTATTTGATTATGAAAAATATTTATTTGGTTACCCTCTTGTTAATTAAGGAAGTTCCTTTAATTTATTATGCTGAATGATTTTCCTTCTCTCAACTCTCTTTATTAATTTTGTTATATAAGGGTGCATCTTCTCCTTTTCCAATGAATCGGAGTCTCTTCTAATCCAAGTTCTATCACTCCGCCATTACGAATTTTTAGCAAATAAAACAAAAACACTCTTGCTCTCTTGGAAAGAGGAATGGTCTTCCTCTCTTTTCATAATTCTCACTGTTGAAGTTTTATGGAGTTTTCATATTAAATCACATACTTCTCTATCGGTTAGTCCATTTAACTACATAACTTTCATTTGTTTTAGTTTGATCATCTAGATTATAACATGATTCATGTTTGATATATAATTTGATTTATTCACCATTTTCTTTATGTCTATACGAAAAGCATCAAACTTTGAGTTATATTCATAATAGCAATACTCCTGCTTTTACCTATATACATAATTTTGTGGGGGGGGGAGGGGGGAGGGGGGGCTTGCTCTTGTGTTTGTTTAGTTTGTCAAACAGGTATCCATTGACTTTTTTTGGAATGAATCATAGAGTCGCTAGGGATATATAAGACAATATTATGATGGAGCGATTTGTAGTTTTATTTCCTCTCTTTCTTTTCTATTTAAATTATTTCTGTATGTAATAACATTTGTATCAACATTAATAATAGTAAAAAAGGAGATGTCAAAGGGGTTTGGGATTTATGTGCTAATTGTTTAATTTTTTTTTTATACAACTTTCCATAAGCTTGCATTTTTTATTTATTTACCCAAATTATTATCCGTATTTTTTCCTCTTCTCTGCTTGAACTGGATTTGTTTTATTTTATTTTTATTAATTACATAAATACTGTCCCTTAACCTATAGTTATTGGAAAAGTAAAGGAATTACGAGGTCTAATTCCGCAACATTTAATTGAGCCTGCCCATCTCTTGAAAATAATATCAACCCAAGATTTTCAAAGAGTGTGTGGTTATATATAAATATATTATGTGCTTATATATACAATTTAAATCTTTGCTTAGAACAAATATATTTCTATTATTATTATTATTATTATATGTTCAACTTAAGACCGACCTCCAATCAATTTGTTGTTAAGGTTGAGGATCACGATTCATAATATCGTGTTGTCATCCCGACAAAGCAACAAATATTTTTTATATTTTAAAAATTCTCATATTTTGTTTTACAATCTATATACATTCTAGATTTTTGACGATTGATTTTAATTGGTAATGTCTCTCTTTTATTTTTGTTTTAGGCCGTTAGAATTTTTATCTAAATTTTAAGTTGTAAAATTTAAAAAATAATATGTTATATATTTGTTAATATTGTTTTAATATTTTTTTCTCATTGCTTGTCTAAACACTTTAGCTTCTTTAATTAATTAATAAGTTGCGAATTAAGCTCCTCTATCACTTAAATTTTATATTAATTAGTGAATTAATATGATCTATATTGAGATATTTATTTATTTTAAAAATAAATTTTTATATGTATAATTAGAAAAATAGCTTAATTGTTATTTCATCACATGGTGCATGACTTGATTTATGTCTAATTTATTTATGTTGTAATAAAATAATCGATTTAATTATCTAATGTAATTTATAAATTTTTGAATGTTATCTTTCTGTTTTGATAAGTTTGCATGTCTAAAATCTCTTATCACTTAGGTTTATTTTAACTATGAACTAATTCATGCTTGAGTTTTTATTTGGATTGAAATAAGTCTTATGCGTTTGTTTAGTTTTCGCATTAATTACTAATGACCTAATTTATATTTAACTTATTTATTTTAAAATAAGATTTCATTTGCCTAATCAGATAGTTAAGTTAGTTTTAATAAATTAATGGACTTTTTTGACACTTAGTATTTTCCCTATATATCAATGAATCTAGAAGGGACTCACATTTGTGGACCTCGAAAGGTGCCTAACACCTTCCTTTTGAGGTAAGTTGAACATTTACCCAATCTCTGGTGGCATAGGTTAATTAAACAGGATTTTCTGTGTAATTAGTTTAGTCTGGTGCCCTAACGCACCTTAATTCGTTAGGTGGTAACTCTTCTTTTAATTTATCCTTCAAGAATTCTCACATGTCGAGTTTTGCTTTTCGTGAGAAAAATGGGTGCGACAAAGCCTTCTCGCGAATGAGATACTTCAACCCAGCCTAAACCATCACAAATGGGACACCTCTATCATAAACGCAAAACACTACCCAAACCCAGCCTACAAACCCCTTTCTTCACAAACGCGGCCGACTTATTGCAAATGCTAAAACAAAAGCAACTCCTTCTTTGCAAATGTGGTTCCTTCATCGTGATTATGTATAAGGAAACCAGCTACATCAGCCAACGTTGAAACTCCAAATAAGCACTCGAAACTCATCTGAGACCCTTAGGACACAAACCAATAGTGCAAACCACTTCTAAAACAAATTCCAAACTTGTTAAAATTATCAAATCACTGATTTGAGGTCGCCTTGACTAAATGTTGATCATGATTAACTCAAAATTTTTAAATGAACTAGAATCTCAACTAATAATCTAAATCACTTTTGAGCACCTCCAAAGCCGTGAAAAATTCTCGAGAAAGTTAAAAATCACCCTCTAGACCTAATGGAACTGTCAAAACTCTAAATTCGACCTCTTAACTCAAAATATTGAGTTTGGTCAAATTCTTTAATTCCAAACATCGAATGCTAGAATTTCTTCTCTGAAACACATTCAATCACCTTAAAATTGTGTCACACATCTCCTACAAGTCGTAAATGGCAAAAGAAATTTATGGGGGAAGATCAAATATGAAATAAAAAGTCTAAAGTACAAAATGACCATACGGATCGTTATAATGTGGCATGTAAGAAGACAATCTCAACTAACATACAAGCACACTAATAGAGGCATGCGTTAAGGATAAACATAGAATGAAATAAACTCTCCTAACCTAGAGAATAAAGGAAGAAAGATAAACGTCACAACTTCTATAAATTGATCTGCAATTATAACTCTACTTCCACACCAACTTGGACTCCACATTGACATCAACACTATCAATATTGTCTATTATTTGAGGCAGCTATTAGGTCATATAACATGAAAATACAAAATATGTCCCTCGAAAGTGAAATCCTACATACGCTAGAATTAGGTGCCAGTCATTCTAAAGAACCACATAGCAGGACCTGGTCCTTCACTTGATAATAACCATCCCAATAACCTCTCCACATTTGTTAATCATCAAAATCACAATTCAACAGTTCCTCCATAAAACTCCAACTAAGGGAAGCTTTTTGACCTTGTTGAGTTGTCAGAAATTACTTAGATCTCTGAGTTTATATTTAAAATTATATAATATTTTGATCATTCATAAACATTATACAAGTGACAAACTCTGTACAAAGAATATAGACAAATAAGTACAAACATCAGGTCCTTAGTATATCTCTAAAGGAACTAGTGAAGTTGGCGACACTACAGGAGAACTGCTCAGAGAACTTGTTTTTTTATACGAAACTGGAGATTGTTTGGCTGATGGAAGAAAAAGCTAATTCACACACACACAAAATGAAATCTTGGAGAATTGTAACTAGCCTCAGCTTAATTCTACAAGAATCACGAGTTCAGATATGGAAATATTACCATAAATGAACACATGAAATTAGTCTGAAATTAGGAGAAGAAGATGTTGTGCGATGAGTTTGGTCCAAGTCAAACCAGAATTAATTTTTTGAGAAGTTTTGAACCAAGTCTTGATCGGATTGGGATGTTCACAAGTGACTATTCTACTTCTATATAAGGCATTGATTGAATATCATGAAAGTTGATCATCCACAAGAGAGACTATGAATTAGAGCAAAGTCCATACGAGAGAGTCTCGAGAAAGAAGAGTCAATTTTTACAATAAGAGAACTCATTCCTATCAAGTTTTTTCTTTATTGTTTTTCAGTTGTAACTGTTAAATTTCTTGGTTCAAAAACAAGATCTTGATTATATTCTTATTTAATTGTAGTAGATGCTATTTTGTATTGTAAAGGTACTTCATTGACTAGGTAGAGCCATTGAAGAGTTGGAGAATAAATAACAATTAGGGAAAATTATTGAGGGTAGAGGCAGAGACTACGAGAGATAGTTCCTTAGGTGAACAAAAGAGTTGTAACCTTAAATTGCTCATGTAATAGTGAAGAATTGAAAAAAATCCTATAGGAGATAGGTCGTGATTTTTGTCTCTCTTAAGCAAGAAGTTTTTCACGTAAAAATTCTTGTATTGATTTATTTTTTTGTCCTTTTCCTTTTTGAAGATTGTTGAAAGCACTCAGTTCTAGATAGTAGGGTGCAGAAAACTATAAGACCTCAACCTGAATACTTACCTATCCAAAATAAATGATAGGATTTCCTCTTACAATAAATCTTTGTCCAAATGGACTGTACTAGCTGGTATGATGTGAGATTCATCTTGGATATATTGTTAAAGCATCGATTCATGAAAAATTTGAATGCACCGCCTAACTCGGAAGGCAAAGTAAGCTTGTAAGAAACTCCCCCAACCCGCTCCAAGATCTCAATGGCCCAATGAAACTCAATCTCAACTCCCTTTTCTTCCTGAACTTCATTACACCTCTTATCTTTGTGTGTCCTTGTATGGCTGGTTCCTACTCTAAGCTGTCTAAAGTCGCCTTCGAATCATTTTAGCCTTTTTCAAGGTCTTTCACACCAACTTTGAGCTCAAAACTTGTGTTTCACCCGATTCAAACCAGCCAATGAGAGAATGATACCGGCAATCATATAATGTCTCAAATGGGATCATTTTGAATGTTGGACTAATAATTATTGTTTATACCAAACTAGCTGACAATCACCTCCTAAGTCAGTGGCATATGCTCTCGGCATATCTAGCTGACCTCGAAGGACAATTTAGGCAAACTTAGGACAATGTATGAAAATGATTAAGAAAGCTATACTTGAGGAAGGTTAAGAATAAATATTCTATATTATATTAAAAGTATAAAGATCCTTAAAAATATTGATTGAACTCTTTGTCCTTCATTAATAGGTTCTACATAGATAAAATTATTATTTATTATTTTTTTTAAAAAAATTATTATTTAATTTTTCTAAAATTTAAAAATTGTCGTACCGTCACAAACCCTAAAAATTATCTACCATAGATTCCCTTTGAAAAAATTGTCTAGCCTACAATATTTTACATAAAATTTAAAACTTGTATCTCCTAAATTACCCAAAAAAAACCTATAAATTTTACCTGAAATTTAAACTACCATAAAAAATTTTTATAAAATTTTGCCTTAATTTTAAACTACCCTAAAACTTTTTACCTTTTTTTTTCTTCCGTAAATTTTCCTTAAAAAAATATCCTATAACATTTTACCTTAAATTTAAATTACCCTACATTTTTTAACCTAAAAATTAAAATTTGTCTTCCGTAAATTTTCCTAAAAAAAAAGATTGCCTAAAATATTGTTATAATTCTTTTTAGTTATGAATTTTTTCACTTCTTTAAAAAAATTTATAATTGCATAATTTTATTCATGGAAATATTCTTCATCAACTACTTTGTCTCAAAGTCTTTTTAACTTTGTATGTTTTCAAATTTTCTTCGTCTTAAATCAGTCTTTTAATTTCGTGTTATTGATTTGAAGAATACAATATTAATTATTGCGTCAACTCAAATTGCTTATATTCAAGACAATTTAACTTAAATTATCTCCTTTAAAATTTGCATAAAAGTTTTGCTTATTTTGATGAATTTTCTTTGAGTTATATCACTAGATATTTTCATAATATATGAATATCAGGAAAGTTTTCAATATTAAAATTCATGTTGATTCTGATTCAGTCTGATTTTTATATTAGGTATGTTGCTTTTGGTAAGAATTTTTTTTGGAGGGGGTGAGGAGGGAGCGTCATATTGGTGCTTCTCAAAATACTTTAATTATATATCTTTCCTTCTATTTTGCAGAAAATATGATGTAAAGGTCTTTAACTATTAATTCAGGGGTGGAGCTACAGCTACCCAAGGGTGGTCAATGGAACACTTCGTCGGAAAATTATATTAAATATATAAGTTAAACTTTGTTGTTATGTGATATATGGATAATGTTGAACACCCTTGGCACAATTAGGGCTGACGGCGTGATGGTAAAGGGTGTTCAATTATAGGACAGAGGTTCTAGGTTTGAAACTGTGCACAGAGCTCGAAACATAATTTTTTTAATTTTGTACTTGAAGAGCTAATAATTTTTCTCAAGAATAGAAATCTTGCTAGTTGCTAGCAAATAACATAATTATATTTTATTTTGTACTGAAAGAGCTAATAATTTTTCTCAAGAATAGGAATCTTGCTAGCAAAAAAAGTAGTTAAAATTTTATGTAGAAGTTTCATTTTTTTATTATACATAATAGAAGCATCAAGATGTGCAATTGAGATATTGTTTAAAATATTAATAAAAATTTAAATTGTAAAATAATTTTAAATCCAAACAAAGATCAATAAACTATTGTTAATTTTTTCTTTGGTTGTGTAATCTGTATTCAATGCAAATCTAGATTCACTAGGTCATTCAATCAATATTTTACTTTGTACAACTACCCGTGTATTTTCATTAATAAAAAGCAACTAAAATATAAAATTTCTTGATTGTTTGTATTTAAAAGTTGGGATTGTTTATTGTAAAATGGCTTGTTGGAATCATTCATGACAAACTCATTAGGTTGAAATAGATGTTAGAATCGTTCATAAGAGAACCTTCTCTTGAAAGAATTACTTCTTCAAATCTTGAATACCCTTGATAAATATTCTGGCTACACCACTGTATTAAGTTTTTAATTAAAATAAATTCATTCCTAAAATATTTATTCGAATATATTAGAATAGATACTTCATTATTTTAATATTCTTGTGGTTTAGCAAAGGAAGGTTAATGTATGTACCTAAACAAGAGACTTATGTGACATGTGGAGTATGAACTAAACTGTGAATTGATAAAAATTGCATTGCTTACAGGTATTTATTTCTCTTTTGTGCAGATTTCATAGATCTTAATTTCTTTATTCTTACAAATAAGTTAAATAACATGTTAAAATAATATAATTTTCAAAGGTACTATATGTCGCAACTTTTAGGCTACTAGATATTTTATGCTTTAAATTTTTATGCATATGCTTTAAGCTTATAACCCCCCTCCCTCGTATCAAAATATTTGTCACTTTTCGCTTCTCGAGTTTCAAACTATGTGAATTTTGATCATTCTTTAAGAAACCCTTTTTCACTACATTGATATGAAAAGCATTGCAATTTTACAGTATTTTTTGTATAACTTTTAATTTCTAAATTTTAACTTTAAAATATTTAATTAATCTAATTCAATATAATTATAAAACTTTATTAAATTGACTCTCAAAAAGAGAAAAAATAACACATATTTTGAGATGGAGATAGTATTATTTTTTAAACCTAGAAGAAAAATTTTAAGGGTTTGGAGGCTCACTATATATTGTAGACCGTCATTAGAGGAAAATAATTTCAATAAAATTTATGTCACGTAAATTTTACATAGGCCAAAGCTTATAAAGATGTGTTTCTACTGATGATCATGGATTCATAATGAGGATAATTACTTGCATTATCATGTGTATATTAAGGTTATATAAAAAAAAAATTTAATTAATAGTAATTTATTAGATTGGTTCTTTGAAAAAAAGTTAATAAAATAGGAGATATTTTATTTGTCATTAAGGAGATATATTTATTTAGGCACTTAATAAGAAAAAAAGGGTCTCAAAATAATAGACATGTTAAACTAATAAATTGAAATATACATTGTGCCAGAATATCTCGAATAATAAAAAAAAAAAGTTTTGGATTTATGTCTGAACCTCAATGGAAGCATTATTCCTTTTTACTTAAATTGTAGAGTAGTAGAATGTTATAGCCCAAACATGAGATAATGTTTTCTCCAATCAACATTAAACTGTGATTTATGATAATAGTGTGCTGGCTATAAAAGTATTTCAAGATCGAACAAAATTAAAAATGAGATACTTCGTAATAAATTTGAATTTGTCACAAAATATTAACCCGATATAATTTAATATTGGTCTGTGACTATATTTAACAAAATTATCCTTTGTTATTTTAAAAAAAATTTATCATTTATATATGGAAAGAAATCTAAATTTGAAGAATTAATTAAGTTATCGTTGTAAAAAAAAAATAAACACTTTTAAATCTAAAATATATTGGAAGAAGTCTAAATTATAGGAAGATAATTAAATATCTATTTTTAATATTAGGAGAATAGTTAATAACCAAAAAGGAGTCGTGGGTACATGAGTCTTTATTTATAGTTTTTCTATTTCTTTCTTTCATTTAATTTTCTTGTTTTACTAAATTAATAAAACTATAAGTATTAATTATATAATAAAAATAAGAATTCTTAAATCTAATATGAGATCTTGTGCATGAATATTTCCTATTTTGTTTTGGGCAGTATTTTTTTTTAATTTAAAAAATTATTATGTTATATAGTTTAAATAAAGAAGGATTTAATACATATTATTTAGTTAATGTTAAAATTTTAAGTATTAGAAGAATATTAAAATAATAATTAAACTTAGTTGATTTTAAAGTTCTATATTAGAAATCTTATTTATTAACTCTGTCTAGCTTTATTTCATAGTCTTCTTCATCATTTTTGTTATAAACTTTAATATAATCTCTAATTTTATATATTTTTTTGTAACTGTATTTTACTGATTAATGCAATACACACATGCAACATACGTATGTTAAAACTAGTACTTTCTTAAATACTTTAGAAAAGTTTTGATTCTTTAAATTTGTCAAAAGTGGTGACTTTTGGCATTTTATTTGACATGAACTCAAATTTGAAGGTGCAATTTCTATATTTTATACTTTTTTTTATTTATTTATTTCTAGAATCGAGTGCATCTTTATAAGGTGCAATTCATGTTACTTTTTATTTATTTTTGGTGCCTGATGCAATTTTTGATGTTGTAGTTTCTGATATTTAACAGGACTTTTCTAATATTTGTAATTAAATTCTCTTTTTCACAATTTTTTTAAAATTCAACAGCCAGAATGTGTGTGTATATATATATATATATATATGTATGTATGTATGTATGGCATATTTTAAAGACCTTCATTCTTATTTTTCTTGCTCTTTATTTTTTGAGTATTTTTTTATTTTAAAAATTAAATTTTTAACTTATTTATTTAATTAATTCATTTAATGTTATCACACACATTAATTAGTCACCATTTCCATTTATTTTTTTCTTATTTTTTTGAGCATTTTCTTCATTTTCAATAATTAACAGATTTATTTATTTTCTTAAAAAAATTTCTTTAATTAATTATTTTTCTTTCATTTTCTATTAAAAATGCAAAAGTCATATCATACCAAAAAAAAATTAAAGAGCCATTACTTTTAATTATTTTTGCCTAAAAGAATTCAATGGCCCCAATTGTTATTAGTATTAAATTAGCTATTATTTCATTCCAAAGAGAACTCAATGGTCACATTTTTAATGTATATATGAACGTTTTTGTTAGTCATTTTCTATTATTGGAAAAAGTGAATTTTGTTTGAGAAAAATATTATCTTTCTCATATTTTCTTTCAATTGAGTTTTAAAGTATAATGAATAACTTTATTATGTTATTTACCTTTTCAATTATTTAGATTATATGATGCTATTTTTGCTTATATATAATACAAAGTTAAGATGTAGGTTGAAATTTGATCTACAAATTATATATAGGCAAAATGTTACACTTTCATAGTGACGTCATTGGATTTTCGAAGATCAGTAAATTTCTCTCTTTTTCACATATTTTTAGTATTTTAGAACTATCGGTTCTTCTTTATTATTGTTGATACCCAATTTTGACCTCGCTACGCCCTTATATGCCGCTTACATGTACATATTTTATTTACCTTTTTACGCAAAAATTCGACTTGTATTTAAATTTATAAATAATCAATTACCATAATATTGCAATAATTATTTCAAATTACATATATATGTACATGTTAATTTTAATTTTTTTATTAAATAATTTTGTCATGTATAATATATTTAGTATTAATATGCGCCGTTATTGTGAAATGTATATTTTACTTAATCTTTATGAACTACTTACATAATTTTACAAATTTTACAAGTTTATTTGAATTTATAAATTATTTATGTTGATAATAAAGTTTGCATAATTTTCGATAAGTTAATTTTATTTTTTGTAGTCATAAAATTATTTATAAATATAATAATTTAATTACATAATTTACATAAGTCTACTAAGATTGGATTTATTTATTAATAATAATATTTATATGAATTTTTTTATAATTTAAACTATTTTATCATCTATTTATTAAATTATCTACAAGTGTAGTATATTTATTAATTTAATAGCAGCTAAATTCAATCTCAGCAAATTTATTTAAATTCTAGCCATTTTCTATTCAATTTCATTCAGTTTGTTTAAAGTTTAGCCACTTTCTGCTTAAATTATGTCAATTTTAGACTATTTTCCACTATTTTGGCTATTATTTAAATTCAATTCTAGCCTAAATTAATTTCTAACACATGATCCTACCCACGACCCATGGATATACCCATAAACTGACCCATCTTCCTTAAAATTAATCTCATCCGTCTATTCATTTTGATCATATGGCTGATGATTAACCCTACTATTACCATATTTATACTCATCCCGCCAAAACCTAAAACATTTTCCATTTTCTTCCTTCTCTCCACAAAAAACCCTAGCCGCCCCTATCCCCTCACTCCTTCTCCTCCCACTTCCGGCCAGATCTGCTAGGCCACCAGCCCCTGTGTCGCCTCGGCCCTCTCCCTCTTCTCTCCTCTCCATCGCCTTCACCACCACCCGCAACTCACCCTCGCCAAAACAACAGTCACCACTCTCCCCTACTGTTTAATTTTCCCCGACCAGCGCGCCCCATGGGACCACCAATCCCCCAAACACAACAACACCCTCCTCCCTCTCTCAACCGTCGCACACCACTACCTCCCACTGGACGGCCACCAGACCTCCCTTCCTTTCTCACCGTTCTCTTCTCCCTATATCCGTTAACATCGGTGGAACCAGTTTTCATCGCCACCACACTCTCCCTTCTCCCTCTCGTAGTCCGCCGAAAACGCACCCAGATCCACCGTCTACCTCACCTCCACCGAAACTCGCTCCTCTCTTTTTTCCCCCTTCGTTCTTCCGCCTCGTCTCCTCTCTCAGCCCTCCACCGCCAATTTCGGCGAAACCAGCTACCTCTAGACCTCACCAGTGCCACACCCAGCACGTCGACTTTCCACTCTTAATCTTTCTTCTCTCCAGAGAACAACCGCTAGTCTCGTTTCCTTTTGAGGTCCGAGGCTTCGATTGGTCTTATGACAGATTCTTACAAACCCATCTCTGTATGGCTAGTAATATTTGATTACTATTAGTTTGTTCCATCCTCTGATTCTTTGCACGTTGAAGTCTCATATCTGAGATTCGCGCAAACTGGTTATTGATATTTTGCTTGTCTTCTTCTTCTTATTGCTTCTTGATACGGGATTTCTCATATGTGAAAGCCCTATCTGTGTGTGTGTATATCACCATCTTTTATTCTCTCTTGCTGTCTGTTTGATATTTTGATATTACTCGGCAAACTTATACGCTTTGTCTTATTGTGTTTGAACCCTCATTTCTTGAACTTGAATTCAGAAGAGCTTTGTTATTATTATTCAATTCCTATTCACTTTTGTGTTTATAAATCATGTTCTAACACTAAACTCTGTTGTATCTGATTTAGTTTCGATTATCGTATTCTTTTTTTTGGTAAACTGGAAAAAATCTGTTTTTATGATGCCATATCAAAGAATGAATACATGATAATGTTTTGCTCCACTACTTTGTTGGATTCCTGATCCTGGACAACCTATTACTTGTCAAATATGAAAATGAGAATACTTTGATAGTACATGTTAATTTAAAATCTATGTGACAACTTTGTACTTGTTTATCTATGGTAATTTTGGTTTACCTTACCTATCGATATTCGTCAAGTTTTAAAGAAAAACAGTTTACTCTTACACCTTTATTTTAAATTCTTCCCTTAATAAAGACAGCCTTAATATTTGTTTAAGTTTTAATACATTTTGACATATCTAGTTATATTATTCGAATTTTCTGAATATTCTCATTCCCTTCCTTTTCCTAAACTTACGTAATAATTCTGTTATTTGGTTAGTATATAAGTGCTCTTGATTTGTTTGCTGCCCTAATTAAGAAAAAGAATTCCTTTGATTGATTCTTTTGATTATCAATTCCCTCTTATCCTTTGATTAGTTTCATACCGAATCAGTTAGTTCTATTGTGGGAAATCTTGATTAATGCATTTCTTTGCATATTCTGTTAAAGGATTAATTTATGTAACTTATTCATTCATTTATTTATCTAAGCATATGTTTTCCTTTCTGAAAATGGATTTAGATTCTATTAATTATAGTAAGAGGGAATTTACTTCCCACATAACCATCCATTAAGGAAAGGATCTTATAATTTATTTTCCTTTCCTTATTTTTCCTTGATTAATTCTCCAATTATTTTCTTCCCCTTTTATGCTTTAATTGACCGTTGGCTCTCTCTACTATAAAAGTAACCTTCTTTATTTTCATTAAAGGAGGGAGACAGTCATAGAAACAAAAGTGTTTTTTTTACTTCTAAAATACTGCTATGTTCCTCTCAAAGTTTTAATTTTTTTACCCCGCCTCCGCACGAGCACTGCTCGGGATCCACGAGGTCCTTGTGATCTTGACATGTAGAGGTTCGGGTCTCAATTGTTGGGAAAAATCTTTCTACAACTGCGGTTTTGCTTTATCCTGGTTAGTTTATCACTTTATAATACACACTTGCATCATGTTACGATAAATCTGAACTCTTTTAAATATTTTGTGGTCTCAATATATGTGATTGAATCTTCATAATTCAAATATTTCTGTGTCAGTATTTTGTAAAAATTAAATAACTTGTTGCTTATGGGTTCAAAAATACATGTTTGTGCGTGCATACTTGTTGTTTTACTTCTTGTTTAACAGGTTTGAATGGCTGCCCATGTCGAGAGGATTTTTAAATTTTATTGTAAATTAGTAATAATTATTTCCTGTATTATTGTGTTGTATCAATTTATTATTTTATTTTATTTTATTTTATTTTATTTCAATTTGTAATAACTGTAAAAAACTTTAATAATAGTGAAAAGGGGTTCTATGGGGGGCGGGGATTGCATGTTTCTCCTTTACTAGTTTTTATTGCTAATATCACCTAGAAATCATGCCCATAGGAATAATATATATTAGAAATCATGCTTATCGGAACCTAAGTAATTTAACTCGTAATATCTTGGATTTAAATCTTAGAAGCCCTGTTTATAGGAATAACAAAGACAATTATTTTGATAGAATCATACCTATAGAAATTTATTTCATGCGAGTATATGGTAACATTTAGAGATCATGTTGTAGTATGTTTTATTTGTCATTTTTCCTTGTTTGAATTATTTTTCTCCACATGATTAATTTCTCTCCTTTTGCTTTTATTTATTTTTATGAACTGTCATCCTATTTTTAATTCCCTACCTTTATATCTTTTCTTGAATATTCACATGCACACACTTGATAACACTTGCGTAGTTTTACGGCCGTTCATTTTTAAAACACCCCCCGAGAAATGTCTCATGATTTGGTCGATCAGCGGTGCGTCGACGGTCATGAGTTTTCTCACTCTCAAGTTGTCCGCTTGAGGGAACCGTGTCTAAATCTATTTCTATTCTTAGATCTTGACTATGTATCCTTTTACTAAGCAATACGCATCATCTCAAATCTCGAAAATGCGACGTCCAAGGCACGTCAAAGATTTAGAGAACTTACCTTGTATCTCGAGGTCTTTTTACAATCTCGGAAAAATTGCCTTCTTTATTTATGTGAATTTTGAGTACATATGTCTAATTGGATTTGTTATTATTTTAAGTTAATTTGTTTCTTTCTGTGTAAATCCTTTTCCTTATTACCTCTATTTGCTTTCTTATTTAAATTATTCCCCCTTATTCCCTTTATTTGTTTCCTTATTTAGATTATTTATTACATGTTTAATTTCCTTTCTTATCTCCTTGTATGTTTCTTGTTTAATGTTATTATTTAACATTAATCCTTTCTAACTCTTTCTTGATATAACCTATGACGTGTTTATTTATTTTTATTGCTTTATAAAATTTTATTGCTCTTCTTAACTTTTATTGTCTTATCGGTTTTTTATTTATGTGCTGATTATTATTGCTTGACTTGCCATTCCGTTCATACTTTCCCACTTGGGAATCTCTCACTTTCACACACTGTACACGCAAGTTGTGTTTTGCACTTCTCTAAAATCCTTTCAAAACTCATTTACAGAATTGATATATAAATGGGTGAATGGATGGTTTTACTGTCATGTGACCACGCGCCTTTTCACATAAGAATTTTTTAGTCCGCCTACCCAATTCTTAAAAACTGATAAGTAATGCGTTGCATTATTTCCTAGGAAGTTTCAATACCCTTGGTGTATTGAGACCACTAGTTTAACTTTGCCAAAGTCCAAAGAGATTTACAATCTCAAAATAGACATTATCATATTTATTTGCATTTTTATTTTGAGAAATCAATATGTCTAAAATGTAGACCATTTACTCCTTGGGTGGGAAGGGTAAACTAACTTTTCATTATGCAGGTTGATAAGTACCAATCCGCGTCATATAAGCAAAGAAGAGGTCGAAGATGGAAGAGCATTTCCATTTAGACTATAGATTTTTTTTTGTAATCTTCATTTTTCATAATATCTTATTATGTAAATGAAGAAATAATTTATTTATCATTTTATGTATTTGGAATTTTAATGGAGCAAATGGAATGACATATTATGGCATATTTGACTTTCAAAATGCGCTAGGCCTACCTATGGTACAAAAGAGGCCCCCAAATTAGAAAGACGTATTAATGTGTTAATATGTTTCTTTCCTTTAATCTTTATCTACAACATGTCATGATTGAGTTTCTTTACTAATTTTATTTTTCTGTTTATTGTTTATCTTGATTATACCCCTTCCTAAGGTTGATTTGTGCATAACCGTCCGTCATACCTTTCTTGTTGTCGATTCACCAAAGCAAGAGGGAAATGAACGACAGTAATAGTTCAGCAGTTAGAATTGACGCGGCTACTCCAAAAGATTTCGCAGAGAGTTCAAAAAGGAGGCATCCACCTGAATGTAATGATTTAATTGTAAGGATGGAGAAAAAGATTTTAGAATTTCAAGGCGAATTATCTCGAGCTCGTAATACAACCAATCCATAGATACCCCTAGAAACTTCGTTAGAACAACATGCTGAGATTCATACTTCTACCAAGCCTCACGTCACTTTCACATGTCTTCCTCCAACATCCCATCAAGCCTCATATCCTCAAAACAATCTTTGTCATGCCTACTCACTTCCTCAAAATCATATACAACATTCGCATAATGTTTATGCAACCCCTTCAAATCAAGCCACACCACAAAAACCGCCCACCATGTTTCATTACTTACCGCCTACAGTTACATCCAACACGTCTTACGCTCCGAGAGATCATACCCTAAACCCCATTTATATCGAGACTGCTCCGGCCACTCATCACTTAGGAGAATTTGGACTCTCTGAGAAAGACAGTTTGATACAATCTATGGCTGAGGAACTCAAGAAGATGAACAACCGATTACAAAATATTGAAGGGGCCAACAGGATAGAAGGCCTAAGTTATGAAGATTTATGCATACATCCTGACGTCGAGCTACCGGCGGGATACAAACCTCCGAAGTTTGAAGTGTTCAACGGCACTGGTGATCCGAAAGCCCACTCGAGGATATATTGCGACAAGTTGATTGGAGTAGGGAGAGATGAAAAAATTCGAATGAAGTTATTTATGAGAAGTTTGGCTGGGGATGCCCTAAGTTGGTACGTCGAGCAAAATCCAAGAAAATGGATTAATTGGACTGATATGGCTACAACTTTCGTAGAGCGGTTCGGTTTCAATATAGAGAATGCACCAAATTTGCACTACATTCAGAATTTGAAAAAAAAGCCCACAGAGACATTTAGGGAATATGCAACCCGTTGGAGGTCCGAGGCTGCCAAAGTGCGACCTCCAATGGAAGAAGTTCAAATGAAGGACATATTTATGCGGAGTCTGGACCCGCAAGTGCATGATAGATCGATGCTAGTTAGTGAGAAGAACTTCGCCGAGCTCATCAAGTTAGGCAAAAAGATTGAGAACAGTATCAAGAACGGTACCATTATCGATTGGGGAGCATTACAAGTAGCCAGTAAAACCTTGAAATCTAGTAGGACCATTGAGAACAAGAACGGGAAAGAGGTGAATGTCGTATCACCTATAGAAGGAACGAAAACTCTGTGGGGATACCAAGCACCTCCACTTCAATACCAATTGCCTCCACTTCAATATCAATTTCCTACATACCATCACTCAATGTCGTTCTACAATCCTGCTACCTATCATGCTCAACCTGCACATTTTCAGCCTCCTCCACCTGCACTCCAAATGCCATCAGTTTGTCAAAATCCACCGATTCAACAATCTCGCAAGCCCGCGAGACGCCGAGCAAGTTCATCTAAGCAGTATACTCCTTTGGGTGAGCCTATAATCCAATTGTATGAGCGACTAAAGATTGCCGGCTATATCACTCCAAGTCCCGCAATAGTGATGGATACCCATGCGAAATGGCTCGATCATGATAAGATTTGCGACTATCATTCAGGGATGAGAGGACACACCGCAGAAGAGTGTCGAGCTTTGAAAGACAAGATTCAAGCACTAATTGATGCTAAAGTGATCCACCCGAAATGAAGCCTGTTGAAGTCGGAACCTACCCTCGATTTGATTTATTCCTTTATTCGAAAACCTTTCATTTCTTGTAATCTGAACTATGTTGGACCTGATTCCCGTTTAAGAGGGATACGTAAGCATCCCTTTGGGACTCGGTCTATATATTAATAAAATTTCCTTTCTCTTTTTCTTTACCAACTGGGGCAGAATTTTTGAGAGGACCTCAATAATTCACAACTTTGCATCATTTGCAACATAAGTCTACGCCATATTCTACACTGGGGCAGGAATTTTGAGAAGGATCTCAAAATTTCAGCAATGATCAGTCAAACCAAGGAATCGATTCCCAAAAGGACATCTATGGAAAGACGTAACTTTCAGTCTGATCATCAAGCTCATGAGATCGGGATAGAAACGGACAAATAAAGGCACAAATCAGCCTTCCCCCTTTTAATCTTATGATTTTTTTTGAGCACAGGAATAACAGGTACCAAATTTGCAATCATACTATATGGATCTTCGAAGGTATTCATTATCAACTACAAAGATAAACTACTTGAAGTTTGTCCATGAACGGGGTTAAGCACTACCCTCTTAGTAAGTTACTCAAAGATGAACGCTGTTTATTTGAAGCTATGTATTAATACTTTGATTCCTGAACGGGTTAAGCACTACCCTAAATATTTCTTTTAAGGGCTAAGCATTGTCCTACGGGTTAAGCACTACCCTAAATATTTCTTTTAATAGATAAGCATTGTCCTACGGGTTAAATACTACCCTAAATATTTCTTTTAAGGGCTAAGCATTGTCCTACGGGTTAAGCACTACCCTAAATTTTTCTTTTAAGGGCTAAGCATTGTCCTACGGGATAAGCACTACCCTAAATATTTCTTTTAAGGGCTAAGCATTGTCCTATGGGTTAAACACTACCCTAAATATTTCTTTAAGGACTAAGCATTGTCCTATGGGTTAAGCACTACCCTCTGATTTTTAAAGGCTAAACATTGCCTCCTAAATTTCGATCGGATTAAACGCTTTCATCCGAGCTAATTGTTAATTTTGTGAAATATTATCTCATGTTTATTGGCTAATCACTTTTATCCAGTATTTTAGAGTTGCAGGCTACTCAAGTTGCTCCTGTGCTATCGAATCAAGCTACTATCATGCTCTTATGTTAATTTCAAACTTTCAAGCTACTTTCGAGTTATTTTCCTTCAAACTACTGTTTTACTACTTTTGAGCTACTATTATCATGCTATTTTCGTTCTTTGATTTCTGGATGGGTTAAGCATTACCCTCCGATATTTTAAGGGCTAAGCGTTGTCCTATGGGTTAAGCATTACCCTCCAATATTTTAAGGGCTAAGCGTTGTCCTATGGGTTAAGCACTACCCTCAATGTTTAAAGTGAAACACTGCCTTCTAATTTTGATCGGGTTAAGCACTACCCTCTTAAATTTATTTGAGTTGTTCGTTACTTTTGCAAAATGGCATTCTATGCTTATCGACTGATCTTTTTATCCAATATTTTAAAAGCTTGCACGGCTACTATTGCATTATTCTTGCGACATTAAATTAAGCTACTACTATGATACTTTCGAGTTTTCAAGCTACTTTCAAGCTCCTATCACATTTTTAAAGTCGTTATTTTACTTTTGAGCTACTATTATTGTGCTACGTTCTTTTGATTTCTGGATGGGTTAAGCGTCACCCTCCCAAATTTTAAAGGCTAAGCATGGTCCTACTATTTCGACGTTGTTCGGGTTAAGCACTACCCTCTCAAAAATTCTCCAAGCTACGCTTTTATTTTCACAAAATTTATTCTCAATAGTTTCTTCTCATCCATCATTTATTTATCTATATAGCTATTTTCAAACTCTACTATTTTTCACCGCGCTTATAAGAACTTTTTGTTTTCCTTTACTTGTAATCTTTTACGTTTCCAATTAGTTGTCATTCCGATATTACTGTATTTTGATATGAAAGAACTAATTTTGTCTATCTCTCTCATCTCTCTATTCTCATCATTTCCTACTCTTTTCGTTCCTTATTCAAATCTTGCATTATCAATTTTCTTTAGAGATCTTGTACATCCCTAAATTTAGAACTACACACGGCCTGATTCTCATGAAACCTGAGATATATAGGCGACTTGAAACTGAAGTCTCGGCCGCGATATCTTCATAACTCTATTTCCTTTTATTTGGCCCCACCGGAAATTTTTCCTTCGGTCGGACAAAATTGGCTACTAGGTCAACGTTCTTTGCTCAACAATTCATTTTTCATTCCCGAGCAAAGAAGGGGCAATTGTTGACACCCAATTTTGACCTCCCTACGCCCTTATATGCTGCTTACATGTATATATTTTATTTACCTTTTTACGCAAATATTCAACTTGTATTTAAATTTATAAATAATCAATTACCATAATATTGCAATAATTATTTCAAATTACATATATATGTACATGTTAATTTTAGTTTTTTTTATTAAATAATTTTGTCATGTATAATATATTTAGTATTAATATGCGCCGTTATTGTGAAAATGTATATTTTACTTAATCTTTATGAACTACTTACATAATTTTACTAATTTTAGAAAGTTTATTTGAATTTATAAATTATTTATGTTGATAAAAAAGTTTGCATAATTTTCGATAAGTTAATCTTATTTTTTGTAGTCATAAAATTATTTATAAATATAATAATTTCATTACATAATTTACATAAGTCTACTAAGATTTAGGATTTATTTATTAATAATAATATTTATATGATTTTTTTTATAATT
Organism: Datura wrightii; assembly: GCA_035772735.1. Lineage (NCBI taxonomy): Eukaryota > Viridiplantae > Streptophyta > Magnoliopsida > Solanales > Solanaceae > Datura > Datura wrightii. The sequence continues at coordinate 74,441,390 of JASDFA010000007.1, read as the reverse complement.
TAAACTATTTTATCATCTATTTATTAAATTATCTACAAGTGTAGTATATTTATTAATTTAATAGCAGCTAAATCCAATCTCATCAAATTTATTTAAATTCTAGCCATTTTCTATTCAATTTCATTCAATTTGTTTAAAGTTTAGCCACTTTCTGCTTAAATTATGTCAATTTTAGACTATTTCTACCATTTTGGCTATTATTTAAATTCAATTCTAGCCTAAATTAATTTCTAACACATGATCCTACCCGCGACCCGTGGATATACTCATAAACCGACCCATCTTCCTTAAAATTAATCTCATCCGTCTATTTATTTTGATCCTATGGCTGATGATTAACCATACTATTACCATATTTATACTCATCCCGCCAAAACCTAAAACATTTTCCACTTTCCTCCTTCTCTCCACAAAAAACCCTAGCCGCCCCTATCCCCTCACTCCTTCTCCTCCCACTTCCGGCCAGATCTGCTAGGCCACCAGCCCCTGCGTCGCCTTCGCCCTCTCCCTATTCTCTCCTCTCCATCGCCTTCATCACCACCCGCAACTCACCCTCGCCAAAACAGCAGCCACCACTCTCCCCTACTGTTTAATTTTCACCGACCAGCGCGCCCCATGGGACCACCAATCCCCCAAACACAGCAACACCCTCCTCCCTCTCTCAACCGTCGCACACCACTACCTCCCACTGGACGGCCATCAGACCTCCCTTCCCTTCTCACCGTTCTCTTCTCCCTATATCCATTAACATCGGCGAAACCAGTTTTCGTTGCCACCACACTCTCCCTTCTCCCTCTCGTAGTCCGCCGGAAACGCACCCAGATCCACCGTCTACCTCACCTCCGCCGAAACTCGCTCCTCTCTTCTTTCCCCCTTTGTTCTTCCACCTCGTCTCCTCTCTCAGCCCTCCACCGCCAATTCCGGCGAAACCAGCTACCTCTAGACCTCACCAGTGCCACACCCAGCACGTCGACTTTCCCCTCTTAATCTTTCTTCTCTCCAGTGAACAGCCGCTAGTCTCGTTTCCTTTTGAGGTCCGAGGCTTCGACCGGTCTTATGACAGATTCTTACAAACCCATCTCTGTATGGCTAGTAATATTTGAATACTATTAGTTTGTTCCATCCTCTGATTCTTTGCATCTTGAAGTCTCATATCTGAGATTCGCGCAAACTGGTTATTGATATTTTGCTTGTCTTCTTCTTCTTATCGCTTGTTGATACGGGATTTCTCATATGTGAAAGCCCTATTTGTGTGTGTGTATATCACCATTTTTTATTCTCTCTTGCTATCTATTTGACCTTTTGATATTACTCGGCAAACTTATACGCTTTGTCTTATTGTGTTTGAGCCCTCATTTCTTGAACTTGGATTCAGAAGAGCATTGTTATTATTATTCAACTCCTGTTCACTTTTGTGTTTGTAAATCATGCTCTAACACTAAACTCTGTTGTATCTGATTTAGTTTCAATTATCGTATTCCTTTTTGGTAAACTGAAAAAAATGTGTTTGTATGATGCTATATCATAGAATGAATACATGATAATGTTTTGCTCCACTACTTTGTTGGATTCCTGATCCTGGACAATCTATTACTTGTCAAATATGAAAATGAGAATACTTTGATAATACATGTTAATTTAAAATCTATGTGACAACTTTGTACTTGTTTATCTATGATAATTTTGGTTAACCTTACCTATCGATATTCGTCAAGTTTTAAAGAAAAACAATTTACTCTTACACCTTTATTTTAAATTCTTCCCTTAATAAAGACAGCCTTAATATTTGTTTAAGTTTTAATACATTTTGACATATCTAGTTATATTACCTCGAATTTTCTGAATATTCTCATTCCCTTCCTTTTCCTAAACTTACGTAATAATTCTGTTATTTGGTTAGTATATAAGTGCTTTTGATTTGTTTGCTGCCCTAATTAAGGAAAAGAATTCCTTTGATTGATTCTTTTGATTATCAATTCCCTCTTATCCTTTGATTAGTTTCATACCAAATTAGTTAGTTCTATTGTGGGAAATCTTGATTAATGCATTTCTTTGCATATTCTGTTAAAGGATTAATTTACGTGACTTATTCATTCATTTATTTATCTAAGCATATGTTTTCCTTTCCGACAATGAATTTAGATTCTATTAATTATAGTAAGAGGGAATTTACTTCCCACGTAACCATCTATTAAGCAAAGGATCTTATAATTTATTTTCCTTTCCTTATTTTTCCTTGATTAATTCTCTAATTATTTTCTTCCCCTTTTATGCTCTAATTGACTGTTGGCTCTCTCTACTATAAAAGCCACCTTCTTTATTTTCATTAAAGGAGGGAGACAGTCATAGAAATAAAAGTGTTTTTTTACTTCTAAAATACTGCTATGTTCCTCTCAAAGTTTTAATTCTTTTACCCCGCCTCCGCACGAGCACTGCTCGGGATCCACGAGGTCCTTGTGATCTTGACGTGTAGAGGTTCGGGTCTCAATTGTTGGGAAAAATCTTTCTACAATTGTGGTTTTGCTTTATCCTGGTTAGTTTATCACTTTATAATACGCACTTGCATCATGTTACGATAAATCTGAACTCTTTTAAATATTTTGTGGTCTCAATATATGTGATTGAATCTTCATAATTCAAATATTTCTGTGTAAGTATTTTGCGAAAATTAAATAACTTGTTGCTTATGGGTTCAAAAATACATGTTTGTGCGTGCATACTTGTTGTTTTACTTCTTGTTTAACATGTTTGAATGGCTGCCCAGGTCGAGAGGATTTTTAAATTTTATTGTAAATTAGTATTTTTTGTATATTGTGTTGTATCAATTTGTTATTTTATTTTATTTTATTTCAATTTGTAATAACTGTAAAAAATTTTAATAATAGTGACAAGGGGTTCTATGGGGGGCGGGGATTGCATATTTCTCCTTTACTTCTTTTTATTGCTAATATCACCTAGAAATCATGCCCATAGGAATAATATATATTAGAAATCATGCTTATCGGAACCTAAGTAATTTAACCCATAATATCTTGGATTTAATCTTAGAAGTCCTGTTTATAGGAATAACAAAGGCAATTATTTTGATAGAATCATACCTATAGAAATTTATTTTATGCGAGTATATGGTAACATTTAGAGATCATGCCTATAGGATCAAATGACTTTAATATCAACATTTTTATTTTATATGATGATTCGCTAAATTTTGTAATTATTCTGATTAAAACTTATTTATTAATACCAAATATAGTTTTTTTTAAAAATGGTGAAGATGCTTAGTATTTAATTTAATAAGGGTCACGTTCACAATTTCAAATATTTCACTTGTTAACATTAACGTTTGTGGTCGTGCTATTACCTTTGTGTTCAAATAAAAAAATATTTTTTTCTGTGATTCTAATTTTTGTTTGTAATCATTAGAAAATATTTTCTATAGATTCAAATTTAACCTTTTACACTAAAAGCATGCTGACAGGAATTTTACTCTTATTTTTGTGCATATATATTGCATATCTGAATCCAATATTTGTGTCTCATGTTCATAGGATTTGTTAACACTTGTCTGGAATTTAGGTTTATAGATTTTATTTGCATAGAGGCAACATGAAACCTTTATGTGCTGTTTGTTTATATTCCTTTATTTGGCGTTAATCACCCTTTAACAGTCCCCTAGGATTTTTAGACCCAAAAATCCCAATTAGTTGTCCAATGCCTCTTGGACGTTAAGTTAGGGACGGGTAGGCAAATGTTAGGCCGCTAGTTTTCTTCATCTAGAAGCGTTATAGGATTAACAGTTAATTAACTAGGCGGGTAGTGGGAAATGATAGTCTGTGCCCGCTGAATAATATGAGTAACCTAAATAGGTTGCGAAATATTATTTTAGTCGCACAGGGTGATCCCGTTGGGTTAAAATAACCCCCCTTTTAAAAGGCAGAACTACGTTCGACCTGATTCCCTTTTGGGATACGTAGGCGCCTCTTTGAGGTTTGGTCCAATCCTTAAATTTTTTATTTATTTGTTTCTTTTTTTTCTTATTTTATCATTTATTATTTGCCTTTATTTGTCAATTCTTATTTGCATAAATTGTTAAATTTATTTCTTTCATTATATTGTATTGTCACGATCTTTTTCCTTCTTATCACCTAATTTATTTAAGTTATTTCTACTATTTAAGACAAAAAAATCAATTTTATATGATCACTTAGTAAATTCCCCACGTAATAACGAATCCGAAAGGGATCCACAGTTGTGGACCTCGAAAGGTGTCTAACACCTTCCTTTTGAGGTAACTTGAACCCTTACCCGACTCTGGTGACCTAGGCTAGTATAACAGACCCTTAGGTTAGTATGGTGCCCTAACGCACCTCAAAACATTAGGTGACGACTCTCTTTTCATTCAATAACCCTTAAGAGTTGTCACATGTCGAGGTCCGCTTTCCGCGAGGAAAATGGGTCGCGACAATTATTTTATTTTCTTTGTTATACTAGAAGTAGAAAACTCCAAAATTTAAAATTAAATTATGAAAATACCTTTAAAAAGTTGGACATAATTTGCTAGAACTCTAATTTTTAGTTAATCAAAAATTAATAATCAATTTTCTAAAAATAATGAAATTATAAGAGATTTGAAAAAAAATATATCAAGTTTAAGGTGGTTTTTAAACTTTCATTTATAATAAAATTATTCAAAATTTGTGATAAAATTATCCAAAATTAATAATAAGAGATTTTTATAACTTTGAGATTTCATCGTGAGTGAGCAAGCAAAATATTTAAATGAATGTATTTTCTTGGCTTTTTTCCCATTTGTACTTGGGTTGCTTTTCTCTCTTTGCGCACGTGCTTTAAGATTGCTGAATATTTTTTCTTTACAGACTCACATTTGATTTTGTCAATTAACTTTAATTTGTGATTTTATAGAGCATATGGGTGTGTTCATGGCTCAGTTAAAAGCTTCGGTATTACACTTCAACCATTTATATTCCTTATTAATGCAAAAAATTATTTTGTCGATCACTATAGAGTGTGAATATTTAAACAATATTGTTTATCGACCTTTCCAAGTCCATAACATCATCACTTCATTAGTTATTGAGGAGAATATTATATAGCACAAAATAAAGCTTTACACCACCAGACAATTAAAAGTTTAAATTTATAGTCACAAAATTGAAGCATTAAATACAAAGTTGTCATCAAATAGTGAAAATAAAATATTGGTACCTCAAAATGGTAGGTTAAAAATTTATTATTAATATGTGTTTGTATTTTTCTGAGTTTTTTTTTACGTGCAAGATCTTTATAATTTATGTTACTTATATCATCAAACTAGAGAACGTTGCCGTGCTTTGCGCGAGTGTTTAAGTATATGTGTTTGAATCAATTTTCTTTCCGATCAGTTATGCATTTGGTGTGTTGTCTGATCATATCATTATCTGTTGTTTTTATTGTATTAAGAAGATTATAATGATGAAACATAAAGAAGGTTATCAAATTTACCATCTATTAATTAATGGATAGTATATTCCGAATAAAACAAGTTGAAAAATATTCTCTAATAACAATTTTATTTTATTTTTATTATACCAAACGGGTAGTTGACAATATAATCTAATGGGCATGTGTGTCTTTTATTGGGATACAAATGAAGGTTGCACTAGTAAACTACAACATATATTCTGGTGTTCTTTTTCACATGGAAGTGTAACAAATATTTTATAGAATGAAGTTGTAAAATAATAAATAAATACATACAATGGAGGTAGGGAGTAAGTTTTAAATAATAAAACCAACTATTTGACAAACTATAGAAATTGAATCTTGTATGATCGTTATAGACACAATCTTTGAGCTGCAAAAGTCAAGGGGTTTTGAGATGATTATTATGATGATGAGCAATAAGCATCGACTCTCCATATATTATGATGATGAGCAATAAACATCGATCTCCATGACTTGCAAACTGCAATCATGCGGTTAGTCACCAATGCTTACTTTTTTCACTATCATCCCCATAATTTCTATGAAGATGTCTTTTTTTTCATATACCCATTAAATATATTAATTGAAAAGAGAACAGAGAGAATGAAAAAAGAACAAAGAGAAAGGATGCGTAATTCTATTTTATTTTCTTTTTTTGAGCATTTATGTATGAATAAATTATATTTAATGGGCAAGAACTTGCTGCAGCTTCTCCTAAAGTGCAATAACATGCTGAGTCCCAAACTAGAATTGAGGAACCTACCAATCCCTCTTTTCTCCCAAAAACTTAATCATACATTATTTTTAAACTAATATATATATTATATATATATATATATATATATATATAAACGCTCGCATTAAGCGCGACTACGTTTCCTAATTTATTAAATATTCTATGAAGGTCAAAAGAATCTACTTTTAACAAATTTAGAGGATTAAAACTCTCAAGAATATATTTAAGATATCTTTATTTTTGTCATTTTCTTGACAATTGTGTGAGTTTAAGTGTGGGACACTTGTTAAATAATTTTTTTGTGATTTAAGTACGATCCGACCGTAGATTTAATTTGGATGAAACAATAAGTATCCTTCACATACATAGGCCTTGTAACTATAAATGGGAAGGATTTAATAGGAAATAATAAAAACAAAATGGCCTCCTTGTTTAATAATTTCATAAATATAATTTAGTAACAAATTATATGACCAGTTTGATAATTTGTTTTTTCTTTTTCGACATATTAGAGGTCAAATTTATAAATAGATATGCAGATATTCTGTCAATTCTATATGGATTAGTTGTCATGAATCTCAGCGGCCTCTCATTTAGCTGATGCTGTCATAAAGAATAACGATAGAAAAGTATTAGTCCACCTGGTAGCGAAGTCAAAATTTACTAACGGTACTTAAGATTTAATATATACATGTAAAAAGTAAAATAATTTTTCATCTATATATTTCGCTTCATAAACAATATAATTTTTTTGATGAAAGATATTCGACTGACCACCCTTTACTACATATGACTACACCACTGAGTCTAGTTAAAGTTAATTATGCAGTAAATAAATCGAAATACTTGAATATATATATATATGAGCGGCGAATGTCTCCTCCCGAAAATAAAAGGACTTACAGTTGACAATTGAGGGTTGTTGAAATAGGAAAGTCGAGTTTGATCCCACATTTGTGAGGAAGAGTTTGGAGGGCATGATCTTTGAGGTTTGAGTAACGCTTAGCAGCATTGATGAGACAGATACATAGTGATCTCTGATCAGCCACTGTTGGAGCCATTGCTGTGAGGTTTCTTACACCATTACAACAAGCAGGATAAGGTTGAACATCTTGAGTAAGATAACTTATGCATGGGGACAAGGAATGTTCAACTTCACCACAATTTATTATGGCTTCTCCAGGTTGTACCATGAATTGGACCGTCATCATCATCACCAACATTATTATTGCAACATTCCCCATTTTTCCTACTACTTTCATGTTGATTGTTTGAGAGAGAGAAATAATACAAGTTTGGTTATCAATTGTCATTGCGGGTTCCTTAAAAGCATATATATATATATATATATATATATATAATATGTATATATATCGAATGTGGAGTCCCAAGTTGTTAGAGAAAAGAGAGTTTTGAAGGTTTAAATATGAACGCCACGTACGCATCAATATAGAATCATACTAAAAAGGATTGCAAAAATAAAGATATCAAAAGGGGTTGTTCTCTGCGCATAAACCAACGTATCTCAATGTCCGTTTGATGCCTATTTTAAAAAAAAATGATAATAATTATATTGGTCCGCCGCGCCTGCTGCAACCCATCATTCTTTTTTATTTAATTGTTTGCTTATTTTCCTATGAATCATTTCTTTGGTTTTTTTAATTTAGAAAAGAATCATATTTATTTTTGTACTTTTATAAATAAATTATATCTGACATTCATTATATTTTTTCAATATATTTTTTCTTTTCATTCAACTTTAAGGTCATATTTACTCTTGTATTCTAAAAAAACAAAGTCATATTTATTCCTAAGACGTAAAGTCCTCATATTTCAACATATTTATCATTTTCATCCTATTTTAGGGTTATACTTGTCCTTGTACTCTAAAAAGAGCCATATGTTCCTGAATAGCGTTAAATCCTCATGTCCCACCTTAATCTTTTCATGTGGCGCCTACGCGATACTTTCTTTTTCTAATCAAGTTCGCTGACCCACTTAAAAACACTTTTTTAATCCGACCCATCAAAAATTAAAACCACAAACTTCAATGTTCGTCCATGGTGGATACAATTTCACCACTCAAATCTTATTCACAATATTACAATTCAACTTCTGTTATTGTGATAGGATAATAATTGTTCCAATAATTTTTATTTATTTGCACAGATATTCTAAATTAGAAAAAACAACTATTACAAATAAATAATTGCCTAAAATTAAAAAAACAGTGCAATAAATAAAAATTATTGGAACAACTATTACCCTATCGCAATAACATAAGATGAATTTTAATTTGAATGACATTTGAGTGGTGAAATCATATTCACTAGCTAGAAGATTTTATTTTTTTAAAAAAGTTTGTCATGTAGGCTCACATAGAAAAATTATGGTGGGACATGTGGATTTAATGGAGTAAGGATAAATATAATTTTTTTGAGAGTACGAGAGCAAATATAACCTTTAAGTTAGATGAAAAGGGTAAATATATTGAAGACATGGGGATTTAATGGTGTAGAGATAAACATGACTTTTTTTAGAGATAATAAATACGGCCCTAAAATTGAATAAAAATGGCAAATATATTTAAAAAGTATAATAAATAATAAATATAACTTATTTGTGAGAGTACAAAAATAAATATTATTATTATTTTAATTAATGTTCAACGTTTTAAAAATTAATCACATGGAGATTTTATAAAAGAATTTGTCATTGAAATAGGAATTTGTCATTGTTTGGGCATATCAAATGTCAAGTTTTAAATTTATTATGAGGTTCGTTAAATAATTGCGAACGATTTATTTTTTCAGTCAATAAATCTATGACATAATTTAATTAGTTTTATTCATTTTTCCTTATTTCATCCCATTCATTTTTCACTTTTCCTTCTAAGCATTCTTTATTGTGTTTTTGAAAGTTTATATTCATGTCTTAACAATCTGAAATGTCCTTATTTTTATTGGAACCAAATATTTATTTATGTGAAGAATATTATAAGATGAAAATATCAAACACTCATAAAAATTTGAATTGTATATTTCTAAAAGTAAATTTTTTAATGCTCACAAAATATATAGATTACAATTTTTATTTTGAAGTATTAATTTTTATGTTTTATAAATCTTGTCAAAAAATAATGGATGCGAATAATTTTAATGAGTAGATAAATTTTTTAAAAATAAAATTAACATATTTGATAAAATCCTCTATTGATGGCAATACAGTGACTTCACAAAGCAATGTGAAATTTAGAATGCAATTCAAACTCAAGAAAATTGGATAAGATAGAAATTTTTCCAAGACCAAACTAAAAAAATCAAAAGAAAAACAAAATTACTTGAAAAATATATTTAATAAAACAATATGAGAGAGCTTTTTTAAACGAAAACTGAAAAACATTCTTTGTTGTGCTTTTTCATTTTCTTGTAAGAATAATTCTATCCTAAATATTATCACATACTGTTTTTTTCCTATTTTGGTTGCAACAAGAATTACATCAGCTCTTCTGATCTTCTTTTTTAATGATGAGCTCAATGGCTGTTATGCCAATTTGGATTTTCTCACGTAAAGTGTTTCAATTGCAAGCTTTTCTGCCGTTTGCATACCCTCCTCCTCATAAATTCTCATAATTTTTCTTTGGCCTTATTTGTTTGCACTTGATGCAGGTCTGAATCTGAATGATTCAAATCTTACACTATTAAGTGCCTTTATTTTCATTAAGATTTAAAATCTTATTTGATCTGAATAGGTATTAATGATTAAGATCTAGAACAGAGTCTTAATATTATTAAGAACTATGTTTGTGTGGATAATTTCACCATTAGTCTGTTCACAACTACCAACCACTATCATTAACCACCTCTATTATCACAATCATCACCACTATTACCATCGCCAACCACCAACCACTACCATCATTAACTATCTCTGCCACCTTTGTCAACTACCATTAATGTCGTCAACCACCCCTAACATCACAACAACCACTCGCAACCATCGTGCCGCCAACCACTGCTGTCAGTCATTACTACACATACCACCTCCGTCATTATAATTATATTCACTACCGCCGCTATTACCACTGTTGTCACCGCCACCACCGCCTCTACCACTACTATCACTCACTATCACTACTGCGATATATCCCTACTACCAACCACCTTCACCATCACAACTAGCATCGCTTTCAACTACTACCAACACATAATCAACCACCACATATTCTTCAGCCACCACCATCAATACCGCCAACGACTAACATCAACCAACTTCACCATCACAACCACCACTAGCAACCATCACCATCACATCGTTCATTACAATACCAGCCACCCCCATCATCATAACTATCACCACCATAATTACTAACCACTAACACCAAGCATTACTACGAATATCACTACAAACCATCTTCACCATCACTAGCAAACATAAATATTTTATTTTTTTATCAAATAATAAATTTATTTTATTAAACTGATAGTTTTAAAATATTTAATTACTTTTTTATTCAAATTGTATATTTAATATATTTAAAAATATATAAAGTATGCACATTCAGATGATCAAAAACAAACAATCTTAATCATTCAGTATTCAGATCTAGAGACAACATCTTAATCATCCAGATGTGCATTCAGATTCAGACGTGTTAATCTTAATGAAAACAATTGAGACCTTAATCTATAAAAACTTTCGTAAACAGTGCTATTATCATCCAGATTTATAATAAGTAGCGAAACTTTGCTTAATTGTAAAACGTAGCAGTATATTATTTTTAAATATAACAGAATACTTTATATTTTCGCGTGCAATGATAGTAAAGTACATCATATCTATGTGTATAATAATAGTAAAATATATTATTTTCACGCGCATAATGAGTATAATATCTCTATACAGAAACACACTATATCCCTCTCACAATCATCTATTCATTCGTGATTCTTGGGTAAATTTTAGTTCTTGCAAAAATACAATTTTTGATATGTGTATTTCACTTTTTTTACTTCATATTTCATATAGTATCAAGTTTTTTAACAACTTAATCTTTTAGGATTATTATCAAGCTCTAATCTTGTTTAAAAATGGCGGATGAATCATCTTCTAGAGGACTAACCCAAGGTACATCATCTAACGAACAATTTATAGAAGATTGTCCATCATTTGACCTGTGCCTTTTCACTCAAGAATAACACTATGATGCAGGTGCACTCGCTGTGCTAGAATCACATAGGAGGACTAAATTCCGCAACAATCCAATTAGAATGTTATTCGCAATAAATTTTCAAAGTGCCAAAAATTAACTAGAACCAAAAACAAATAAAAGAAAAGGTAATTTTATTGATGAATTCGTCATGAGTATAATTCTGTTATTCTCTTGATTCTTCTCTCCTAAACTTCTTCGTGTTTTGAGGGCCTTCAGTAGCGTACTTCTCGAATTGTTGGATGATTTGAATATCCTAGAGATATATTTCAATCCCAGAAAATATTGGTTAGTGCTTTGTTACTTTGGAAAGATCTCCGAAAAGAACTTCATCGATCAATCCTTTGCAAAACTATATAGTAGATATTGTAGCTTTATCCAATGCTTGTTCTCCCATTGAATGTTATGTCCATCCCCTATTTATAGCTGTAGGGGGTATACAAGGTTGCTTATGATTGGCCAAAAGATGTTATTTTGACACTTGGCAGATTGTGATTATTTTTTGAATTTGACTGAGACTATCACATCATTTGGACACATGTGGCATCATCTTGTTGGTCTTGAATTTGACTGGGATACCAAGCCACTGTGACGCGTGGCATGGGTTTTGGCCCTAAACTGTAATGGAACTTGGACTTGAATTTATCAAAATGGACTAATTAATTTGTAAAGTCCAAATCAATTAATCAATCCAAATGAGCATTGATTTAATTCAAATTTTGTATAAATTTAACCCGATAAAATTTATATGTCCACAAATGCGATCATTGAACATAGAACATACTGAATTGAATAAAGAAAATGCAATAGCTGAAGATACATGTATGAAAAAATTAGTAAATGATATATAAATAGAACAAATACAAGAAAAAAGTAGAAATACGGCTCGTGTTAGCAAAGGAAAAGGTCAATCTTAAACAGAATCTTCAAAATCCAGACATCACAAAATGAGAGTGAGTTCGCCAATTTTTGTCCTTATTGATTTGTTTCATATATAAATTATAAATATTTTTCAAATTGAAAAATTACCCAAATTGAGAAATTACCCAATCATATTTATCATTATTTTGATAAATGTATTAATTTTTAAATAAAATAAAATGTTAAAAATTTGTAGATTCTACAATATCTGGGTGTGTATCAATTTGAAAACTTTTTGCCCTTATTGCTATGTTACATGAATAAATTACAAGTTGAGAAATTACTCAAATGGGAAAATTTTCCATTCATATTTATCAAAAATATGATAACTGTATTGAATTTTATAAAACATCTAATGTTAATTTTTCTTGCAGATTATAGACTATTTGATTGTGTATCAATTTTTAAATTTTGATTCTTAAAATTGATGATACTGTGTTTTTGTATTTTTTTTGTATATGTATCAAATTCTTTATGCTTATTAATGTGTATCAATATTTTCAGTACAAACACACAACTTTAATTTAGGTAGTTGAGTTTTAATATATGTATCAGTCTCAGAATATAAATAATTTCTAGATTGTTATGTATCATTTTTTTTATTTAATTGATGTAGGGTGTTTTCATCCCTTTATCTATGTACAATGCCTTATGTTTCATATTTGTGTATCAATTATCCACTATATATCATTATGTACTATTTTTTTAATTATCAATCTATCATTCTAAATTGATGCAGTGTGTTACCTAAGAGTTAATTGTATCAGTATTGTGCATCAATTTTCATTACAGGCACTTTAAATTGATATATTTTTCTTCAGAAATTGAGTTATTTTGTGAAAATGCCACCGACAAAGTCTCCACACATGGGTTGCTCCTCAAATGAAAAAATCGCGGAAGATCTAATGACCATATTGACATCCCATTAGGTTAATTTATTCAGCAACACCTGTTTTGGTGTTTATCTCAATCTACCACATTGTGCAGTTCAAGCATAACTGGCAAGATGTTTTATGGTACTTGAGTTAGATCACTCAAACAATGATCAATTTTGGATAGGGTTAATGGTACTGTATTACGATTTACTATTAAAGAATTTGATTTAGTTACCGCATAACGTTGTATCAGTAATATTTCTGACTTTGTATTTTCAAGGAAAAATTCAAACAGACTCATCCACACATACTTTGGAGGAAGAAAGATTGTGAAGAAATTTGAGTTAGTTGACTATTTCCAGAGGAAATTGTGGGGGCAAAATAACCAGGATTCCTTGAAGATGGATTTGCTATATTTCATTAACACTTCATCTATTCAAGAGAAATCATCAGTTTAATCCTTAGAATCCATTTCGTTCTTGTTGAGAGTGGAAGATACAGTGAATATCCTTGGGGTAAGGATACTTTTCTCACTCTGTTAAAATCAGTCAGGCATACCATGAAATATGAGAGACAATTTTATTGACTAAATGGTATGCCATTTGCAATGCAAGTATGAATGTACAAGTGTTGCACTGATGTTGACCCTAAGATTTCTGTAACAGTTAGGAATTTCATTCCTAGAATTTTAAAATTGGAAAGTTGTTACCGATCAGATTCCTTAAGCAATAATGATGAAAGAGATGTTTAGTAGCAACAACAACTTGGTAATGATTCATTTAAATTCTTTTCGTAGTTTAATTTTAATTTTCACATTCTTCTTTTATGTTTTTAAGCATGTATATGATTTACCATATTTTTATATAAAAATGATAGAAACATGCAGTAAGTTATCTTATATAGTTTTGATACATGTAAAAGTATCAATATTATTAATGCATATATCTGATCCACATTAAGATGTCTTTCATATTTTTGATACATGTACAAGTATCAATATAATGTTCAAATATAGATATATGATATACAATAAGCTGTTGATATATTTTTATACATGTATAAATGTCAATATTTTTATTGATATAGATTTCAAATACACAATAAACTAATATTGTACATTTCTGATACATGTAGATATTGAAAATATTTTAGTAATTCTGACTATCATTTTTTTTTCAAATACAGTTGGTGCTTACAAATACTACATCAACACCAAATGAAATGGAAGCCTACCGATTGACTAAACCTGCTCTTGTTGGTTTTGAGGCGCACACATTCAAATATCAAGATTATTTTGACGATTTTAGTTCTACACCTCCTGTGGTGGGGCACAAAAGGCCCAACCAAGACGTTGGTGCATCTCCATCCAAACCTTCAAAAAAGTCAAAATCAGAGATTTTTCAATAACAAACTCCGAAGAGAATTAAAAATCGGAAGCGTGCATCACCAACAAAGAAACATAAACAAGTACATTCTTCAGAAAAAATAAGCAAACAGACTGTCAAATCAAAATCACACACTGTCACAAAAAAAAGAGCAGAGGCAGGTCAAACTGAACCAGATGAGGTCATATTATTGAGGCAAGATATTATGCTATTCAAGAAGTAGGTACGTAATTATTTTACAATATTTTAAGTACTATTTTTTAGATGACAGTTTCAAAAACTGATACTATATCAAAAACTGACACTATATAAAAAAATTAATACTATATCAAAAACTGATACGTACCAATTTTTTTTTATTAGGTTGATAATCAGTCTATGGATATACGTAATATTATAAATGACTATTTTGCAAAAGTTATAAATGCTATAAAAGCGAAAGTCATTCTGATACAGAGATCCTTGATTCAAAAGTAATTTAAATACAATACATAATATTCTATATCATATGAGTTTTTAATAAAAGAATTTTAATCTTTAATAGAGTGCCAACAGTGAAGTCCCTCCAAACATGCTGGATGGTTCCAATGAAAAAGAGGTGGGGAACATGTTGCACCACAAAACAACAACGAGAGTGGTGATACAATAAAGGCTATATCAACAAAAGTGATTCATGAAGGAGATGATTAAGAGGTTTTGCATTATAGTTTTTTTTATTTATACTTGTTTTTTTATATATAATATAGTTCGGTAAATTTTCAAACAAAAACAGATAAAGGGAGGACATCCCACCGGTAGTAACTTGCAACACATGGTGATACAAGACAATTAAGCCAAATGTTCTCATGTCAATAAGGATGCAGAGATACCTAGTTATATAATTTTAATTGCATAAATAAATTTGAAGCATATAAATTTGTTAATTATAAATACTATTTTTTTATTAAATTAATTTATTTATTGATACATGTTTCTATTGATACAACCATTAATGAAGTGTTACATGTGTGCAAAATTTGGGCGAATGAACCTTGAAGATACAGAAGGTGATACATTCATGGAGACTAAAAATGAAAAATTTCATGAGGATGTATCTCACATGGAGAAGGATTTAGATACAAGGGTGTATCAAAATATTGAAAAACCAAAAGAATCAACAGTTCAAAAAGTTGATACACCAATTGGATTTGAGTTAGATGATGATCAACTTTCAAGCCAAACTCCAGATACTAAGATCACTATATGCTGCCCAATTGGCCTAGATTATGCTACGCCAATCCATAGAAATAGGCAATTCCAATGGAATAGGTCATCATATCTAATTGATTTTGGTTCTGCTTCATCCAATTCTATCATTCTGACTCCCATTTTAGACAAGAAGCATCCATTTGAGAATGCCTTTATAATGGAGCCACATGACAACGACTTGTTCAAATCATACGCCAAATAGATACAAGATGGGTTGCTAAAAAATTATGCTCAGAAGTAAGTTTATGTCACATCCCAAAGCCGGAGGGGCGCGAATCATGCTCAGAAGTAAGTCTATATCACATCCTAAAGCCGTAGGGGTGCGACTGACACCCTATGCCATACCTGATCGAGTATACCCTTCCACCAAACTAACCATAGCAAGCTAGAACCGATGAGGTTCGACATAAAATAACATATCGATAATAGTAATCAACAAAACATGGTGAGTAGGTATTATGTTACTGGGGTCGTCAAGACCACAAACAACCAAAAGGCATATACAAGGACTTGCATGACCTACTACAACATTTACAACTCAACAGGTACTGTCTATGAGCCTCTAAAGAGTTTAAAAAATTGATACTGATCGAGACAGGGCCTCGACTTGCCCAATATGTACACAAAACCATAAAAAGGTATCTGCGAACAAGCTGGAGCTTACAACACCAGTATGAAACTCAACTCAACTTCGGGGACCTCAATCAACCTAACGGTCAGGACCTACAAGCATGAATGCAGCGTCCGAATAGGGCGTCAGTACACAATGTACCGAGCATGAAATGCGACAATAAGACAAGAGTTCAGAGATAATAGATAGCTAATTGAAGATAGACCGACAATCTCAAAAATAGTCTTGCAACCCACATACCTGGGACATATAGGAAGCTCCAAACCACAATATAACAACATCAATTAATACAAAGATAACACAAGTTAACTATATCATCAATCAGGTACTGCCGGACCGTCTCTCGATTGTGCAGTTACCTAGCTCAATCCATCTGGGAGAATCAATGCAATCCCAGGAAGGCTCAGACATGTCAGACCATTCTCAAATCATGTCTTGATTTGACACTATGTAGGACATCATCCTCAACCCTGTAGGTCGTTCACTTATTGGGCCCAAACCTTCAGCCGGAAATACTCTCGTGCGTCGGGTATCCACGAGCTCCAAAGCCTCAATTAGAACCTACAAACATAATCACAAACATTCACAATCAATGTTCACAAGTAAAGATCCTAAATAGCCCTTAATGACTCATGATGGCGTTAGCCGACACTCGTAACACAAACTAATTCTAAGGGTTGCTCAACTCAACGACGTGCCCACCGACACACGAGTATAACCCAACGTTATGACAACATCAACACACAACACCACATAACCAGTAGATCAACTAAGGATACACCTGATCTTGGGCAAAATAGCATTCCCAAGTAATGCTTTATAACTTAGTTTTGTCTTGTTTATCGACTTATTTATATGCATTCTCATGTACTTCTATGAAAATGTGAATATATATACTAACCAACATGATTAGTTCTTGTTTTTGTAGGTTTAAAATGAATTTGAGGAACTAATCCATGAGTTGGTGAAGTGGAGGCATTGAATTGGAAGTAAAACGCGAACATCGGCAAGGGGGACACGTGAAACAGCCCACCTGCGCATTGGCAACGTGCCACAGCAGGCAGGCTGCGCGACCAGTAATGTGCCACGACCCCTAGCGCGCTGCACAAGCAGCGTGACACGCTTCTAATGCGGAAGGGGGCTGCTTGCAGACTGTTTTGGATTTCCAGTGTGCCTACGAGATGCCTTCGTGTCACAGAGGTAAATTGGCGCATTCACCTCCGTGACACGGAGCTATTTCATGCCGGGCATAATTTTATACACCTCTCATTTACTATAAATAGGTCCCTTAGCTCCTAAAAATATTTTGTCACGATATATTTTCTGAAAACCGTAGAAGAGCGAAGAGAGAAGTGAAGAACTCACCTAGGGTTCACCAAATTTACCTTCTGTTTTATCTATTCTTGTAAGTACATCACTTTAATTATGTTTTTGAGTATTTGTACGAACATGAGTGGCTAAAACCCTTCCTCTAGGGTTGAGGCTACGTGATATGATTGTAATTGCATGAATTTGTTTTGGTTTGAGTTGCTAATTGTTGTTTTGTCTTACATTCTACATTATGGTTGTTTTTATGCTTGATCACCATGAAAATAAATGCGTTAAGATTAGGCAAAATCTCAAAAGAGAAACCCTAGGCAAGAACAAGAGAATGTAAGGAGCAAGTTCTTATCTTTCGATATGATTCGCAGTTAAGATAGAAATTATACCTAATTTGCCTTGCTTGGTTGATAAAATGGGATGATAGCGAGACACCGACTTAGAATTGTCACTCCACCACTCATAGAAGTAGTTGTGAAGCTAAGCTGAGTTAAATGATTAGAGGTACGTAAGTCCATAATCAAGAGCATAAACCCCGTAAACCACATCCATATAGTTGAATTGCCCACGAACTAGAATGTCACATCCCCGCTCAACGATGTAGTTGTGAGACTAGTTTTTCGTGTTTAGAGGCTCGAGAGACCATGAACATCGCATTTTAAACTATGTGAGACAACAATTGATACTTTCATACTTGAACCATTACAAAGTGTAGCATGGCATGATTATCCAACCTTGGTTCTAGTTGCTTCTATATTGTTTCAGAGTATTTATGTGACCACCCCTAGATTTAAATAGAATTTATCAAAAACTTTTATAATCAACATTTGTGAAAGTTAATATCACACTTAAACTTGATAATTAGCTTAATTGGTACAGTCCCCGTGAGTTCGACATTCAGCTCTTAAAAAAGGCCACTGTATTACTTGTAAGACCACGTACGCTTGTGTGTGCGCTTGGGCGCAGTCACAACAAGTTTTTGGCGCCGTTGTCGGGGATCTCAGCGAAGTTTTTTTAAATTTGTCTGTTTTTGTGTGATTTTTAATTTTCTTAAGTGTTGAGAAACTTGGTCTTAGTCTGACTTATTGCAGGTGACAGGTTGTCTTGCCGAGCTGGCTAGGAATAGAGAGCTTGTGGAACCGTTGCTTGAACCAGAACATCAAATTCATTTGCGAAGGAGAGTAGCTCTTGAGGAAAAGCTGTAAAGACTTCAAGAAAAGGTACAACAACAACTACCCGCAAGACAAGCATAATTGTCACCGAAAGCAATGGCAGCCAGACCAGTCCGCGAAGTGGCAATCCCACAAGCGACTAATGTGAACTCTAGTATCCGTAAACTGGAAACAGAACATCGTGCATCTGTTACATTCTAGTGGTAAATTCATTGGGATGGCATATGAGGACCCGCAACAGCACCTACAGAACTTTTTAGAGATTACACTTTTGTCCCCACTGGAGTGTCCACAGACTATGTCCGACTTACCCTCTTCCCATTTTCATTGTTGGGAGACGCAAAAAGGTGGTTGAAAGCTGAGCCACCAAACTCCATAACTTCTTGGGATGATTTGGCGAAGATGTTCTTGATCAAATTCTTTCTTTCAGGCAAGACTGCAAAATTGAGAAGTGAAATACTAAGTTTCAAGCAGAGGCCTGATGAGAACTTATATTTGGATTGGGAGAGATTCAAGTCATTATTAAGAGACTGTCCCCATCACCAGCAATCCAATGAAGTGTTGGCTCATACCTTTGTAGAAAGTCTAGGCTCACATACAAAAATTTTGCTAGACTCTGCATCGGGTGGGCAAGCCTTAGAGAAGACGTATAATGAGTTGTACACGCTGTTGAATAGAATTGCACAGGAAAATCCAGAATGGCACAGTGAATCATCGAGAGGGGCAGGAAAAAGAGCAGGGCTGATAGAAGTACATGGTATGAATGCCTTGGCGGCACAGTTAGCTTTATTCCAGCATCAAATGATGACTCAGTTCAATAAACTGAGTATGAACCAACAACAGGGCAAGGTTAATGCAGTTCAGTAAGCTCCGAGTTGGTGTGAAATTTGCGGAAACAATGGGCACAATGCAGAATCTTGTGGAGCCAATTCGGAATCAGTCAATTTTGTTGGGAATGTGCAGAGGAACACTCAGAATTTTGGAAACAACTACAATAAAAATTAGCAGAGCCACCCGAATTTTTCTTGGGGTGGAAATCAAAAGCAAAGTTATCAGCAACCTCAACAATGCAGTATCAGCAGAATAGGCAGAATGATGGCCAGTTTAGCAGCAACATTGAGGAAACATTGCAGAAAATCATGGAGACCCAAACTCAATTAGCAGAAAATCAAGCGAGGATGGCATCAGACTTGAAGAATCAGTAGTTGGCCACCTGCAATCTAGAAAAGCAGATGGGTCAGATAGCAGCTGCTCAAAACATGAGACCGTAGGGAGGACTACCAAGTGCTCAAAACATGAGACGTCAGATCAACGCCATCAGTCTAAGGAGTGGCAAGTGATTAGATGATGCAGAACCTAAAGAGAAGAGAAATGAGGTGCAGCCAGAGTTGGTTAGACAAGGACCATCCAATGAAAAGGGAGAGAATCAGAGTGCTATGCAACAAAATGCACGATCATCATTACAGCCAGCGCAGAGACTACCACCACCATTTCCGCAGAGATTCAGAAAAAGCAAGGAGGAGGAATGCTTCAAAAAGTTCTTCGAGATTTTCAAAGAACTTCACATAAATTTACCTTTGCTTGATGTTTTGCAGGGAATGCCCAAGTATGCTAAATACCTGAAAGATGTGATGGCCAACAAAGTCAGATTGGTGGATGTCCAGACGGTAGCACTGATTGAGGAGTGCAGTCACAGGGTGATGAGAAAAATTCCTAAAAAGCTCAAAGACCCAGGGAGTTTTACCCTCCCCATACAAATTGGTAAAGCTGAGGTGATACAAGCTTTATATGATCTAGGGGCAGCAGTTAATCTAATGCCCCTATCTTTATTTAACACCCTGGGTTGGAAAAATCGAGGCCAACAAGGTTGATGCTGCAGCTGGAGGATAAGTCGCGAGTGGCACCGGATGGAATCATAGAGGACCTTCTCATCAAAGTGGGTAAGTTTATTATACCTGCTGATTTTATTATATTAGATTTTCATGTTGATGACCAGGTACCCTTAATCTTGGGACGGCAATTCTTGGCCACCGGAGGAGCGGTAATTGACTTAAGAGCAGGGACCCTAAAAATGAGGGTCGAGGATGAAGAAGAACTCTTCCGAGTATACCAAGAGATTAATCGACCCACACACTACAGAAACCTTTGTAAGGTTTGTGTGTTGTCAGAGGATAAGTGTGGGGTGGTAGATTTCACAGGTCCACAGCCAAAGGTAATGATAAGTGTTCAGCCCGAGTCTGATAAAGGGCTTTAGTTTGATAAGAAGTTGGAGGAAGAAAGGAATAGAGTGGAGGCTGTTCTCTTTAAAAATCAAAAGAAAAGAAGATGGTTCTTGAAAGGGAACCCAGGTATGAGGATGTCCTGAAAAGGATAGTCCACGTCGTGCCGCGACGTAAAATAAGGCGCTGCTTGGGAGGCAACCCAAGGGTACCAAAGGTAAAATTTGTGATTGTTGTTTATGTTGATTTTGGTTATTTTCAACTTGTGTTGTTTTTGGTGGAAAGTTAGGCACAGATGGAGGGGAAGTCTGAGTACCCGTGGAGGAGGAAGCTAACAAGCATGGAAGAGAAAAAGTATGGGGTCAAACACCCACTTGTGCAAATTTGAAGAAGAGCATGCTATTAGCTAGGCATAGAGGCCCAGGGAGTATTTCTCACCCTTTTGAATTTTAATTAGATGCTTTGGGGACATAGCATGATTCAAGTGTGGGGTGAGGGAAGTTTCAAAAATTTTGTGCTTAATGATTTTGGTGAATGTAGTGCTTTATACATAATGAATTTTTTTTTGAATTGAGCATGACTTCACCGCCCGTTGGTTTTTCTTTTCGGTTCTCCGACGGGGAGTCTTTGAACCGAATAACAAAACTTTTTTTCTTTGTTTGTATATAATGTTTTTAGTCATAGTTAGAGACTATTTCTGACCATGGATGGATGACGACCGTCTTGAGGAAAATTAGTCAATAGGTTTTGATTTTTGAACCCGTAGTTAATTGATGGCTTGATGTTCTTGTTATGTGCTATACATGATTATAAGATACAAGTGTGGTTAGTGTTGTAGCATGTAAGAAGTGTATAACTTTGTTTGAGACACTTAGGCTCTGGAATTTGACTCAATGTGATTGAAGTTTAATGTTCGAGCCAAACTACATGCAAGTGCACGTGGTCGTACATGTAGTAAAGTGGCTTTATTTCAAGCCAAGTATCGATCCCATAGGGACTGAACTACGGTAGTAATTAACCTAATTGTTAGTGAACAATATCGCTATGAATGTAGACAACCAAACAAATAATGTTTTATGAGTCAATATTAATAGTTAATAAAAACCTAAGTAAAGATTGTAATTTAAAGTCTGAACAATAGCAATGAACAAGCTGAGGTTAAGGCATGCATGCAGAGATGTAATTTCTTAATTCAAATCAGTCAATCTTCCCTTCGGTTGCTAGTCAGGAATTAATCGCCTATGGATTGGATCTTTCGACTCCTATCCAATTAAAGAATCACGAGACCTTATTCTACATTTCTGTGATATAAGAAACTCATGCTCTAGCCATGCATAACAGATTCCATAATTGACTAATATGACTTTCAGATATATTTCTATTCTGAACGTAAATCTTTTCTCAATTTTCTCAACTAAGAAAAGATCATATCCTACCAATTCACATCTGTCCAATTTCTTTCCTTTTCAGAATCAAAATTGGATTTCTAAGATTTACATTAACATTGGCCAAATATTAATGCAGTAAAAACAATAATTGATAGAACAACCATTATAGAAAAGATGAAAACTGAAATGATTAATCATTACATTCCTCTACAATTATCCTTAACCTCAGTAAGAGGTGAATTATCCACTCATTTGTGGATTAAACATCTTCAAAGAAGTATAATTCATACAAGCAATTGAAATTAAAGAGAAAAGGAAGAGAATTAACCCTAGAATTTTCGTGCTCTCAACTGCCTGCTAATCACGTTCTTGCTCCAAAAAGTCACAATGTTTAAAATAAAACCTAAATGTGCTGTTTATACTAGTGGGAATTTTTCCCGGAATAATAAGCAACGTGGCACAGATTGTATCGCGGAGCACTACCTCCCTGCCACGGTGCTATCGCGCACCTTCACTGGAACTTGAGGTTCCAGATAAACACACTCAACGTGACACGGAGTGCATCGTGGAGCACTGCCTCCGTGCCACGGAGGTAATGCACACCTCCACTGGAATTTGACATAATTCTTCCTCCCAGGTAGAATGCCTCTGCGATGGTAGCGTGACACGGCACCATCGCGGAGCCCCTATTTTTGCCAACTTCCCTTGTCAACTTCCACTTCTTGCTTCCGAGTCCATCCCCGCACTTCACCAACTTGTACATTAAATTCCAAAAATTCCTTCTACCTGCAAAACAACACTAATCATGTTGGTTAGTATAAATTCAGATTTATCTAAGAATCACATGAGAATGTACACATAACAATAGATAAACAAGTAGAAACGAAGCATTTGAGTATCACTTGGGCATGAAATTCTACCCAAGATCACTTACCCCACACTTAAAACCTTGTTCGTCCTCGAACAATACTCTCACATCTCATGCAATTGAAACCTACGCATAGCTAATTTGGCTAGACCATTCATGCTACGGCTATACAGATTATTTAAGATAGCAAATCATCAAGAAAACATGCATGGTTTCATCAATACAGTGAAGTACACCACATTAAGACCTCCTAACCTCAAGAATCGATTCTCGATCTTGGCAAACTTGTGAAAATCAACTGATCAAGACATCCGACATGAATTTTTATCTCTCGTCAAGCATGTGCCCTCGCAACACAAGAGAATTACCCCATTTGCACTCATAAGATTTCAAAAGCACTGCATGTAGGGGTATATGAATACGATTTCGCTCGCTCTCCCAAAGAATTCACATGCATTATGTCGTGAACCATAAGCTTGCCTCTAGTGTTTTACTCCACTAATATAAGGATGTAAGATCACTTAGGACTTAATGGGTTATAATGTAAGCTGAGAAACTAGTAAATACTGGGATAACCAATAATAGCAACTAGCTTCCCTAAGCGCTTTTCAATACATCCCACCTTCATTACGGACATTGCTTCTTCCTCCATCCTCTCATTCTTGAATTTTTTTCTTTGCTTTTGTTCCCATTTCTTTAAGCACACTCGACTTTTTAGCAAAGAGTATGTATGCATCTTTATTTTTTTTCTCATTCATTGATTTTTCTTACTCTCTACTATTAATTAATCAATTTCAACAAGTCCACCTTTGACTTTTTCTTTAGCTTTCACAACTTCCGCTTTCCTTCCATTTCACACTTCTCACTCCTTAACACTTTGGGAAAACTATTTTTCTTAAGCGCTTAAGAGTTTTGGATCAAATTCACTTCTAATGAAAAGAAGGGATTAAACTCAGTTTGTACCTCTCAAAGAATAGGCGAAAGGCTCAATGGGGATAACTAGGATATAACATTCAAGGTAGGTATGACAAGGGTGAAACTTTCAGTTCATTCAAAGAAATGCCTACATCCTTTCCTACAATCCACATCCTTCATTTTGTTTAGTATACACATTAGGCAAGTTCTAGACACTTCACAATAGCATGGAATAGTCGAAACCTCACCTCACACTCACTGCACATGCTCAACTTAAGACATATTCACAGACTCTTCAATCAGCTAATTATAAGAATTCACTATTAAGCCTCGATCACACCGAATCGCATTCTAGGGCCTAGGTATCTCAATATGTTTAACACATTTGCATGCTTTCATACGAATCACACTTGCATCTTACAATCATATGTAACACGTAACAAGCATTCCGAACCATTAATTAGCGACACGTTTGGGAAACAAACAAAAGAAAGAAGAATAAGAAAAAAACTACTCCTATCGACTACATTTCCCTTAAGATGGTCGTCATCCATCCATCATAGGGAACTGTCGCTATCTACGACGTCGGTTCAATGGGACTATTCTCGGGAAAAGCACCGAAAACAAAAACCGAGAAACCCAACATAAAAAATTTCAACAAAAGAAAAATTTTGATAGAAAAAGATAAAAATATAATTGAAAAATATTTACACATCACACACAATAGCAGCTAAAGATTCATTTCAACACCAACATCAATTACAGAACACGAAACACAGAGTCATAGGATCACAATTAGCACAATCACAACAAACATAAACCAAACAACAAAACAGCTAGCACCTAACTACTCCCACCCCACACTTAATTGGAACACTGTTCCCAGTGTTCACTTAATTGCAAAATATCAACAAAGGTTGGGTGGTGAAACTCCCTAATCAATCAAAATATTCAATTTCTTCATCAGGTGCCAGCGCTTCGTCTCCAAGATCAGAATCGACCTCGCCGTCCTCGTCTGACTCAACATCCGAGGCCTCCCGGCGTGTCTCCTCATCGGTAGGGACGTCATCATCCATGGGCTCCACAAATGCGGGCCCCACTAGGCATAAGGCTCGGGCATTCTGGTTGAATAGGTAATCCAACTCGAGCTGCCACAGCTCATCCTTCGTTGCGGGCCGTCCACCGATGCGCAGCTAAAACATCTGCATCCCATACATGCGGGCCATGTATTAATCATCCTAAGCATGTCGCTCGGCTAGTGTGAGAACCGACCCATAAGTAGTGTCAAGTGCCTTGGTTTTGGTGACATCCAAGGCACGCCAGTCAATCTGAAGGATGTAATCTAGGGCCTCCTCCTCAATACCGTGGCCCCTCAAGAAAGTGGTAAGCAGACCACCAAACCCGTATCTATGCCCCTGATGCAATCGGGCTCTCTTCATGGCGGAGATTATCACCGCCACAACATTGATTTCCAACCCCTTCATCAGTGCATACACCATACAAACTCTATCCTGGGTGACATCGATCATGTGCACCCCCGGGATCAGGCACGAACAAACAATTTTCAACCAAATTCGGGTCTCCCTGTTCGTTTGAGAATAGGGCAATGTTTGATGGTAGCCCCTTTCCTTGTGCCTACTCCACCTGGCTGTCGATCGGGCTCCACATAAGGTGCGTCTGATGTCCGCGTAAGGTGGAGTGATGTTCTGCTGACGGAGGACATGAGCGTCTGTGTCCCGCGCCCCTAAGATTGCATTCAAATGGTGGGGTTCAAAGGTGACAACCTACCCTCTGATTTTGATGGTGTGGCTGCGTAAGGTCGGGTTCCATTTGGCATAGAATTTCCGAATAAGATGGAGATTGCACTCTCTAGGTTGTTCAAAAATGAAGTTTAGCCCAGCAGTCTCAATCCTGTGTAGAATCCGCGGGAATTCTTGTGCCAGTGGCTCCCATGCTATCTGCTCCTCCGGGAAGTATTTGGTCTCCTTATGTTTGGCATACCATTTCTTCCCTTCATCCATCACCCATCTGGTTTCGTACTGTCAGCGTTGCCCTCGAGGAACCGCTGGTACTACTGCCCCTAATCTTACTCTCTTTCTGCTGGCGCCCGATGTGGATGCGCCCTTGCCCTTGTCCTGTCTTCCTGACATTGTTCCTGTACATTCAAACATACAGTCCCAATGTTATTTAAGTCATAGTTAGCTACAACTAAGGTTGGGTTTAATTGGATCACCCCACACTTAGTCTTTAGCCGCAGTGAATACAATTCGACAAGACAATCATGTTTTTGCAATCCTTAATTCTCAACATGCTCAGTTCATTCATTCAAGTCGATGGAATAATTACTTTGTACTACTCAGACTTCATACAATGAATTATAAAAATTCCTCCATCGAATTATATCATCATGAGCACGTTGTAATTTTGGTTCAACAACCTATGTTAATTCTCCATTTACATTCTCCCGAAAATCCCTCTTCTATCCTAGCATATTCAACATCAATCACAATACATTTCACTTCAAACAACATGCACAACCCAATTTATGAACATTTTAATGCATTTTGTCTTCTTCTTATTCAATCCTCCACCCTAGTTATCAATATCATAAGAATTTCACAAAACATGCAACCATTGAGTTAATCTACTCACAACGATACTATGAACATCATTCAATCATAACTCAATTGATTTCAAGCTTATTTCTCACTTAGGGCAAGGTTTCATCACAAAACATGTTCAAGAATTGAAAATTTGAGCAATAATAAGGAAAAATTCAAGAACATACCTTTACTTTGATGAAATTAAAGAAAACTCGAAGGAATTTGATCACTAGGTCCGTGTCACGTTGGGGGGAGAAGGGAAATTTGGGTGTGGGTCGCGGAGAAAATGAGAGAATAGGGAAAAAATGAAGGAATTTTGGGTTAAAAGGGGGGTTTTTCGCGCGGGTTTACCCGGTGACCCGAGGTGACCTGACATGAACTACCCTCAACGTGTCACGGAGGGTTTGCCTCCTTGACACGGAGCCATCGCGTAGGCTCATTGGAATGTCCCAAATTTTATTTTCTTACCTTGATTTTTTTTCTTTGCGCTTTTTTATATTTTTGCTCTCCGTTCCACCTGAAAATCATTCAACCACTAGAAATTCATTAGAAATCATAGGTTGCCACTCAACTATTTTATTTTTTTCTTTTTGTTTGTTTTTCTCTTTTGTTGTTTTTCTTTCTTTAAATAAACCTACTCTTCTATTACAACACATTCACGGGTTGCCTCCCGTGCAGCGCCTGGTTTACCGTCGCGACTCGACGCTATTCATTTTCAATCATCCTCTAGTGATGGACGTCTTCTCTCGAATAACGTCCTCACCTAAATAATGCTTACATCTTTGCCCATTCAACAAAAATGTGGCACTTCTATCTTCTTGCCACAACTCCATACCCCCGTGTGGGGTCATTCTCACCATTTCATACGGCCCTGACCACTTGGACCGCAACTTTCCTAGAAAAAGCTTCAACCTTGAATTAAACAGCAACACTTTCTGCCCCGGCTCAAAGATCCGATGCACCATATGCCTGTCGTGCCACCTTTTAGTTTTCTCCTTGTAGCATTTGGCACTTTCATAGGCGTGCCATCGAAACTCATCTAGTTCGCTGAGTTGCATCAACCTCTTCTTCCCTGCTAGCTCCAGATCCATGTTTAGCTTTCTCACAGCCCAAAAATCTCGATGTTCCAACTCCATAGGTAAATGACATGCCTTTCCATAGACCAATCTATACGGAGAAGTCCCAATGGGTGTCTTTTATGCAGTTCTGTAAGCCCACAATGCATCATCAAGTTTGCTTGCCTAATCAATTTGTTGTGCATTCACTGTCTTCTATAGAATCTGCTTTATCTCTCTGTTTGACACCTCCACTTGCCCACTAGTTTAGGGATGATACGCTGTTGCTACCTTGTGCCGCACCCCATACTTAGCTAGCAAGTTCCTGAAACTTGCATTCACAAAATGAGCCCCTCCGTCACTGATAATAGCTCGAGGAGTCCCGAACCTGGTGAAAATTTGCTTTTTTCACAAATTTCGTCACCACCTTGTTGCCGTTCTTGGGACAAGCTACTGCCTCGACCCACTTAGACACATATTCAACCGCTACCAAGATGTAACGATTACCAAATGATGGTGGAAACGGGCCCATGAAGTCTATTTCCCATACATCAAAAATCTCAACCTCTAATATCTGCTGCAGTGGCATATCCTGTCTTCTACCAATTGTGCCTGTTCTTTGACATCTATCACACATTTTTATGTATGCTATAGAATCTCTAAATAGTGTAGGCCAAAAGAAACCTAACTGGAGCACCTTGTGAGCTGTTCTCTCCCCTCCGTGGTGGCCTCCATACAACGATGAGTGACAACTCCCCAATACTTCTGCAATCTGGCTCTCTGGAATGTATAGTCTCATCACTTGATCCGGTCCCTACTTAAACAGATACAGCTCATCCCATATGTAATATCTGCAATCATGTCTCAACTTCTTTCTTTGCTGAGCCGTAGTCTCCGGTGGGTAGACTTCACTTACCAGCAAGTTCACAATATCTGCATACCAAGGGATTTCAGCTTCCCTTATTCCAAGAGTTGCTCATCTAGGAACTCTTCTTTGATGCTATCACCTTCCTTTACATGCAAACGGCTTTCCAATCGCGATAGGTGATCTGCCACTTGATTCTCGCTCCCCTTTCTGTCCCGAATCTCTAGGTCAAACTCTTGTAGCAACAATATCCATCTGATTAGTCTGGGCTTTGCATCCTTCTTGCTAAGCAAATACCGAATTGCTGCATGATTAGTATACACCACTACTTTC
The DNA here is from genome assembly GCA_035772735.1 of Datura wrightii. Classification (NCBI taxonomy): domain Eukaryota; kingdom Viridiplantae; phylum Streptophyta; class Magnoliopsida; order Solanales; family Solanaceae; genus Datura; species Datura wrightii. The sequence goes on along the minus strand of JASDFA010000007.1, from coordinate 74,412,163 downwards.
GAACCCACCAGGTATGACCTGAATTTATCAAATGCGAACACCAATGCTAGCATCTCCTTTTCCGTGACTGTATAATTGACTTGGGCTGTGTCAAGTGTTTTTGCTTGCATAATAAATGGAATGAAAAATTTTATTCCTCCGCTACCCCAATACATCTCCTACAGCCACGTCACTTGCATTACACATTAATTCAAAAGGTTGTTCCCAATCCGGAGAGATGAGAATAGGCGCTTCTACCAGCTTCTGTTTTAGCTCCTCAAATGCTTTAACACAATCCTCGTCAAACTCGAATTCACCTCTTTTTCTAGCAACCGGCATATCGGTCAAGAAATTTTAGAGAAGTTCTTGATGAACCGTCTGTAGAACTCCGCATGTCCGAGAAAACTGCGAACACCTTTCACTGACACTGGTGATGGTAGCTTTTCGATCACTTCAATCTTTGCACGATCGACTTCCAACCCTTTGCATGACACCTTATGGCCAAGGACGATACCCTCCTTGACTAAAAAATGACATTTCTCCCAGTTGAGCACAAGGTTAGAGTCTTCACATCGAGCTAGCACCCTGTCAAGATTCTGCAAACATGTAGCAAATGAATTACCGAAAACAGAAAAGTCATCCATAAATACCTCGACAAAATCTTCCACCATATCTTGAAAGATCGCCGTCAGGCATCTCTAGAATGTCGCTGGTGCATTGCATAGACCAAACGACATCTGCCTGAAAGCATATGTCCCATAAGGACATGTAAAAGTGGTCTTCTCCTGATCCTCCAGTGCTATGGCTATCTGATTATAGCCGGAATATCCATCAAGAAAACAATAATACTCTTGACCTGCCAACCTGTCCAAAATCTGATCAATAAATGGGATAGGATAATGATCTTTCCTTGTGGCATCATTGAGCTTCCTGCAATCCATGCAGATTTTCCAGCCTGTGACTGTGCGTGTGGGAATCAACTCATTCTTTTCGTTGGTAACCACGGTCATCCCTCCTTTGTTTGGAACACACTGAACTGGGCTAACCCATTCACTGTCTGAAATGGGATATACCACACCTGCATCAAGCCACTTGATCACTTCCTTTCTGCCTACATCCTTCATCACCGGATTCAACCTCCGCTGATGTTGTACAGTTGGCTTGGATCCTTCTTCCATAAAAATCTTGTGAGTGTAGAAAGCTAGATTAATTCCTCTAATGTCCGACATCTGCCAACCCATTGCTTTCTTCCGCCTCTTGAGGACCACCAATGCATCTTTCACTTGTGCCTCTGTCAGTTCTACAGAAATGATGACTGGAAAGGTGTCATCTTCCCCCAGAAATACATACTTCAAATGTGGAGGCAATGTCTTCAACTCCAATTTCGGTGACTCCTCAATCTATGGCTTTGGCAATGGTTCCAAGGACCTCATCAACGGCTCAAAGTCCTGCTTCCTGGGAAACCATTTTGGCTCGTTCAATGTCTGCACCATCTCATATGTAGCACTGTCTCCAAAATGATCGGAGCCCCTCAAGGCTCTCTCCAATGGGTCCTGTGGGTCAACAATTTGAAGAGTTGATTCCTGATTTAGCACATTAATTGCTGATAACTCCTCATAAATGGACGGTAGCTTCATGGCCTTGTACACATCAAAAACCTCTACTTTGTCATGTGCTCGCATGGTTAGCTGCCCAGCAGCCACATCAATCAAAGCTCGCCCGGTTGCCAAGAAAGGACGTCCTAAAATAAATGGGACTTCCGCATCCGGCTTGAAATCCAAGAAAATAAAATCCACCGGGAAAATGAGAGAGCCCACTTGCACTAGCACATCCTCCACAATACCATCTAGTCTGGCCAATGAACGGTCAGCTAGCTGCAAGATAACAGTAGTTGGTCTAGGGCTGTCCAGCCCCAACTTCTTGAACACCGATGTTGGCATCAAGTTTATGCTTGCTCCCAAATCACATAATTCGCGAGCTCGAATACATTACTCAATTATAATCTGAATGGTAAAGCTCCCAGGATCCTTGAGCTTTGTCGGCAACCTGTTCTGTATTCAGGAGGTGCACTCCTCAGTAAGCACCACCATAGCATACTCCGTCAATCTGCTTTTGTTTGCTACGATGTCCTTGATGTACTTGGAATATTTTTGCACTCCCTGCAAAACATCAACTAAAGGTAAATTAATATGTACCTGTTTCAGCACTTCCATGAATTTTTTAAAGCAAGCATCTTCCTTGTGCTTCTTTAATCTCTGAGGAAACGGGGGTGGTGGTCTTTCTGTCTGAACTGCCTTTTCCTTCCCCCTCACATCATCATGTTCCCCATCTTTTTCCGCTGCTCCAGATTGCTGAGGTGGCCTTTCTAGTTTCACCTCCTTAAGTTGAAGTCCACTCCTTGTTGTAACTATATTGACCTGCTTGGGATTTGGGTCGGTATCGCTTGGTAGTCCTCCCCTGGGTCTGGTGTTTTGAGCTCCAGCTAACTGTCCAAACTGATGCTCCAATGCCTTAGTAGCTAACTGCTGATTTTTCATGTCAGCCGCTAATTTCACATAATCAGCCTGCATCTACACTTGGTTAGCTATTATTGTCTTGAACATATCCTCAATGTTGCTGGGTGGTGGAGTAGGTGCATTGTTTCCTCTATATTGCGAATGAAAATTTTGATGCCCCCCTTGATTTCTCTGCACGCCCTAATTTGAACTCTGTCCTTGATGGCTATTACTCCCCCAAGAAAAATTCGAATGGTTCCTCCAATTCGGGTTGTAACTGTTGCCATGCTGTTGATTATTGTTCCTCTGGACGTTCCCAACAAAATTTACTGAGTCTGGATTGGCACCACAACACTCAGCTGAGTGTTCACTACTCCCACATACTTCACACCATACCTGATGAACTGCATTGACTGGGGCTTGTGCTTGGCTCAAGCTCATACTGCTGAAGTAGGTGTTGAGTTGATTTTGCAACGCAACTATCTATGCAGAAATAGCTGTAAAACCATCCACCTCAAAGACTCCTGCAACTTTTCTTGTTCCTCCCCGTGTTGAGTCCGCATTCCATTCTGGATTTCCATGTGAAATACTATTTAACAAAGTATAAAGCTCCTCATAAGTCTTCTCTAATGCCTGCCCACCGGCTGCTGAATCTAACAAAATCTTCGTATGTGGTTCCAAACCCTCAATGAATGTATGCACCAACACATCATTAGACTGGTGATGATCAGGACAATCCCTTAACATTGACTTGAACCTCTCCCAAGCCTGATACAAATTCTCACCCTCTCTCTGTTTGAAACATAGAATCTGACTTCTAAGTCTGGCTGTTTTCCCAGATGGAAAGAATCGTATCAAAAACTTCCTTGCAAGATCATCCCAAGTGGTGATAGAATTAGGTGGTTCAGCTTTTAACCACCTCTTTGCTTCCCCCCAAAGTGAGAACGAGAATAATGTAAGCCTCACATAGTCAGATGATACTCCAACGGGGATGTAAGTGTCACTTATCTCCAAAAAGTTTTGAAGATGTTGTTGTGGATCTTCATGAGGGAGACCTGTGAATTGCCCGCTAGTGTGCAACAACTACACCATATTCTGCTTAAGCTCGAACCTCCCTCCTGGCTCTGGTTTGCGAATACTAGATGTAACATTATTTTCATATGGGATTGCCACTTCGCGGACCGGTCTTGCTGCCATCTCTTCGGGCACTAAAACTGCCCTTACCAGTGGTGGATTCTATTGCTACTCCAAAATTGCTTGTCTTAGCAACTGCAGCTTTTTCTATAGAGCTTCCCTTCATTGGCGATGAAATTGTCTCTTTGGCTCTATAAATGAATCCACCAACTCCTTATCTCTTGCCAGCATTCAGAAAAATTCGATACTTGCAAAAGAAAGGCTAAGACTAAGTTGTCAACACTTATATTGAATTTGTAAACTAACACTAAGAAAATAAATTTACCAATTGCCAGTCCTCGGCAACGACGCCAAGAACATGTTCGAGCCAAACTACACACAAGTGCACGTGGTCGTACAAGTAGTAAAATGGGTTTTTTTCAAGCCAAGTATCGATCCCACAGGGACTGAACTACGGTAGTAATTAACCTAAGTGTTAGTGAACGATATCTCTATGAATGTAGACAACTAAACAAATAATGTTTTATGAGGCAAGATTAATGAGTAATAAGGATCTTAGTAAAGATTATAATTTGAAGTCTGAACAATAGCAATGAACAAGCTGAGGTTAAGGCAAGCATGCAGGGATGTAATTTCTTAATTCAAATCAGCTAATCTTCTCTTCGGTTGCTAGTCAGGAATTAATTGCCTATGGGTTGGTTCTTTCGACTCCTATCCAATTAAAGAATCATGAGACCTTATTCTACATTTCTGAGATATAAGAACCTCATGCTCTGGCCATACATAACCGATTCCATAAATGACTAATACGACTTTCAGATATATTTCTATTCTGAACGTAAATCAATTCTCAATTTTCTCAACTAAGAAAGATCATATCCTACCAATTCACATCTGTCCAATTTTTTTCCTTTTCAGAATCAAAATTGGATTTCTAAGATATACATTAACATTGGCCAAACATTAATGCAGTAAAAACAAGAATTGATAGCACAACCATTGAAGAAAAGATGAAAACTGAAATGATTAATAATTACATTCCTCTACAATTATCCTTAACCTCAGCAAGAGGTTAATTAGCCACTCATTTGTGGATTAAACATCTTCAAAGAAGTAGAATTTATACAAGCAATTGAAATTAAAGAGAAAAGGAAGAGAATTAACCCTAGAATTTTCGTCCTCTCAACTGCCTGCTAACCACGTTCTTTCTCCAAAAAGTCAGAATGTTTAAAATAAAACTTAAGTGTGCTATTTATACTAGTGGGAATTTTTCCCGGAATAACAAGCAACGTGGCACGGAGTGTATCGTGGAGCACTGCCTCCGTGCCACGGTGCTATCACGCACCTTCACTGGAACTTTAGGTTCCACATAAACACACTCAACGTGACACGGACTGCATCGCGGAGCACTGCCTCCATGCCACGGAGGTAACGCGCACCTCCACTGGATTTTGACATAATTCTTCCTCCCAGGCAGAATACCTCCGCGATGGTAGCGTGACACGGTGCCATCGCGGAGCCCCTATTTTTTCCAACTTCCCTTGTCAACTTCCATTTCTTGCTTCCGAGTCCATCCCCGCACTTCACCAACTTGTAGATTAACTTCCAAAAATTCCTTCTACCTGCAAAACAACACTAATTATGTTGGTTAGTATAAATTCACAATTATCTAAGAATCACATGAGAATGTACACATAACAATAGATAAACAAGTAGAAATGAAGCATTTGAGTATCACGTGAGCATGAAATTCTGCCCAAGATCACTTAATTCTGAATTTTTGTGATTAGCTGAGTTAAGAGTCTGCTGAATGTTTCTTGAATTGAGCATGTGTTGTGAGTGGAAATTTTTCAAATATTCCATGATACTGTGGAGTGTCTAGAACTTTCCTGGTGTGTATATGAAACGAAATGAAGGAGGTGGATTGTAGGAAAGGATTTAGGCATTTCTTTGAAAGAACCTAAATTTTATCCCTCACTTTACCCACCTTGAATGTTGGATCCTAGTTAGCCCCATTGAGCCATAAGCCTATTCTTTGACAGCTACAACAAAAGCTTAATCCCTTTTCTTTCATTAGCCTTTAATTTGATCCAAAACTCCTAAGCGCTTAAGTGAAAAATCCAAAAGAGTGAAGGAATGAAAAGCATGAAAAGAAGGAAAAATAGCAGTTGTAAGAGTTGAGAAAAGGTCAAAGGTTCACTTGTTTGAAAATGCTCGGGTGTTAGTAGGGAGTAAGAAAATAAATGAATGAAAAAGCTGCTTAAGTACTCCATATTAATAAGCTGAGGGTTCTTAAAGAAATGGGAACAAGAAGAGAAAATTTAAGATTGAAAATAATGAGAGGGAAGTGTTATGTATTGAAAGCGCTTGGGGAAGATAGCCACTATTACTGGCTAGAATAGTACCTACCCGTCCCTTAGCTTACATTACAACCCGATAAGTCCTACTTGATCTTACGTTCAAACATCCTTAAATTAGTGGAGTAAAACACTAAGGGCAAGCTTATGGTTCACTACATGATGCATGTGAATTCTTTGAGAGAGAGCGTAATTCTATTCATGTACCCATACATGTTGTGTTTTAAAAACTTGCGAGTAAAAATGGGTAACTCTCTTGTTGTGAGGGCACATGTTTAATGAGAAATAACATTCATGTCGGATTTCTTGATCGGTTGATTTGCATGAGTTTGCTAAGATTGAGAGTCGATTCTTGAGGTTAGGAAGTCTTAACATAGTTGTATTTCATTTCAATGATTAAATCATGCATGCTCTATTTTTAACTTGCTATCTTAAATAATCATTATAGCCGTAGCTTGAATTCTCTTGCTAAATTAGCTTTGTGTGAGTCTTCATTTACATGAGATGTAAAAGGGTTGTTCGAGGACGAACAAGGCTTTAAGTGTGGGGTGGGTGATCTTGGGAAAAATAGCATGCCCAAGTGATGCTTTATAACTTAGTTTTGTCTTGTTTATCGACTTATTTATATGCATTCTCATGTACTTCTATGTAAATGTGAATATATATACTAACCAATATGATTAGTTCTTGTTTTTGTAGGTTTAAAATGAATTTGAGGAACTAATCCATGAGTTGGTGAAGTGGAGGCATGGAATCGGAAGTAAAACGCGAACGTCGGCAACGGGGACACGCGAAACAACCCACCTGCGCGTTGGCAACGTGCCACGGCAGGCAGGATGCACGACCAGTAACGTGCCGCGGCCCCTAGCGCGCTGCACAAGCAGCGTGACACGCTGCCAACGCGGCAGGGGGCTGCTTGCGGACTGTTTTGGATTTCCAGTATGCCTACGCGATGCCTCCGCGTCACGGAGGTAAATTGGCGCGTTCACCTCCATGACACGGAGCTATTTCATGCCGGGCATAATTTTGTACACCTCTCATTTACTATAAATAGGTCCCTTAGCTCCTAAAAACATTTTGTCACGAAATATTTTCCGAAAACCGTAAAGGAGCGAAGAGAGAAGTGAAGAACTCACCTAGGGTTCACCAAATTTACCTTCTATTTTATCTATTCTTGTAAGTACATCACTTTAATTATGTTTTTGAGTATTTGTATGAACATGAGTGGCTAAAACCCTTCCTCTAGGGTTGAGGCTACGTGATATGATTGTAATTGCATAAATTTGTTTTGGTTTGAGTTGTTGTTGTTTTTTCTTACATTCTTCACTATGGTTGTTTTTATGCTTGATCACCATGAAAACAAATGCGTTAAGCTTAGGCAAAAGCTCTAAAGAGAAACCCTAGGCAATAACAAGAGAATGTAGGGAGAAAGTTCTTTTCTTTCGATATGATTCGCAGTTAGGATAGAAATTATACCTAATTTGCCTTGCTTGGCTGATAAAACGGAATGATAGCGAGACACCGGCTTAGAATTGTCACTCCACCACTCGTAGAAGTAGTTGTGAAGATAAGCTGAGTTAAATGATTAGAGGTACGAAAGTCCATAATCAAGAGCATAAACCCTGTAAATCACATCCATGTAGTTGAATTGCCCACGAACTAGAATGTCACATCCCCACTCAACAATGTAGTTGTGAGGCTAGTTTGTCGTGTTTAGAGGCTCGAGAGACCCTAAACATCGCATTTTCAACTATGTGAGACAACAATTGATACTTTCATACTTGAACCATTACAAAGTGTAGCATGGCATGATTATCCGGCCTTGGTTCTAGTTGCTTATATTGTTTCAGAGTATTTCTGTGACCACCCCTAGATTTAAATAGAATTTATCGAAAACTTTTATAATCAACATTTGTGAAAGTTAATATCACACTTAAACTTTATAATTAGCTGAATTGGTCCAGTCCTTGTGGGTTCGACATCCGGCTCCTAAAAAGGGCCACTGTATTAGTTGTAAGACCACGTACGCTTGCGTGTGCGCTTGGGCGCAGTCACAAAAACACCTATCACGAATTCAAGGCTTCATGAGAAAGCACACATGGACGATAATAACGCTAGCATAAGTCTATGAATACCATGCCAAAAAAGGGAAAAAACGGCCTACACATACCTCGAACGTCGATGAACCCAAGCTAGACGAACCTCCTCTATCCATGTACACCAAAATACTACCTAAAAGCAGCAAATAAATAATCAACACACTGCTAGAAGATCCGACAAGAGAAACAACACAAATCAAATTTTACCGACTAGTTCTTTATGAATTTGGCGGTAAGAAATCTAAATAACAACCTACCAACATCAACAACTCCTTAAGCATCCTAAAAGTACTAAGAACCAACAAAGAACAAGAACTTACCAACCAGAAACACGAAGCAACCACCAAACTGTTGGAAACACAACTCAACGATGCTATCTACTCGAAGAATCCAACTTCCCGACACCAAAATCACTTGGACTTATGACTTGTTGCCACAAAATACAAAAAGCAACATATAGAGACCTTGAGAGAGGTTTCCTACGAAGTGAGTTTCTGAAAAATGGATTTAGATGAACAACAATCAGCCAAAGGGGCTTAAATTGTCCTCCACCGTCTTAGTTATTTTTGATGTGCCTGCTTGCACGGTCTCGCCAAAATGCAAATATCTCTCTATTCCAAAGTCGAATTCATGAACGATTTAATATTGGAAAATAGACTCATAGAAATTTAATTTGATATGTTTTAGGCCCCCTAACTCCTTATATATTAAGAGAAAAGCCTTGAGACATTTGACTTAAATTTCATAGAATCTCAAGAAGGAAATTTGCGATAACTTTTGCCGAATTTCGTTCTACAACTTGATTAACATCCAATATTAAATACGATCATATAGTGAGTCAAATACCTCATAACACTTCATTCTTAGCCTACTAAGTGCTCTTAGTCCTACCTCAAAAGTATAAGTTTATTGCTTAAACTATACGTGGTTTTACAGTTTAATTGTAATATATATACATATATTGTTATACCCCATAAGATTCCCGATACCTAGATGGCCTATTCGCACGTTGGTTAAGCATATTTGAAAGCCATACGTGCTAGAAAAAGTCCTGGGAAAAGACCGGACGAGAAACCTGTCGAACCATCACGGAAGGAGCCGGGGAAGAGCCCCTCCGCGATGGCAACATGTCACGGAGGTGGAGCCTCCGCGTTGGCTCCGTGACACGTTGGGGCTATACAGGCCCAAGTATATAAAGCCCCACTTCGGTTTTAAATCAATTCATTCAATATAATTTCCAGAAAACGCAGAAAAAACAGAGAGAGACGAAAAGGGTTAATATATTATCGTCCAATTACACTGCCAAACGTAGTCCAAATCTAAATTAACTCCAGATACCGAAGTATTTAGCAGCAGGGAGCATTCCTACGGATTTTGTTTCGCGAAATACGGCCGACGAATCGTCGAGCTACCAGACTAAGCTAAGTAGAATTGCTCCAAATTAGTGTCTATGTGCTCCTAGCCGTAAAGTGAATACTTCTTCCTTTTGGACTTCTGAAAATAGAAAATTTTCGACCGTCTTTCGATAGGCCTAAGTTTAGGCTATAATCATATTGAAAGAGACGTCGTCTTTCATAATAGTGCTGTATTTAGTACTAATTGACGTATATATGAATGCAGTTGGGAGAAATAGTGAAAATACTGATCGAGCTACGCCAGTTAGTCGGGAAATCAGAAGTGAAGGTATGTAAAGCTAGTTTCCTCAGCAAGTTAGTAGTCTCGAAATAGTAAGATAGTTCAAAGGCCAGTAGAATGTTTCAGAAGTCGTGTGTTATGTTTAGTAGAATATTAGGATGATATTGGAAGCATCATATTGTATATAGCGTGAAACTTGCTAGCATGGTATAAATTTTAATACAATTGTTAGGACCTGTACAGCATGCCCAGTATGTGATTTAGTACAGTAAGTTAGGATCTTATCGTATTCAGTTGGAACTTAGTAAAGCGATATAAGTATCTGTAAGGTATCTCAGAAGTAGAATTGTAGTTTAAAATGAAGTTTAGAAAGCATGTTAGAAATAGTAAATCATGTTGCTATGAAACTCAGTTATACCGCATGATTCCCAGCAGAAAAACTATATCTTGTTTAACATTAGACTCAGTACAGTATGACAGAAGATTATATGCATATACCATTATCAGTCTCAGCATGTATTAAATACATACATATCACTATCACTAGTTCAGCATATAGTATGTACAGATATATTATCATCACTAGCTTCAGCATGTGGTATACGCAGTTAGTATTACTAGTTGAGACCACTGTATTGTCTTGGGGTTGGATTACCTAGCATTCGTGACCGCCCCAGGGTTAATAGCTGTATCGACTAGTCCGCCAGAGGGCGAGGATACGTCACTCTACGGAGTGGCATGCCGTCCCATAGGGGACGAAGATGGGATGCTGGTTTCCCCATATTGTGCCTTGGTCGGCATTTATACACCCCCGTCGAGCGGGTACGCCCGGGGTGTTGATTCAGGAGTCCTCCAGACTCAGGTATAGTTATAGTCAGGGGCTCAGCGAGCCCAAGTACATACCCAGGGAATCGGCAGGATGCTTATAGTTATTATAGGAGATGGGACGACTGGGGTAGGGGTATAGATTGCGTGTTGATTGTACCTCCTGGCTTATGGGGGCCGGGTAAGGTTTGTGTGTGCTATGCTATGTTATGTTATGTTATGCCATGTTACACTAGATATGAGTAGATCGATAATAGAGCGATACATTTCCAGGTATGACTCCTACTCCTTCCAGCATAGTTGAGAGTAGGCTTAACCTTACATTTTCAGTCAGTTTAGTCTATTCCTTTCTATTTCAGTTCCATCAATTGTATTCTTGTTTTCAGATACTCCTTCAGTTGTTGTTTTGCATACTCAGTACCAACGGTACTGACGCCCCTTGGGGGGCGCTGCATTACTTGCCTGTAGGTACTCATAGACGAGGAGGCGATCCCTCGTGATCCTAGCCAGCGCAGAGTTATCAACTCCTGTCTTTCAGAGCCTGATATTTCAGAGGTTTATCCCTTTTCTTTTGTTGTACAGCATGGGTAGGCCGGGGCCCTATCCCGACCATCTTATTAGTATTCTTAGAGGCTTGCAGTCTGTATATATTTCCCTATGGTTAGCTGTGCCGGTCATGTGGGGCCGTGCGTATGTTTAGTTGTTTATGTTGGCCGTGTGAGGCCTTACCTAGTCAGTAGTGGTGACCTTGCCGGTTACGTAGCTGTTTCAGCATTTGTTATATTGATTTAGAGTTAACTAGAAAGCATGGTGGCCTTGTCGGCCTGCATAGGTTCCCCTTTATGAATGTGATTCTGGCTAGCTGATGTTATAGTATAGGTGGCTATAGGCCTAGTCGGCCGGAGGCTGTATTTACAGCCGTTATATAGCTCGTTGATTCCTTGAATCTGAGCTAGAGTTGGCCAGGCACCAGATGTGCTTAGGCCCACCGGTTAGCAGTTTAGGTCCTACTAGGGCACCAGGTGCCAGTCATACCCCAAGGCGGGGCGTGACATATATAAATATAAATATATATATATATATAATGATTTTACAGTATATTTTATTTTCCTTGTTTTTTACATATATATAAACTTTTTTTAGGAAATTCAAGGATGATCATTATTTAAAAAAGTCAGCAATTGTCACGCCTCGAGTCTATACCCTAGACGAAATACGGTACTTGGAGTGATAAGTAACCCTAAGTAACCCATGGTCTATCATAATACTGGAATTCTTAGTAAAACATGATAGAAGCTTTAAAATAATAATATAATACATTTATGAAAACAAAGCTGAATCATAAAGTTTAAAAACAACTGAAACAAGCTGAAGTTCTGAAACTCTGTCTGTGTCTAATAGCCAACTACAACTGAAGAGTTGTTGGGACAGGTTCCCAACTAACTCTAAATCTAAATAAAAGAAGATAACTAAAAAAAATAAGCTTCGTCCTCGAAAGATGAGGACTCACCAATGATGCAGCTGGAATCTTTTGAAAGCGATCTGCTAACGAGGATGAGACTGAGATCCTGCAGTTGTATCATAAAATGATACAACATAAAAGGTATGCGTCAGTACTTTGAATGTACTAAGTGAGAGAAACCATGCACAAGGAATGAAATAACTGAACTGAAAAGACATGCAATGACCAATTGACAATACTGAAACTGAATAACTGTAATATACTGAGGTGGTCAATATGTACCTGTCTGATAGTCAAAGACATGCTCAAAATATGAGATACTAATGTGGAGTACTGTACTGAACTAATTAATTTGAGACTAAACTGAGCTGACTAGTGGGAGAGTCTATAACCGACACATAACCATGTGAGCTAGACGTGGAGTCCAATGTATACACCCCATCGGTAGGACCCAATATACCTTGCCAGGGTATAAAGGCATGAACTAGGTGATCACAGGTCTGGGGCCATGAGGCCAATAAAAAATATATCCTATGGTGGCAACGTAGTTCTGAGAACCTGGGTGCGCTGGAACCCCGGTCCGCTCGGTGCTAAGTCCTACTCCCACTGGATAGTCATAGACTGACTACTAAGCTGATAGCTCAAAATTAGGGCACAAGACTAAGTCAGGAATACTTATCTGTAAGTACCTTGAGAGTCTTATCAGACTGGATTCTGTAATTGCGTTCTAATACTGGTAAGAGCTGTTTATCTGAAAGCGTCGTAACTGTCTAAAGAACAAACTGTAATATGAAGCTGAGGTCCTAAGGATGGTCAAAGCTGCTTATCTAATAGTGTCATGACCACCTAAAGAACCACAAAAATCTGATACTGAGTCTAATTCTGATAACTGTGAGGCACTACTAACACCTCGAGAGTTTCTGTAGTCAAACTGATCAGCCTACATTTCTGAGTAGTACTGAGTACTCTAACATTCTGACTGAACTAAACTGACATACATTTGACTGAGATTTCAATACATACTAACAATAGGAACCCCCAACACTGATAGAATCAAGCAATTTCCATAATTAATCAATTATGCCTGACTCTAGTTTTTCTGCATTCAAGAGCTAGGGCTAGAATTCACTTTATATAAACAAGCAACAACATAGTCACAAACTGGTGGGAAAATATCTACAATTAACATAAACAATATTCCACATGAATTGAACGAAGTCTGACATGTAATTTCTTCACATTCGAAAGTTTCAGGGCTAGAATTGATAGAGAAGACAGAGAAGAATTTTGGGGACACAAGGGAAGAACTATTTCCTTGTTGAATTCCCACATACCTGGCTAAAAATTTCTGGAGAAGATCCCTGAGAAAATCCTGAGAAGACAATCGTCTGCCTTAACTTCTGCTCTGAACTTCCTGATTGTTCTATGCTTAGACTTTGAGGGAAAGAGTGAAATGAAGGGGAAAAGTTCATTCTACCCCTTTAACTCCTCCTAAAAGATCCCATAACAGCGGGGTTTAAGCATTAAAAAGGTGGGAAATTACCAACGTACCCCTGGAAGAAAGAACTGAAAACTGGCCGACACGAACCAACGGGCCTCAAAATGGGTCGTTGGTTGAAACCACGACCTGTTGGAACCCATCATTGGTCCTGGGTCCAAAAACCATGTTAACTAGAAAGGGATCACGGGAGAATACCACGACATGTTGGAACAACAGACAGGTCATTGGTACCTCTCATTATCTCCGGTAGGGAAACTGGGTCCTAAGATGTCACGACCCGAGAGGGGACCCAGATCGTAGACACGGGACAAGGGACCTCGAGAGACCCCAAGTCAACTCATGGCATAGGCATTCACTATCTCATTAAATAAACATGAAGGAAACATAAATATAACTCAGCGGGAGTCTAACTTAGCATAACAATAGAATAAACATCTGAGCTAAGTACATGTCTAAGTCTGATAAGCCTCTAATTTGGACGAGCTGATGGGATAACACCCCTAACTAACTCAGCAATACTGAAATTGAAAGTACGCTCAAAATAACTGAAAGTCTCATCTTCGGAGGATGCACCAAGCAAGCAAATACTACCTCTACTAGGCAGCTACGAACGGGGCTGAACTTGAGAACCCGATCCTGCATCATGTAATGATGCAGCATAGAAGGTATGCGGTCAATACGTGGAATGTACCGAGTATGCAAGGTAAGTGAACCGCTTTAATAATAAAATCAGCTAAATCCAGTCATACATATATATAATAAACATTGAGAGTAAGTAGAAGAACACATGCATTATTTCTGAAATCGAACTTTATCATGACGTGTTCATGCATGGATTTAGAACATCATAACTGAATCGAATGAATCAAAGCTAAATCATAACATTTATCTCAAAAGCTGAACAATGAGCCAAACCTTGCTTTTTTAAACATGCATGTATAAGGTAATCATCATGAGTAATGGTTATGCAAATTCAAATGATATAGACAATGGGAGACTTGTCACTTAATCGACATACCACGATAGAGCTTACGTGGTCCCGACTATTATACTTAAGTGGGCAGAGCCGTTCTAACCTTTCCAGGGCTAGGGATGCTACATGATATCAATATCAAGCTGAAAGGGCCAATAGGATTGGGGATAGCTCACAGGGGAGGTCCCAACAATATAATAGAATAAACCTACATTGGCGCGTTGTTCTGGAGCGTAAGGTTATCGACCCTTAGCCCGCTCAGTGCTAGACTCTTCTCCCAAAACATGCAATGTTCTATATCATTTAAATACGAAGCTCAACATGAAATCATGCATAAACTCAGCATTGTATGAAATGAAGTTCAACATTGTCTATTGACAAAGCTCATTATGAAATCATGCATGCATTAGACATCATATAAATATGAAGCTCAACAATGTTATCTCAACAAAGCTTAGAATAGAATCGTACTTAGGCTCAACATCATGTGAAATGAAGCTTAATGACAACATGCATCTCAATTATGAATCCATACATATGAGAAGCTTAATTATAACACATACCACAAGCTCAAGAATAATGGGAGACTTTACTCCAAAATCATATAGTAAGGCTACTTTAGAATATCATTTCATAATCATCAATATAAGGGTGTTTTCCAAAACCTTATCATGCTTGGACTCATACAATTTATTTGAAAATATTATAATAATTGTGAGATTTCACTCTGAAACAAGTAATAGAGTCAATTGACGAAAATCATCATTTATACTCAACATTGGGCACTACCCAAAGCTTCATCATATATGGGTCAATTTAACCTTCTTTGAAAACATCATCAATATCATGGGTAAGAGTGAAAACATGCTTTTCATCATCTATTCCATCACCATCACATTCTATTAGGAACTTCCCACACATGGGCATTTTAGATTCTTTTTTTTTATAAAATAATTTTGTAAAAGAAATTAAGTTAGAATCCGCCCAAGCTTGATAAATCATCAATATCAACTCAATTAATCATACCCATGAGTATAAATGTAAGAATCATGCAATTGAATGAAAACCCATACTTGATCATCTCAAATAAATCACAAATTGATAGGGAATAGGCATGGGTGTGGAAAAAAGCACCCACTCATAGCCTTACATACCCGGGATTGAAGAATCTTATCTCTTCCTAATTACCCAGCTGAGATTTCCCTAGAAATCCTTGATTTTCTCCTCACTTTCTCCTCTTCAAGCTCTCACCCTTGCATTCATGAAGAAAATGGCCTAGGTGGGTTTATCTCAGCTTAAAACCCTCTATTACGAGCTCAAAACGATGTAGTATAGGCCCTTAGAACTTAGGAATTACAGAAAAGCCTTATTGAAATCATTGAAAATAACTGTCAGGGGGTCCTAACGGACGACCTGACGACTCGTTAGTAGGGCTCACGATCCGTTTGATCACCCATCAAGTACATTGCCTCATCATTCAAGAAATTTCCACTGGATTTGTAACGACTAACCTAACGGGTCATTAGGACTAACGACGACTCATTGGGTGCCACTCATCAAGAACACTGGATAAGCCTTGCTAATTTCCCCGGGGCAAACCAATGACTGACTTGACGACTCGTGGTGACTGACCACTAGTCGTTACATCCCTCATGAGGACCTCGAGTCCTCCAACATCTCAGGCCTTCCCCACGAGCCACCTGACGACTTATTATGCCTCCTCACGAGTCGTCAAGTGACCCGTTCTGCAACTGCTGCAACATTTTCTAGTTTTTCTCCTGATTCACTTTCGGGTCTGATTCTTGAATTCTCAAGGTATAACATAAGACAACGGTCAACACAACGAATCATTGGTAGAACCAAGGGGCCGTTGCATCGATTCGTGGCCTACATTATTAGGGCCTGGGACTGGGCGGCGGGTGGTAGCAACGACTCGTTGGTAAGAACCACGAGCCGTTAGTTCCTCTCGTTTTCTTAGGGAAGAGTCCGATAGGCTTCTGAACTTGGGATCCAATAGATGACATAACGGCTCATTATTTCCAGCAATGGGTCATCCTTACCTCATTTCTTCCCCCGAATGAAATCTGCTATGCTGACAATGACTTAGACAACGGTTTGTTGGAGCTTACCACAACCCATTGTCTAGGTTGTTCTGCAATAAAATTGCTGGTCTCCCCTGGTTCTTATTGCAAGGTCTGAGTCTGGTCTAGAAAAGTTTCGAGGTGTTACAATATCTCCCTCTTGGGATAATTCGTCCTCGAATGAAGACTAAAACTGTAGGAAAACTAGGAAAATAGCTGAGATTTCTAGACTGAGACTATGAGCTGGTTTTTAAAGGAGTAACTGACTCCGAACTGAATTAACTGCACTAACCGAGCTGATGCAACTAGAATGCACATAGAAAATCTAAATAGAGCTGGCGAGTATGGAACTGAATAGAGTACTAAGGAGGGTTTAGTACCTGATGCTTTGAACTGGAAGGAAACAACTGTGGGTATCTAGCCATCATATCTGCTCCCGCTTCCTACATAGCTCCTTCTACATGCTGATTCCTCCATAAGACTTTGACCGAAGCTACTTCTTTGTTCCTCAGCTTACAAACTTGACGGTTAAGGATTTGAACTGGGACCTCTTCATAAGAGAGACTATCTTTCACTCTCACACTGTCCAATGGCACCACTGAAGTTGGATCACCAATGCATTTCTTCAATAGTGACACATGGAATACTAGGTGCACAGATTCCAATTCTGAAGGTAATTCCAGCTTATAGGCTACCTTGCCAATTCGCTTTAGAATTCTATAGGATCCCACATATCTCAGACTGAGTTTTCCTTTATTCCCAAATCTCATCACCCCTTTCATGGGTGAAATTTTCAAATAAACCCAATCATCCACTGCAAACTCCAATTCTCTTCTCCTCACATCAGCATAAGATTTCTGACAGCTCTGAGTTGTTTTCAATCTCTCTCAGATGAGCTGTAATTTCTGCATAGCTTTATTGACTGAGTTTGGCCCGATTAGAGTAGCTTCACCAATCTCAAACCACCAGATAGGAGATCTGCACCTCCTACCATACAATACCTCAAACGGGGCCATCTGAATACTGGACTGATAGCTGTTATTGTATGCAAACTCGATGAAAGGCAAGTGATCATCGCAACTGCCCTTGAAATTGATTATGCACTCGCTCAACATATCTTCTAGGGTCTAAATAGTCAGCTTAGCTTGTCCATCTGTCTGCGGGTGAAAAGTTGTGCTGAAACTTGACGTGGATACCAAGTCCCTTCTGAAAGGACTTCTAGAAGTGAGAGGTGAACTGGGTACCTCTATCTGAGATAATGGATAAGGGCACCCCATAAGGTTTGACTAACTCCTGGATATAAAGCCTAGCATAGTCCTTAGCTGAATCTGTAGTTTTAACTGGGAGGAAATGTGCCGACTTAGTCATCCAGTCTACTATCACCCAGATTGAATCATGCTGCCGATGAATCTGAGGTAGACCCGTAATAAAATCAATATTTACTTCTTCCCACTTCCATGTGGGTATGCTGATATCCTGAGTCATACCTCCTGTTCTCTGATGTTCTACTTTGACTTGCTGGCAGTTTGGGCAATTAGCTACAAATTCAGCGATGTCTCTCTTTATGCCGTTTCATGTTTGCGCTCCAGCGCACGTGCAAGTGTACGCGGTCGTACAAGTAATATAGTGGATGTCGAACCCACAGGGACTGGACCAATTCATCAAATATCAAGTTTGAGTGTTAAAATTAACTTCACAAGTGCTGATTATAGAAGTTTTCGATAAATTCTAATTAAGTCTAGGGGTGATCACAAAATACTTGAGAAACAATATAAGAAGCAACTAAAGTTAAGGCCTAATAATCATGCAATGCTATAATTCACAATGGTTCGAGTATGAAAACTTCAGTTGTTGTCTCACATAATTAAAATGCTATGTTAATGGTCTTTCGAGCCTCTAAGGACGACAAACTAGTCTCACACCTACATCGTTGAGCGTGGATGTGATGTCATAATTCATGAGAAAATTAATTACATGGATGTGGTTTACGGAGTTTGACCCTTGATTATGGACTTTCATACCTCTAATCATTTAACGGAACTTAACTTCACAACTATTTCTACGAGCGGTGATGTGATAATTCTAAGTTGGTGTCTAGCTCATCCTGTTTTAGTAACCAAGCAAGGAAAATTAAGTATAATTTCAATCCTAATTGTGAATCTTATCATAAAAGTAAGAACTTGCTCTCTACATTCTCATGTTCTAGCCTAGGGTTACTCTTCCAAGCTTTTACCCAAGCTTAACGCATTTGTTTTCATGGTGATCAAGCATAAAAACAACAATAATGAAGAATGTAAGACAAAACAACAACTAAAACTCAACCGTTGAAGAATTCATGCAATTACAATCATATTACGTAGCCTCAACCCTAGAGGAAGGGTTTTATCCACTCATGTTCATACAAATACTTAAAAACATGATTCAAGCAATGTACTTACAAGAATAGTTAAAGGAGAATGCAAAAATAATGAACCCTAGGTAGAGTTCTTCACTTCTCCCTTCGCTCCTTTACGGTTTCTCAGAAATATTTCATGATAAGTGATTTTAGAAGCTAAGGGTTCAATTTATAATAAGTTGGAAAAATGCAAAATTTGGCCTGTGGTGAAACAGCTCCATGGCACGCTACCTATCGCGGAGATTTGCCTCCGTGGCACGGAGCTTAACGCAGAGATCAAGCTCCATGACAAGGAGCAATTGCGCGGCTCACTGTTTGGTAGCCCTGCTTATATAAGTTAATTCTTTGCTCCGTGCACATTGTTGAACCCCCCAATGCTTCTCCATGGCACGGAGTTGACTCCAAATGTCCTTTTTAGCTTGTCTCGTCATCCATAATCCGTCCCTTAACATTTATCTTCAAGATTAGGACCATTATCTTCACATTGAGCTCCATATATGGCGATTTCAACCTACAAAGAGAGATAATCATATTTGTTAGTCCATGGCCACAAATTACACAAAATACATGAGATTATTCTTAAATTAAGGTACAACATGAGTAAAATATGGGTATAAAATAGTATTTGGGCATGTAAATATGCCCAAGATCACTACCTCACACTTAAAGCCTTGTTCGTCCTTGAACAAATCCTTTACATCTCATGCACAAGGAAGACTCACAAATTACCAATTGATGCAAGATGACTCAAATTAAGGCTACAATGACGGATTTAGATGGCAAGTTCAAATAAAGCATGTTATATATATATAGTTATATATATATATACATAACATAATTCAAATCCAATACAACCAAGTTAAGACCTCCTAGCCTTAGGAATCGACTATACAACCACAACAAACTCATGCACATTAGCCAATCAAGAAGTCTAACATGAATTCTATCTTTTTTCAAACATGTGCCCTCACAACAAGAGAGATACCCATTTTTTACTCACAAGTTTTCCAATTATAACATGTATGGGTATATGAATAAGCATTCAACTCACTCTCACGAAGAATTCACATGCATCATGTATTGACCCATAATCTTGCCTTTAGTGTATTACTCTACTAATTTAGAAATATTTGAAAGTAAGATCAAGTAGGACTTAGTGGATTGTAATATAAGCTAAGGGCGGGTAGGTACTATTATGACCAGTAACAGTGACTATCTTTCCTAAGCGCTTTTAATACATCACACTTTCCTTAGGAATTTCCGTCCTCTTACTTCACCTTTATTCTTTTCTCTCCCATTTTCCTCTTTTGTTTCCCCCTTTCATTAGGAACACTTAAGCTGTTAGTAAGGAGTACTTGAGCAATTCTCTTAAATTTTCTTTTTTGCTTTTTTCTTCTTTTACTTCCTACTAATTATTATTCATTTTATTTACAAGTGCATCTCTAGTCTCTTCTTTAACTTCCACAACTATTCTTTTCTTTCTTCTCCCAACTCCTCACTCCTTAACTTCTTTTGCATTTTCACTTAAGCTGTTAGAAGTTTTTGATCAAATTCAAGGCTAATGAAAAGAAAGGATTAAACTCATTTTGTGGCTAGCAAAGAATAGGCTAAAGGCTCAAATGGGAAAATTAGGATCAGACATTCAAGGTAGGTAAAGCAAGGGATAAAAATTAGGCTCATTGAAAGAAATGCCTAAATCATCTCCAACAATCTACATCCTTCATTTCGCTTTGTATACACACCAGGCAAGTTCTACACACTACACAATAGCATGGAATATTCAAACCTTACACTCACAACACATGCTCAATTAAAGACAAATTCAGCAGACTCTTAACTCAGCTAATTACAAGAATGCAAAATTCAGCTATAAGCACATCGAGTCATATTCAAGAGCCTAGGTGTCTCAACCAAAGTTATACAACTGGTTAACATGCTTCTCAATTAAAACCACTTGCATCTTACAATCATGCATAGAACATAACAAGAACAACAAGCCATCAATTAGCTAAGGGTTTAAAAACAAAAACCTATTGACTAATTTTCCCTCAAGATGGTCATCATCCATCAATCATCGGGAAAAGTACCTCACTATGACTGAAAAGTTATGTACAAACAAATGAAAATTTTTATTTCTCGGTTCAAAGTGCCCCCCTTCGGAAAGAACCGAAAAGAAAAATCAAAGGGTGGGTGAAGTGTGCTCAATTTAATTTTTTTCAACAAAAACATTATACCCAGCACCACATTCACCCGACTCTTCCCACTTCCATGTGGGTATGCTGATATCCTGAGTCATACCTCCTGTTCTCTGATGTTCTACTTTGACTTGCTGGCAGTTTGGGCAATTAGCTACAAATTCAGCGATGTCTCTCTTTATGCCGTTTCATGTTTGCGCTCCAGCGCACGTGCAAGTGTACGCGGTCGTACAAGTAATATAGTGGATGTCGAACCCACAGGGACTGGACCAATTCATCAAATATCAAGTTTGAGTGTTAAAATTAACTTCACAAGTGCTGATTATAGAAGTTTTCGATAAATTCTAATTAAGTCTAGGGGTGATCACAAAATACTTGAGAAACAATATAAGAAGCAACTAAAGTTAAGGCCTAATAATCATGCAATGCTATAATTCACAATGGTTCGAGTATGAAAACTTCAGTTGTTGTCTCACATAATTAAAATGCTATGTTAATGGTCTTTCGAGCCTCTAAGGACGACAAACTAGTCTCACACCTACATCGTTGAGCGTGGATGTGATGTCATAATTCATGAGAAAATTAATTACATGGATGTGGTTTACGGAGTTTGACCCTTGATTATGGACTTTCATACCTCTAATCATTTAACGGAACTTAACTTCACAACTATTTCTACGAGCGGTGATGTGATAATTCTAAGTTGGTGTCTAGCTCATCCTGTTTTAGGGTACAATACACCTCAACTCTGAAACTGCATTGTGCTTGACCTCCTTACTTGTGTACACCTTCTCCACATCAACATTTGACTCCTCATGAATGTCAAATGGTTTGTACTCTATCTCTCCCTTCTTGAATGGATTGGTCATATGTGTGAGACCATCACATAGACTCTCAGGAGCTTCTAATTGTTGAGATTGTTCTAAGAACTCACCATTTTCTTCTCCTTGAAGTCCCTCTTGAGTATTGGCTAAAACCATTACTTGCAAATCAACACAATCTTCAGCCTCAGTCATCAACTCCGTGAGCTTGGCGCTTATCATTTTTAGAGCCTCTCCATTTTCCTTAGTTTGAAACCCTATTACTTCCATCTGCTCCCTCATCACTTTTGTCTGCTCAAGGACCTATTTTAACATGTTTTCTATCTGAGCTTGGTGTTCCAATTCCTCCTTTTCATCATTCCTGTACTCATCAAAAACAACAGAAGGATCATAGTAGGGGCTTGGGGGAGGGGAATATGAATTTGGACAACCATTCCAATGGCCATCTTGACCACCACATATACTGCATGTAGGACAATGTTGCCACAAGTGGGGTCCTCCACAATTTAGACAAGACTCACCAAAATATGTGTATCCACCATTCAACCCATTTGTGTTCCATGATGTCATGTCAAGAAGGTATCAAACTAAAAACAAGAATAAAAGAAATCTAAAACTAATAAATATTTTTTTCAACACTTAGAAAATTAGAAACTAACACAAAAACAAGAAATTCACTAATTTCGCTTGTCTCGGACAACAGCGCCAAAAACTTGTTCGCACTCCAGTGCATGCGCAAGCATACGCGGTCGTACAAGTAATAGAGTAGCCCTTTTCATGAGCCGGATGTCGAACCCACAGGGACTAGACCAATTCAGTGAATATTCAAGTTTGAGTGTTAAAATTAACTTTACAAGTGCTGATTATAGAAGTTTTCGATAAATTCTAATTAGGTCTAGGGGTGATCACAAAATACTTGAGAAACAATATAAGAAGCAACTAAAGTTAAGGCCTAATAATCATGCAATGCTATAATTCACAATGGTTCGAGTATGAAAACTTCAGTTGTTGTCTCATATAATTAAAATGCTATGTTCATGGTTTTTCGAGCCTCTAAACACGACAAACTAGTCTCACACCTACATCGTTGAGCGGGGATGTGACGTCCTAATTCGTGAGCAAATTAATTACATGGATGTTGTTTACGGAGTTTGCACCCTTGATTATGGACTTTCGTACCTCTAATCATTTAACGGAACTTAACTTCACAACTACTTCTACGAGCGGTGATGTGATAATTGTTCGAGCCAAACTACACGCAAGTGCACATGGTCGTACAAGTAGTAAAGTGGCTTTGTTTCAAGCCAAGTATTGATCCCACAGGGACTGAACTACGATAGTAATTAACCTAATTGTTAGTGAACAATATCGCTATGAATGTAGACAACCAAACAAATAATGTTTTATGAGTCAATATTAATAGTTAATAAAAACCTAAGTAAAGATTGTAATTTAAAGTCTGAACAATAGCAATGAACAAGCTGAGGCTAAGGCATGCACGCAGGATGTAATTTCTTAATTCAAATCGGTCAATCCTCCCTTCGGTTGCTAGTCAGGAATTAATCGCCTATGGATTGGATCTTTTGACTCCTATCCAATTAAAGAATCATGAGACCTTATTCTACATTTTTGTGATATAAGAAACTCATGCTCTAGCCATGCATAACAGATTCCATAATTGACTAATACGACTTTCAGATATATTTCTATTCTGAACGTAAATCTTTTCTCAATTTTCCCAACTAAGAAAAGATCATATCCTACCAATTCACATCTGTCCAATTTCTTTCCTTTTCAGAACCAAAATTGGATTTCTAAGATTTACATTAACATTGGCCAAATATTAATGCAGTAAAAACAAGAATTAATAGAACAACCATTATAGAAAAGATGAAAACTGAAATGATTAATCATTACATTCCTCTACAATTATCCTTAACCTCAGCAAGAGGTGAATTAGCCACTCATTTGTGGATTAAACATCTTCAAACAAGTAGAATTCATACAAGCAATTGAAATTAAAGAGAAAAAGGAAGAGAATTAACCCTAGAATTTCGTCCTCTCAACTGCCTGCTAACCACGTTCTTGCTCCAAAATGTCAGAATGTTTAAAATAAAACCTAAGTGTGCTATTTATACTAGTGGGAATGTTTTTTGGAATAACAAGAAACGTGGCACGGAGTGTATCGTGGAGCACTGCCTCCGTGCCACGGTGCTATCGCGCACCTTCACTGGAACTTGAGGTTCCAGGTAATCACACTCAACGTGACACAGAGTGCATCGCGGAGCACTGCCTCCGTGCCACGGAGGGAATGCGCACCTCCACTGAAATTTGACACAATTTATTCCTCCCAGGCAGAATGCCTCCGCGATGGTAGCGTGACACGGAGCCATCGCGGAGCCCCTATTTTTGCCAACTTCCCTTGTCAACTTCCACTTCTTGCTTCCGAATCCATTCCCGCACTTCACCAACTTGTAGATTAGCTTCCAAAAATTGTTTCTAACTGCAAAACAACACTAATCATGTTGGTTAGTATAAATTCACATTTACCTAAGAATCACATGAGAATGTACACATAACAATAGATAAACAAGTAGAAATGAAGTATTTGAGTATCACTTGGGCATGAAATTCTGCCCAAGATCACTTACCCCACACTTAAAACCTTGTTCGTCCTCGAACAATACTCTCACATCTCATGCAATTGAAACCCACACATAGCTAATTTGGCTCGACCATTCAAGCTACGACTATACGGATTATTTAAGATAGCAAATCATCAAGAAAACATGCATGGTTTCATCAATAAAATGAAGTACACCACATTAAGACCTCCTAACCTCAAGAATTGATTCTCGATCTTGGCAAACTCATGCAACTCAACTGACCAAGACATCTGACACGAAATTTTATCTCTCGTCAAGCATGTGCCCTTGCAACACAAGAGAATTACCCCATTTGCACTCATAAGATTTCCAACGCACTACATATAGGGGTATATGAATATGATTTCTCTTGCTCTCCCAAAGAATTCACATGCATCATGTCGTGAACCATAAGCTTGCCTCTAGTGTTTTACTCCACTAATATAAGGATACTTGATGTAAGATCACAATGGACTTAATGGGTTGTAATGTAAGCTAAGGAACCAGTAAATACTGGGCTAACCAATAATAGCAACTAGCTTCCCTAAGCGCTTTTCAATACCTCCCACCTTCATTACGGACATTGCTTCTTCCTCCATCCTCTCTTTCTTGAATTTTCTTCTTTGTTTTTGTTCAAATTTCTTTAAGCACACTCGACTTACTAGCAAAGAGTATTTATGCATCTTTATTTTTTTTCTCATTCATTGATTTTCTTACTCTCTACTATTAATTACTCAATTTCAACAAGTGCACCTTTGACCTTTTCTTTAGCTTTCACAACTTCCGCTTTCCTTCCGTTTCACACTTCTCACTCCTTTACACTTTGGAAAAATTGTTTTTCTTAAGCCCTTAAGAGTTTTGGATCAAATTCATGGCTAATGAAAAAAAGGATTAAGCTCGGTTTGTATCTCTCAAAGAATAGGCTAAAGGCTCAATGGGGCTAACTAGGATGTAACATTCAAGGTAGGTATGATAAAGGAGAAACTTTCGGTTCATTCAAAGAAATGCCTACATCCTTTCCCACAATCCACATCCTTCATTTCTTTTAGTATACACACCAGGAAAGTTTTGGACACTTCACAATACATGGTATAGTCGAAACCTCACCTCACACTCACTGCACATGCTCAACTTAAGACATATTTACCGACTCTACAATCAGTTAATTACAAGAATTCACTATTAAGCCTCGATCACACCGAATCAAATTCTATGGCCTAGGTATCTCAACATGTTTAACACATTTGCATGCTTTCATACGAATCACACTTACATCTTACAATCATATGTAACACATAACAAGAATTCCGAACCATTAATTAGAGACACGATTGGAAACAAACAAAAGAAAGAAGAAAAATAAGAAACAAACTACTCCTATCGACTACATTCCCTTAAGACGGTCGTCATCCATCCATCATAGGGAACAGTCGCTATCTACGACGTCGGTTCAATGGGACTATTCTCGGGAAAAGCATCGAAAATAAAAATTGAGAAAACCCAACATAAAAAATTTCAACCAAAAAAATTTCAATAGAAAAAGATAAAATATAATTGAAAAATATTTACACGTCACACACAACAGCAGCTAAAAATTCATTACAACACCAACATCAGTAACAGAACACGAAACACAGAGTCACAAGGTCACAATTAGCACAATCACAACAAGCATAAACAAAACAACTAGCACCTAACTACTCCCACCCCACACTTAATCGGAACACTGTCCCCAGTGTTCACATAATTGCAAATTAACACAAAGTTTGGGTGGTGAAACTCCTTCTTCAATCCAAATATTTAATTTCCTCATCAGGTGCCAGCGCTTCGTCTCCAAGATCATAATCGCCCCCGCCGTCCTCGTCCGACTCAACATCTGAGTCCTCCCGGTGTGTCTCCTCATCAATAGGGACGTCATCATCCAAGGGCTCCATAAATGCGGGCCCCACTCGGCATAAAGCTCGGGCATTCTCATTGAATGATAATCCAACTCGAGCTGCCACAGCTCATCCTCCATTGCGGGCCTTCCACCGATGTGCAGCTGCAATATCTGCATGCCATACATGCGGGCCATGTATTGATCATCCCGAGCATGTCTCTCGACTAGTGTGAGCACCGACCCATAAGTAGTGTCAGGTTCCTTGGTTTTAGTAACATCCAAGGCACGCCTGTCAACTTGAGGGATGTAATCTAGGGCCTCCTCCTCAATACCGTGGCCCCTCAAGAAAGTGGTAAGCAGACCACCAAACCCATATCTATGCCCCTGATGCAGTCGGGCTCTCTTCATGGCAGAGATAATTATCGCCCCAACATTTATTTCTAGTCCCTTCATCAGCGCATACACCAGACAAACTCTATCCCGAGTGACATTAGTCATGTGCACCCCTGGGATTAGGCACGAACAAACAATTTTCAACCAAATCCGGGCCTCCCTGTTCATCTGAGAATAGTGAAATGTATGATGGTAGCCCCTTTCCTTGTGCCTAACCCACCTGGCTGTCGATCGAGCTCCACATAAGGTGCGTTTGATATCCACGTAAGGTGGAGTGATGTTCAGCTGATGGAGGACATGAGCGTCTGTGTCCCGCGCCCCCAGGATTGCATTCAAATGGTGGGGTTCAAAGGTGACAACCTGCCCTCTGATTTTTATGGTGTGGCTGCGCAAGGTAGGGTTCCAGTTGGCATAAAATTCCTGGATAAGATGGAGATTGCACTCTCTGGGTTCCTCAAAAATGAAGTTTAGTCCAACAGTGTCAATCCTGTGTAGAATCCATGAGACTTCTTGTGCCAGTGGTTCCCATGCTATCTGCTCCCCTGGGAAGTACTTGGTTTCCTTGTGTTTAGCATATCATTTCTTCCCCTCATCTGTCACCCATCTGGTTCCATACTGTCGGCGTTGCCCTCGAGGAACCGCTGGTGCTGCTAGTACTGCCTCCCCTAATCTCACTCTCTTTCTGCTGGCGCCAGATGTGGATGTGCCCTTGCCTTTGTCCTGTCTTCCTGACATTGTTCCTGCACATTCAAACATATAGTTCCAATGTTATTCAAGCCATAGCTGGCAACTGATCTTGGGCAGAATTATATGCCCAAGTGATGCTCTAATGCTCTAATTCATCTTGTTTATCTATCGTTATGTGTGCATTCTCATGTCATTTGTAGTTAAAATGTGAATTTATGCTAACCAACATGATTAGTATTGTTTTGCAGGAAAAATGTAATTTTAGCAAGCTAAGATGCATGTTGGTAAAAATCGAGAATGGACTCAAAAACGAGCAGTGGAAAAGGTCAAGGAAGAGAAGCAAAAATAAGGGCTCCGAGATGGAGCCGTGTCACGCTGCCATCGCGGAGGCACTCTACCTCGGATGATTTATTTTGGAAAATTCCAGTGAGGGTCCGCGTTTGCACCGTGGCACGAAGGGATGCTCCGCGATACACTCCGTGCCACGTTGCTTGTTATTCCGGGAAAAATTTCCACTAGTATAAATAGCACACGTAGGTTTATTTTTAATTATTCTGACTTGGTTGAACAAGAACATGGGTTACAGGCAGTTGAGGGGACGAAAATTCTAGGGTTCTGCTCTATCTCTTCCTCTTTTATCTCAATTGTTTGTATGATTTATACTCATTTGATGATGTTTAATCTACAAATGAGTGGCTAAATTCACTTCTTGCTGAGGTTAAGAACAATTGTAGTGGAATGTAATTGTTGATCAATTTAGTTTTCATCTTTTCTTCAACGGTTGTTCTATCAATTCTTGTTCTTACTGCATTAATGTTTGGCCAATGTTAATGTATATCTAAAAAATCCAGTTTTATCTTGAAAAGGAAAGAAATTGGAAAGTTGTGAATTGGTAGGATATGATCTCTTCTTAGTTTGGGAAAATTGAGAATTGATTTACATTCAGAATAGAAATATATCTGAAAGTCGTATTAGTCAATTAAGGAATTAGTTTTGTATGGCTAGAACATGAAATTCTTTTATCACAGAAATGTAGGTTGAAGGTTCATGATTCTTAAGTTGGGTAGAATACGAAAGTTTCAATCCATAGGCAATAATTCTTGACTAGCAACCGAAGGAAAGATTAACCGAATTGTATCGATAAATTACCTTCCTGCATATTCATCTAAATTAGGGAACAAACTCTCAAAAATCCTATTTAAATTGTTGTCTGCATTTTTAAAGTTAGAGTTCATTAACACTTAAGTTGATTATTACCTTAGTTCAGCCCCTGTGGGATCGATACTTGGCTTACTTAAGCCATTTTACTACTTGTTCGACCACGTGCACTTGTGTGTAATTACCGAATTCCCGAACAAGTCTTTGGCACCGTTGCGGGGGACTGGAAATTGGTAAAATTGTTTTATTAGTGTTAGTTTACAATTGCTATATAAGTGCTGACAACTTGATCTTAGCCTGTCTTTTGCAGATATTGAATTCTGTTGAACACTGGCAAGAGACAAGGAGTTGGTTGATTCATACAGAGAGCCGGAAAGACAATTTCATCGTCGAAGAAGGGAAGCTCTAGAGAAAAAGCTACAGTTGCTCAGACAGACAATCCTAGAGCAACAACAGAATCCACCACTTGTGAGGGCAGTGTTAGTGCCCGAGGAAATGGCAGCTAGGTCGGCTCGCGAAGTGGCAATCCCACATGCTAACAATGTTACATCAAGTATTTGCAAACCTGAGCCAGGAGGGAGGTTTGAGCTTAAATAGAACATGGTGCAATTGCTGCACACCAGCGGGCAATTCACAGGTCTCCCTCACGAAGATCCACAACAACATCTCCAAAACTTTTTGGAGATAAGTGACACTTACATCCCCGCTGGAGTATCATCATATTACGTAAGGCTTACATTATTCCCATTTTCACTATTGGGAGAAGCAAAGAGGTGGTTGAAAGCTGAGCCACCTAATTCCATCACCACTTGGGATGATCTTGCAAGAGAATTTTTGATACGTTCTTTCCGTCCGGGAAAACAGCAAGACTTAGAAGTCAGATTCTAAGTTTTAAACAAAGAGAGGGGGAGAATCTGTATCAAGCTTGGGAAAGGTTCAAATCATTGCTAAGGGATTGTCCTCACCATCACCAGTCCAATGATGTGCTGGTGCATACTTTCATAGAGGGTTTTGGAACCCCACACAAAAATTTTGTTAGACTTAGCAGCTGGGGGGAAAGCATTAGAAAAGACTTATGAGGAGCTGTATACTTTCTTAAATCGTATTTCGCAGGGAAATCCAGAGTGCAATGCAGACTCTTCTAGAGGAGGAACAAGGAAAGCGGCAGGAGTCTTGGAAGTGGATGGTTTTACAGCTATAGCTGCACAGATAGCTGCGCTGCAAAATCATCTTAACACCCACTTCAGCAATATGAGCTTGAATCAACCTCAAGGCCCAGTTAATGTAGTGCAGCAGTTTTGGTGTGAAGTATGCGGTAGTAATGAACACTCAGCTGAGTGTTGTGGTGCAAATCCTGATTCTGTGAACTTTGTTGGTAACGTACAGAGAAATAATCACTACCAGTATGGCAACAACTACAACTCGAATTGGAGGAATCATCCGAATTTCTCTTGGGGTAGTAACAGCCATCAAGGGCAATGTTCGAATCAGGGTGTGCAGAAAAATCAAGGAGGGCAGCAGAACTATTAGACTCAATACAGAAGCAACAATGCACCTCCTCCTACACCACCCAGCATTGAGGAAATGTTTAAAACAATGATAGCTAACCAAGCTCAATTGTAGGCTGATTATGTGAAATTGGCAGCAAATGTAAAGAACAATCAGTTAGCTACAAAGGCGTTGGAGCACCAGTTTGGACAACTAGCTGGAGCTCAAAACACCAGGCCAAGAGGAGGACTACTGAGTGACACTAACCCGAATCCCAAGCAAGTAAATGCAGTGACCACAAGGAGTGGTTTACAACTCAAGGAGGTGGAACCAGAAAGACCACCTCAGCAGTCAGGAGCAGCGGAGAAGGAGAGGGAACAGGATGATGAGAGGGAGAAGGAGAAGGCAGCTGAAGAAGAAAGACCACCACCCCCGTTCCCTCAAAGATTAAAGAAACACAAGGAGGAAGCTTGTTTCAAAAAGTTCATGGAGGTGCTTAAACAGGTACACATTAATTTACCTCTTGTTGATGTTTTGCAGGGAGTGCCGAAGTATGCAAAGTATATCAAGGACATCGTAGATAACAAAAGCAGATTGACGGAGTATGCTATGGTGGCGCTGACTGAGGAGTGCACTTCCCGGATACAGAACAGGTTGCCAACAAAGCTCAAGGACCCTGGGAGCTTTACAATTCAAATCACAATTGGGCAAAGTATCCGAGCTCGTGGATTATGCGATTTGGGAGCGAGTATTAACTTGATGCCGAGATCGGTGTTCAAGAAGTTGGGGCTGGGCAGTCCTAGACCAACGACGGTGATCTTGCAATTAGCGAACCATTCTTTAGCCAGACCAGATGGCATTGTGGAGGACGTGTTGGTGCAAGTGGGATCCCTTATCTTCCCGGTAGATTTTATTGTTCTGGATTTTGAGCCGGATGTGGAAGTCCCATTTATTTTGGGACGTCCTTTCTTGGAAACCGAGAGAGCTTTGATTGATGTAGCTGCAGGGCAGCTAACTATGCGGGTGCATGACAAAGTGGAGGTATTTGATGTATATAAGGCCACGAAGCTTCCGTCCATGTATGAGGAGCTTTCAGCAATCAATGTGCTAAATCAAGTAGAAATTTTTCCGATTATTGAATCTCGAGATCCATTGGGAAGTTAGCATCGGTGAGCTCCGATCATTTCGGAGATAGAGATACTTACAAGAGGGTGAAAATGTTGAATGAACCACAATGGTATCTTGGGAAGCATGACTTTCAGCCGTTAATAAGGTTCCTTGTACCATTGCCGAAACCATCGATTAAGGAAGCACAAAAACTGGAGTTGTGGCAAGAAGATTGAAGTGCCACGTTCTTGGTCAATGGGAAACGTTGTAAGCATTACTAGGGTGAGGACGTTATTCGAGAGAAAACATCCATCACTCTAGAGGATGATTGAGTTTCAATGACGTCGAGCCGCGACGGTAAATCAGGCGCTGCACGGGAGGCAACCCGTGAAATTGTTGTAATAGAAGAGTGGAATTAGTTAAAAAGAAAAAAAAAGAAAAAAAGAAAATAAAAATAAAAATAAAATAAAAAATTGTGTTTGTGTTTGAAACCTTTGAATTCTAACCAATTTCTTGTTGTGAGATGATTTTTAGGTGGAACGGAGGGCAAAAATGCAAAGGATCGCAAAGGAAAAAAATCGAGGTGAGAAAAAAATAAAAAGTGGCACGACAATGAGCCTACGCGTTGGCTCCGTGTCACGGAGGGGGTGCTCCGTGTTACCCTCCGTGACACGTTGAAGCCAATTCTGGAATTTTTACAAATTCCAAAACACCTACGCGATGGCTCTGTATCACGGAGGGGGTTATCCGCGTTACCCTCCGTGACACGTTGAGGTGTAATTCGCGTCTGGTCACACCGGGTCGCCGGGTAACCCGCGCGAAAAACACCCTTTTAACCCCAAAATCCCCTCATTTTTCCCCATTTCCCATTCCCTCTGCGACAAACTCCCTAAATTCCCCCCTCCCCCAACGTGACACGGATCTAGGCACGAAGTTTCTTCAACTTTTCTTCGAGTTCATCGAATTAAAGGTATGTTCTTGAATTTAACCTCAATTTTTGCTAAAATTTTCAATTTTTGAGCATGTGAGGTGAGTAAACCTTGCCCTAAGTGTAAATAAGTTTGAATTCACTTAAATGTTGATTGATTGATGTTCATAGTATCATTGTGAGTATGTGAACTCGATGAATGCATGTTTGATTGAATTTTTGCAAAATTGGTAGCTAGGGTTAGAATTTGAATAGGAAGAAACTAAATTTGGTTGTAAATGTGAAAAAATGTGGGTTTTGCATGTTGGGTGATGCGAATTATGTCGTGATTAAGGTTGAATATGCTAAGTAGACAAGGGAATTGTCGGAAAAATGAAATTGGTGAATTGCATAGGTTGTTGAGAACAAAAATTTTAGCTAAGTGCTATGTGATGTAATGGAATCGATGGTGATATTGTTAGTCATTGTACAAAGTCTGAGTAGTACATAGTAATTATTCCATCGACTTATCTGAATGCACTAAGCATGTTGATTGATAAAAATTGGAAAAGCATGATTGTCTTGCCGAATTGTTTTAATTGTGGCTAAAGACTAAGTGTGGGGTGGCCTAACTCAACCCAACCTTTGTCGAAGCTAATTTTTACTTGAATAACATTGGGATTGTCTGTTCGATGTTACAGGAACGATGTCAGGCAGGCAAGACAAGGGAAAGGGCGCATCTACATCGGGCGCCGGTAAAAAAAGAATTAGGTTGGGAACAACAGTTCCAGCAGCACCAGCGGTTTCGCGAGGCCAATGCCGTCAATACGGAACCCGATGGGTGACGGATGAAGGGAAGAAATGGTATGCAAAACACAAAGAGACCAAATACTTCCCTGAGGAGCACATTGCAAGGGAGCCACTGGCACAGGAATTCCCCAGAATCGTACACCGGATTGACCATGCTGGGTTGAACTTCATCTTAGAAGATCCCAAGGAGTGCAATCTCCATCTGATTCGGGAGTTCTATGCCAACCAGAACCCGACCATCCGCAGTCACACTGTCAAAGTAAGAGGGAAGGTTGTCACCTTTGAGCCCCATCACCTGAATGCCATCTTGGGGGCGCGGGACACAGACGCCCATGTACTTCGGCAGCTGAACATAACTCCACCTTATGCGGATATCAGACGCACTCTGTGTGGAGCCCGTTCGACAGTGCGGTGGAGCAGGCACAAGGAGAGGGGCTACCATCAGACACTGCCTTACTCTCAAATGAACAGGGAAGCCAGGATTTGGCTCAAAATTATGTGTTCCTGCCTGATCCCGGGGGTGCACATGACAGATGTCACCTGGGATCGAGTGTGCTTGGTTTATGCCCTGATGAAAGGGATGGAGGTAAATGTTGGGGCGGTGATCGTCTCCGCCATGAAGAGAGCCTAATTCTATCAAGGGCACAGGTACGGGTTCAGTGGTTTACTTACCACGTTCCTGAGGGGCCACGACATCGAGGAAGAGGCCCTGGACTACATCCCGCAAATGGATAGGCGTGCCTTGGATGTCACCAAAACCAAGGCACCCGACA
The DNA here is from genome assembly GCA_035772735.1 of Datura wrightii. NCBI lineage: Eukaryota > Viridiplantae > Streptophyta > Magnoliopsida > Solanales > Solanaceae > Datura > Datura wrightii. Next base: position 74,378,364 of record JASDFA010000007.1, on the reverse strand, counting down.
CCACTCACGGGTCAGTTCTCACACTAGCCGAGCGACATGCTCGGGATGATCAATATATGCCCCGCATGTACGGGATGCAGATGCTGCAGTTGCGCATAGGTGGGAGGCCAGCAATGGAAGATGAGCTATGGCAGCTCGAGCTAGATTACCCCTTTGGCGAGAATGCCCGGGCTCTATGCCGAGTGGGGCCAACTTTTGTGGAGCCTGTAGATGACGATGTCCCCACTGACGAGGAGACACACTGTGAGGACTCAAATTTTGAGTCAGATGAGGACAACGGGGTCGATTTAGATATGGGAGACGAGGCAACGACACCTGATGAAGAAGTTGAATATTTCAATTGATCAGGGAGTTTCACCACCTACCTTTGTGATATGTTGAATTTTGTGAACACTGGGGACAGTGTTCGGTTTAAGTATGGGGTGGGAGTAGTTAGGTGCCAATTGTTTTGTTGTTGTTTATGTTATGTCTTGTGTTGTTGTCCATGTGAAAAATGTGACCCTATGATTTTGTGTTTTATGTTCTGTAATAAAATTCGGTGTTGTTATAAATGTTAAGTTGTTGTGTGCTGCGGTGAGTTGTTGTTGTTGGTTGGTTATGTAAATATTTTTTTGTGAATATTTTTTGTTTTCTATCGAAATTATCGATATTTTTAAATTTTTTGTTGAATTATTTTATGATTGGATTTCTCGGCGTTTGTTTTCGGTGCTTTTACCGAGAATAGTCCCATTGAACCGAAGTCGTAAATAGTGACCGTTCCCTATGATGGATGGATGACGACCGTCTTAAGGGAAATGTAGTTAATAGGAGTAGTTTTTTCTTTTCTTTTATTGTCCTTCTTTTGTTTGTTTCCTAAATGTGTCGCTACTTCATGGTTCGGAATTCTTGTTGCGTGTTGTACATGATATTGAGATGCAAAGATGATTTGTATGAAAGCATGCAAATATGTAAACATGTTGAGATACCTAGGCCATAGAGTTCGATTCGGTGTGATTGAGGCTTAATATTGAATTCTTGTATTAGCTGATTGAAGAGTATGTGAATAAGTCTTGAGTTGAGCATGTGCAATGAGTGTGAGGTGAGGTTTCGATTATTCCATGCTATTGTGAAGTGTCTAGAACTTTCCTGGTGTGTGTGCAAAATGAAATGAAGGATGTGTATTGTAGGAAAGGATGTAGGCATTTCTTTGATTAAACCGAAAGTTTTTTTCCTTTATCATACCTACCTTGAATGTACATCCTAGTTAGCCCCATTGAGCCTTTAGCCTATTTTTTTCTTTCTTTGAAGAGGTAGAAACCGAGCTTAATCCCTTCTTTTCATTAGCCGTGAATTTGATCCAAAACTCTTAAGCGATCAAGAAAAATAATTTTCCCACAGTGTCAAGGAGTGAGAATTGTGAAAAGGAAGGAAAAGCGGAAGTGGTGAAAGTGATGAAATGGTCAAGGGTGCACTTGCTGAAATTAAAGAAAATAAAGATGTATAACTAATATTTGTTATTAAGTCGAGTGTGCTTAAAGAAATGGGAACAAAAATAAAGAAAAAAAATCAAGAATGAGAGGATGAAGGAAGAAACAATGCCCATAATGATGGTGGGATGTATTGAAAAGCGCTTAAGAAGGCTAGTGGCTATTATTGGTTAGCCCAGTATTTACTAGTTCCTTAGCTTACATTACAACCCATTAAGTCCTACGTGATCTTACATCATGCGTCCTTATATTAGTGGAGTAATACTCTAGAGGCAAGCTTATGGTTCATGACATGATGCATGTGAATTCTTTGGGAGAGAGAGCAAAATCGTGCTCATATACCCCCACATGTAATGCTTTGGAAATCATATGATTGAAAAGGGGGAAATTCTCTTGTGTTGTGAGGGCACATGTTTGACGAGAGATTGAATTTCGTGTCGTATGTCTTGATCAGTTGATTTGCATGAGTTTGCCGAGATCGAGAGTCGATTCTTGAGTTTAGGAGGTCTTAATGTGGTGTATGTCATGGTATTGATGGGACTGTGCATCTTTTCTTGATGATTTGCTATATTAAATAATCGGTATAGCCGTAGCTTGAATTGTCGTGCCAAAATAGCTATGCGTGGGTGTCAATTGCATGAGATGTGAGAGTATTGTTCGAGGACGAACAAGGTCTTAAGTGTGGGGTAAGTGATCTTGGGCAGAATTATATGCCCAAGTGATGCTCAAATACTCTAATTCGTCTTGTTTATCTATCGTTATGTGTGCATTCTCATGTGATTTGTAGTTAAAATGTGAATTTATACTAACCAACATGATTAGTATTTTTTTGCAGGAAAAATGTAATTTTAGGAAGCTAAGATGCATGTTGGTAAAAATCGGGAATGGACTCGGAAGCGAGCAGTGGAAAAGGTCAAGGAAGAGCAGCAAAAATAAGGGCTCCGCGATGGAGCCGTGTCATGCTGCCATCGCGGAGGCACTCTGCCTCGGATGATTTAATTTGGCAAATTCCAGTGAGGGTCCGCGTTTGCACCGTGGCACGGAGGGAGTGCTCCGCGATACACTATGTGCCACGTTGCTTGTTATTCCGGGAAAAATTTCCACTAGTATAAATAGCACACTTAGGTTTATTTTTAATTATTTTGACTTGGTTGAGCAAGAACGTGGGTTGCAGGCAGTTGAGGGGACGAAAATTCGAGGGTTCTTTTCTATCTCTTTCTCTTTTATCTCAATTGTTTGTATGATTTATACTCATTTGATGATGTTTAATCCACAAATGAGTGGCTAAATTCACTTCTTGCTGAGGTTAAGAACAATTGTAGTGGAATGTAATTGTTGATCAATTTAGTTTTCATCTTTTCTTCAACGGTTGTTCTATCAATTCTTGTTCTTACTGCATTAATGTTTGGCCAATGTTAATGTATATCTAAAAAATCTAGTTTTATCTTGAAAAGGAAAGAAATTGGAAAGTTGTGCTCCAGCTAACTGTCCAAACTGATACTCTAATGACTTTGTAGCTAACTGCTGATTTTTCATGTCAGCCGCTAATTTCACATAATCAACCTGCATCTACGCTTGGTTAGCTATTATTGTTTTGAACACATCCTCAATGTTGTTGGGTGTTGGAGGAGGTGCATTGTTTCCTCTATATTGAGACTGAACATTTTGATGCCCCCCTTGATTTCTCTACATGCCCTGATTTACACTCTGTCCTTGATAACTATTACTCCCACAAGAAAAATTCGGATGATTCCTCCAATTTGGGTTGTAACTGTTTCCATACTGTTGATTTTTGTTCCTCTGGACGTTCTCAACAAAATTGACCGAGTCTGGATTGGCACCACAACACTCAGCTGAGTATTCACTACTCCCCATACTTCACACCATACCCGATGAACTGCATTGACTGGGGCTTGTGCCTGACTCAAGCTCATACTGCTGAAGTGGGTGTTGAGTTGATTTTGCAACGCACCTATCTATGCAGCAATAGCTGTAAAACCATCCACCTCAAAGACTCCTGCAGCTTTCCTTGTTCCTCCTCGAGTTGAATCCGCATTCCATTCTGGATTTCCCAGTGAAATACGGTTTAACAAAGTGTAGAGCTCCTCATAAGTCTTCTCCAATGCCTGCCCACCGGCTGCTGAATCTAACAGAATCTTAGTATGTGCTTCCAAACCCTCAATGAATGTATTCACCAACACATCATTAGACTGGTGATGATGAGGACAATCCCTTAACATTGACTTGAACCTCTCCCAAGCTTGATACAAATTCTCACCCTCTCTCTATTAGGTGGTTCTGCTTTCAACCACCTCTTTGCTTCCCCCAACAGTGAGAACGGGAATAATGTAAGCCTCACATAGTCAGATGATACTCCAGCGGGGATGTAGGTGTCACTTATCTCCAAAAAGTTTTGGAGATGTTGTTGTGGATCTTCATGAGGGAGACCTGTAAATTGCGCGCTGGTGTGCAACAACTGCACCATATTCTGCTTAAGCTCGAACCTCCCTCCTGGTTCTAGTCTGCGAATACTGGATGTTACATTATTTGCATCTGGAATTGCCACTTCGCGGACCGGTCTTGCTGCCATCTCTTCGGGCACTAAAACTATCCTCACTATCGATGGATTCTGTTGCTGCTCCAGAATTGCCTGTCTTAACAACTGTAGCTTCTTCTCTAGAGCTATCCTTCTTTGGCGATGAAATTGTCTCTCTGGCTCTATAAATGAATCCACTAACTCCTTGTCTCTTGCCAGCGTTCAGAAAAAAATTCAGTACCTGCAAGAGAAAGGCTAAGACCAAGTTGTCAACACTTATATTGAACTTGTAAACTAACACTAAGAAAATTAATTTACCAATTGCCATTCCCCGACAACAGCGCCAAGAACTTGTTCGAGCCAAACTACACGCAAGTGTACGTGGTCGTACAAGTAGTAAAGTGGCTTTATTTCAAGCCAAGTATCGATCCCACAGGGACTGAACGACGGTAGTAATAAACCTAATTGTTAGTGAACAATATCGCTATGAATGTAGACAACCAAACAAATAATGTTTTATGAGTCAATATTAATAGTTAATAAAAACCTAAGTAAAGATTGTAATTTAAAGTCTGAACAATAGCAATGAACAAGCTGAGGTTAAGGCATGCATGCAGGGATGTAATTTCTTAATTCAAATCAGTCAATCTTCCCTTCGGTTCCTAGTCAGGAATTAGTCGCCTATGGATTGGATCTTTCGACTCCTATCCAATTAAAGAATCATGAGACCTTATTCTACATTTATGTGATATAAGAAACTCATGCTCTAGCCATGCATAACAGATTCCATAATTGACTAATACAACTTTCAAATATATTTCTATTCTGAACGTAAATATTTTCTCAATTTTCTCAACTCAGAAAAGATCATATCCTACCAATTCACATCTGTCCAATTTCTTTCCTTTTCAGAATCAAAATTGGATTTCTAAGATTTACATTAACATTGGCCAAACATTAATGCAGTAAAAACAATAATTGATAGAATAACCATTATAGAAAAGATGAATCTACAGTTATCCTTAACCTCAGCAAGAGGTGAATTAGCCACTCATTTGTGGATTAAACATCTTCAAACAAGTAGAATTCATACAAGCAATTGAAATTAAAGAGAAAAAGGAAGAGAATTAACCCTAGAATTTCGTTCTCTCAACTGCCTGCTAACCACGTTCTTGCTCCAAAGTGTCAGAATGTTTAAAATAAAACCTAAATGTGCTATTTATACTAGTGGAAATTTTTCCCGGAATAACAAGCAACGTGGCACGGAGTGTATCGCGGAGCACTGCCTCCGTGCCACGGTGCTATCACGCACCTTCACTGGAACTTGAGGTTCCAGGTAATCACACTCAACGTGACACGGAGTGCATCGCGGAGCACTGCCTCCGTGCCACGGAGGTAACGCGCACCTCCACTGGAATTTGACACAATTTATTCCTTCCAGGCAGAATGCCTCCGTGATGGTAGCGTGACACGGAGTCAACGTGGAGCCCCTATTTTTGCCAACTTCCCTTGTCAACTTCCACTTCTTGCTTCCGAATCCATTCCCGAACTTCACCAACTTGTAGATTAGCTTCCAAAAATTCCTTCTAACTGCAAAACGACACTAATCATGTTGGTTAGTATAAATTCACATTTACCTAAGAATCACATGAGAATGTACACATAACAATAGATAAAGAAGTAGAAATAAAGTATTTGAGTATCACTTGGGCATAAAATTCTTCCCAAGATCAATAATTCTAAGTTGGTGTCTAGCTCATCCCGATTTAGTAACCAAGCAAGGCAAATTAGGTATAATTTCTATCCTAATTGCGAATCTTATCATAAAAGTAAGAACTTGCTCCCTAAATTCTCATGTTCTAGCCTAAGGTTACTCTTTCAAGCTTTTACCCAAGCTTAACGCATTCATTTTCATGGTGATCAAACTTAAAAACAACAATAATGAAGAATGTAAGATAAAACAACAACTAAAACTCAAACCATTGAAGAATTCATGCAATTACAATCATATTACGCAGCCTTAACCCTATAGGAAGGGTTTTAGCCACTCATGTTCATACAAATATTTAAAAACATGATTCAAGCAATGTACTTACAAGAATAGTTAAAGGAGAATGCAAAAGTAATGAACCCTAGGTAGAGTTCTTCACTTCTCCCTTTGCTCCTTTACAGTTTCTTAGAAATATTTCATGATAAATGATTTTAGAAGCTAAGGGTTCAATATATAATAAGTTGGAAAAATTCAAAATTTGGCCTGTGGTGAAACAGCTCCGTGGCACGCTACCCATCACGGATATTTGCCTCCGTGGCACGAAGATTAATGCGGAGATCAAGCTCCATGACGGAGCAATCGCGCAGGCTCACTCTTTGGTAGCCCCTGCTTATATAAATTAATTTTTTGCTCCGTGGCACGTTGTTGAACGCCCCAATGCTTCTCCGTGACACGGAGTTGATTCCAAATGTCCTTTTTATCTTGTCTAATCATCCATAATCCATCCCTTAACATTTATCTTCAAGATTAGGACCATTATCTTCACATTGAGCTCCCTACATTGGTAATTTCAACCTACAAAGAGAGCTAATCATATTTGTTAGTCCATGGCGAAAAATTACACAAAATACATGAGATATTCTTAAATTAAGGTACAACATGAGTAAAACATGGGTATAAAATAATATTTGGGCATGTAAATATGCCCAAGATCATTCCACCAGTAAATATCCAGTAAATCACGGTACATCTTAGTAGCACCAGTGTGGATGGAATATCTCGAACTGTATGCTTCAGCCAGTATCTGTTGTCTCAAATCACCTACGTCCAGTATGCACAATCTACCCTGGTAATGGGTACACCATCTACCCCTCGGAAGAAAGCCTCCACTTCTTTTCTACAAACTGCTTTCTTCAATTTAAGCAGTACGGGATCATCATCCCGCCTTTACTTTACTTTAACTACCAACGAGGAATCTGATCCACTGTGCGCAACTACTCCACCCTCAGCTGTATCAACCAACTGTACTCCCAACCAAGCTAATATGTGGATATCCTTTGTCCTTTTTGCCTTCCTAAACACGAGCCACGTGATCTTGGGCAAATTTATATGCCCAATTGATACTCAAAGGTGTCATTTTAGCCTTGTTTATCTATCAATGTTTATACATTCTCATGTAATTGGTAATAAAATGTGAATTTATACTATCCAACATGATTAGCATTGTTTTGCAGGTAAAATGTAATTTCGGGAAGCTAAAATGCATGTTGGAGGAGATCGGGGTTGGACTCGGATGTGAGTAAGGGACAAGGCATTGGAAAGCACAAAATAAAGGGGCTCCTCGATGGAGCCGTGTCACGCTGCCATCGCGGAGGCCTTCTGCCTGGAGAGGGAATTTTCAGCCTATTTCCAGTGAGGGTTCGCGATGGGTCCGTGGCACGGTGGCCTGGCTCCGCGTTGCACGCCGTGCCACGTTGGGCCTTATTCCTTGGACCCCCAGTTTCCAGTGAGGGTCCGCGTTGGTAGCGTGTCACGGAGGCAGTGCTCCGCAATGCACTCTGCGATACGTTGCTTGTTATTCCGGGAAAAATTCCCACTAGTATAAATAGAACACTTAGGTTCATTTTTCAATATTCTAACTGGTGAAGCAAGAACATGGGTTACAGGCAGTTGAGGGGACGAAATTATCAGGGTTTTTCTCTCTTTCCTTCTTCTTGTATTCAATTGCTTGCATATTTAACACTCATTTAACGATGTTTAATCCACAAATGAGTGGCTAATTCATCTTCTTGCTGAGGTTAAGAACACTGGTAATGAAATGTGATTATTGATTCTTTGGTTTTTCATCTTTTCTTCCATGGTTGTTCTATTGATTCTTGTTCTTACTGCATTAATGTGTGGCCTACGTTAATGTATATCTAAAAAGTCCGATTTCACTCGAGAGAGCAAGAAATTGGAAAGTTGTGAATTAATAGGATATGATCCTTTCTTAGTTTGGGAAAATTGAGAATTGATTTACCTTCAGGATAGAAATATACCTGAAAGTCGTATTAATCAATTTAGGAACCAGGTTTGTATGGCTAGAACATGAATTTCGTTTAATCACAGAAATGTAGGTGGACGGTTCATGATTCTTAAGTTGGGTTAAATACGAGAGTTTTAATCCATTGGCAGTAGTTCTTGACTAACAACCGGATGAAAGGTTAACCAAATTATATCGATAATTAATTTCATTACATGTTCGTTTAACCTCAGCATGCTCACATTCATAGTTCAGACTCACATTAGATAATTGTTTTAGACTTAGCATAATTATTAGAAATCAAAATATCAAACTCTTGGTTACACTATTGTCTGCATTTTTAGAATTGAAATATAGTACAGTTGAGCAGATTGCACTTCATCCCAGTCCCTGTGGGATCGATACTTGGCTTACTTAAGCCACTTTACTACTTGTTCGACCACGTGCACTAGCGTGTAAGTTTTATATCCAACAAACGTAACGAACAAGTTTTTGGCGCCGTTGTCGGGGACTGGCAATTGGTGAATTTGTCTTAAGTGTTAATTTACTATATTTTTATTTTCTTAGTGTTGACAACTTGGTCTTAGCCTGTATTTTGCAGATTTAATCTCTGTTGAACACTGGCAAGAGACAAGGAGCTGGTGGACTCGTATTTGGAGCCAGAAATATTATTTCATCGTCAGTGGAGAGAAGCTCTAGAAACAAAGCTGCAGTTGCTCAGACAGAAAATCATGGAGCAACAACAGAATCCACCGGTAGTGCAGGCAATGTTAGTGCCCGAAGAAGTAGCAGGTCAGCCGGTTTGCAAGGTGGAAATCCCACATGCTAATAATGTCACATCTAGCATCCACAAACCTGAGCCAGGAGGGAGGTTTGAACTTAAGAAGAACATGGTGCAATTGCTACACACTAGCGGGCAGTTTACAGGTCTCCCTCATGAAGATCCACAGCAGCATCTCCAAAATTTTTTGGAGATAAGTGACACTTATATCCCCGCTGGAGTGTCATCAGATTACGTCCGGCTTACATTGTTCCCATTTTCACTATTGGAAGAAGCCAAGAGGTGGTTGAAAGCTGAGCCACCAAATTCTATTTCTATGTGGGATGATCTTGCAAGGACGTTCTTGATACGATTTTTTCCCTCTGGTAAAACAGCAAGACTTAGAAGTCAAATTCTAAGTTTCAAACAGAGAGAGGGAGAGAATCTATATTAGGCTTGGGAGAGATTCAAGTCCATGTTGCGGGATTGTCCTCATCATCATCAATCCAATGATGTGTTGGTGCACACTTTTATAGAGGGTTTGGAACCCCATACAAAAATATTGCTAGACTCAGCAGCCGGGGGACAAGCGCTGGAGAAAACTTATGAGGAGCTGTATACCTTGTTGAACCGTATTTCGCAGGGCAATCTGGAATGGAATGCTGATTCGTCAAGAGGAGGGACAAGGAAAGAAGCAGGAGTTCTAGAAGTGGATGGTTTATGGTTTTACAGCTATTGATGCACAGATAGCTGCCTTACAGAATCAACTCAACACCCACTTCAGTAACATGACAATGAACCAGCCTCAAGCCCCAGTTAATGTAGTGCAGCAGATTTGGTGTGAAGTGTGTGGGAGCAGTGAGCACTCAACTGAGTGTTGTGGAGCAAATCCTGACTCGGTAAACTTTGTGGGAAATGTACAAAGGAACAACCACCAACAATATGGCAACAACTACAATTCCAATTGGAGGAATCACTCGAATTTCTCCTGGGGTAGCAACAACCATCAGGGGCAGAGTTCGAGTCAGGGTGTGCAAAGGAACCAAGGAGGGAAGCAGAATTATAAAGCACAATTCAGAAACAACAATGCACCTCCTCCACCACCACCACCCAGCATTGAGGAGATGTTCAAGACTATGATAGCTAATCAAGCTCAATTGCAGGCTGACTATGTGAAATTGGCAGTCGAGGTGAAAAACAACCAGTTAGCTACCAAGGCACTTGAATATCAATTTGGGCAATTTGCTGGAGCCCAAAACACCAGACCTAGAGGAGGACTTCCGAGTGACACCGATCCCAACCCCAAGCAGGTGAATGCAGTGACCACAAGGAGTGGTTTACAGCTGAAAGAGGTGGAACCAGAAAGACCACCTCAACAATCGGGAGCAGCAGAAGTCGAGAGGGAGCAGAGTGATGAGAGGGGGAAGATAAGGAAGCGGAATCAGAAAGACCACCACCCCCATTCCCTCAACAATTAAAGAAACACAAGGAGGAGGCGTGTTTCAACAAATTCATGGAGGTGCTGAAACAGGTACATATTAACTTACCTCTTGTTGATGTTTTGCAGGGAGTGCCGAAGTATGCCAAGTATATAAAGGATAACGTGGCAAACAAAAGTCGGTTGACTGAGTATGCTACGGTGGCTCTTAAGGAGGAGTGCACTTCCCGGATACAAAACCGACTGCCCACAAAGCTCAAAGATCCTGGGAGCTTTACTATAAAGATTACTATTGGGCAGAGTATCCGAGCTCGTGGATTGTGTGATTTGGGAGCGAGCATTAATTTGATGCCGTCATCGGTATTCAAAACGCTGGGTCTAGGGAGTCTTAGACCCACAACAGTGATCTTGAAATTGGCAGATCGGTCCTTAGCTAGACCTGATGGCATTGTGGAGGACGTTCTGGTGCAAGTTGGCTCCTTGATCTTCCCGGTAGATTTCGTCGTGCTGGATTTTGAACTAGACGCGGAAGTCCCTTTTATTTTGGGACGTCCTTTCTTGGCGACCGGGAAAGCGCTGATTGACGTAGCTGCGGGGCAGCTAACAATGCGAGCACACGACAAGGTGGAAGTGTTCGATGTGTACAAGGCACCCAAGCTCCCGACTGTGTACGAGGAACTCTCGGTGATCAATGTAATTGATCAAGTCGATGATGAGCAGATTAAGAATTCACGAGAGTTATGGGGAAAACCACCGAAACGATGTAAGCACTATTGGGGGGAGGACGGTTTTTGAGAGCAAACGTCTATCACCCTAGAGGACAACTGAGCTGAATGACGTCGAGCCGCGACGGTAAACCAAGCGCTACACGGGAGGCAACCCGTGAAAATTTTTCTTTGTAAATTGTGAATAGATTTTTCTTTTTCTTTTTCTTGATTAACAACAAAAATTTTAGTTTTTATTTTTGTTTTTATTTTTATTTAGAGTGAAACCTATAATTCTAACCAATTTCTTGTAGTAGAATGAATTTCAGGTCGAACGGAGGGAAATTATGCAAGGAATCGCAAAGGAAAATTTGAGGTATGAAAATCAATAAAAAGTGGCAAAACAGTGAGCTAGGGCAATAGTTCCGTGTCACGGAGGAGGGCCTCCGCGTTACCCTCCGTGACACGTTGAGGTATAAATCCAGAATTTTAAAAAAAAATTCCAGAACGCCCTCGCGACAGCTCCGTATCACGGAGGCAGTACTCCGCGATGCACTCCATGACACGTTGCTGTGTATATCGCGACGGGTCACACCGGGTCGCCGGGTGACCCACGTGATTTTTCCACTTTTAAACCCCGAATCCCCCTCAATTTTCCTTATTTCTCACAAACTCCGCGACCAAACTCCCTAAAACCCCTCCCCCTTCAACGTGACACGGAATAGGCCAAGAAATTCATTTAGTTTTTTTCAATTCTTCAATTTCAAGGTATGTTCTTCGTTTCCATCTCATTTCTTATCGATTTTCTTCGATATTGAGCATGTGATGTGAGCTAAGTTTGCCCTAAGTAGAAATTAAGCGTGAATTCAATTGAATTAGTGTTGATGGATGTTCGGAGTATCATTGTGATTGCTTGAACTCGTTAATTGCATAATTTAATCGAATTTTGTTGATACAATCATATCTAGGGCTTGTTTTTTAATTTGAAGTGGAAAAATGTAGTGAACTTGTGAAATTCATGCCGGGTTGTACATGTTGAGTGAGATGAGTCGATGTGCTAATTGTTATGATGTTAAAAGACCGAAGGATTCTCGGGTTAGGGAAATAGTGAAATTTGCAAGAATTGGGTGAGTTGTATAGGTTCGTATAGATAAATTCTTGTTGTTTCTGTTTCTTAGTTTTTCCTTGCTAAGTATGATGGAATAAAATGTTATCGAGGGTAATGATTGTGGTTAGCTGTACGAAGTCTGAGTAGTACATGGAATATATACCGTCGCATTCTTCGTATGCACTAAGCATGTTTGTATAGTTGGTTGTTTATTTGTGTAAATAAGCATGATCTTGCCGGAATGTTGTAATTTTGGCTAGGGACTAAGTGTGGGGCAGCCTAGTTTAACCCGACCTTAGTCGAAATTAATATTCATTGGCTTAACATTGATCTTGTCTACTTGGGTTGACAGGTAAAATGGCAAGCAGGCAAGAAAAAGGGAAAGGCACATCAACATCTAGCGCCGGAAGAAAGTGAATCAGAATGGGCACAGCAGTCCCAGCAGCACCAGTGGTTCCACGCGGCCAACGCTGCCAATACGGAACCAGGTGGGTGACGGAAGAGGGGAAGAAGTGGTACGCAAAGCACACAGAAAGCAAGTACTTCCCCAAGAAACACATAGCACGGGAACCGTTGGCACAAGAGTTCCCTAGGATTGTACACCGGATCGAGGCAGCCAAGATCAATTTCATCTTTGAAGAGCCCAAAGAATGCAACCTGCACCTGATTCGGGAATTCTATGCCAACTGGAACCCGACGCTCAGAAGTCACACCATAAAAATCAGAGGGCAAATAGTCACCTGAGCCCCACCACCTCAATGCTATCATAGGGGCGCGGGACACAGACGCCCACGTGCTTCGACAGCTGAACATCACTCCACCGTATGCGGACATCAGATGCACCTTGTGTGGGACCCGATCGACAGCTAGATGGAGCAGACACAAGGAGAGGGGCTACCATCAGACTTTGCCCTATTCACAGATGAACAGGGAAGCCAGAATATGGCTAAAGATCGTCTGTTCCTGCCTAATCCCGGGGGTACATATGACGGATGTAACCCGGGATCGTGTATGCCAGGTGTACGCCCTGATGAAAGGGCTGGAGATCAACGTGGGGGCGGTGATTATCTCCGCCATGAAGAGAGCCCGGTTGCATCAGGGGCACAGATATGGATTTGGTGGGCTACTCACCACATTCCTGAGGGGCCTAGATGTCGAGGAAGCGGCCCTTGACTACATCCCGCAGATGGAGCGGCGGGCCTTAGATGTCACTAAAACTAAGGCACCCGACATCACCCACGGGCCAGTGCTTACACTAGGTGAGCGACATGCTCGTGATGATCAGTATATGGCTCGCATCTATGGGATGCAGATGCTCCAGCTGAGGATAGGCGGGAGGCCGGCAACAGAGGAGGAGTTATGGCAGCTCGAGCTAGACTACCCTTTTGGCGAAAATGCCAGGGCTCTATGCCGAGTGGGGCCAGTATTTATAGAGCCCACGGATGATGATGTCCCCACAAACGAGGAGACACATCGGGAGGACTCCGATGTGGAGTCCGATGATGACGACGGGGGTGATTCAGACATGGGAGATGAAGCAGCAGCACCTGATGAAGAAGTGGAGTACTTTGATTGATCAGGGAGTTCCACCACCCAATTTTTGTGCTATTTTAATTTTTTTGAACACTGGGGACAGTGTTTGAGATAAGTTTGGGGTGGGAGTAGTTAGGTGCTGGCTGTGTTGTTACGTATATATTCTAATCTGTGTCGTGCCTGTGAAATTATTTTGTTCCCTGTGATTTGTGAGTGTTAAGTGTTGTTCTGTATTGTGAATATATGTGAAACTGGTGTGTTGTTGAATGTTGCTAGCTGATTTTGTACATATTTTTGTTATCGAATTGATCGATATTTTTAAAATCAAAATGATCAATATTTTTAAAAAAATTTCAATTCTTGGGTTTCTCGGCGTTTATTTTCGGTTCTTTTACCGAGAATGGTCCCATTGAACTGAAGTCTTAGTTAGTGACCGTTCCCTATGATGGATGGATGACGACCGTCTTAAGGGAAATGTAGTCGTTAGGTGTAGATTTTTTTTAATTTATTTTTCAGTTGTTTTTCTTTTGTGGGTTGCATCCCAAAACCTGTAGTTACTTTATGGTTGCGTGTTGTACGTGATATTTAAAATGCAAAGGTGATTCGTATGAAAGCATGCAACTTTGTAAATATGTTGAGATACCTAGGCCATAGAGTTCGATTCAGTGTGATTGAGGCTTAATGTTTGAATTTCTGTAATTAGCTGATTGAAGAGTCTGTGAATACATCTTGAATTGAGCATGTGCAATAAGTGTGAAGTGAGGTTTTGTTATTCCATGCTATTGTGAAGTGTCTAGAACTTGCCTGGTGTGTGTACAAAACGAAATGAAGGAAGTGTATTGTAGGAAAGGATGTAGGCATTTCTTTGTCTTTAACCGAAAGTTTCTATTTTTCATTATCGTACCCACCTTGATCGTATACCCTAGTCAGCCCGTTGAGCCTTTAGCCTATTATTTTTATTTCTTTTGTCAAAAAGTGTAAACCGAGCTTAATCCCTTCTTTTCATTAGCTGCAAATGTGATCCAAAACTCTTAAGCGCTTAAGAAGAGAAAAATCATTTTCCCAAAGTGTCAAAGAGTGAGAATGGTGAAAAGAAAAGAAAAGCCGAGTGATGGAAGAAAAGAAAAGGTTGAAGGTGCACTTGTTATAAATAATTTATAATGAAGGTGCATGAATAATCTTTGTTGTTGTGTCAAGTGTGCTTAATAAGATGGGCCAAACTAAAGAAAAACTTCAACATTGGGAGGATGAAGAAAGAAACAATGTCCATGAGTTTGATGGGATGTATTGAAGAGGCGCTTAAGGATATTAGTGGCTATTATTGGCGAGCCCAATATTTACTAGTTCCGTAGCTTTCGTTACAACCCTTTTAAGTCCCACGTGATCTTACATCACACTTCTTTATATTAGTGGAGTAGTACACTAAAGGCAAACTTATGGGTCATGACATGATGCATGTGAATTCTTTTGGGAGAGAGCGAAATTGTGTTTATATGCCCCTGCTTGAAATTTTGTGAGTTCACATGATCAAAAAGGGGAAAATTCTCTTGTGTTGCGAGGGCACATGCTTGATGAAAGGTTAATTTTCATGTCGGATGTCTTGATCAGCTGATTTGCATGAGTTTGCCAATATCGAGAGTCGATTCTTAAGTCAAGGAGGTCTTGATGTATTGAAGGTCATTGCATTGATAGGACCAGGCATGTTTTCTTGATGATTTGCTGTATTGAATAATCGGTATGACTGTAACCTAAATTGTCGAACCAAAGTAGCGAGGGTGGGATGTAAATTGCATGAGGTGTAAGATTGTTGTTCGAGGACGAACAAGGATTTAAGTGTGGGGTAAGTGATCTTGGGCAAATTTATATGCCCAAGTGATACTCAAAGGTGTCATTTTAGCCTTGTTTATCTATCAATGTTTATACATTCTCATGTAATTGGTAATAAAATGTGAATTTATACTAACCAACATGATTAGCATTATTTTGCAGGTAAAATGTAATTTCGGGAAGCTAAAATGCATGTTGGAGGAGATCGGGGTTGGACTCGAATGTGAGCAAGGGACAAGGCATTGGAAAGCACAAAATAAAGGGGCTCCGCGATAGAGCCGTGTCACGCTGCCATCGCGGAGGCCTTCTGCCTGGAGAGGGAATTTTCAGCCTATTTCCAGTGAGGGTTCGCGATGGGTCTGTGGCACGGTGGCCTGACTCCGTGTTGCACGCCGTGCCACGTTGGGCCTTATTCCTTGGACCCCCAGTTTCCAGTGAGGGTCCGCGTCGGTAGCGTGTCACGGAGGCAGTGCTCCGCGATACACTCCGTGACACGTTGCTTGTTATTCCAGGAAAAATTCCCACTAGTATAAATAGAACACTTAGGTTCATTTTTCAATATTCTGACTGGTGAAGCAAGAACGTGGGTTACAGGCAGTTGAGGGGACGAAATTATCATGGTTTTTCTCTCTTTCCTTCTTCTTGTATGCAATTGCTTGTATGTTTAACACTCATTTAACGATGTTTAATCCACAAATGAGTGGCTAATTCTTCTTCTTGCTGAGGTTAAGAACACTGGTAATGAAATGTGATTATTGATTCTTTGGTTTTTCATCGTTTCTTCCATGGTTGTTCTATTGATTCTTGTTCTTACTGATTAATGTGTGGCCTACGTTAATGTATATCTAAAAAGTCCGGTTTCACTCGAGAGAGCAAGAAATTGGAAAGTTGTGAATTAATAGGATATGATCCTTTCTTAGTTTGGGAAAATTGAGAATTGATTTACCTTCAGGAAAGAAATATACCTGAAAGTCATATTAGTCAATTTAGGAACCGGGTTTGTATGGCTAGAACATGAATTTCGTTTAATCACAGAAATGTAGGTGGACTGTTCATGATTCTTAAGTTGGGTTAAATACGAGAGTTTTAATCCATTGGCAGTAGTTCTTGACTAGCAACCGGATGAAAGGTTAACCAAATTATATCGATAATTAATTTCATTACATGTTCGTTTAACCTCAGCATGCTCACATTCATAGTTCAGACTCACATTAGATAATTGTTTTAGACTTAGCATAATTATTAGAAATCAAAATATCAAACTTTTGGTTACACTGTTGTCTGCATTTTTAGAATTGAAATATAGTACACTTGAGCAGATTGCACTTCATCCCAGTCCCTGTGGGATCGATACTTGGCTTACTTAAGCCACTTTACTACTTGTTCGACCACGTGCACTTGCGTGTAAGTTTTATACCCAACAAACGTAACGAACACCACGCTCCCAATAGAAACTCTGTTAGGGCATTAGCCACCAAATTGGCTTTGCCCGGGTGATATAGCATGCTCATGTCATAGTCCTTTAGTAACTCCAACCACCTTCTTTGACAAAGGTTTAGGTCTTTCTGATTGAACACATACTAAAGGCTCTGGTGATCGGTGAAAACATCCACGTTAGCCCCGTAAAGGTAGTGTCTCCATATTTTCAATGCAAACACCATCTCTGCTAACTCCAAGTCATGAGTCAGATAATTTTTTTCATGAACCTTGAGCTGTCTGGAGGTGTAGGCTCTCACCTTGCGCCGCTGCATCAAAACGCAACTGAGTCCAACCCTAGAAGCGCCACAATACACTACAAACCCAACTGATCCTTTTGGCAGGGTTAACACTAGAGCGGTAGTGAGTCTAGTTTTAACTCCTGGGAAATCTTCTCACATGCATCTGACCACTGAAATTTCACCTTCTTCTGAGTCGTCCTAGTCAGAGGGGATGCTATAGAGGAAAAGCCTTCCACAAAACGTCGGTAATAACCGGCTAGACCTAAGAAATTTCTGATTTTGGTTGGGCAGGTAGGTTTGGGCCAATCTTTCACCGTTGCTATCTTTTGATGATCTACCTGAATACCTTCATTCGAGACCACATGACCAAGGAAAGTCACGAACTTCAACCAAAATTCACATTTTCTGAACTTGGCGAACAACTGGCGGTCTCTGAGTGTCTGAAGCACTATCCTCAGGTGATTAGCATGCTCTTCCTCATTTCTGGTGTATACCAGAATGTCGTTGATAAATACAATGATGAACATATCTAGATACTGCTAGAAGACTCTGTTCATCAGGTCCATAAAAGCTGTAGAGGCATTTGTGAGTCCAAAGGACATAACCATGAACTCGTAGTGAACATACGAGTCCTGAAAGCTGTTTTCAGTATGTCACACTCTCTGACTCTTAGCTGATGATACCCCGACTTGAGATCTATCTTGGAGAAACAACTGGCTCCTTAAAGCTGATCGAACAAGTCATCAATTCTGGGTAAGGGATACCTATTTTTGACTGTAACCTTGTTCAATTGACTGTAAATCGATGAACATTCTAAGGGTACCATCTTTCTTTGGCACGAATAGTACTGCAGCACCCCAGGGAGAGATATTGGGTCTGATAAAAACTTTATCAAAAAGGTCTTTTAGCTGCTCCTTCAACTCCTTAAGCTCAGCTGGAGCCACTCTATAAGGAGGGATGGAGATGGGCTGAGTATCTAGGAGAAGGTCTATACCAAAGTCTATTTCCCACTAAGGAGGGATTTCGGGAAGATCTTTGGGAAACAGGTTAGGGAACTCGCTGATCACTGGGACTGACTGAATAGTTGGGGCCTTAGAGTTGGAATCTTTGACCCGAACTAGATGATAAATACACTCTTTGAAAATAAGCTTTATATCCTTAAGGTAGGAAATAAACCGACCCTTAGGAACTGAACTACTGCCTGTCCACTCTAAAGCTGGCTCATTAGGGAACTAAAATCTGACGACCCTAGTTCTGCAGTCGACTGAGGCATAACCAGGGTGTAACCAATCCATGCCAAGAATGAGGTCAAAGTCTATCATGTCTAACTCTACAAGATCAGCTGGAATGACCTTATTGAAGATTGAGACTAGGCAGTTTCTATACACCCGGCTGGCTCTAATTGACTCGCCAACTGGGGTGGAGACTAAGAATGGTTCTGAGAGGACCTTTGGACTAATATCGAACTGGACTGTTACATAGGGAGTCACGAACGGAAGTGTGGCTCCTAGATCTAGTAGGGAATAGACGTTTAGATGAAAAAGGCGTAACATACCTGTGACCACGTCAGGTGAGCTCTCCTGATACTGACGAGAAGACAACGCATAAAAATGATTTTGGCGCTGGCCGCCGTCCGTACCTAAAGTGTTAGCCTGCTAAGCTAGTTAATTTATTGGAGCTGCTGAAGTAGTAGATTATGACCTCCCCCGTCCTGTTGACGGGCATTCTTTAAGCTGATGACCAAGCTGTCCACAACCAAAACAACCCTTTCAACCCTGAAGACACTTTCTTGGATAGTTCTTGCCACACTTAGGGCAAGCTGGATAGCGATTAATGGCGCTGTAGCTCTGGTACTAAGAGCTAGATGCTCTACCATTTCGATCCTTGCAGGGCCGAAAAGTAGGGGCGCTAGCTGAAATGGGTGTTGGAGCCTACTGCTGCTACTGCTGTGGGCGACTACTACCACCAGATCTCTGATGGCCATAATCTGACCGGCCGGTTCTTGCCCATTTGCTCTCCCGCTCCAAATCTTTTAATTTTTCTACCTCAATTTGCTGGGAATGAACTATAAGGCTGGAGAGATTGATGTCCTTGATAAGCATTGCTGTCCTGCACTCCTTAAGGACCAAATTCGAAACTCTATTCACAAACTTCAGCATGCGATCCCCTAGCTCGGCTACCATCTCTGGAGCATACTTAGATAACCGTGTGAACTCCAGTGCATACTCTTCTACCGTCTGATTTCCTTGTTTCAGATTCACGAATTCTGCCACTTTTGCCTCCCTGAGCTCCCGAGGGAAGAATCTATCTAGGAAGGCTGTAGTGAACTCCTCCCATTCCACCGGTCCTGCTCCTGTTGGTCTCCCCTCCTTCCACTATTCATACCAGATCTCGGCTACCCCTTTCAGTTGGTAGGAAGCCAAGTCGACACTCTCTGAGGAACTGACACCCATAATTCGGGTGATCTTTCTAATCCCATCCACAAACTCCTATGGGTCGTCTCCCACCTTAGATCCATTGAAAACTAGAGGGTTCATCCGAGTGAAGTCCCGAACTCGAGCAGCCGCTGCGGACCCATTATTATTGATCGAAACCACCTGCTGGTTCACCTGATTGGTAACTGTCTATACGAGCAGCTGGATAGCTGCCCTGAACTCTGCGGTGGACATAGAGTCGTCCTGAGGGGCTGTTGAAGCTGGTGGGGCAGGTCGGTGAGCTTTACCGACCCTTCTTTCGTTACCACGCCATGGAGGCATGATTTCACTGAAACAAAATAGAGCACGAATTAGGAGAACTATTCTGGAATTGAATTTCAATGCACGATAAAGAATATGAATAAAAGGGAGTTTTCCTTTAACTTCTCGTAGACTCCCCATAATAAGTGTGGCACTCTTCCCACCCATGAAAAGGACTCTACTCGATGCAGCTTTCAGACATTCGAGGATACTCCAAACCTAGTGCTCTGATACCAAGTTTGTCATGCCCCAAGTCTATACCTTGGACGAGACACAGTACTTGGAGTCACAAGTAACCCCAAGTCAACCCATGGTCTATCATAACACTGTCATTCTGAGTAAAACATAGCGGAATCTCTAAAATAATAATAGAAGACATTTATGAAAACAAAGCTGAATCATAAAGTTTAAAAACAACTGAAACAAGCTGAAGGTCTGAAACTATGCCCATGTCTGATAGCCAACTACAATTGAAGAGTTGCTAGGATAGGTCCCCAGCTAACTCTAAATCTAAATAAAAGAAGATAACTAAAAAAACAAGCTTCATCCTCGAAAGATGAGGACTCACCAATGATGCAGCTGGAATATTTTGAAAGCGATCTGCTAATGAGGATGAGACTGAGATCCTGCAGCTATATCATAAAACGATACAACATAAAGGTATGCGTCAGTACTTTGAATGTACTGAGTAAGTGAGAGAAACCATACACAAGGAATGAAATAACTGAACTCAAAAGACATGCAATGACCAACTGATAATACTAAAACTGAATAACTGTAATATACTGAGGTGGTCAAAATGTCCCTGTTTGATAGTCAAAGACATGCTCAAAATCTGAGATACTAATCTGGAATACTATATTGAACTGATTAATCTGAGACTGAATTGAGCTGACTATTGGGAGAGTCTATAATCGACATATAACCATGTGAGATATACGTGAAGTCTGATGTATACACCCCATCAGTAGGACCCAATATACCTTGCCAGGGTATAAAGGCATGAACTAGGTGATCATAGGTCTGGGGCCATGAGGCCAATAAAAAATATATTCTATGGTGGCAACGTAGTTCTGAGAACCTAGGTCCGTTGGAACCCCGGTCCGCTCGGTGCTAAGTCCTACTCCCACTGGATAGTCATAGACTGACTACTAAGCTGATAACTCAAAATTAGGGCACAAGACTAAGTCAGGAATACTTATCTGTAAGTACCTTGAGAGTCTTATCGGACTGGATTCTGTAATTGCGTTCTAATACTGGTAAGAGTTGTTTATCTGGAAGTGTTGTAACTGTCTAAAGAACAAACTGTAATATGAAGCTGGGGTCCTAAGGATGGTCAGAGCTGCTTATCTAATAGTGTCCTGACCGCCTAAAGAACCACAAAAATCTGATACTGAGTCTAATTCTGATAACTGGGAGGCACTACTTACACCTCGAGAATTTCTGTAGTCAAATTGATCAGCTAACATTTTTGAGTAGTACTGAGTATTCTAACATTTTGACTAAAATAAACTGACATACATCTGACTAAGATTTCAATACATACTATCAATATGGGAACCCTCAACACTGATAGAATCAAGCAATTTCGATAATTAATCAATTATTCCAGACTCTAGTTTTTCTGCATTCAAGAGTTAGGGCTAGAATTCACTTTACAGAAAGAAGAAACAACATAGTCACAAACTAGTGGGAAAATATCTACAATTAACATAAACAATATTCCACATGAATTGAACGAAGTCTGACATATAATTTCTTCACATTCGAGAGTTTTAGGGCTAGAACTGATAGAGAAGACAGAAAAGATTTTTGGGGACACAAGGGAAGAACTATTCCCTTGTTGAATTTCCACATACCTGGTTAAAAATTTTGGAGAAGATCCCTGAGAAAATTATGAGAAGACAATCATTTGCTCTAGCTTCTGCTCTAAACTTCCTGACTGTTCTACGCTTAGACTTTGAGGGAAAGAGTGAAATGAAGGGAAAGGTTGTTCTACCCCTTTAACTCCCTCCTAAACGAGCCCAAAATGATGGGGTTTAAGCATTAAAAAGGTGGTAAATTACCAACATACCCCTGGAAGAAATAACTGAAAACTAGCCGACACGGACCAATGGGCCTCAGAACGGGTCGTTGGTCGAACACAACCAATTGGAACTCATCGTTGGTCCTGGGTCCAAAAAGCATGCTCACTGGAAAGGGACCACAGGAGAATACCACGACACATTGGAATAACAAACGGGTCGTTGGTACCTCTTATTATCTCAAGTAGGGAAATAGGGCCCTAAGACAACGGTCAACATAACGACTCCTTGGTAGAACCAATGGGTCATCGCATCGACTCGTGGTCTACACTGTTAGGGCCTGGGACTGGGTGACGGGTGGTAGAAAAGGCTCGTTGGTACGAACCATGAGACATTAGTTCCTCTCATTGCCTCAGGGAAGAGTCCGATAGGCTTCTGAACTTGGGATCCAATGGATGACAGGACAACTCGTTATTTCCAGCAACGGGTCATCCTATGCCTCGTTGCTTCCCCC
This sequence comes from Datura wrightii, assembly GCA_035772735.1. Lineage (NCBI taxonomy): Eukaryota > Viridiplantae > Streptophyta > Magnoliopsida > Solanales > Solanaceae > Datura > Datura wrightii. Next base: position 74,355,988 of record JASDFA010000007.1, on the reverse strand, counting down.
TAAGGAAATCTTCTATGATGACAACGGTCCGTTGGAGCTTACCATGACCCTTTGTCTAGGTTGTTCTGCAATAAAATTTCTGGTTTCCCTTGGTTCTTCTTGCAAGGTCTGAGTCTGGTCTAGGAAAGTTTCGGGGTGTTACAATCCTAAGCTTGATCACTCTAAGAAACCACTAGGTTTGCATGCATGGAAGAGAATGGGTTTAGAATGAGCTTAACCCTCTTAAAACACCCTTTTCTGAGCTTAAAACAACGTAGTATAGGTCTTAGAAACTTAAGAATTACAGAAAAGCCCTAAATAAATTCGTAGGAAAATACTCACTGCCAGTCCCAATGAGGGACTGGACGAATCGTGGTCTGGGGGGGGGGGGAGACTCGTCGTCTGCCTGTCGTTGCCATCACTGGAATCATACCTCTAAGGGTCACCACGAGGGACACCATGAATTGTGGTGTACCCAACGACTTTTGGTGACCAAGTCGTGACCTGCACTGTCCAAACTCTTCACCTTCAAGCCCCTGTTGACCACGAGAGACTTAACGACTCATTGTCCTGACCACGATTCGTGGCCTCTCCTGTGGTCAACTCCTTGGCCCAAAAATCTAACCAAGTCTTACCTCCCGCCATGAGTCACTTAATGACTTGTGGTGCACCTCACGGGTCACTGGATGACTTGTCCTGCGACCTGGTGCAGAAAATCTTATTTTCTCCGTTTCAACCCTCGGGTCTAATCTTAGGGCTGTCAGGATATTACAATATCTCCCCCTTAGGAACATTCATCCTCAAATATGAATAAACATACTGAAAAGATGAGAAATGCAAACATCATACCAAATCCTGAACATATAAAGCTGAAAACTGACGAAGTGACTGTCTCCAGACTGAACTACATGACCGAACTTAATTCATGAATCATACATACATACATTGACATGAAGAAACTGGGGCACATGAACTGAACATGAAACGGAATAGAGTACTAGGGAGGAAACTAATACCTCAAGCTGAAACTGAGCCGGAAGGGAATAGATGTGAGTATTTAGCCATAATATCTGCTTCGGCCTCCCACGTAACTCCCTCAACATGCTGGTTCCTCCACAAAACCTTGACTGAGGCTACTTCTTTCTTTCTTAGCTTCCGAACCTAATAATCAAATATTTCCACCAGAACCTTCTCATAACTAACATTATCCTTAACACCTACCCTGTCTACAGGGACAACCAAAGCCGGATCACCCAAGCACTTCTTTAAAAGTGACACATGGAACACCGGATGAACTGAAGCTAATTCTGAGGGCAACTCCAACTCTTATGCTACCTTGCCAACCCGTCTCACAATCTGCTATGGGCCAACATAACGGGGACTGAGTTTCCCATTCTTTCCGAACCTTATCACTCCGTTCATGGCAAATACCTTTAGAAACACCCAATCATCAACTTCAAACTCCAGTTCTCTCCTCCTCACATCCACATAGGATTTTTGACAACTCTGAGCTGTTTTCAACCTTTCCCTTATGAGCTGAACCTTCTCCATAGCTTCATGAACTAAATTTGGACCTATAAATGTAGCTTCATCGATCTCAAACCAACCAATAGGTGATCTACACCTCCGCCCATAAAGAGCCTCAAATAGAGCCATCTGTATGCTGGAATGGTAGTTGTTGTTATATGTAAACTCGATGAGGGGCAAATGATCATCCCAAATACCCTTGAAATCAATCACACACGCTCTCAACATATCCTCAAGAGTCCGAATGGTCCGCTCTGCCTGACCATCCATTTGCGGGTGAAAATTTATGCTAAGCTTAACCTGAGTACCCCTTATGAAACGATCTCCAAAATTGGGAGGTAAACTGAGTACCTCTATCTGATATGATGGACAAGGGAACTCCATGCAACCGAACTAACTCCCAAATGTACAATCTGGCATACTTCTCTACTGAGTTTGTAGTTTTGATTGGTAAAAATGAGCTGCTTTAGTCAACCTGTCCACGACCATCCAAATAGAGCCATATTGCCGTCGAGTAAGAGGCAACCCTATAATGAAGTCCATATTGATTTCCTCCCACTTCCAATTAGGGATACTAATATCTTGGATCACACCTCTAGGTCGTTGATGCTTAACCTTCACCTGTTGACAATTCGAACACTTAGCCACAAACTCTGCTATATCCTTCTTCATGTCGTTCCACTAATAGACTTCCCGTAAGTCACGGTACATCTTAGTGGCGCTTGGGTGAATAGAATATCTAGAACTATGAGCCTCATGCAACATTCGATCTCATGTGCATCAACACCTAGAACACGCAGACAACCCTAATATCGAAGCACACCATGTCCTCCTTGGGAGAAGACCTCCACCTTTTGATTCAGAATGGCTTCCTTTAATTTTACCAAAATGGGATCCTCGTTTTGTCTAGCTTTGACCTCGATCACCTAGGAAGATTCTGATCTATTCTGCATAATGACACCATCCGTCGAGTCAACAAGCTGAACTCCTAGTCGTGCAAGCCGATGCACATCCTTCAATAACTTCTTCCTTTCCTCATCTACATGGGATATGCTCTCCAAAGAAAGCCTTCTAAGAGCGTCTACCACCATATTTGCTTTTCCCAGATGATAAAGGACACTTATATCATAGTCCTTCAAAAGCTCCAACCACCTCTTTTGACGTTGATTCAGATCCTTTTGGGTAAACACATACTGTAGGCTTTTGTGGTCCGTAAACACATCTACATGGACACCATACAGATAGTGTCTCAAAATCTTCAAGGCAAATACTACCGCTGCCAACTCGAGGTCGTGAGTCCGATAGTTCTTTTCATAAACTTTCAGCTGCCTGGAAGCATAGGATATAACCTTACCGTGTTGCATTAGTACACAACCAAGGCCGATCCTCGAAGCATCACAAAATACCACAAACCCATCGGTACCCTCAGATAGGGTTAACATCGGTGCTGAGGTGAGTCAAGTCTTCAACTCTTGGAAGTTCTTCTCACAGGCCTCTGACCATTGAAACTTCACTTTCTTCCGGGTCAACTTAGTCAATGGTGCTGCAATGGATGAAAACCCTTCAACAAACCTTCGATAATAACTAGCTAAACCTAAGAAACTCCTGATATCCGAAGGACTAACTAGTCTAGGCCAATTCTTCACTGCTTCTATCTTTTGATAGTCCACCTGAATACCCTCACTTGAAACCACATGACCCAAAAATGCCACTGAGTTTAACCAAAACGCACATTTACTGAACATAGCATACAATTGGCGATCCTTAAGAGTCTGTAGCACCACCCTCAAATGAGTGACATGCTCCTCCTCGCTCCGAGAGTATATAAGAATATAATCTATGAGCACAATCAGGAACATATCCAAATATGGCTTGAACACCCTGTTCATCAAATCCATAAAAGCTGCAGGAGCATTCATTAGTCCAAAAGACATAACCACAAACTCATAGTGACATGTCGAGTCCTGAAGGCTGTCTTCGGGATGTCACTCTCTCTAACTCGGAGCTGATGATATCCGAATCTGAGGTCTATCTTTGAAAAGAACTTAGCACCATGAACATGGTCAAGCAAATCATTAATCTTGGGGAGAGGGTACCTGTTCTTGATTGTAACCTTGTTCAATTGTCGATAGTCAATGCACATACGAAGGGAACCATCCTTCTTTCGGACAAAGAGCACTGGTGCACCCCATGGGGATTTGCTAGGTTTGATGAAACCCTTATCTAGAAGGTCCTTCAACTCGTTTAGCTCAGCTGGAGCCATTTTGTAAGGAGGAATAGATATAGGCTGCATATTGGAAAGAAGGTCAATAACAAAATCGATCTCCCGCTCAGGAGGGATTCCCAGTAAATCATCTGGAAACACTTCGGATATTCACACACTATAGGAACTGACTAAATGGTCGGGGTTTTGGATGTAGCATCCTTAACCCTAACTAGATAGTACACACAATCCTTAGAAATCATCTTTCTTCCTTAAGGTAGGAAATGAAGCGACCTACAAGCACAGCTAAACTACCTTCCACTCTAGGACTAGCTCACCCAAAAATCAAAACTCTATCGCACGGGTTCTATAATTTACTAAGGCATAACATGCATGTAGCCAATCCATGCCAAATATAACATCAAAATCTGTTATGGCTAGCTCTACTAAATCTGCTGAGATGACTATCTGAAGAATTGTGACAGGGCAATTTCTATATACCCATCGAGCTATAACTGAATCACTGACTGGAGTAGAGACTAAGAAGGGTTTTGATAGAATTTCGGGACTGACTCCGAAACTACTAGAACCATAGGTAATCACAAAAGATAAGGTAGCTCCTGGATCTAGCAATGCATATACATCAAGGTAGAATACTCGTAACATACGAGTGACTTCATCTGGGGAGACCTCCTGCTCTTGAAGAGAGCTAGTGCATAGAATTTGTTTGGACCCTGACCACCACCCACACTAGTGGATGCACCCTGTTGAACTGTGCGTGCTGGTAGGGCTGCTGAACTAGTGGCTGGGACTCGACCCCTATCATGGCCCTATTTGGCTACTAGACAATCTCTGAGCATATGTTCGGGCTTCCCACATCCGAAACAAGCACCTGTACCTGCTAAGCACTGACCCGTGTGTCTCCGGCCACACTCTGGGATGCTAGACTCTATGGGTATGCTCCCCTGACCTCGAGAGCCTGATGCTCGTCCCCTCTGGTCACACCTAGATCTGGATGGCACACTCATGGCTGACGATGCTGGGGCTGAAGATCTCTGGTGGGACTGTTGACGGTGCAAACCACCAGGTCTCTATTGGGAGAATCTAAAGCTATCAGTCCTTGACCTCTTAGCCTCTCTCTCCCCCTTACTCACCTATACCGCATCTATCTACTGGGCATACAAAACTATCCGAGGGAAGTCAATGTCCTGATGAAGCATCACGGTCCAACAATCTTTGACCAAATAGTCTCCTATCCCATGCACAAACCGACTCACTCTGGCTCTATGATCTGCCACCATCTCAGGTGCATACTTGGACAAGCGAGTGAATTCCAAGGCATACTCCTGAACCGTTATTTTACCCTACCTTAGATTCACAAACTCAGATGCTTTAATCTCCCTCATCTCACGAGGAAAGAACCGATCCAGAAATGCGGTATGGAACTCATCCCAACCAATAGAGTCGCCTCCAACTGTCCTGCTATCTTTCCATTGCCTGAACCAGATGCGCGCAGCCCCTTTTAACTGATACGAGGATAGATCTGGGCACTCCACCCCAGTCACCCCCATGATCTGGATGTTCTTCAGAACTTCATCAATAAACTCATGCGGGTCCTCCTCCACCTTTGACCCTAGAAACATTGGAGAGTTCATCCTCAGAAAATCTCTGACTCTTGCCGCTGTCGTATTCCCATTCTGAGGCACATGCGCTACCGCCTATTGGTTGACCTGGTTGTTCAAAGCCTGAGCTAGCATCTGTATGGGTAACCTAAACTTTGCATAGGCAACCTGCTCAGGTACATGCTCCTCGGGGGTTACTAGGGCTTGTTGGTGACCATCCCCATTACCGTTCTCGTGGCCATTTCCATTTCCATTTCTTCTTCCAAATGCGTATAAAACGAGTTAGAATGATAGAGAGACATTTCATCGCACGACATGGATCATGAAAAAAGGGAACATTTTCTAAAATATTTCGTAGCCTCTTCGTCATAAGTGTGGTGCGCTTCACACCCATGAAAAAGATTCTACTTAACGCGGCTTTTAGACACCCTAGGATACTTCAAAACCTAATGCTCTGATATCAAGTTTGTCACAACCCGAACATAGGCTCGAATCAAGACACGGGACAAAGAACCCTGAGAGGCTCCAAGTCGACCCATAGCATGAACATGAAATCTAAGATCAACATAATAAATTTGGAATTCTAACATATAACATGGAGGAAGTCTGAAAATCTAATAACATCGAACAACTGTATACACAGGCGCAATCTGAAATCGTATATATACTATGTCTGATAAGCCTCTACTACTGACGAGTTGATGGGACAAGACCCAAACTAACTCACTAAAGTATGAAATTGAAAATACTGAAATACAACTGAAAAAGGGCCCTCGAAAGATGAGGACTCAAAAACTCTGGCTGCAAAGTGCTAACACTGAGGATCTAGCTAACGACGGGACTGAGCTTGAATATCTGAGCCTGTATCATGAAATGATACAACATAGAGTATGCAGTCAGTACGTTGAATGTACGGAGTATGTAAAGTAAGACTGCTATGTAAGTAAAATCATAGATCATGCATATCATAATACATTTCATCATAAGAGTCTGAGAATAGGGCTTGCATGCTATTATCTGAAATCATGATTTAACATAACTAAATTTCATAACTGAATCGAATGTCCTAAAGCTGAAAACTGATAATCAGAAGTAAAACTGAACATTGGATCAAACCTGCTGAAAACAAAATAACATGACTAATGAACATGCATAACTGAAATCATAAGTAACAATGGGAGACTCGTCACATAACCGACATTACCACGATAGAGCTTACGTAGTCCCTACTATTACACTCAAGTGGGCAGAGGCTTCCAAAGCTTTGTTAGGGCTAAAGACGCTACGAGATATCGATATCAAGCTGAAGGCCCCTTGGGGCAGCGGAAGCTCACAAGGGAGGTCCCCAAATAATCTGAACATACCTACATTGGCACATAGTTCTGAGGCATAGGGTTGACTTACCCTTAGCCTACTCGGTGCTAGATACTACTCCCAAAAATATGCATATGCTCTCTAAGTTTTTCAACGAAGTTGACCATCATCTAGTGACGAAACTGAAGCGTAACATACATGTATAGTCTGAAATCATAACATGAGTAGCCTTGGCTCAAACCATATCACAAGCTAAAAATAGTGGGAGTTTAGACTCTGAAATCATGTGGTAAGCTAATAACATAAAGTTTAGATAAATCATGAAACATACTTGATCATATGGGCTTGCCCAATACTTAGACATGCTTTACATAGACTTGATCATTCAAAAATATGAATATGGACATGGGTAATTCGAAATCATACTTTCATCATATACATCTCATCATGATTGAATACATATATCATAATCTCAACTTTCATGAACTTCCATAGGTGGGCATCATAATTTGTAAAAAAAAACTAGAAACATAATTTGTAATTGAAAACATTGTAAAATATGCCCATGAACCATATTTAAACATTAGAAACATGTATAGATCATACTCATGATTGATACTTAGAGAATTCACATGTTGGGTTAAACCTCATAGATTCATCAACTAGAATTTTCATGAAATTGAAGAGGGATTGGACATGGGTTTGGATGGATATACCCATTCATAACCCTACATACCTAGAAAATATGATTTCACAAACCCTCTTGAAAGCCCAATAGAATTTGGGGAATAACTTGATGAATCCTAAGCTTGATCACCCTAAGAAACTACTAGGTTTGCATGTATGGAAGAGAATGATTTTAGAATGAGCTTAACCCTATTAAAACATCTTTTTATGAGCTTAAAACAACTTAGTATAGGTCTTAGGAACTTAGTAATTACGAAAAAGCCTTTAATAAATTCGCAAGAAAATACTTACTGCCAGTCCCAACGAGAGACTGGACGATCGTGGTTTGGGGGGACAACTCGTCTTCTTCCTGTCATTGCCATCACTGGAATCATACCTTTGAGGGACACCACGAATCGTGGTGACCAAGTCATGACCTGCACTATCCAAACCCTTCACCTTCAAGCCCACCACTGACCACGACAGACTTAGCGACTCATGGTCCTAACCACGATTTGTGTCCTCTCCCGTGGTCAAATCCTTGGCCCAAAAATCTAACCAAGACCACCCTCCCCCTTAACGAGTCACTTACCTACTCGTGGTGCACCTCATGAGTCACTGGACGACTCGTCCTGTGATCTGATGCAGAAAATCTTATTTTCTCCATTTCAACCCTGGGGTCTGATCTTAGGGCTTTCGGGGTATTAAATTGCTGATGTTTCCGATTAAAGAATCCACTTTGATGAACCTTAAGTTCTATGTTGTTCGCCATCTCGTTTTAATTCTATTGGTATCTAAGGTATCCTTCATCATCATCATTTAAATTTTCTGCTATATTTGACTATTAACTGAAAATTTTGGTAATTTACATATACGCCGAGCTTAAATAAAGTCTTAACAACAGTTGTTTATTTTGTTCTTATTTATAGTATTTGGGATCGTTGTTCCAACTAATTTTCTTCCTCTTTGATAAAGAATAAAGGCCAATATATAGTTAAACCTAAAGTTACGGAATATGGAATTGGTCATTAGCTCAGTGTAGGAATTTAACTAGCTTAAGCATAATTATTTGGTAAAAGTTTTTTTTAGTTTTTTAGATTTTATAATGACGTATGTTTTCCTTAAGGGAGTTTGAGTATTTGATTCATTTATGAAAATTTTTGGAAAAAATTCAGCTAGTATGGTTAGCAAAACATTTTTATCTAGAAATGAATTCTAATATATAATCATAATTTTACATGTTAGATAGTTGAATTACGTCTATAATTATTCTTGTTAGAATGTTTAATTATGCATGATCATGGAATATTGAGTTTTTATTGAAGGCTTTGTTTTATAATCATAAAAGAGCGATTAGAGCCTAGACCAAATTTAGGCTCATTTATATTATGTGTTTGAGTGAAATTGTCATAACCCAATGGCCATGATTAGCATCTACCCTAAGCCCCTTCCCCCCTGGTGGGCGAACCAACGATTCCCAATAAATATTCCGACATCAATCATTTAGGAAGGAGTAACTTTTAATAATAAAATGAAATGACACATCCGCAACGATAACAATCCTATAAAAATAAAACTGAACAACAATAATTTCCAAGATCCAAAAGTCATTTCACTTGACGTCTAACTACAAGTCTAAGAGTATATAACTAAAGAGAAATAAAAACTGCAATGTCCGAAGGAGGGACATCTTTGCAAGAGGAGTAAATTGCCCATTCCGCGCTTCTGGTCACCTTTCCGAGGAATTGTTGCTGACTAAAGGTGGGGACAAGAAGAGCCTCTTGGATCATATTCTGCACGCAAAAAGGAAGTGCAGGAGTCGGGTCAGTACAAATATGGTACTAGTAGGCATCATCGGCCGATCTTACATTATAACATCTAATCAAAGGAACACCAATATAAGATTAGTTTCAAACATCAAATACAAGAAAAGCAACATCTCAAATACACTAGCTTTGCACAGGTGACAACTGACCTGCTCACTGGATTGGACTTTTGCTACAGCGGTTACTTGACCGCTGCAGCGGTCTCGCTGCAATGGAATAAGTTCCGCTACATCGATACTGTTCGAGGAAATAACTCGACTCAGCTGCACCATCTTCTTCTCACAATTCTCAACAGTTCACACCCTCTATATTTCAGCCAGATATAACACAAGTTTTGACATAAATAATAACAACTCATCTCAACATGCAGTTTAAAGTATTTCAGCAAAAAAAGATCAACTCAGCATCTTTAGTTATCACACCATATCACACTTAGGATATTTTTCCCACTTTCTCGGTTCATTTACAATTACAGGATCACCAATTACACTCAACCACTTAGTACATACTCATTCTAAACTTTCACAAGTTACACACACATCATAAAATAAAACTAATGGTGATATGTACGGCACACGCCTCCGCCGTATCACCATAAACGCTCCATTCTCAAAGTCAATGTACACACATGCTAAAGGATCTTATTTCTGTCCTTCAAGTCATAACTTACAAGGGACTCTAAAAATTCATTTACTGTACCGGCGTGGTACCCGCTCCCACTCATATGCTCATCTGGATGCTCCCCTCGGACACGGGCCGCTCAATTAATATCGCTCGCCCGGATGCTCCCCTTGGGCACGAGCCTCTCATCTTAGGATATTTACTATCCTTAATCATTCTTATCAAGTGAATACAATAAAGTGCATTATTTAAACATACAGGAGTTTTACCATCTACTCCTCCAAGAGAACAATTGCTAATCAACAAAACATCGAATTAACAGTGTATAATATCTTCACTTAACACAATTTTATCATAGTTTAATACCACATCACATCCACATTCGTTCAACAGTTTGTTCGAAATAAGTTCTCGTAACAGGTAATGTCCGAAGATCAATCACATATCATCATTTTACAAAACATAGATGCTATTATGTAGAGTCTAATCCCTCTAAACCATAACCTATCTCAAAGTTTGGGTACGGAACATCAGCTACTCCACTGGAGCCTTGCCCTTTCTCAACACTTCAGAGAGTTAGAAATCTACAACAACAATGTAGAGTACTTCAATACTTACTCTTTAAATAAGGGTCCTAATAGATCAAATACTTCTCTTTAGGGCACTTTTGAAAGTAAAACTCCAATTCCCATAGTTCTAGGTCTCAATTCCCGCGTAACCCACATTCTCAAACAAGCACTGTGGGAGTGATCAATACTCCTCAAATCTCAATTCAAACCAACCCATTGAATCCCCATACTTCAGCCCTAGTCTATCAACCTAGGGTTTCCTCAATTTAAAATCCCAATATTAAAGGGTCTATAAGCATTCTAAGGTCATCAATACCCATAACCAAGATAAGGGATCAAGAATCTTACCTTGGAAGAAGAATTCACCACTCTAGAGGAGAAATTCTCTCTCTAACCTTTATGATCGCTTTTGGGAATAATGGGGTAAAGCCTCAGAAATTCCACTTAAACCCATTTTTAATTCCCCTCGTCCACTGCAGCAGTCATATTTTTGCTACAACAGACCTGCTACCACAGTTAGGAAACCGCTGTGGCCAATCCAACAATTAATTCTCTGATCCGTCACGGTGGGACTCCGACCGTCACTGCGGTCTCACTGCAGCGGACATCGTACCGTTGCAGCGGTCCCATAAACCAGTAGCTCACCCAAAAAGATACTTTTAAATAACTAGCTGATTTCACACCTAATTATACAGATTCTAGCTTTTCTTCGGGTGTTCTAAGTCCGTTCCCGCCCATAACGACATGTGGGTCATTACAGAAATGGTTACAAATTTATTCAAGACCCACCATGAAAGAAATGAGTGGAAAGAACACTTGGTAAGACGTTAAAGGATAGGCACTTAAATACGTTAGACGCTTCTTTAGGCGCGAGAAGATGGGATGACTCATAAAAGCCTCAAAGGTGTGCGAATTAAATCGTTGTAAGGTTGGAAAGATCTGCTAACAGTACGTCACACATTAATAAGTTAAATTAATTTCTAAATAAGCTTAAAAACAAATCGAGAAGGTGAACAAATAAATTTTTAAGCTCACAAGCATAATGTATCCAAAACATTAATTTAAGCCGAATATAAGGCTATAAAGAGATCGTGTTAGAACCACGGACTCGAGAGATGCCTAACACCTTTCCCTAGGTTAATAGAATTTCTTACTCGGTCTTTTATTTTCATAGTCCAAAAATAAGAGTCACTTTCTTCTGATTAGGAATTCAAATAGGTGACTTGGAACACCAAAGCTTGATTTCAAGTGGTGACTTTGAATAAATAAAATTAATCCCTTCTCAATACGTCACTTCAATTGGAAAAATTCTTTTAAATAATAGAAACTCCCTCTCTATCACTTTGGAAAAGAACTTCATAAAAAAGATGTGTGATAGCTTTAGCGACTCCACTGGGGAACTATTGTTATTACAAATCAAAATTCGAGCTTTGATATGTCAATTTTATTTGGCTTTACTTGATTTTGAATATTTATTGTATGTATGCTGTCCTAATTTGCTACTTGACAACTTATTTAATACTTTGATATTATTTGAATTGCAATATAAATTGTCTTCTCTCGCGCACCCATCTATGTCTCTATACACATTCCACACATTGTGCACTCGGAGACGCAGTTATGCTCCCGAGCCTTTCTTTGAGATACCAGGGACGCGGTTACATCCATGAGAAGGATAATTTAGCCGCACATGTTTTAGGATTGGGAGGACCAACAGTGAGGCCAGAAAGCGCTGCTACCGGTAAGCTGTCCCTTCCCGAATCGAGTTGTCCGTTCGTTTTATAGCCAGTCTAGATGTCTTTTCCATTAGGATGTTAATCCTATTAGAATAAGCCTCGTGTGTTGATTATTCCTAGTAGGCCGCATTTTATTTTGCATCACATGCATTTAACTTAGTGGTCCGTTTAGGATAGAAAACCTTTTTGAGACTATAATATACATCTTTTGGGCTACTTGTTGCATTTCATGAAAGGCTGTATGTATGTTGACCGGTTTAAGGAGAATGGTTGAATGATAAAGAAGGATTTTTCCCTCGAATTTTATATTTACTCACTCATTTACTTATTTACTTCATCGAATTTCTAAACAAAAATACAAGAATAAGGAGAGAGCTTTCCAAATGGTATAGTTTTTCGATTTTATGAACTATGCAAATTTATTTTCTACTGATTGGTGCAGTGTGTATGAAAACTCTTTAGGTTCGACTTTACTCGCAATCGATTTTTCTTTATCGAGATAGTTGCGGAAGTTTAAAGGATTCATTTTGCAAAAATAACCATTTTATTTATTTTATCATTTTAGTGGTCTTTCTTTGCCAAAATGAGCTAATTTCATCTGTTGAAGTAAACAAGGATGGTTTTCCAGAGATTATTGATTTTGATTTTTTTATTTTTATAGTTATTTGTTTTGTTAATGTAAGGATCGAGTTGCCTCTACAAGGAGCTAAAGGGGATCATTCTGTATAAGTAACCAATTTTATATATCATGTATTTACATTTGATCATCTCTTTTCCAAGACAATTTAATTTCTTTCAAGGAAGTCAATACGGATGGTTTTGCAAAAAAATACCATTTTAAATATCATTTTAGTTTATTTTCCAGTGACTTTTTTTAAAAAAATTTACCACTCTTATTCTCCAGTTGCCAACAGTGTTCCAGAGCATGTATGAGACTTTAGGAGAAAATGGTTGTATGGCAACCACAAAGAGGACCATTGATAATCTTAGTCTAGACATGAGGAGTTTTAGAAAAATAGTGTTGATGCAACTAATATACATTTCTTTTATTGTCTTTCGTTACATTTTTAGTTTTGTATTTGTCGTTCAGCAACCAATAGACATTTCTTTTATTGTCTTTCGTTACATTTTTAGTTTTGTATTTGCCGTTTGTTACTTTATTAATCAGAGTCTGTACTATCTTTTATTTTTTTGCGTATGTTTTTGTGTCGTGTCTTTTATATATTTTTCTTTTGAGTAAATGTATTAGAGAGAAAATCAATAAAAAATATTGCCGTCCATTTTTCCTGAACTGCATCATGATCTGATTCATGTTTACAACATGATACGCAGGCAACCCCAATAGGTTCGATCAAAAGCTTTCTGAAAAAAAAAGAAACAAAAGAAAAGAGGGTACTAATTTTTAGAAAAAGAGGTTACACCTAAGCAAGCCGGGATGAAGCATGAAGCCTTTCATATTAGAATTGGAAAATGTATTTAGGTGCATAAAATGCCATACATGATTATAATGCGTGAAATGATTAATGCTAACACGTTTTTCTGTTGTTACCAGAATGAGCAAAAGTGGTTGGTTTGTTGGCATTCTGGCTAATTATCCGTATTACACCAGGTCTAAAGGCAAAGCAACAATGGTTGACAAAGACACAAAGATCTCCATTATCGACCAAAAAAAGAATCCCGAAGAAGAGGACTCAAGGGCTCATGGAGAAGTTCTAAAGTTAAGACAACAATTGACTGAATATCATCGGGCTTTGGTGTGTGGGTTATCTCCTCCGCTGTTTCTTATGGATAATCCTGACAATCCTCCTAACCTCCGACCCTTATCACAAGCTCAATTTTCCATTTCTGTCAATCCTTTTCCATAACATGCGCCAGGATATACCCTGTATCATCTCTATCCTAGCACCTCCACAGTGTGTGCCCCTACTCCGCAACATAGAATTAATTCATACCAGGACCACCTGTTGCTCCAGCCTTTGTAGACCCTCCTCCACCGGAAGTCCCTTCTTTCACAGCTCGTCCTTCCATTGTGCTCCCTCGATCTGCTAGTGAACCTGCTTTCAATACTCATGACATCCAAAACCATCCTCTTGAACCAACATTTAAGGCAGCTGATCCTTATGGTTATATGATGAAGGGCATATCACGCACTTCATAGACATAATTTTTTCCATACTTTGCTATGTTTTGAGGACAAATTATGTATGTTTGCATGGGTTTATGTTATATATTTGTGAAAATAGCTAACGCACATGATTAGTTGCTTTCAGGTCTAAAAGCGATGGATTTTGGTGTATTTGATGCTTTGGAATGAATTTGAAGAAAATGGAATAAACTGAGGAATGGGAGTAGAAAATCTAAAGAAGTGTCCAGTGAAGGTAACGAGTGACATAACGATTCGTTGTGTGAAGTGACGACTCGTCGTCATACACTGTGAGTAACCGTCAAGTAAACTGGAGGATGTGATGATCCATGGACAAGAGGGACTTAACGACTTATGACCAGTCGTAACGAGTCGTTAGGTGACCCATTGTCACGACTAGGCCTAATACTGAGGACGACTGTGCTTGACTGATCATGACTCGTTTGAGGTCCTAACGAGTCGTTACTTAGCCCATGACCACCGACGACCTGGAGTCCATTTTTAATTAGAAAAAGGAGCTAAAAATCCCAAATTAAACCCATGAACGAACAAAAGAAGCTGCAATGCAGAAAGACTTCCAAAATGGGCAAAAATTGGATTTCCTACTTCAACTAGGAAAATGAACATCAAGTCCAAGTCAAGTTCAACAAGGAACAAGCAAAGCATAAATCTACTACTATAAATACCCTTTTATTTTCATGTAATAACTATCAAGTGTTAAGAATCAAGTTTTAAGTTCGGATTTTGTTTTTATGTCTTCAAGAATTGAAGTTTCAAGTTCAAAAGTCTTCCAGCAGGATTAGAGATTTAAGTCTCAAGTTTTTAGATACAAGTTTGGTGTCTTACATTTGGAACTTCAAGACGATTGTTGAATTGTTCTTCTTTATTGTTGCAATAATCAAGTGAGTTTCTTCCTATCAACGTTGTAAGTATTAATTTTTGCTTTTATTTATGAAATCTATTAATTTACTTATAAACATGATAGGCTAAAACCACCACAACTAGGATTGTGGGAACCATGATGAATTAACACACATAGGTAAAAACACTTAGTGATTCTTGAACGGGGTTTTATGTATGTATTGTTTATCCCTTCGTTTTGATTGATTCTTGACGGTTGCAAACGTTAGAACTTGCCTTATTCTTACTTACCGGATCAAGGAAATAAAGAATGGGAAAAGGGATTAACAACGGAGATTTGAGGCTACCAACCCTCATCTAATAGCTTGAACTTGTTGAGGGATAGCTAATATGATATTAAGGGTAAGGGTCAACTAAAGTACACCCGTAGATGGACCAAGCTGCATGGTGAAAATTATCTAAATAGGGGACCAACCATTTAGGTGAACCTAACTTACCAATATTGCATGCTAAGCACATGAATAGATCACTAGTATAAAACTCCTTGTGGTTATGAAGTCATGGGGAATACTTACCCTAGTTAGTTGCATTAATTTGGAATCAACCTTCAGAATCTCTCAACATTGTTATCTATTACTTTTATAAATTCCCCTCTCTTAGAAAATAATTAACTAAAAAGCTTAAGCACTAGCGTTCTTCTACATCTTTCCGTATTCTCTGTGGGATCGACCTCAACCTCTAGTTGTGTTCTTTATTGACAACGTCTGGTTCATATTTCATAAGGAGGTATGGTTTGAGCGTTATCAAAAAGTGGCGGCGTTGCCGGGGAATACGATTTAGGATTGGATTAATTTCTTGTGTTTAACTTTTAGTCTTTATTTCCTATTTTTTTTGTTGTTGTTTTATTTTATGACATGTCACAGGGTGGCGTGGTAAAACAAGCGGCCAAGATGTGATCACGGTCTCAACAGGTATAGTGATGAAGTCTGAGTAATCAAGATACTTGTATCGTGTCGCGATGTTAAATCAGGCACTACTTGGGAGGCAACCCAAGATAAATTTTTTTTGTTTGTTTTTATGTGTTTGTTCAAGTGTGCAGGTGACAGGTCATAATTTTCAATAAAGATTGAAGACAAGGAGTAGAGGCCCAAGGAGTTCTTCTTGCACTCTATTATTTTATGCTTATTTGTTTTAGCACTAGGGATAGAGTAACCAATTAAGTGTGGGGTGGGAGATGTAAACTTCATATTACCATGCATGCCATAATTGTTAAATTTGCACATGGTAGGCCTAATTGTTTTTGAGATTTATGATTTTTCATGCATGCTTGTTGGTTTTTAGTATTTTTTTTAGTTATATTTTATTTTGGGTTCCTACTGTTTTTGTTTTCGGTACTTTTCCGGTGGATAGTCCCTTAGAACCGATTAGAGAGTATAGATTTTTTTTTATTTTTTATTTTAGTCATTGAGTCATGACTTTGCCCGATGATGGATGGATGACGACCATCTTAAGGGTAAATTAGTCATTAGAAAAAACAAGACTTGAGCCTTACGAACGGTAGGTGCTTCACTTTAGTTATCATTGAGACTTTATTAAATTCACTCAAAAATGTATGAAAAAGGTAGAAATACTTAGTCTTTTGAAAATTGACTCTTGTACTTGAAAAAATGGGCTTAATTATGTTATGCATGCAATATGGATATATGTGTTTATGTGATCTTGATTTCCATTGTTAAACCATCTTGTGCCAATGTATGAGGAATTATCTTTGATATACTCCATGCTTGTAAATTGATGTCTAGAACTTTCCTGGTGTGTGTGCAAAGCCAAATAAGAATGATGAATTTAAGAAGTGATACAGGCATTTCTTTGGTAACCATATTTTTATCCTATTTTACCTACCTTGATTGTAATTATCCTAGTTAGCTATGTTTGAGCCTTCGCCTATTCTTTTGATAGCCATATTACAAGCTTAATCCCTTTTGTTCTATCGACTTGTATTTGACCCAAATAACTCCTAGAGCACTTTAATGAAATTTTTTTGTAGGAAAAGAGCATAATTGGAGAAGTGAAGGGAAAAGCTAAAAAGTGTGGTGAATTGGAAGAAAATAAAAAGGTGAAATTTTGCTAAACAAAGAGGGTGATTTTTAGTGGGAAAATAAAAAGAAGAAAGAGCTTTGAAGATGAAAAACATTATCATTTACTGACTAACCGTACCATTTATTTATAATGAACCTGTTTTGGCCCTGGTCCTTCTTTGGATATTGTGAACCTCAACATAAGAAAAAATGCTTAAGTTGCGGGTGGCTAGAGTAGGGGTGCGTAAAGGGTGGGAACGGAAGAAGGGAAAAGAAAAAGGAGAAAAAATGTGCATGAATAAGCTCAAAGATGGAAAGAAAAATCCCCATGAGTCACCTAAGTTAAAAAAATTGAAAAATAAAAGTAGGTATAAGGAGAAAATTTGGAAATTGAAGAATGTGCTTAAAAACCAAAGTGTTGTGAAGTATTAAAGTGCTTGGGGAGAGTAGTCACTATCTTGGTCAAATAATTTCTACCCGTCCCTTAGCCTACATTACAACCAAATTAAAGTCCTAATTGATCCTTGATTCATAATTCTATATTGGCGGAGTATTACACTATGGGCAAGCTTATGGGTCGTCGTTTGTATGTACGTTGAGTTCTTTTGTGAGAGTGCGCGGAAATTATTTTATTTATGCCCAAGTTAATCTTATACTATATCTTGTGTGAAAACGGGCATCTCTCCAAATTGTGAGGGGCACAATGGTAAGACTTTGGTTTAAATCTTGATTGCTAAATTACATATAATTCATGTTGGCCCAAAATATGTCTTGTTGAGTTAGTTTTCAAAATCTAAGTGATTTTAAACTTTGACATCTTAATGTTGAACCTATATGCATGCGAGTGAGTTATTTGAGCTTCATTGATTTGTCTCATGATCCTAAGTGTAAGTAGACCTATTCGTAGGATAAATATTGTGCTTAATTGTTAGAAGGGAAGTAGTAGATTGTTCGATGACGAACAATAGTTTAAGTGTGGGGTGTTGATGAAGGGCATATTCACGCACTTCATAGACATAATTTTTCCCATACTTTGCTATGTTTTGAGGACAAATTATGTGTGTTTGCATGGGTTTATGTTATATATTTGTGAAAATAGCTAACGCACATGATTAGATGCTTTCAGGTCTAAAAGCGATAGATTTTGGTGTATTTGATGCTTTGGAATGAATTTGAAGAAAATGGAATAAAGTGAGGACTGTGAGGAGAAAATATGAAGAAGTGTCTAGTGAAGGTAACGAGTGACATAACGAGTCTTCGTGTGAAGTGATGACTCGTCGTCAAACACTGTGAGTATCCGTCAAGTACACTGGAGGATGTGATGATCCATGGACAAGAGGGACTTAACGACTTGTGCCCAGTCCTACGAGTCGTTAGGTGACCCATTGTCACGACTAGGCCTAATGCTGAGGACGACTGTGCTTGACTGATCACGACTCGTTTGAGGTCCTAACGAGTCGTTACTTAGCCCGTGACCACCGACGACCTGGAGTCCGTTTTTAATTAAGAAAAGGAGCTTAAAATCCCAAATTAAATCCATGAAGGAACAAAAGAAGCTGCAACGTAGCAAGGCTTCCAAAACGGGCAAAAATTGGATTTCCTACTTCAACTAGGAAAAGGGACATCAAGTCCAAGTCAAGTTCAAAAAGGAACAAGCAAAGCATAAATCTACTACTATAAATACCCTTTTATTTTCATGTAATATCAAGTGTTAAGAATCAAGTTTTAAGTTTGGATGTTGTTTTTATGTCTTCAAGAATTGAAGTTTCAAGTTCAAAAGTCTTCAAGTAGGATTAGAGTTTTAAGTCTCAAGTTTTTAGATACAAGTTTGGTGTCTTACGTTTGGAACTTCAAGACGATTGTTGAATTGTTCTTCTTTATTGTTGCAATAATCAAGTGAGTTTCTTCCTATCAATGTTGTAAGTATTAATTTTTGGTTTTATTTATAAAATCTATTAATTTACTTATAAATATGATAGGCTAAAACCACCACAACTAGGGTTGTGGGAACCATAACGAATTAACAAACATAGGTAAAAACACTTGGTGATTCCTTAGCGGGGTTTTATGCATGTATTGTTTTTCCCTTCGTTTTGATTGATTTTTTACGGTTGCAAACGTTAGGACTTGCCTTATTCTTACTTGCCTGATCAAGGAAGTAAAGAATGGGAAAAGGGATTAACAACGGAAATTTGAGGCTACCAACCCTCATTTAATAGCTTGAACTTGTAGGGGGATAGCTTATCCGATATTAACGGTAAGGGTCAACTAAAGTACACCCGTAGACGGACCAAGTTGCGTAGTAAAAATCTCTAAATAGGGGACCAACCATTTAGGTGAACCTAACTTACCAATATTGCATGCTAAGCACCAGAATAGATCACTAGTATAAAACGCCTTGTGGTTATGAAGTCATGGGGAACACTTACCCTAGTTATTTGCATTAATTTGGAATCAACCTTCACAATCTCTCAACATTGTTATCTATTAATTTTACAAACTCCCCCCTCTTAGGAAATAATTAACTAAAAAGCTTAAGCACTAGCATTCTTCTACATCCTTCCGTATTCTCTGTGGGATCGACCCCAACCTCTAGTTGGGTTCTTTATTGACAACATCCGCTTCATACTTCATAAGGAGGTGTGGTTTGAGTGTTATCATTATACTCATCAACCCGAGTTTTCTTTAGAAATAGAAAAGCCAATTAAGATGGACGAACAGGAGGAAATAGTGATGAAGATGAAATGCCTTGAACAAGCTATGAGAAACTTACAGGGATTGGGAGGTCACAAAAGCATTTCATACAAGGACCTATGCATGTTTCTAAGGGTCCATCTTCCTCCTAGACTTAAGACGCCAAAGTTTGATAAGTACGATGGGCATAGTGATCCTATGGCGCACTTGAGGAGATACTGTAATTAATTGAGAGGAGTCAGAGGAAAAGAAGAATTACTCATGGCCTACTTTGGTGAAAGTTTAACAGGTGTGGCTTCAGAATGGTTTATCGATCAAGATATTATTAGGTGGCACACTTGGGATGATATGACTAGCAAGTTTGTGCAGCAATTTCAATACAATATTAATTTAGTCCCCGTAAAAAGTTTTTTATCAGCATGAAGAAGAAGTGTACAAAGAGTGTCAAGGAGTATGCCATTAGATGGTGTGAGCAAGTTGTCGGGGTAAAGCGTCAATAAAAGAAGGCAAAATGGTGGAGATCCATATCCAGGCACAAGACGCGACCTATTACCAACACCTACTTCCTGCAATGGGAAAATCATTTATTGAAGTTATCAAAATGGGGGAAATGATAGAAGATGGAATTAAGACAAGACACATCATGAGATTTGTTGCATTAAATGCGACCACTCAAGAAATTCAAAGTGGTTCAAGGAGTTTCGGAGGGGAGAAGAAAAAGGAAGATGTAGCTATAGTTGTAGCTGGGTCACGACGAAGCTCGAGGGTTCCACCTCGCCAATACACCCAGCCCCAACCCTAAACCTATATCCAAAATCCATATTCATACCAAACACTACTTTCCTCCCCAAAATCCACAATATGTCATTCTTCCTCCTCAAAATCATATATACAATGCACAACCATATGCATACCCCCTTCTTACCAGCGATGGCATGGACTATCTCCTCAAAATCATCCTCCACCCCCATAAACTTACCAAAACCCTTCCTGACCTAATTTTTGACCCAGGCCAGAATATAAAAAGGAAAATTTAGTCAAGGATAATTTCATGCCCATTAGAGAATCATATGCTAGTTTATTTCAAAAGGTGAGGGTGAATGTTTTGAGCCCAATTGAAGGAAGGGTCTCAAACCCACCCCCATGAAATCTTTACTATTATCAGAGGTGTGCATATCGTTTTGATACCCTAGAAAATAATATCGAGAAATGTTGGTACTTGAAGAGGGCAATCTAAGATCTGATTGATACGAACTAAAATGTGGTGCAAATCCTAGATGTGCCAAACATCTATCGTAATCCACTGCCTACCCATAACAAAATAAACATGTTGGAGTTGGTTCATAGTGGTAAAGAGTCTGAAGTTCCCTACAAGCCCATTGTTAAGATTAAAACTAGTGTGGAAAAGTCGGTTAATGCTGCGAATTTGGCAAGAGCAAAGCCTTTCGGGGTAGAAGAGGCGGTGGGAAAGTTAAGGCAGCTGGATGTAAAGAAGCCCATGTTTATTGTAAAAGGAGTCTTGAAAAATGTTGGTTCAAGTCAAGAAAATTGAAGCTGTGTC
Source organism: Datura wrightii (assembly GCA_035772735.1). Lineage (NCBI taxonomy): Eukaryota > Viridiplantae > Streptophyta > Magnoliopsida > Solanales > Solanaceae > Datura > Datura wrightii. The sequence goes on along the minus strand of JASDFA010000007.1, from coordinate 74,334,588 downwards.
GGGAGTTTTGAGGAAGCCTATATTAATCGTGAAAGGAGTGCCCACCGCACCTATTATCAAGCCAGTGACACAACTTCCAGTGGTGGGTACCAAGATGGTCCCTTGGAATTACAAACAAACTATGGTAGCTTATAAGGGAAAAGAGGTTATTGATGAAGTCAATGAAGTAGGAGGTTTGAATCGTTCTAGGAGATGCTTTACCCAAAAAAAATTAAGGAAGACCAAACCAATGAGGGATGTGGCAATTCTTGTTAAGAAGCCAGTCACCGAAGAAGAAGCTGAAGAATTCTTGAAAAAGATGAAATTGCCAAATTATCCCATTATAGAGAAACTGATGAAAACTCCGGCTCAAATTTTCCTGTTATTGTTGCTACTACACGCTGATGAACATCGTAAAACTACAATGAAGAACTTGAATGAGGCACATGTTCCTAGTGAGATAACAGTGAATCAATTGGAGTTAATTTTTGGGAGAATTTTTGAGGTAAAAAGGATTACATTCTCGGATGATGAACTGCCCGCGGAAGGTATATGGCATAACTGAGGCCTTCATATGACTGTGAAATGTGAGTGTTCCTACATCATTCAAGTTTTAATCAATGGAGGTTCTGGTACTAACATTTATCCTTTGTCAACTCTGCAAAAGTTGAATGTCAGTACTGTTGACACCCAGTTTTGGCTTTCTATATTCTTGATTAATTATTTTAAGCTTTTGAAATTTTAAATGAAATAAAATAAATGTTTAAATTGTTTCAAATATTTTTAGAATTAATTTTGGATATTATATTGATATTTTCATTGAAAAAAAGAAAAAAATATATATATGTTATTTCTTACGACTTTAAATATTTAAAGAAAAAAAGAGAATCAATTTATGTGGGTAAGGGTGCATGTGTGCGCGAGTGTGTATGTATATATATATGTATGTTATTATATTCTTCATATAAAAAAGTATTTTATTTGAGTACGTAGTTTAAATTATCTATTTTAAGTCGATTATAATTTAAATACTAAATTGACTCATTTTTTTGAATAACTATTTTATTTTATTTAAATTCGGAAGCTTAATTAAATTATTCAATTAATACTGCATCTTGATTTTTATTTATATTTCAAGATAAATAATTTTTATCATTTAATTCATTTCAAATTTCTGCCAATGAAGGTTATTTTGTTCCTGCACAAAATCCTTATCCCTCCCTTCTTCGTTCCAAACACCACTGTAAACTCTCTCTCTCTCCCTCTCTCTCTTTCTCTCTATCTTATCTCTTCGATCTCTCCTCCACCACTGACTAGCCCCAACCACTGCAGACCACTGCCACCTAGCCCTCTCCCTCCTCCGTCGAACTTCACCCCTCTCTCTCTGACCCCAAGATCCGCAGAACCCCCCCTTCTCACGAACCCCATAACTCCAGACGCTAGCGACCTCGATCCTCTGCTAAAGACCCAGAAAACCTGTTCATGCCTGTCCTTCGCTCACTGTTAGCATAGAACAGATGCTCCACAATGAGCAGGTACTCTTCTTCCTTTTTTTTCAAAAATTTTCATCATTCTCATCATTTTTCTTCTCTGCCTCACGACTCAATCCCATCCAAGACTTGATGATTCAAATTTTGAATCCTCAACGTCAGGAATTTTATTTCTAGACCCTCAATCTCCCCTATAAAGGAGCAGGCATTAAAGGAGAAAATCACTTAAGTTCACTGGAAAAAAAAACATCCGAACTGACTTAAAAACACAAACGAAAAAAAAACGACAAAGGCAGTAAAAGAAAGAAAAAACATACGTTTACTCGAAAATAAAAAACACTGCCAATTTTTATTTTTTAATTTTGTGATCCATTTTTGTTCTCAAATCACTCCCTCTATTTGCTATCCTCTTTGTTCGCTTCCTTCGGAATTGAAATTGCTAGCCTGTCACTCAACCTTAAAAAACTTCAATCGCTGCTCAACAATAGGTTAGTGTTCGTTCTCTTTGTTCTTATTTTGCTTCGAGTACTGAGTGTTTAAATGCTTGTCAAAATTATGTTTGATGAAATGCTCTTGTGGACGTTTTATTTGCAACATTGGGTCATCACTAATTTTATTTTGAGTGGCTCGGTGTTTATTATAATAAAGGGTCCAAATTGATATATATATGTGCATAAATTTGAATATACTTTTTAGAGATAAGTTGGGCATTATTTGAGTATTTAGAGATCATGTCCGCCTTCATTGATCGGATACTTCTAGATGTCGTGAAAGTAGCTATTTTTATTTTTTATTTCTTCTCATGTCTCCTTGATGGTGCTTAATGGTCTTTGTGTAATAAGTTACTTGTTGTAAATCTATATCTTCCTTTATTTTTGGTACGAGTTTTCAAGAGTTAGTGATTCTCTCTTTCAATTTCAAAACTTTAAAGCGTGTTCATGATTCAATATCGCTGTATTCCTAGTTCCCAGTGCCTTATACTCTTTAGATATGATAAAAGAGTACACATTCAGCACATTTATTTTGACATCTGTCAAAAATCCAAATTATGCTTCTATGTTCATCACTTTATCATAGAAAAGTTTACTCTTGTTTGGGAAATTAGCAATTTCAGTGTTGTACATTTAGAGAATCATGTTAAATGATGCTCTTTTTACTTAATTTACATGGATTAGGATATCATGGCTATATGATTTTTAAATATCTTTCTTTGAATAAACATGTCTCTTACTAGTCATTTGGTACCCAATCTGGTTCCCAAAATGTATTAGTAACCATAGTGCCTATTCCTTAAATAATTGCACCACTATTACAAACAATATAATACTTTTTGTCAACCTGCGAATGCCTCCTGGTTGTTTGATATTTGATATATGAAAGTAAAGTATTCCTCAAGATGTCTGCGTGAATAATTTGTTTTGTCTGATGATTAGATATTAGTATCGTAACATTCACCATCATTACGACTAAAAGATTAAAAAATAAATCAATAAATAAGAATTTAGAACTCATACTCATTTTTTCTTTTACGTTACTGCTTTCCAAGATGTGAATGACAACCTTTTTTGTCTGCAAATATGCTCATGAGTTTGTTCTTGCCATAAACAATACTTTGTGATCCTTATAAATCATGTTTTTAGATCATGTTAGTATCTAAAGAGATGTCCTGATTTTAGCTGAATCATATTACTTCCACGTTTATAGCTTAGAAAAACATGCTCATAGAGGAATGTCTGTGTGTGTGTGTGTGTGTGTATATATTCATACTATGTGCCAATTTATCTTAGAGGAATGTCTAAAAGAATATTAGCTCATTGTCTCTCACTTTGTGCAGTAAGCAAATAGTTTGGTTAGATTATTTTCTTTAATATATTCCATGTGTGCAGCAATATATAAATTGGTATTCCTATATGGTTTCCAGCATAAAATGATCCATTAATTCCTTATCTTTTTTTATCTTTACATGTCTTGCACGAGGAGCAAAGAAGAGTCTTATGTCGAGACTCAATATCGTTGTCTCTAGACCCCGAATATACATTGTCCTTTCACTCATCTCGCTCCCTCGTAAGGGCATCCGGAAAAAAATGAAAAGGATGAGAGAAAGTCTGCTATCCACGTCTGTTTCCTCATTCAAGTCTCTCCCTCCCTTGAGGAATGCCTGAACAGAAGCAAGAAAAGAGGGGGATAGGATAAGAATGATAGTTGCATTTTTCTCGTCATTTACTAATTGTTTATGTTCTTATATGTGACCTTTTATTTGATTATCAACCGCAGAGCACCTAATTTAGAGTCGGGTAATTGGTATAGTATTTTAGCGAATATCAAGAGTAATATTTTTCAAAAAAAAAAAAAAATTCTGCACTAGTTCTTTATGAGGAATTTTTATGAGTCCACGTGGATTTAAAATAGACTAAATATTTTTATTTAAGAGGTAAGATAAGATTGTTGATAACTCGAATAAGTCTTTTCCAAGCTCTTGAAACCAACTAGTTCTTTTCAAGGCTAAAAAAAATGATTTTCTTAATTAGTAAGATTATTGTTTTTTATTATTACCATCTGCTTTAAGAAGTGTTCAAGTTTCTAACTTTAAATTTTGGAGTTCAACAAGAACTCGAGCATATTTCTCGCAATAAGAAAATGAAGTCTCCAAAACACACCCATAATGGTTAATAATTCGCCAACTCTTTAAAATGGGCTATTGCCCCAGTTATTTTTAATATATGTTGTAGAAAATGTAGGCCCATTTCAGATTTTTCTTCAAAAGTCCAAGTATGAGATATATACATCTATTGTTTTATAAATATATTTTTTGCATATTAGTATATTATAATTTCTTTTTTCATATACTATTATTTATACATGCATATTAATTTTTTTTATATACTATTTTTTCCGTCCATATGTGCGTACTTTTAATTTATTTTCTACTCATACATTAACATCTATTCATAAATACTTTTTTTTTTACATATCACATATAATTATTTTATCATCAACATAGTATGGACTAATTTTTCTCATATATAATTTATCTTCACATACATATACATTACATATATTATTTTCTACACACATATAATATATTAATAATTCACTTATAGTTATACATATATATGTCACAGCATATATCTATATATATATATATATATATATACATACATATATATATATAGAGAGAGAGAGAGAGGGGGGGTATGTGTGTGCGCGCGCGCGCGCGCGCTATTTTACAATTAATTTACATATTTTATTTTTTAAACTACATATATCATTTAGGTTATATATATATCATTTTCGTATTCATATGCATATTATTTATATTTTCTACAAACCTCATACATTTTAATTACAAAGCCTTTTGAATTATTTTACTACATTATTTATTAATATATGCATCTCATGTGTGTTATTCTCGTATATGCTATGTATATCCTATGTATATTTTATATACCTCATATATTTTTCAATTTTAAATTATTTTAAAATCATTTTAACCCGTTTTATCTATTATTTTAACACCCTTTTTAGCATGAAATAATTGAATAAATTATCCCCTAGCATATCTTAGGCTAAATTTAAGGACTATTTCTAGATAGGTTCAAGGGGTGCCTAACACCATCCCCTTGGAGTAAAATAAAATCCTTACTCAGATTTTCAATGATTTTGCAGACCAAAACAGAGTTTGCTTGTTTATTTATTTATTTCACAAATAATTTTTCTAATATTTTCCTAAAAAATTAGGTGGCGACTCTAAACCATTTTTTAAAAAAAACTAGGTAGAAGATCCAGATATTATAAATATGTTTTGGTTAGTGAAAAATAGGGCGTGACAGGATGACGACTTTGCTGGGGGACTAGACTATAGGTTTTGTCCTTAGCAGATTTAGTTTAAGATAAATATTTGGGGATGTTTGTTCATTCTTGCCTGTTGCTTGTTTTTTGTAATATTTTCTGCCTGCTATTTATTTTTCTATTACTTGTCTGATATAACTGCTTTATTTGAAAGGACACAAGCTAAATCCAAACTTGTGTTTCTTATTTATTTGAAACCACTACGTGTTACTTCTTTCCTTAATTGGCATTTCGTTTGTACTTCCTCCATTCTGGAAAATTGATACTTTCACACACTTGTACACAAGGGTTGTGCTTTACACTTATCTGAAATTCTTTCAAACACCATATTTAAAGGGTCGGTGCATACGTGGGGTGAGCGGATAGTTTTTCTACTGTATGACCACGTGCCTTCCCATATAGGAAAACCTTAAGTCTGAGTCTACCGAAATATTAGAAAAACTTAAGATAGAGCGGTGACCACCCTTCATCTAGGTCATGCATGCACAAGCCCTAGGTGGTTTGACCCTTGGTGTCATTCCACATATTTAGCAAACAACCTTATGTCAAATGGGTTTAATCCAAAGACAATCTCTCATGTTATGTGCAATGCAATAATGATAAATTGATCGAAGATAAAATTTGGCGAAATTGAGTTTGGCATTTATTATTTTTTTGTTGTCTTTTATTTTAGGTTGCTGGAATGGAGAATTTGCGAAATTTCACCAACACTCAAATGGTTGTGGGTGTTCCACACAAACTAAGGAAATGATGGGAGAACATCAAGATGGAGCGCGGGCAGAAATTTGGAGATGCTTGGATTTTTTGACTTCACTGATTTATATCTCTCCGGATAGACATGTGGTTAAGATATTGATTAAGTTTTGGGATCCTGAAAGATCTGTGTTTAGGTTCAAAGATTTTGAGTTGACCCCCCCGATTAAGGAAATCAGTGGATTTTCCGATTTGAAGTATCAAGGAAAGGGTATGATTCTACTTCGCAGGCAATCCGAAAAGAAATTTCTGCACAACCTTAATCTTGCGTGTCTTAATCTTGAATGAGTCTCTCCAAATTACTTGTATGAATGATTCAGTTGCAAAGATGGTTATGAAGTTTTTCACAAGGAATTCTCTTGCTTTGTTGGAAGTTGGACAAAGAAACGCCCTATCGCTTTTTCCATTGCTTTGTTAGGTATTCTAGTTTTTCCAAAGAAACATAGAAAGATAGATACTTGTATTAGCTCTATAGTCCAAGCACTTTCCCAAGGGATCGAAAACACTAAGGTAAGATTAGTCCCGATGAGTATAGTAGAAATATTGAGGGCATTATCCAAATGTGCTAGAGGAAGAAGGTTCTTTGAAAGTTGCAATCTCCTTCTCCAACTGTGGGTTGTGGAACACTTTTACAAATGTCCTGCTATGGTTGACATACTCTTGCAAAGACCCAACAAAATTGACAGTCATCACTAAGAATAATAAGGTTTGCCTCTCCCGTTGGCACCGAGAATTGGAATACATACATGAAGACACTTACTGGCAATCTAATTCAATGGAGGTATTCATGGTTATCACCTTCCTGGAGTTGTTATAAGGGGGTGTGAACTATATTACATCGAGCTCATTGGTCTGAAGGGTGTCCAGCCATATGCTCCTATACGAATGCTTCGATAATTTTGGCGTCCTCAAATCATTCCAATTCGTTCACAGATGAGTAAATAAGAGATTGAGTTCGGAGTAAACTTTATGATTACTAGAGCAAAGAAGTTACTTCAAGCATGGAAAACTCTGATGACAATAAAAGTATTTAACGAACAATCATAATGCACTCCTGAGTATTACATATGGTTATTGGAAGATTGTGAGGATGTGAACCTTAGTCCTCAAGGATAGACGTCCAGTTTTGAGGATTTAAACAAAGCCAAGTGGGTGCATAGTAATCTGTTTAACAACCTTGCCGTCACACCTGAAATGTAGGCATAAGTCATCCCTAGATCTTTGGAGTACAACCACGATGGATCATGAAGATTTGATCTAACGAATATGATTTGCCTTTTGTTGTTTTATATTTCCCTTTATGTCATTTTTGGACTCATTGCAATAGCTTAGATGAAATATTTAGATGAAGGTGTTTGTTGTATTATTATCTAACTCCTAATTCAAATATTATCCATAATTAAAGCTTGGATCAATTTATTATAATCTCATATATGTGGCGTTTAGGCCTACCTCTGGCATAAAAGAGGTCCCGTACATACTAGGATGCGCTATGACTATACAATTTATTTTTTGCTACATAATTTATTTGCTATGTTGCTTATGCGGCTTGATGAGTTGGTAATTTACCAACTCATTGGGTTCTAAAACTTGTGTTTTTGCTTAGTTCTTGAGTTGATTATTCGGATTTTATACCCTTTTTGCTTTTGTTGTGTGCAGATGACTAAATGAGAAGAAAAGAGCAGAAATGGAGCAAAAAGAAGGGAGTGAGAGTAAATTGGCAATCCACAGGTGAAAACCGGTGAAATGCAGGCCAAAGGCCGAACATCACTGCCTCTGAGGATTAACGTCACGACGGTTCGTGAAGTGCCAGAGGCGTTTCGCCGGTCCATTCGCTGAAAGACACCCAAATGTTTTGGAAAATAACTCAAAGATCTAACGGTTCACGGATTGAGTTCGGCCAAATGCCTGGTGAACCACCGATGCTCATTGGAATTGAATAAGAATTCAGAAAAGATGCCCGGCGGTTCACGAATTGGAACCTGCGACCACCAGTGTCTCCTTCGATTCCAGAATGGTGCTCAGGGATATAATTGTCCAACATGGGAAAAGAGATAAAAAACGCCCCTACTTTTTAGGATATAAATAGAAGAAAAAGTACTTTGTACAGATATGCAGAAGGAGAGATAGAATTAGAGATATTGAGAGAGAACAAAGCATATATCACATCATTGTTTCCTTTTTTAGCTACAGAACATTCTCTTAGTTGAAGTAGGGAGATTTTGATTGGTAAATCTGTAGAAAGTACTCTTCTCTATTTCTTCTTTGTACTAGTAAGTTTCATCTTTTGTTGGAAATTATTTTGTGAAGTTGATTTTTCTACTCTTGCTATTAAATTCAATGGATCTATTGATGAATGCATTTTTGAATTTCTTAATCATGAGTAGCTAAATCATTAACTAGAGGTGTGTGATGATGAATACTTAATTAGATTGGGTATTGCTAGAGTCATCTTCATATTGTTCAATTAAGTGTAAATCTATTAGATTCTCTTTAATCTATAATGAGAGATCCATTAATTATGATATAAGTCTATTTATTCTTGCTTGATTATTGCTTGTAAAAGAATAATTAAGTATTGAAAGAGAATTTAATAGTGGGCATGGATAAGAGAGTGTGAAATTAGGCTAGAAATAGCTGAAATTGTGTTCTTATTCCTTATTAGCAGCTAATAGCTAGAAATTAGTGCAGTTGCTAATCCAAATCTAATCGGGTTGAGCTAAATCGTGACTAAAGGTTTGACAAAACTCTAGTAAGAGGTAATTAGAAGGCTGAAAAGATTTAACTACCCACTTTTCGAGATTATTTACACTTGTTGAACTCGTAAGATGACCTGGCATGTCCCGATCTAGTTAGTGTTCGGTGTTTCTTGACTACACGCAAGTGCACGTGGTCGAACAAGTAGTAAAGTGGTTAAGTAAAGCCAAGTATCGATCCCACAGGGACTGAACTACGGTACTAATTAACTTAAGTGTTAATGAATTATATCTTTAAGAATGCAGACAACCAAATGAATAACATTTTTAGAGTTTGAGTTACTAATTAATAAGAATCTAAAGCAAAATTATAAAGTGAGTCTGAACAATAGTAATGAGAAAGATGAGGTTAAAACGAACATGCAGGGAATTAATTTATCGATACAATTTAGTTAATCTTTCGTTCGGTTGCTAGTCAAGAATTATTGCCTATGGATTGGAACTTTCGTCTCCTATCCAACTTAAGAATCATGAACCTTCAATCTACATTTCTGTGATAAAAGAATTTCATGTTCTAGCCATACAAAACCGATTCCTTAATTGACTAATAAGACTTTCAGATATATTTCTATTCTGAATGTAAATCAATTCTCAATTTTCCCAAACTAAGAAGAGATCATATCCTACCAATTCACATCTTTCCAATTTCTTTTCTTTTCAAAATCAAAATTGGATTTTTTAGATATATGTTAACATTGGCCAAACATTAATGCAGTAAGAACAAGAATTGATAGAACAACCATTGAAGAAAAGATGAAAACTAAAATGATCAACAATTACATTCCACTACAATTGTTCTTAACCTCAGCAAGAAGTGAATTTAGCCACTCATTTGTGGATTAAACATCATCAAATGAGTATAATTCATACAAACAATTGAGATAAAAGAGAAAGAGATAGAGAAGAACCCTAGAATTTTCATCCCCTCAACTGCCTGTAACCCACGTTCTTGCTCAACCAAGTCAGCCTTCTTTAAAATAAAACCTAAGTGTGCTATTTATACTAGTGGGATTTTTTTTCCGGAATAACAAGCAACGTGGCACGGAGTGTATCGTGTAGCACTCCCTCCGTGCCACGGGGGTATCGCGGACCCTCTCTGGAATTTGGCTCCTTAGAATTTTCACCTTGGCGTGCCACGACCTGCATCACGGAGCCCGGCCAACGTGCCACAGTGCAATCGTGCACCTACACTGGAAATTGATGTCCCAGGTAATTGTACTCAACATGCCACGGCTTGCATCGCGTGGCATTGCCTCCGTGTCACGGAGGTAACGCGAGGCTTCACTGGAAATGGCCAAAATTAAATCACCCGAGGCAGAATGCCTCCGCAATGGCAGTGTGACATGACTCCATCGCGGAGCCCTTATTTTTGTTCCTCTTCCTTGACCTTTTCCACTCCTTGCTTCCAAGTCCATTCCTGATTTTTACCAACATGTATCTTAGCTTCCCAAAATTCCATTTTACCTGCAAAACAACACTAATTATGTTGGTTAGTATAAATTCACATTTTAACTACAAATCATATGAGAATGCACAAAAAACGATAGATAACAAAGACGAAATGAAGCATTTGAGTATCACTTGGCCATATAATTCTGCCCAAGATCAGTAAGTATCTCATCTACATCGCACCTCTAGTCTTTCACAGTTTTGTCGACAACTTAGCTAATCTTGCTATTTTATTTTACTAAATCACCCAGTACAATTCACTGCACATTTCAACCCCCAAAATTTGTTTGTTTTTATATTAAATCTACATGGTGCAAGCTAACATCAATTTTCTCAACTGACACTTGTAACTATCATTCCCTAGTCTCATGGGATTTGACCCCGGCACTCATCGAGTTACTTGTTTTGATACTTCGGCCGTGTATATTATTTGCATTAAGGATATATTTTGGACGTTATAAAAAATGGCGCCATTGCCGGGGACTAGTGCTTGATATTCTCGTGTTGATTGTTAAGTTGAATTAGTTTCACACCATAGTGGTCGCTACTAATCGATTGTGTGTAGCTCATGAGCAGTTTTGGAGGATGGTCACGAGACCCGGAAGGGGTGTCTTGTGTGGAGACCATCAAGCTAGTAGATGAAATATGTCTTAGAGAGGGGAAGAAAGATGCAATGTTGTTAGTCATGATGAAGCAGATGGAGTTGTTGACGAACTATATGAAGGGTTTCCATTCTAGATGTAGCCAAGCCAACCATGACTATGATTATTGATCTTGGGCAGAATTGCATGCCCAAGTGATACTCAAGTGCTTCGTTTTGACTTGTTTATCTATCGTTATGTGTACATTCTCATGTGATTTTTAGTTAAATGTGAATTTATACTAACCAACATGATTAGTGTTGTTTTGCAGGTAAAAGGAAATTTTGGAAGCTAATATACATGTTGGTGAAAATCAGGAATGGACTTGGAAACAAGGAGTGGAAAATGACAAGGGAGAGTAGTAAAATAAGGGCTCCGCGATGGAGCCGTGTAACGCTGCCATCGCGGAGGCATTCTGCCTCGGATGAAATAATCTTGGCAATTTCCAGTGGAGGTTCGCGTTACCTCCGTGACACGGAGGCAATGCTCCGCGATGCACTCCGTGTCACGTTGAGTACAATTACCTGGAACATCAAGTTCCAGTGAAGGTGCGCGATAGCACCGTGGCATGGAGGCAAGGCTCCGCGATGCAAGCCGTGTCACACTGAGGTGAAATTGCTGAGGAGTCGACTTCCAGTGAGGGTCCGCGATACCCCCGTGGCACGGAGGGAGTGCTACATGATACACTCCGTGCCACGTTGCTTGTTGTTCCGGGAAAAATTCTCAAGAGTATAAATAGCACACTTAGGTTTTATTTTAAACATTCTGACTAGGTTGAGCAAGAACGTGGGTTACAGGCAGTTGAGAGGATGAAAATTCTAAGGTTCTTCTCTTTCTATTTCTCTTTAATCTCAATTGTTTGTATGAATTCTACTTATTTGAGGATGTTTAATCCACAAATGAGTGGCTAATTCACTTCTTGCTAAGGTTAAGAACAATTGTAGTGGAATGTAATTGTTGTTCATTTCAGATTTCATCTTTTCTTCAATGGTTGTTCTATCAATTCTTGTTTTTACTGCATTAATGTTTGACCAATGTTAATGTATATCTAGAAATCCAATTTTGATTTTGAAAAGGAAAGAAATTGGAAAGATGTGAATTGGTAGGATATGATCTCTTCTTAGTTTAGAAAATTGAGAATTGATTTACATTCAGAATAGAAATATATCTGAAAGTCTTATTAGTCAATTAAGGAATCGGTATTGTATGGCTAGAGCATGAAATTCTTTTATCACAGAAATGTAGATTAAGGTTTCATGATTCTTAATTGGATAGGAGTCGAATGATCCAATCCATAGGCAATAATTCTTGACTAGCAACCGAAGAAAAGATTAGCTGAATTGAATTGATAAATTACTTCCCTGCATGCATGCTTTAACCTCAGTTTGCTCATTACTATTGTTCAGACTCAAATTATAATCTTAACTTAGATTTTTATTACTTAGCAAACTTAACTTTCAAAATATTGTTTAATTGGTTGTCTGCATTCATAAAGACATAGTTCACTGACGTTTAAGTTAATTAGTACCGTAGTTTAGTCCCTGTGGGATCGATACTTGGCTTTACATAAGCCACTTTACTACTTGTTCGACCACGTGCACTTGCGTGTAGTCACTACAACACCGAACAAGTTTTTGGCGCCGTTGCCAGGGACTGGGAATTGGTAAAATTATTTTCTTAGTGTTAGTTTACAAATTCTATATAAGTGCTGACAACTTGATCTTAACCTTTCTCTTGCAGATATTAAATTCTTCTGAACGCTGGCAAGAGATAAGGAGTTGGTGGATTCATATATAGAGTTGGAAAGACAATTTCATCATCAAAGAAGGGATGCTCTAGAGAAGAAGCTACAGTTGCTAAGACAGGAAATTCAGGAGAAACAACAGAATCCACCACTTGTGAGGGCAGTTTTAGTGCCCGAGGAAATGACAGCAAGGCCAGTTCACGAATGGCAATCCCACATGCTAATAATGTTACATCTAGTATTCGCAGACCAGAGCCAGGAGGGAGGTTTGAGCTTAAACAGAACATGGTGCAGTTATTGCACACCAATGAGCAATTCATAGGTCTCCCTCATGAAGATCCACAACAACATCTCCAAAACTTTTTGGAGATAAGTGACACTTACATCCCCACTGGAGTATCATCCGACTACGTGAGGCTTACATTATTCCCATTTTCATTATTGGGGGAAGCAAAAAGGTGGTTGAAAGCTGAACCACCTAACTCTATCACCACTTGGGATGATCTTGCAAGAAAGTTTATGATACGATTCTTTCCATCTGGGAAAACAGCAAGACTTAGAAGTCAGATTCTAAGTTTTAAACAAAGAGAGGGTAAGAATCTGTATCAAGCTCGGGAAAGGTTCAAATCAATGTTAAAGGATTGTACTCACCATCACCAGTCCAACGATGTGTTAGTGCATACTTTCTTAGAGGGTTTGGAGCCACATACAAAAATTTTTCTAGACTCAGCAGCTGGGGGACAGTCATTAGAAAAGACTTATGAGGAGCTTTATACTTTCTTAAATTGTATTTCACAGGGAAATCCAGAATGGAATGCGGACTCTTCAAGAGGAGGAACAAGGAAAGAGGCAGGAGTCTTTGAGGTGGATGGTTTTACAGCTATCGAGGCACAGATAGGTGCGTTGCAAAATCAACTCAACACCCACTTCAGCAGTATGAGCTTAAATCAAGCACAAGCCCCAGTAAATGTAGTGCAGCAGGTATGGTGTGAAGTATGTGGGAGTAATGAACACTCAGCTGAGTGTTGTGGTGCAAATCCAAATTTAGTAAACTTTGTTGGGAACGTCCAGAGAAATAATAACCAACAGTATGGCAACAATTACAACTCAAATTGGAGGAATCATCCGAATTTATCTTGGGGTAGTAATAGCCATCAAGGGCAAAGTTCGAATCAGGGTGTGCAGAGAAATCAAGGGGGGCATCAGAATTATCAGTCTCAATACAAAGGAAACAATGCACCTCCTCCACCACCCAACAACATTGAGGAAATGTTCAAAACAATGATAGCTAACCAAGCACAAATGCAGGCTGATTATGTGAAATTAGCGGCAGACATGAAAAATCAGCAGTTAGCTACAAAGGCGTTGGAGTACCAATTGGGACAACTAGTTGGAGCTCAAAACACAAGGCCCAGAGGAGGACTACCGAGTGACACTGACCCAAATCCCAAGCAGGTCAATGTAGTGACCACAAAGAGTGGATTACAACTCAAGGAGGTTGAACCAGAAAGACCACCTCAGAAATCAAGAGCTGTGGAAGAAGATAGGAAACATGATGATGATAGGGGGATGGAAAAGGCAGCTGAGGCAGAAAGACCACCACCCCCGTTCCCTCAAAGATTAAAGAAGCACAAGGAGGAAGCTTGTTTTAAAAATTTCATGGAGGTGCTGAAACAGGTACTCATTAATTTACCTTTGGTTGATGTTTTGCAGGGAGTGCCGAAATATGCAAAGTATATATAGGACATCGTAGCAAACAAAGCAGATTGATGGAGTATGCTACGGTGGCGCTTACTGAGGAGTGAACTTCCCGGATACAGAACAGGTTGCCAACAAAGCTCAAGGACCCTGGGAGCTTTACCATTCAGATCACAATCAGGCAAAGTATCCGAGCTTGCGGATTATGTGATTTGGGAGCGAGCATAAACTTGATGCCGACATCGGTGTTCAAGAAGTTGGGGCTGGGCAGTCCTAGACCAACTACAGTGATCTTGCAGTTAGCAGACCGTTCTTTGTCCAAACTAGATGGTATTGTGGAGGACGTTCTAGTGCAAGTGGGCTTCCTCATTTTCCCGGTAGATTTTATTATATTGGATTTTGAGCCGGATGCGGAAGTTCCATTTATTTTGGGATGTCCTTTCTTGGCAACTGGGAGAGCGTTGATTGATGTAGCCGCGGGGCAGTTAACCATGCAAGCGCATAATAAAGTGGAGGTGTTTGATGTGTATAAGGCAATGAAGCTTTTGACCATTTATGAGGAGCTATTAGCAATCACTGTGCTAAACCAGGAAGAAATTCTTCAGATTGTTGATTCTCAAGATCCATTGGAGAGAGCTTTGATGGGCTCCGATCATTTCAGAGACAGGAATACTTATGAGATGGTGCAAATGTTGAACGAACCAAAATGGTATCTCAGGAAGCAAGACTTTCAGCCATTGACGAGGTCCTTGGAACCATTGCCAAAACCATCTATTGAGGAAGCACCAAAACTGGAGTTGAAGACATTGCCTCCACATTTGAAATATGTATTTTTGGGGGATGATGACACCTTGCCAGTCATCATCTCCGCAGAACTGACAGAGGCACAGGTAAAGGATGCATTGGTGGTTCTCAAGAGGCGGAAGAAAGCAATGGGCTGGCAAATGTCAGACATTAGGGGGATCAACCCAACCTTTTGCACGCACAGAATTTTTATGGAGGAAGGAGCAAAGCCAACTGTACAACATCAGCGGAGGTTGAATCCGGTAATGAAGGATGTGGTTAGGAAGGAAGTGATCAAGTGGCTTGATGCAGGTGTGGTCTATCCCATTTCAGACAGTGAATGGGTCAGTCCCGTTCAGTGTGTCCCAAAGAAAGGAGGGATGACCGTGGTCACCAACGAGAAGAATGAGCTAATCCCTACACGCACAGTCACAGGCTGGCGAATTTGCATGGACAACAGAAAGCTCAATCAGGCCACAAGGAAAGATCATTATCCTATCCCATTTATTGATCAGATATTGGATAGGTTGGCATGTCAAGAATACTATTGTTTCCTTGATGGATATTTTGTCTATAACCAAATAGCCATAGCACCGGAGAACCAGGAGAAGACCACTTTCACATCCTTATGGGACATATGCTTTCAGGCGGATGCCATTTGGTTTATGCAATGCACCTGCCACATTCCAGAGATGCATGATAGCAATCTTTCACGATATGGTGGAAGATTTCGTTGAGGTATTTATGGATGATTTTTCTGTTTTTGGTAATTCGTTTTCTACATGTTTGCAGAATCTTGACAGGGTGCTAGCTCGTTGTGAAGACTCCAACCTTGTACTCAACTAGGAGAAATGTCATTTTTTAGTCAAGGAGGGTATTGTCCTTGGCCATAACATGTCTTGCAAGGGGTTGGAAGTCGATCATGCAAAGATTGAAGTGATTGAAAAGCTACCACCACCTGTGTCAGTGAAGGGTGTTCGCAGTTTTCTCGGACATGCAGGGTTCTACAGACGGTTCATCAAGAACTTCTCTAAAATTTCTAGACCAATATGCAGGTTGCTAGAAAAAGAGGTGAAGTTCGAGTTTGATGTGGATTATGTTAAAGCATTCAAGGAGTTGAGACAGAAGTTTACAGAAGCACCTATTCTCATTTCTCTGGATTGGGAGCAACCGTTTGAACTAATGTGTGATGCAAGCGATGTGGTTGTAGGAGCTGTATTGGGGCAGCGGAGGAATAAAATTTTTCATTCCATTCATTATGCAAGCAAAACAGTTGACACAGCCCAAGCCAATTATACAGTCATTGAAAAAGAGATGCTAGCATTGGTGTTCACGTTTGATAAATTCAGGTCCTACTTGGTGGGTTCTAGAGTAGTGGTGTATACCGATCATGCAGCGATTCGGTATCTGTTTAAAAAGAAGGACGCAAAGCCCAGGCTGATTTGATGGATCTTGTTGTTACAAGAGTTTGACCTAGAGATTCGGGACAGAAAGGGGAGCGAGAATAAAGTGGAAGATCACCTATCGCGACTGGAAAGCCGGTTGCATGTGAAGGAGGGTGACAACATCAAGGAAGAGTTCCCAGATGAGCAGCTCTTGGCAATAAGAGTGTCACGCCCCGCCTTGGGGGGTATGACTGGCACCTGGTGCCCTAGTAGGACCTAGACTGCTATCTGGTGAGCCTAAGCACATCTGGTGCCTGGCTGGCTCTAACTCAGATTTCTGGAAACAAAGGGCTATATAACGGCTGTAAACACATTCTCTGGCGAACTGGCCTATAGCCACCTGTACCTGTAATAACAGCTAACCAGAAACATACTCGTAACAAGGAACCTATGCGGGCCGACAAGGCCACCATGCTGTCTAGTTATCTGTAACTCAATAGTAGCATACTAAATAACTACGTGACCGGCAAGTTCACCACTACTGACTGATTATGGCCACACACGGCCAACATAAACTGAAATACTAAATACCTATAACAAACTACACGACCTCACACGGCCGGCTCAACTGACCACAGGAAAATATATACAGATTGCAAGCCTCTAGGAATACAGATAAGATGGTCGGGACAGGGCCCCAGCCTACCCATACTGTACAACAACAGAAAATGAAATACACCTCTGAATATCAAGCTCCGGATGACAGGAGCTGATGACTCTGCGCTGGCTAGGATCATGAGGGATCGCCTCCTCGTCTATGAGTATCTGTAGGCAAGTAATGCAGCGCCCCACCGGGCGTCAGTACCGCTGGTACTGAGTATACAAAGCAACTGAAATAACATAACTGAATACAATAACATAACTAGCAATTCTGGATAGCAGGGGAATACTGAATCTGTAAGAACTGATATGAATTGAATCAGACTTTCTGTGCTGTGATAGGGCAGGAGCGTACCTGTGGACGCGGCAGCCTGCTGCCTATTAACTAACATGTAGCACATAAATACATATATACATATATAGCAAACAAGAGCCGATACCAACCCCCATAAGCCGGACGGCGCCAAACAAGGAAACAATCTATATACCCCTACCCGGGTCAAACCAGCCAAAAATAAGTCACCCCACTCATCTACTCACTTCGGAGCTCCTCTACCGGCCCCCTGGGTCTCCAGCTCAGGCCATAGCCTCCGATATAAGCAACCGTGTCTAGGTCAGGAGGACTCCTGTGTAGACAGTAACAGATAGGGTCTGGATCCCCAGACACAACTCTACGGGGCTATCTGAAACCGGAGCTACACCTATAATAACTGAATGTACAGACAGTAACAGATAGGGTCTGATTCCCTGGAACTCTCCTCAGGGCTATCTGAAACCGGAGCTGCACCTGTAATGCTGATCAGACTGCTATGGGGAAAGCTTAATCCCATCTTCGTCCAAGCTGGGGACGGCATGCCACTCTTTGGAGTGACGTAAACCCACCCGCTTAGTGGGCGACACGATTACCAACCCAGGGGCGGTGAGGACGCTCAATAAGGTGCCCTCACGCCATATCAAGTCTCAACAAACAATAGCACATATAAATAGCAAGCATGTATAACTGAAAAAGGCTATCTGAAATCTGATTTCTTATTCTGATCTCTTTCTGTACTATACTGATTCTTTACTGGTTATACTGATTCTGAAATCTTTATTTAACTGTGTGGCTAATCTGTAGCCAGGATACTATCTGTCTGAATGGCTAATCTGTAGCCATAACTGTCTGTCTATCTGGTCTTTCTTTACTAATTTTTTATTCTGAAAATTTGTCTCTTTTTATTCTACAACATGCTTTCTAATCAAATAAGAAGCTATATTGAATCTGGAATACTAACTCGCCCTTTAGCGCATGCTTTACTAACTATCGGACTGAATACGATATCGCATCACGGCTCAGAATCTACTAGACTTACTTGATTTTCAATATTCAACTTCGAGAGTTACAAATATAGAGTTTACTATGATTTACCAAGCTAAGGCTCAGTAACTTGCCGAAGAACAGCTGCACATACCTTTACCTCGAGTTATCCGACTGTCGGACGGGGCTCGGTCAGTACTCCAGCTATTTCTCCCAACTGCATTCATATATAAGTCAATTAATACTAAATACAGCTTTATTCTGAAGAGCGACGTCACTTTCGATAAAATTATAGCCCAAACTTAGGCTTGTCGAAAGACGGTCGAAAACTCACTATTTTTCAGAAGTTCAGAAGGGAGAAGTATTCACTTCACAGCTAGGAGCACATAGACACTAGTTTGGAGCAATTCTACTTACCTTAGTTCGGTAGCTCGATGATTCGTCGGCCGTATTTCGCGAAACTAAATCCGTAGGAATGCTCTCTGCTGCTAAATACCTCGGTACCTGAGGTTAATTTGAGTTTGGACTACGTTTGGCAGCGTAATCGGATGAAAATATATAACCCTCTTCGTCTCTCTCTCTGTTTCTATGAGTTCTCTGGAAATTATAAGGAATAAACTAAATTAAAACCGAAGTGGGGCTTTATATACTTGGGCCTGGAGGGGCTTTGCCCCGACTCCTTCCGCGATGGTTCGACAGGTTTCCTCATCCGGTCTTTTACGGGGCCTTTCTCTAGCACGTATGTCTTCCAAATATTCTTAACCAACACACGAATGAATCATCTAGGTGCCGGGAATCCTACGGGGTATAATATTCTCCCCCCTTAAGAACATTCGTCCTCGAATGTAAACTTCTATCTAGAGGACTTCTCAACTTGCTCTACTTGTTTCCAAGAAAATTTTGGCAGAGTTTGCCCTGTAATATGGACTATAGCAAAACCTGAAACGCAGAAAAGTCCAATACAGGTACTACACACAATACTTTAAGATTCACTTACATCAATTTTTCTCATTTATAGATATACAACCATAAGGTACTGCATAAGTAATAGTACAGACATACCTGTCGCCTGACTAGGCCTGGAATAAGTGAGGATATCTAGCTTTCATATCTTCCTCAGCCTCCCACGTCATCTCCTATCGGTTCCTGTTACGCCACAATACCTTGACAGACGCAATATCCTTAGTTCTCAATCTGCGAATCTGTCTGTCTAGGATGGCTACTGGAACCTCTTCATAGGCCAGCTCTTCTGTAACCTAGATATCCTGGACTGGGACTGCTCTGGAAGGGTCTCCTATGCATTTCCTCAGCATAGACACATGAAAGACTGGATGAACGGATTCCAATTCTGGAGGCAAGTTCAGCTCATACGCTACTTGGCCTATCCTTCGACGAATCTGATAAGGCCCAACAAACCTCGGACTGAGCTTACCTTTCTTGCCGAATCTCATTACCCCTTTCATCGGAGATACTTTCAGAAATACCCAGTCATTCACATCAAATTCTAAGTCCCTGCGCCGCATATCAACATACGATTTCTGGCGGCTTTGTGCAGTCAATAGGCGTTCTCTAATAAGCTTTACCTTCTCCTATGACTGTTGAATGATGTCTGGCCCAATCAACGCTGATTCCCCTATCTCGAACCAGCCAATTGGCGATCTGCATTTTCGCTCGTATAAAGCCTCAAAAGGTGCCATCTGGATGGCTGAGTGATAGCTGTTATTATAAGCAAATTCTATTAACGGCAAATGCTCATCCCAGCTACCACCGAAATCTAACACACACGCTCACAACATATCTTCGAGCGTCTGAATTGTGCGTTCAGCCTGTCCATCTATTTGAGGGTGAAATGCTGTGCTCAAATTAATCTGCGTCCCCAGACCTCTCTGAAACGACTGCCAAAATCTAGCTGTGAATTGTGCTCCTCTGTCCGAAATAATGGATATTGGTACTCCGTGCAACCTGACTATTTCTCGGATATACAACTCTGCATAATCTTCGACCGAGAAAGTAGTTCTTACTGGCAGGAAATGAGCTAATTTTGTCAATCTGTCAACTATTACCCATATAGAGTCATGTCTGTGTCTGGTACGGGGTAATCTTGCTACAAAATCCATATTCACTGCTTCCCATTTCCAGAGAGGCACAGCTATGTCCTGAGTTAACCCGCCTGGTTTCTGGTGTTCTGCTTTCACCTGCTGGCAATTAGGACACTGGGATACAAATTCAGCAATTTCTCTTTTCATACCTGGCCACCAGTAGTTTTCCTTGATATCATGGTACATTTTTGTCGCGCCGGGGTGTAGAGAATAATGGGCGTAATGTACCTCGTTCATAATCTGCTGGCGGAGCCTTGAAACATCTGGAACACAGAGACGACCTTTACAACGCAGCACTCCATCCTCTGTTACCTGAAAATCTGGCGCTTTCCCCTGCGGAATATGATCTTTGAGCTGGATCAGGTCAGGATCCTCATACTGCCGTTCTTTTACCTCCACAACTAGTGATGACACAACGATGTTCTGAATTACCGCTCTGTTGTCCTTTGTGTCTGCTATACGAACGGCTAGGCTGGCTAATTGATGTATCTCCTTGACCAACTCCTGCTTCTCGGGCTGCAAATACGCCAAACTCCCCATGGACTTACGACTGAGAGCATCTGCTACAACATTGGCTTTTCCCGGGTGGTACAGAATATTCACATCATAATCTTTTAACAGCTCCAACCAGCGACGTTGTCGCAGATTCAATTCCCTCTGAGTGAAGATATACTGTAGGCTCTTGTGATCTGTAAAAATGTCAACATGGATGCCATACAAGTAATGTCTCCATATTTTCAAAGCGTGAATCACTGCGGCTAACTCCAGGTCGTGGGTAGGATAATTCTTCTCATGTTTCCTCAGCTGTCTGGAAGCATACGCAATCACCTTACCATGATGAATCAACACACAACCCAACCCAACGCCTGATGCATCGCAATATACTGAATACCCTTCTGTACCTTTCGGCAATGCTAACACTGGGGAGGAGGTCAATCTGTCTTTCAGTTCCTGGAAGCTCTGCTCGCATGCCTCTGTCCACTGAAACTTCACTGCTTTCTGCGTCAGTTTGGTCAGAGGTGCCGCTATAGTAGAGAATCCCTCAACAAACCTCCTGTAATATCCCGTTAATCCCAGAAAACTACGGACTTCGGTCGGAGTGGTAGGCCTAGTCCATGATTTGACTGCTTCTATCTTCTGCGTGTCAACCTGTATACCAGCACCCGACACAATATGCCCTAAAAAGGCTACTGAGTTCAGCCAAAATTCACACTTGGAAAACTTAGCATATAACTGGCAGTCCCTGAGAATCTGGAGCACTATCCGTAAATGAGTCCGGTGATCCGCTTCAGAGCGAGAATACACCGGAATATCATCAATAAACACGACCACGAACAGGTCCAGGTATGGTCTGAAAATACTATTCATCAGGTCCATGAATACTGCTGGGGCATTCGTTAACCCAAAGGACATAACTAGAAATTCAAAGTGTCCATATCGGGTCCTGAACGCCATTTTGGGAATATCTCTTTCACGAACTCGAACCTGGTGATATCCGGACCGCAAGTCAATCTTGGAAAAGTATCTGGCCCCTTGTAGCTGATCAAACAAATCATCTATTCTGGGAAGCGGATACTTATTCTTTACTGTGACTTTGTTCAACTGCCGATAATCTATGCACATACGGAGCGAGCCATCTTTCTTCCTTACAAATAGAACTAGCGCACCCCATGGTGAAGTACTCGGCCTGATGAAACCTTTATCTAGCAAATCTTTTAACTGCTCCTTCAACTCTCTGAGTTCTGCAGGAGCCATACGATAAGGAGGAACTGATATAGGCTGAGTGCCTGGTAATAAATCAATAGCAAAATTTATTTCCCTTTTTGGGGAATACCAGGTAACTCATCTGGAAACACATCAGGGAACTCGTTCACCACCGGAACAGACTGGAGTGTCAGAGATTTCGCCCGGACATCCTGAGCTCTGACCAGATGGTAAATACATCCCTTAGATATCAATTTCCTCGCCTGAAGGTAGGAAATAAACCTACCTTTTGGCGTAGCGGTGCTGCCCTTCCACTCCCGAACTGCTTCTCCTGGAAAGTGGAATCGGACCGTCTTGGTCCAACATTAAACATTGGCAAAGCACGACACTAGCCAATCCATACCTATTATGGCATCGAAGTCTATCATTTCTAGCTCTACCAGATCTACCGTAGTCTAGCGGTCAACAACCTCTACTGTACACCCTCGGTAGATTCTGCTAGCTATAATAGAGTCACCGACTGGCGTGGATACTGCAAAAGGCTGCTGTAATAATTCTGGTGCAATATTGAACTTTCATGCCACAAACAGGGTAATATACGACAGAGTGGATCCTGGATCAATCAATACGTAAGCAGGGCATGAACAGATAGTCATCATACCTGTCACTACATCTGGAGACGCTTCTGAATCCTGTCTCCTTGGCAATGCATAAGTACGGCTTGAGCCCGTACCTGAGCTGGAAGCTCCTGATCTACCTCGGCCTCTGCCTACTGAACCTGAAGGCCCATGCCCCGCTGAAGCTGCTGGGGCTCGTGGCCCTGCGGATTCTCTGTCCTGACTGTCTCTACTCCCCTGACCTCTGGTCGGACAATCTCTCATCTGATGCCCCTCCTATCCGCAAATATAACACCCAGTGGAGCCATATTTACAAGCTCCGGAGTGTGGTCGATTACAATAGGGACAAGATGAGGGTGCAAATCTGCTCTGTCCTCCCCTTCTCTGCTGCGGGGAATCTACTGTCCTGGAACTGCCACTGGGCTCTGACTTCCCTCTACGAACATATCTACCTCGCTGCTGCTGCTGTGGTGGAGGTGGGGTCTAGGGGGTCTATCTGATAGTCGAGGCCTGGGTCCTCTCTGAACTTCCCTTTGTATGTCATCTGGTCTGTCTCTGCGGCGCTATTCCTGACTAGTCTGTCTACTACTCTGTTGCCGCTGTCTAAGACCCTCTATGGTCTGAGCAAAAGCCTGTACTCGGGCAATGTCCATATCCTATCGTAGCTTCGCCATCATACATGCCTCAGTATACTCCAAATTCATACCCATGATAAATCTATGAACTCTCACTGGCATAGTATCAACAAATGCTGGAGCGCATAACGGGCTAAGGAGTCAAACTGTAAAGCATACTCACGTACACTCCTCGCCCCCTGCTCTAGATGCAGAAACTGGTCCATCCGGGCCTACTGGATCTCTCATGGCAAATAATGATCTAGAAAGGTCTCCGAGAAGCTGGTCCAGGTCGGAGGGGTAACATCTCTCCCTCGGGACCTTTCCCAACTCTCGTACCATAATATAGCTATATCCCGTAACCGGAACACTGCCAGCTCAACAGACTCTAAAGGGGTCACATGCATAACTCGGAATATCCTCTGCATCTGATCTAGGAAGTCCTGGGGGTCCTCCGCCGGATCTGACCCTGTAAACTGTGGGGGACCCAGCCAAAAACTCCCTGACCCTGGAACTACCTGACCCACCTGAAGGCTCTGCTGCTACAGGTGGCACTGACTGGCGCTGTGTGGCCATCATGCGCCAACATAACTATAGCGCTACGAACCTCCTGATCTGATGGCGAGGGCACAGGAGCTATCGGGGGCGGTGCAGTGCTCAACGGCTCCTGATGTGAGGGGGGCTTCTGTGAGGGCTGTGATGAAGCCTCTATATCGCCCTCAAATCGGGCTGACTCTAATTGAAGCTGAGGCATCCTGCTGGTGCCTTCTCCTGCTGCTGTGTCTAATCTCCTGCCTGTGGTAGGGTGTCGCTGGTCCGCCATTCTTATCTGTAGACAAAGAATACAATATGTTTTAGGGACTCAACCCTATACTGTACCGCTCTATAGCACGACTGATTGAGAAAGAAGAGTAACCATCCTATCATGCCTCGCAGCCTCCTGCCTATAGTATATGGTGCACAACACATCCATAGATAAGACTCTACTTAGCACGACTTGCAGACTCCCTGGGACACAACCTGCTCTGATACCAAGTTTGTCACGCCTCGCCTTGGGGGGTATGACTGGCACCTGGTGCCCTAGTAGGACCTAGACTGCTATCTGGTGAGCCTAAGCACATCTGGTGCCTGGCTGGCTCTAACTCAGATTTCTGGAAACAAAGGGCTATATAACGGCTGTAAACATAGCCTCCGGCGAACTGGCCCATAGCCACCTGTACCTGTAATAACAGCTAACCAGAAATATACTCGTAACAAGGAACCTATGCGAGCCGACAAGGCCACCATGCTATCTAGTTATCTGTAACTCAATAGTAGCATACTAAATAACTACGTGACCAGCAAGGTCACCACTACTGACTGATTATGGCCACACACGGCCAACATAAACTGAAATAGTAAATAGCTAAAACAATTTGCACGGCCTCACAAGACCGGCTCAACTGACCACAGGGAAATATATACAGACTACAAGCCTCTAGGAATACTGATAAGATGGTCGGGACAGGGCCCCGGCCTACCCATACTGTACAACAATAGAAAATGAAATACACCTCTGAATATCAAGCTCCGGATGACAGGAGCTGATGACTCTGCGCTGGCTAGGATCACGAGGGATCGCCTCCTCGTCTATGAGTACCTGCAGGCAAGTACTGCAGCGCCCCATCGAGCGTCAGTACCGCTGGTACTGAGTATGCAAAGCAACTGAAATAACATAACTAAATACAATAACATAACTAGCAATTCTGGATAGCAGGGGAATACTGAATCTGTAATAACTGATATGAACTGAATCAGACTTCCTGTGCTGTGATAGGGCAGGAGCGTACCTGTGGACGCGGCGGCCTGATGCCTATTAACTAACATGTAGCACATAAATACATATATACATATATAGCAAATAAGAGCCGATACCAACCCCCATAAGCCGAACGACGCCAAACAAGCAAACAATCTTTATACCCCTACCCGGGTCAAAACAAGCCAAAAATAAGCCACTCCACTCATCTACTCACTTCGGAGCTCCTCTACCGGCCCCTTGGGTCTCCGGCTCGGGCCATAGCCTCTGATATAAGCAACCGTGTCTGGGTCCGGAGGACTCCTGTGTAGACAGTAACAGATAGGGTCTGGATCCCCGGACACAACTCTACGGGGCTATCTGAAACCGGAGCTACACCTATAATAATTGAATGTACAGACAGTAACAGATAGGGTCTGATTCCCTGGAACTCTCCTCAGGGCTATCTGAAACCGGAGCTGCACCTGTAATGCTGATCAGACTGCTATGGGGAAAGCTTCATCCCATCTTCGTCCAAGCTGGGGACGGCATGCCACTCCTTGGAGCGACGTAAACCCACCCGCTCAGTGGGTGACACGATTACCAACCCAGGGGCGGCGAGGACGCTCAATAAGGTGCCCTCACGCCATATCAAGTCTCAACAAACAATAGCACATATAAATAACAAGCATTTATAACTGAAAAAGGCTATCTGAAATCTGATTTCTTATTCTGATCTCTTTCTGTACTATACTGATTCTTTACTGGTTATACTGATTCTGAAATCTTTATTTAACTATGTGGCTAATCTGTAGCCAGGATACTATCTGTCTGAATGGCTAATCTGTAGCCATAACTGTCTGTCTATCTGGTCTTTCTTTACTAATTTTTTATTCTGAAAATTTGTCTCTTTTTATTCTACAACATGCTTGCTAATCACATAAGAAGCTATATTGAATCTGGAATACTAACTCGCCCTTTGGCACATGCTTTACTAACTATCGAACTGAATACAATATGGAATCACGACTCAGAATCTACTAGACTTACTTGATTTTCAATATTCAACTTCGAGAGTTACAAATACAGAGTTTACTATGATTTACCAAGCTAAGGCTCAGTAACTTGCCGAAGAACATCTTCACATACCTTAACCTCGAGTTATTCGACTGTCGGACGGGGCTCGGTCAGTACTCCAGCTATTTCTCTCAACTGCATTCATATATATGTCAATTAATACTAAATACAGCTTTATTCTGAAGAGCGACGTCACTTTCGATAAAATTATAGCCCAGACTTAGGCTTGTCGAAAGACGGTCGAAAACTCGCTATTTTTCAGAAGTTCAGAAGGGAGAAGTATTCACTTCACAGCTAGGAGCACATAGAAACTAGTTTGGAGCAATTCTACTTACCTTAGTCAAGTAGCTCGACGATTCGTCGGCCGTATTTCGCGAAACTAAATCCGTAGGAATGCTCTCTACTGCTAAATACCTCGGTACCTGAGGTTAATTTGAGTTTGGACTATGTTTGGCAGCGTAATCAGACGAAAATATATAACCCTCTTCGTCTCTCTCTCTGTTTCTGCGAGTTCTCTGGAAATTATAAGGAATAAACTAAATTAAAACCGAAGTGGGGCTTTATATACTTAGGCCTGGATAGGCCCAACGTGTCACGGAGCCAACGCGGAGGCTCCACCTCCGTGACACATTGCCATCGCGGAGGGGCTCTGCCCCGGCTCCTTCCGCGATGGTTCGACAGGTTTCCTCGTTCGAACTTTTCCCAGACCTTTCTCTAGCACGTATGGCTTCCAAATATGCTTAACCAACGCACGAATAGGCCATCTAGGTGCCAGGAATCCTACGAGGTATAACAAAGAGAAGCTGAAATCCCTTGGTATATAGACATTGTGAATTTGCTGGTAAGTGGAGTCTATCCACCGGAGGCTACGGCTTGGCAAAGAAAGAAGTTGAAACATAATTTCAGGTATTACATTTGTGATGAGCCGTACTTGTTTAAGTAGGGACCGGATCAGGTGATGAGAAGATGCATTCCATAGAGCCAGATTGCAGAAGTGTTGAGGAGTTGTCACTCATCATTGTATGGAGGGCACCATGGAGGCGAGCGGACAGCGCACAAGGTGCTACAGTCAAGTTTCTTTTGGCCTACACTATTTAGAGACTCTATGGCATATGTAAAAATGTGTGATAGATGTCAAAGAACAGGCACAATTGGTAGAAGGCAGGAGATGCCACTGCAACAGATATTAGAAGTGGAGATCTTTGATGTATGGGGAATAGATTTCATGGGCCCGTTCCCACCGTCATTTGGTAATCGTTACATCTTGGTAGCCGTTGATTATGTATCAAAATGGGTTGAAGCAATAGCTTGCCCCAGGAATGACCACAAGGTGGTAGCAAAATTTATGGAAAAGCATATTTTCACCAGGTTTGGGACACCCCGAGCCATTATCAGTGATGGAGGGGCTCATTTTGTAAATGCAAGTTTCAAGAATTTGCTAGCTAAGTATGGGGTGCGCCACAAGGTAGCAACAACATATCATCCCCAAACTAGTGGGCAAGTGGAGGTGTCGAACAGAGAGAAAAAGTAGATTCTACAGAAGACAGTGAATGCACAACGAATTGATTGGTCAAGCAAACTCGACGATGCATTGTGGGCTTATAGAACTGCGTACAAGACACCCATTGGGACTTCTCCGTACAGATTGGTCGATGGAAAGGCGTGTCATCTGCCTGTGGAGCTAGAACATCGAGCATTTTGGGCCGTGAGGAAATTGAACATGGACCCGGAGCTAGCAGGGAAGAAGAGGCTAATGCAACTCAGTGAACTTGATGAGTTTTGATGTCATGCTTATGAAAGTGCCAAATGCTACAAGGAGAAAATGAAGAAATGGCACGATAGGCATATGGTGCATCGGATCTTTGAGCCGGGACAGAAGGTGTTGCTATTTATTTCGAGACTGAAGCTTTTTCCAGGAAAGTTGCGGTCCAAATGGTCAGGGCCGTTTGAAGTGGTGAGAATGACCCCGCACGGGGCAGTGGAGTTGTGGCAGGAAGATAGAAGTGCCACATTTTTGGTGAATGGGCAAAAATGTAAGCATTATTGGGGTGAGGACGTTATTCGAGAGAAGACGTCCATCACTCTAGAGGATGATTGAGCAATGAATGACGTCGAGCCGGGACGGTAAATCAGGCACTGCACGGGAGGCAACCCGTGAATGTGTTGTAATAGATGAGTAGAACTATTTGAAAAAAAAAAGAAAAAAATATAAAAAGAGAAAAACAAAGAAAAAGAAAAATAAAAATTCTTTTGTGTTGAAACCTATGAGGTCTAACCAATTTTGTTGTGGTGAAATGATTTTCAGGTGGAACGGAGGGCAAAAATGCAAAGAAACGCAAAGGAAAAAAATCAAGGTGAGAAAATAAAAATTTACACATTACAGTGAGCCTGCGCGATGGCTCCGTGTCACGGAGGAGGTGCTCTGCGTTACCCTCCGTGACACATTGAGGCTTGTTCTGGATTTTTTTAAAATCCAGAACACTGGCGCGATGGCTCCGTGTCACAGAGGGGGTGCTCCGCGTTACCCTCCGTGACACGTTGAGGGTTAATTCGCGTCGGGTCACACCAGGTCACCGGGTAACCCGCGCGAAAAATACCTTTTAAAACCCCAAATCCCCTCATTTTCTTCCTATTTTTTCACATCCTCCGCGACCCACACCCCAAATCCCCTTCTCCCTCAACGTGACACGGACCTAGACATCAGTTTTCTTCAAGTTTTCTTCAATTTCATCAAAATAAAGGTATGTTCTTGAACTCTACCTCATTTTTGCTCAAATTTTTGATTCTTGAATATGTTTGGTGATTAAACCTTGCCCTAAGTGATAATTAATCTTGAATTCACTTGAGTTATGATGGGTTGATGTTCATAGTATCATTTTGAATATATGAACTCAATGATTGCATGTTTTATTGAATTCTTGCGAAATTGATAGCTAGGGTTGAAAATTGAATAGGAAGATGACTAAATTCTTTGAAATGTTGAAAAAAATTGGGTTGTGCATGTTGGGTGAAGCAAAATATAGTGTGATTGATGTTGAATATGCTAAGTAGACAAGGGATTTTCGGGAGAATGAAATTGGAGAATCGCATAGGTTGTTGAAAAAAAATTCGCTAAGTGCTATGATGATGTAATGGAATCGATGGAGATATTTTTATTCATTGTACGAAGTCTGAGTAGTACATAGTAATTGTTCCATCGACTTATATGAATGCACTAAGCATGTTGAATGTTAAGAATTGGAAAAGCACGAATGTCTTGTTGAATTGTTGGGATTGTGGCTTAAGACTAAGTGTGGGGTGACCCAATTAAACCCAACCTTAGTTGAAGCTAATTATGGCTTGAATAACATTGGGACTGTCTATTTAAATGTACAGGAAAAATGTCAGGCCGACAAGACAAGGGCAAGGGCGCATCCACATCGGGCGCCAACAGAAAAAGGGTGAGATTGGGAACAGCAGTTCCAGCAGCACCAGCGGTTCCGTGAGGCCAACGCTGAAAATATGGAACCCAATGGGTGACTGATGAGGGGAAGAAGTGGTATGCGAAACACAAAGAAACCAAATACTTCCCGGAGGAGCAAATAGCACGGGAGCCGCTGGCACAAGAATTCCCGCGGATTGTACACCGGATTGACACTGTTGGGCTGAACTTCATCTTTGAAGAGCCCAGGGAGTGCAATCTTCATCTTATCCTGGAGTTCTATGCCAACTGGAACCCGACCCTACACAGTCACACTGTCAAAATCAGGGGGCAGGTTGTCACTTTTGAGCCCCATCATTTGAATGCAATCCTGGGGGCGCGGGACATAGACGCTCATGTCCTTAGGCAGCTGAACATCACTCCACCCTATGCGGACATCAGATGCACCCTATGTGGAGCCCGATCAACAACAAGGTGGAGTAGGCACAAGGAGAGGGGCTACCATCAGACATTTTCCTACTCTCAGATGAACCAGGAAGCCCAAATTTGGCTGAAAATTGTGTGTTCCTGCTTGATCCCAGGGGTGCACATGACAGATGTCACCCGGATGGAGTGTGCTTGGTGTATGCCCTGATGAAAGGGCTGGAGATCAATGTTGGGGCGGTAATCATCTCCGCCATGAAGAGAGCCCGACTGCATCAGGGGCAAAGATACGGGTTCGGTGATTTGCTTACCACGTTCCTGAGGGGCCATGATATTGAGGAGGAGGCCCTGAATTACATCCCACAAATTGACAGGCGTGCCTTGGATGTCACTAAAACCAAGGCACCTGACACTACCTATGGGCCGGTGCTCAAACTAGCCGAGCGACATGCTCAGGATGACCAGTATATGGCCCGCATGAATGGGATGCAGATATTGCAGCTGTGCATAGGCGGGAGGCCGGCAATAGAGGATGAGCTTTGGCAGCTCGAATTGGATTACCCATTCGGCGAGAATTCCCGGGCTCTATGCAGAGTGGGCCCCGCATCTGTGGAGCCCATAGATGATGATGTCCCCACCGATGAGGAGACACGCCGGGAGGACTCAGATGTTGAGTCAGACGAGGACGGCGGGGGCGATTCGGATATGGGAGACGAAGCAACGACACCTGATGAAGAAGTTGAATACTTCGATTGATCAGGGAGTTTCACCACCCAACCTTTGTGATATGTGAAATTTTGTGAACACTGGGGATAGGGTTTGGTTTAAGTGTGGGGTGGGAGTAGTTAGGTGCTAGCTACTTTGTTTATGTTTATGTTTTGTTTTTTTTGGTTGTTGTTGTGCCTGTGCAAAATGTGACCCTGTGACTCTGTGTTGTGTGTTCTATAATTAAGTGGGTGTTGAAATGAATGTTGAGTTGCTGTGTGTTGTGTCGAGCTACTATTGTGTTGTGTGGTGTAAATATTGTTCAAATTAATTTTTTTTATCTTTTTCTATCGAATTGTTTCAAATTTTTTATATTGGGTTTCTCGGCCTTTATTTTCGGTGCTTTTACCGAGAATAGTCCCATTGAACTGAAGTCGTAGATAGTGACCGTTCCCTATGATGGATGGATGACGACTGTCTTAAGGGAAACGTAGTTGATAGGAGTAGTTTTTTTCTTTCTTTTCTTTCTTTTGTTTGTTTCCCAAACGTGTCGTTACTTCATGGTTCGGAGTTCTTGCTACGTGTTGAACATGATATTAAGATGCAAAGGTGATTTGTATGAAAGCATGAAAATGTGTAAACATGTTGAGATACCTAGGCAATAGAGTTCGATTCGTTGTGATCGATGCTTAATAGTGAATTCTTGTAATTAGCTAATTGAAGAGTCTGTGAATATGTCTAGAGTTGAGCATGTGCAATGAGTGTGAGCTGAGGTTTCGATTATTCCATGCTATTGTGAAGTGTCTAGAACTTTCCTGGTGTGTGTACTAAACGCAATGAAGGATGTGTATTGTAGGAAAGGATGTAGGCATTTCTTTGATTAAACCAAAAGTTTCTCTATTATCATACCTACCTTGAATGTGCATCCTAGTTAGCCCCATTGAGCCTTCAGCCTATTTTTTTCTTTCTTTGAAGAGGTACAACCCGAGCTTAATCCCTTCTTTTCATTAGCCGTGAATTTGATCCAAAACTCTTAAGCGCTAACGAAAAACAATTTTCCCACAGTGTAAAGGAGTGAGAATTGTGAAACGGGAGGAAAAGCGGAAGTTGTGAAAGTTAAAGAAAGGTCAAAGGTGCACTTGCTGAAATTAAATAAAATAAAGATGTATAACTAATCTTTGCTAGTAAGTCGAGAGTGCTTAAAGAAATGGGAACAAAAACAAAGAAAAAAGAAAAAAATTCAAGAATGAGAGGATGAAGGAAGAAACAATGCCCATAATGATGGTGGGATGTATTGAAAAGCGCTTAAGGAAGCTAGTTGCTATTATTGGTTAGCCCAGTATTTACTAGTTCCTTAGCTTACATTACAACCCGTCAAGTCCTACGTGATCTTACATCACGCGTCCTTATATTAGTGGAGTAATACACTAGAGGCAAGCCTATGGTTCATGACATGATGCATGTGAATTCTTTGGAAGAGAGAGCGAAATCATATTCATATACCCCTACATGTAGTGCTTTGGAAAGCATATGATGGAAAATGGGGTAATTCTCTTGTGTTGCGAGGGCACATGCTTGACGAGAGATTAAATTTCATGTCGGATGTCTTGATCAGTTGATTTGCATGAGTTTCCCAAGATCGAGAATTGATTCTTGAGCTTAGGAGATCTTAATGTGGTGTACTTCATTGTATTGATGAGACCATGCATGTTTTCTTGATGATTTGCTATATTAAATAATCGGTATAGCCGTAGCTTGAATTTTCGAGCCAAAGTAGTTATCCGTGGGTGCCAATTGCATGAGATGTGAGAGTATTGTTCGAGGATGAACAAGGTTTTAAGTGTGGGGTAAGTGATCTTGGGCAGAATTGCATGCCCAAGTGATACTCAAATGCTTCGTTTTGACTTGTTTATTTATCGTTATGTGTACATTCTCATGTGATTTTTAGTTAAATGTGAATTTATACTAACCAATATGATTAGTGTTGTTTTGCAGGTAAAAGGAAATTTTAGAAGCTAATATACATGTTGGTGAAAATCGGGAATGGACTTGGAAACAAGGAGTGGAAAATGACAAGGGAGAACAACAAAATAAGGGCTCCGCGATGGAGCCATGTTACACTGCCATCGCGGAGGAATTCTGCCTCAGATGAAATAATCTTGACAATTTCCAGTGGAGGTTCGCGTTACCTCCATGACACGGAGGCAGTGCTCAGCGATGCACTCCATGTCACGTTGAGTACAATTACCTGGAACATCAAGTTCCAGTGAAGGTGCGCGATAGCACCGTGGCACGGAGGCAAGGCTCCGCGATGCAAGCCGTGTCACGCTGAGGTGAAATTGCTGAGCAGCGGACTTCCAGTGAGGGTCTATGATACCCCCGTGGCATGGAGGGAGTGCTCCGCAATACACTCCGTGCCACGTTGCTTGTTATTCCGGGAAAAATTCTCAAGAGTATAAATAGCACACTTAGGTTTTATTTTAAACATTCTGACTTGGTTGAGCAAGAATGTGGGTTACAGGCAGTTGAGAGGATGAAAATTCTAGGGTTCTTATCTTTCTCTTTCTCTTTAATCTCAATTGTTTGTATGAATTCTACTTATTTGATGATGTTTAATCCACAAATGAGTGGCTAATTCACTTCTTGCTGAGGTTAAGAACAATTGTAGTGGAATGTAATTGTTGTTCATTTTAGTTTTCATCTTTTCTACAATGGTTGTTCTATCAATTCTTGTTTTTACTGCATTAATGTTTGGCCAATGTTAATGTATATCTAGAAATCCAATTTTGATTTTGAAAAGGAAAGAAATTGGAAAGATGTGAATTGGTAGGATATGATCTCTTCTTAGTTTAGAAAATTGAGAATTGATTTACATTCAGAATAGAAATATATCTGAAAGTCTTATTAGTCAATTAAGAAATCGGTATTGTATGGCTAGAGCATGAAATTCTTTTATGAAAGAAATGTAGATTAAGGTTTCATGATTCTTAATTGGATAGGAGTCGAAAGATCCAATCCATAGGCAATAATTCTTGACTAGCAACTGAAGAAAAGATTAGCTGAATTGAATTGATAAATACTTCCCTGCATGCTTGTTTTAACCTCAGCTTGCTCATTACTATTGTTCAGACTCAAATTATAATCTTAACTTAGATTTTTATTACTTAGCAAACTTAACTCTCAAAATATAGTTTGATTGGTTGTCTGCATTCATAAAGGCATAGTTCACTGACGTTTAAGTTAATTAGTACCGTAGTTTAGTCCTTGTGGGATCGATACTTGGCTTTACATAAGCCACTTTACTACTTGTTTGACCACGTGCACTTGCGTGTAGTCACTACAGCACCGAACAATTGTGTCTATTATGGAAACCAAGGTTGGAACAATTCTCGATCAGTCGATACGAGTAGTCAAGGGAGCAATGAGTCAATCCCACCTCATATGGAAAGTACTCTAGAAGTGGTGCTTGAAAAGGTTCTTGCGACCGAAGAGGGAGTTCAAGATTTACGGAGTAAACTCTTGGATCTAACAACTATTGTAAAGAGTCATGATATCATCATTCAACAATTGGAGAAGTGGATGAATGAGTTAGCATCTTAGATGGCAGATCAGACAACAAAAAGCAACACGGCTCCAATGCAGGACATTGTAGAGAATGATATATTCGAGTGGAAAATTGAGGAAGAGGTTGTTGGAGAACTTATTGATGATGTTTTCTTGAAAGGTGAAGAACTTGAGGAGGTTCATCATGTGAGTAAGGAGATAAGAGATTATCTGTTCCCACCAAGAAAGTTGGACCTTGGTTTGAAGAATCGTACAACCCCTCCATTACAGCCTTCTATTGTGACCCCACCAAAGATGGAGCTCAAATCCTTGCCCACTCACCTACAATATGCATACCTGGGAAAGAATGAATTGCTCCCGGTTATCATTGCGGCAAAGCTCGCTCCGTTGCAGGTAGATAAACTCATTAAGGTGTTGAAAAGGCATATCTGAGCTATAGAATGGTCAATAGCTGATATCATTGGTATCCCTCCAGGGATTTGCACTCACAAGATCAATCTTTAAGAAAATTGTAGCCCATCAGTTGAACATCAAAGAAGGTTGAATCCACCTACGCAAGAGGTGGTAAAGAAAGAGATTATTAAAAGGCTAGATGCAGGGGTGGTGTATCCCATCGTAGGAAGTAGTTGGGTAAGCCCGATACAGTGTGTGCCCAAAAAAGGAGGCATCACGGTTATTCCGAATGAAAAGAATGAACTGATAGCTACTCGTCCAATCACAGGATGGAGAGTTTGTATGGATTACCATAAGTTCATCTCTTGGATAAAGAAGGATCATTTCCTAGTGCCATTCATTGACCAAATGTTAGATCGACTAGCCTATAAAGAGTACTGTTGTTTCTTGGATAGATACTCGGGATACAATCAAATCTCAATCGCATCCAAGCATCAAGAAAAAACAACATTTACATGTCCCTATGGCACTTTTGCATTAAAGCGGATACCTTTTGGTCTTTGCAATGCCTTGGCCACATTCCAGAGATGCATGATGTCCATCTTTTCCGACATGGTGGAAGATACTATGGAAGCCTTCATGGATGACTTCTCAGTTGTGGGGAACTCATTTAATGACTGCTTGACACATTTAGATGAGGTGTTAAAGAGATGTACAAAGACGAATTTGGTCCTAAATTGCGAAAAGTGTCATTTCATGGTCAAAGAAGGGATTGTATTGGGACACAAAATTTCTGAAAAAGGAATTGAGGTGGATCAGGCCAAAGTGGATGCCATTGCTCAGTTACCTCCACCGTGCACCGTGAAGGGTGTTAGGAGTTTCCTCAGACATGCAGGTTTCTATCACCATTTCATTAAAGATTTCTCTAAGATAGCTCATCCCCTATTCCGACTGTTGGAGAAAGAGGTTAAGTTCAATTTTGATGAGGATTATTTGGGGGCTTTTGTGGAGTTGAAGGATACATTAATTTCTTCTCCAATCATTATAGCACCTGATTGGTCAAAACCCTTTGAGCTCATGTGGGACGCAAGTGAGGTAGCATTAGGAGTGGTCCTTGGTCAACGAAGAGACAAGATCTTTCACCCAATATACTATGCTAGTAAAGCTCTGAACAATGCACAAACAAACTACACAGTAACAGAATAGGAGCTCCTAGCTGTTGTGTTTGCATTTGAAAAATTCTCGGCGTACTTGCTAGGAACTAAAGTGGTGGTGCACACGGACTGTGCAGCACTCAGGTATTTAATGGCCAAGAAGGATGCTAAACCAAGATTGATTAGGTGGGTGTTGTTGTTGTAGGAATTCGACTTTGAGGTGAAAGACCATAAGGGATGTGAGAATCAAGTGACCGGCCATTTATTGCGCCTAGAAACAAATAGGCAGCCAGGAACATAAGAGAAGATCAATGAAGTCTTTCCGAATGAGCGAATCTTAGCTGCAACCCACGACCTGGCACCGTGGTTTGCTGATTTTGCTAATTACTTAGCTAGTAGCATTGTACCTGAAGGATTGAATTTTCAGCAAAACAAGAAATTCATGCATGATGTTCAAAAATTCTTTTGGGATGAACCCTACCTCTTCCAAAGTTGTGCAGATAGGTTAATACGTAGGTGTATTCCGAAAGTGGAGATGGTCCCAATTCTAGAGGCTTGTCACTCTTCCCCTGTGGGAGGTGTTCGGCTTGTTTGGTATAACTACACGCAAGTACACGTGGTCGAACAAGTAGTAAAGTGGCTCAAGTAAGCCAAGTATCGACCCCACAGGGACTGGACTAAGGTATCAATCTAATCAAGTGTCAATAAACTTTAACTCTAAACTGCAGACAACATAGTGAAGAAGATTTTGATATTTTGTTCCTAATTTTATACTAAGTCTAAAATGAATATACAATTTGAGTCTGAACTATAAGTATGAGCATGCTGAGGCTAAAATGAACATGTAGAGAAATAAATTATTGATACAATTTGGTTAATCTTTCCTCCGGTTGCTAGTCAAATATTATTGCATATGGATTAAAACTCTCGTATTTAACCTAACTTAAGAATCGTGAACCTTCCACCTACATCTCTATGATAAAAAGAAATTCATGTTCTAGCCATACAAAATCGATTCCTTAATTGACTAATACGACTTTCAGGTATATCTCTATCCTGAAGGTAAATCAACTCTCAATTTTCCCAAATTAAGAAAAGATCATATCCTATCAATTCACAACTTTCCAATTTCTTTCTTTCTCGAGTGAAACTGGACTTTTTAGATATACATTAACGTTGGCCACACATTAACGCAGTAAGAACAAGAGTCAATAGAACAACCATGGAAGAAAAGATGAAAAACCAATTTATCAATAATCACCTTTCAATACAAATGTTCTTAACCTCATCAAGAAGGGAATTTAGCCACTCATTTGTGGATTAAACATCGTTAAATGAGTGTTAATCATACAAGCAATTGAAATAAAGAAGAAGGAGATAGAGAAAAACCTTGAGATTTTCGTCCCCTCAACTGCCTGTAACCCACGTTCTTGCTCCACCAAGTCAGAATAATTAAAAATGAA
The DNA here is from genome assembly GCA_035772735.1 of Datura wrightii. Taxonomy (NCBI): domain Eukaryota; kingdom Viridiplantae; phylum Streptophyta; class Magnoliopsida; order Solanales; family Solanaceae; genus Datura; species Datura wrightii. Next base: position 74,297,093 of record JASDFA010000007.1, on the reverse strand, counting down.
CCTAAGTGTTCTATTAATACTAGTGGGAATTTTTCCCGGAATAACAAGCAATGTGTCACAGAGTGCATCGCGGAGCACTGCCTCCGTGACACGCTACCAACGCGGGCCCTCACTGGAATCCGGTCTTCCAAGTATTAACACCCAACGTGGCACGGCGTGCAACGCGGGGCTAGGCCAACGTGCCACGGCCCCAACGCGCACCTTCACTGGAATTTGGCATAATTTCAGCATCCAGGCAGAATGCATCCGCGATGGCAGTGTGACACGGCTCCATCTCGGAGCCCCTTTACTTCGTGCTTTCCTTGTGCTTTTTCCCTTGCTAGCTTCCGAGTCCAATCCCGATTTCTCCCAACCTTCATCTTAGCTTCATAAAATTATATTTTTCCTGCAAAACCACGCTAATCATGTTGGTTAGTATAAATTCACATTTTATTACAATTCACATGAGAATGTACATCGATAGATAAACAAGGCAAAAATGACACATTTGAGTATCACTTGGGCATATAAATCTGCCCAAGATCACTTACCCCACACTTAAATCCTTGTTTGTCCCCGAACAATAATCTTACACCTCATGCGATTGACACCCAATCCTGGCTACTTTGGCTCGACAATTCAAGCTACAGTTATACCGATTATTTAATATAGCAAATCATCAAGAAAACATGCATAGTCTTATCAATACAATGACCTTCAACACATTAAGACCTCCTAGACTCAAGAATCGACTCTCGACATCGGCAAACTCATGCAAATCAGCTGATCAAGATATCCGACACGAAATTCAATCTCTCATCGAGCATGTGCCTTCACAACACAAGAGAATTTTCCCCTTTTTAATCACATGAACTCAAAGACATTACATGCAGGGGCATATAAACAAGATTTCGCTCTCTCTCCCAAAAGAATTCACATGCATCATGTCATGAACTATAAGCTTGCCTTTAGTGTATTGCTCCACTAATATAAGGACGCGTGATGTAAGATCACATAGGACTTAACGGGTTGTAGTGTAAGCTACGGAACTAGCAAATACTGGGCTAACCAATAATACAAACTAGCCTCCTTAAGGCTTTTTCAATACATCCCATCAACCTTATGGGCATTTTTTCTTCCTTCATCCTCCCATTCTTGAAGTCTGTCTTTATTTTTGACCCCATATCTTTAAGCACACTTGACTTAATAACAAAGAGTAGTTATACGTCTTCATTATATTTAATTTATAACGAGTGCACCTTCGACCTTTTCTTTCCTTTCATCACTCTGCTTTTTCTTTTCTTTTCAAAATTCTCACTCCCTGGCACTGTGGGAAAAATTATTTTTTCTTGAGTGCTTAAGAGTTTTGGATCAAATTTGCGGATAATGAAAAGAAGGGGTTAAGCTCGGTTTACACCTTTTTGATAAAAGAAAAAAAATAGGCTAAAGGCTCGATGGGCTAACTAGGGTGTACATTCAAGGTAGGTACGATAATGAAAAAAAAAACTTTCGGTTAAAGCAGAGAAATGCCTACATCCTTTCCTCCACTACACATCCTTCATTTCGTTTCGTACACACACCAGGCAAGTTATAGACACTTCACAATAGCATGGAAAAAACGAAACCTCACCACACACTCATTTCACATGCTCAACTCAAGACATATTCACAGACTCTTCAATCAGCTAATTACAAAAATTCAAACATTAAGCCTCAATCAGCCCGAGTCGAACTCTATGGCCTAGGTATCTCAATATATTTACAAAGTTGCATGCTTTCATACGAATCACCTTTGCTTTTTAAATATCATGTACAACACGCAACCAGAATTTCGCAACCATAAAGTAACGACACGTTTGGGATACACACAAACAAAAGAAAAAATTAAAAAGAACAAAAGAAATCTACTCCTATCGACTACATTTCCCTTAAGACGATCGTCATCCATCCATCATAGGGAACAGTCATTAATTACGACTTCGGTTCAATGGGACTATTCTCGATAAAAGAACCGAAAACAAACGCCGAGAAACCCAAAAATAAAAAATTTCACGAAAAATTTTAAAAATATCAATAATTTTGATAAAACAAAAATATTTACAAAACCAGCTAACAACGTTCAACAGCACACAACAACTTCACATTAATTACAATACACACATACACACAAAAAGCACAGGGTCAAGTTTTTCCAAGCACAACAACAGAACAGAGACATTAATAACAACAACCACCAGCACCTAACTACACCCACCCCACACATAAATCGAACACTGTCCCCAGTGTTCACAAAATTCAGCATAGCACAAAAGTGGGTGGTGAAACTCCCTGATCAATCGAAGTATTCCACTTCTTCGTCAGGTGCCGCTGCCTCATCTCCCATATCTGAATCGCCCCCATTGTCATCATCTAACTCAACATCAGAGTCATCGCGATGTGTCTCCTCATCCATGGGGACATCATCATCAGTGGGCTCCATACAAGCTGGCCCCACTCGGCATAGAGCCTTGGCATTTTCGCCAAAAGGGTAGTCTAGCACGAGCTGCGAAAGCTCATCTTCTATTGCCAGCCTCCCGCCTATGCGTAGCTGGAGCATCTGCATCCCGAACATGCGAGCCGTGTATTGATCATCTCGAGCATGTCACTCGGCTAGTGTAAGAACTGGCCCGTGAGTGGTGTCGGGTGCCTTAGTTTTGGTGACATCTAAGGCCCGCCTCTCCATCTGCGGGATGTAGTCAAGGGCCTCTTCCTCAATATCCAGGCCCCTCAGGAACGTGGTCAGTAAGCCACCAAACCCGTACCTGTTCCCTTGATGCAAACGGGCTCTCTTCATGGCGGAGATAATCACCGCCCCAACATTGATCTCCAGCCCTTTCATCAAGGCATAGACCAAGCACACACGATCCCGGGTGACATCTTTCATATGCACCCCCGGGATCAGGCAGGAACAAACAATCTTAAGCCATATCCTAGCTTCCCTGTTCATCTGTGAGTAGGGCAATGTCTGATGGTAGCCCCTTTCCTTATGCCTGCTCCACCGTGCTGTAGATCGACCTCCACACAAAGTGCGTCTAATGTCCGCATATGGTGGAGTGATATTCAACTGCCGAAGCACATAGGCGTCTGTGTCCCGCGCCCCCAAAATGGCATTAAGGTGATGGGGCTCAAAAGTGACTACCTGCCCCCTTATCTTTATGGTGTGACTTCTGAGTGTCGGGTTCCAGTTGGCGTAGAATTCCCGAATTAGGTGCAGATTGCACTCCTTGGGCTCTTCAAAGATGAAATTCAGCCCGGCTGCCTCAATCCTGTGGACAATCCTGGGGAATTCCTGTGCCAATGGTTCCCTAGCAATGTGTTCCTCTGGGAAGTATTTGCTTTCCTTATGCTTTGCGTACCATTTCTTCCCCTCCTCTGTCACCCATCGGGTTCCGTATTGCCGACGTTGGCCGCGCGGAACCACTGGTGCTGCTGGGACTGTTGTTCCCAGTCTGATTCTTTTCCTTCCGGCGCCCGATGTAGATGCGCCCTTCCCTTTATATTGCCTGCTTGCCATTGTTTCTGTCAAACCAAACAGACAGTTTCAATGTTATTCAACGTAAAATTTTCTTCGACTAAGGTTGGGTTAAGTTAGGCCACCCCACACTTAGTCTTTAGCCACAATCGCAACATTACAGCAAGACAATTTACTTATTCTAAACAAATAAAACAAAACAATAACAAAAATGCCTCGTGCATTTAGAGGGTTCGACGGTATAAATTCTATGTACTACTAAGACTTCGTACAGCTAATCCACTATTACCATCGATAACATTTCATCACATAGCACTTAGCTCAAATTTCTATCAACAAAACCGATGCAATTCCCCCAATTTCTATGCAATTTCAACAATTTCATTATCCCGACAATCCGTTGTGCCTTTAGCATTTTAACGTTAAACACAACATCATTTACTTCATTCAACATGCACAAACCAAGAAGAATTTCACATTTCAACTCAATTTTAACTTCTTCATCTTTGAATTCTAACCCTAGCTACAATTTCGCAAGAATTTCAATCACCCATGTATTTATCGAGTTCATATAATCACAATGATACTACGAACATCAATTAACAATAGATTACAAGAATTCAAGCTCAATTTACAATTAAGGCAAGTTTACCTCACTTTCTATGCTCGAAATCGGAAAAATTAGACAAGAAATGAGAAGTTAGCGAACATACCTTCAATTCGATGATATCGAAGAAAAGTTGAAGAAATTTAGCTCCTAGGTCCGTGTCACGTTGGGGAAGGGGGGATTTTGGGTTGTTTGTCGTGGAGGAGGTGAGGAATGGGAAAAAAATGAGGGAAAACGGGGTTAAAAGGAAGGTTTTTCGCGCAGGTCACCCGGCAACCCGGTGTGACCCGACGCGAAATTGCCTTCAACGTGTCACAGAGGGTAACGCGGAGCATGCCCTCTGTCATCGCGCCAGTACTCTGGAATTTTTAAAAAATTCCAGATTACACTTCAATATGTCACGGAGGGTAACGCAGATCACTCCCTCCGTGACACGGAGCCATCGCGTAGGCTCACTGTTTTGCCACTTTTTATTATTTTTCTTACCTCGATTTTTCCATTGCGATCCTTTGCGTTTTTACCCTCCGTTCAACCTGAAATTCATCTCACAACAAGAAATTGGTTAGAATTTATAGGTTTCACATAAAAAACAATTTTTTTTTGTTTTTATTTTATTTTTCTCATTTTTTTTCTTTTCTCCTTTTTTTTCTTTCTTTTCTACGAAATTTATTCACATTTTACAAAAATTTCATGGGTTGCCTCCCGTGCAGCGCCTGGTTTACCGTCGCGGCTAGACGTTATTAAGCTCAGTCATCCTCTAGGGTGACAGACGTTTTCTCTCGACTACCGTCCTCACCCCAGTAATGCTTACATTGCTGCCCATTGACTAAGAACGTGGCACTTCGATCTTCTTGCCACAACTCTATTGCCCCGTGCAGGGTCATTCTCACTACCTCAAATGGCCCTGACCATTTGGACCGCAGCTTTCCTGGAAACAACTTCAATCTTGAATTGAAGAGCAATACTTTCTACCCCGGCTCAAAAATATGATGCACCACATGCTTGTCATGCTACCTCTTTGTTTTTTCTTTGTAGTACTTGGAACTCTCATAAGCATGCCAACGAAACTCTTCAAGTTCGCTGAGTTGCATTAGCCTCTTCTTGCCCGCTAGCTCTAAGTCCATATTCAATTTCCTCACGGCCCAAAAGGCTCGGTGCTCTAGCTCCACTGGCAGATGACACGCTTTACCTGTTATACCCCGTAGGATTCTCGGCACCTAGATGGCCTATTCGCACATTGGTTAAGCATATTTGAAGGCCATACGTGCTAAAGAAAGGCCCGGGAAAAAGATCGGACGAGAAACCTGCCGAACCATCGCGGGAGGAGCCGAGGCAGAGTCCCTCCGCGATGGCAGCGTGTCACGGAGGTGGAGCCTCCGCGTTGGCTCCGTGACACATTGGCCCTGTCCAGGCTCAAGTATATAAAGCCCCACTTCGGTTTTATTTCATTTAAACCATTGGAAATTTCCAGAGAAACGCAGGGGGCAGAGAGGGACGAAGGAAGATAATATATTATCATCCGATTACGCTGCCAAACGCAGTCCAAACGCAAATTAACCTCAGGTACTGAGGTATTTAGCAGCAGAGAGCATTCCTACGGATTTAGTTTTGTGAAATACGGCCGACGAATCGTCGAGCTACCGAGCTAAGGTAAGTAGAATTGCTCCAAACTAGTGTCTATGTGTTCCTAGCTGTGAAGTGAATATTTCTCCCTTCTGGACCTCTGAAAAATAGCGAGTTTTCGACCGTCTTTCGATAAGCCTAAGTTTAGGCTATAAATTATATCGAAAGTGATGTTGTTCTTTAAAATAAAGCTATATTTAGTATTAATTGACATATTTATGAATGCAGTTGGGAGAAATAGTTGAAGTATTGGCTGAGCCTCGTCCGACAGACGGATAGTCGAGGATAAGGTATGTAAAGCTAGTTTCCTCGGCATGTTAGTAATCTCGGTATAGTAAAGTAATATAAAGGCCAGTAGAATGTTCAGAAGTCATGTGTTATGTTTATTACGAATGTTGGTACGATATTAGAAGCATCATGTTATATTTAGCGCGAAACTTGCTAGCACGATATAGATTCTAATACAAGTATTAGGAACTGCACAGCATGCTCAGTATGAGATGTAGTACAGAATGTTGGGATATTATCGTATTCAGTTAAAACCCAGTAAAGCAATGTAATATCTGTAAAGCATATCAGAAGTAGAATGATAGGTTAAAATGAAGTTTAAAAAGCATGTTAGAAATAGTAAACCATGTTACCAAAGAGACTCAGTATACAGCATGGTTGTCAGCAGAAAGACTACATCTTGTTCAGCATTAGACTCAGCATAGTATGGCAGAAGATTATATTTATACATATATACTATTATCAGTCTTAGCATGTATTAAGTACGTACATATTACTATCACTAGTTCAGCACACAGTATGTACAATACTTTACTACTATTAGCTTCAGTATGTGGGATATGCAGATAGTATTACTAGTTGAGACCATTGTATTGTTTTGGGGTTGGATTACCTAGCATCCATGACCGCCCCAGGGTTAATAGCTGTATCGACTCATCCGCCAGAGGATGAGGATACGTCGCTCTACGGAGTGGCATGCCGTCCCACAGGGGACGAAGATGGGATGCCAATTTTCCCCATATTGTGCCTTGGTCGGCCCTTCCACACCCCTGTCGAGCGGATACGCCCGGGTGTTGATTCAGGAGTCCTCCGGACTCAGGTACAGTTATAGTCAGGGGCTCAGCGAGCCCAAGTGCATACCCAGGGGACCGGAAGAATGGTTATAGTTACTTTAGGAGATGGGATGACCGGGGTAGGGGTATAGATTTTGTGTTGGTTGTACCTCCCGGCTTATGGGGGTCGGGTAAGGTTTGTGTATGCTATGTTATGTTATGTCATGTTATGCCATGTCACATTAGATACGAGTAGATCGACAGTAGAACGACACATCTCCAGGTATGACTCCTACTCCTTCCAGTATAGTTAAGAGTAGGCATAGTTCTACATCATCAGACAGTTAATCTTTTTCTTTCTATTTCAGTTTCATCAGTTGTATTGTTATTTTCAGATATCTCTTTCAGTTATTTCTTTACATACTCAGTACCAGCGGTACTGACGCCCGGTGGGGCGCTGCATTACTTGCCTGCAGGTACTCATAGACGAGGAGGCGATCCCTCGTGATTCCTGTCAGCGATCGAGTATTTAGCTCCTGTCATCCGGAGACTGAATTCCAGAGGTGTATTTCGTTTTCTTTTGTTGAACAGTATGGGTAGGTCGGGGCCCTATCCCGATCATTTCTATTGTTATTCCTAGAGGCTTGCAGTCTGTATATATTTTACCTGTGGTCAGATGAGCCGGTCGTGTGAGGCTGTCCAGTTGTATAGCTGTTAGTACTTCTGTTTCCTTTATGTTGGCCGTGTGGGGCCATAGCTTGACAATAGTGGTGACCTTGCCGGTCACGTAGCTATCCAATATTTCTTTGTTGAGTTATAGATAACTAGACAGCATGGTGGCCTTGTCGGCCCGCATAGGTTTCCCTATATTGATATATTTCGGGTTAGCTGTCAGCACAGGTACAGGTGCCTATAGGCCTAGTCGGCCGGAGGCTGTATTTACAGCCGTCATATAGCCCGTTCTTTCCCTGAATCTGAGTTAGAGCCAGCCAGGCACCAGATGTGCTCAGGATCAGTAGTCTAGCAGTTCAGGTCCTAGTAGGGCACCAGGTGCCAGTCATACCCCCCAAGGCGGGGTGTGACAAACTTGGTATCAGAGCAGGTCGTGTCCCAGGGAGTCTGCAAGCCGTGTTAAGTAGAGTCTTGTCTATGGATGTGTTGTGCACCACATACTATAGGCAGGAGGCTGCGAGGCATGATAGGATGGTTACCCTTCCTTCTCAGTCAGTCGTGCTTTAGAGCGGTACGGTATAGGGTTGAGTCCCCAAAAAAAAAAAAAACTTACCGTATTCTTTAATTACAGATACAAAGGCAGATCAACATTACCCTGTCACAGGCAGAAGATCAGATATAGCAACAGAAGAGGGCATCAGCCAGTTACATGATAACTACAGCAGTAGGAGGAGGTACTAGAGACCTCCCAGTGTGATACCTTTATCGGTACTATTCCTAGTATACGTTGATAACGTCAGAATAGGAAGTTAGAAGTATAATGTACATATGAGTTGATTTACTTATTAGCTATATAAGATCTGATTAAGATTACAGACAAGGTCAGACCACCAGGTAAGTATAAAAAAGAGAGTGAAATGCAGGAATCCCAAATACATCTTTTCGGATATGGTATAGTTAAATGTCTTTATTTGTTGCAATAAAAAAAGGGCTATTCCTACCTCTTGAATTTGATTCCAGTATAGTAAAGGGGCATAAGACTTGAGATGGGGTTGCCAAGTCAAGCAGTAAGTGAAGGTAGATTGATTAATTCCAGTAAGTGTTAGTGAGCGTGAAGAGAAAGTAAGACTGTTAGTTTACCCGAAGCAGGGGTAAAAGACCTGTCAGTAATGAATGCCTAGTAATAGTCAAATTTGAGCCAGAAAAAGGCCAAGTCCGCCATATACGCTAATAGATAGCAAGATATACCTGTAAGATTATAGATATGATTCAGTTGTGATATCGAAAGGGTGAGAGGTCATGTGAATCAGATAGGTCTGACTGCAAGTCAGGGGAAGTATGAACTGATACTTGACCAGTAATCTTATTAACAATGAAAAGCAGGTACCTTGAACCCTAGAGTTCAGCTTAAGCAAGATGAGGGGAAGAAGCAGGAATGTCAGATTTTGTGGGGAAATTAGGATTACCCCCGGATTGATAGAATATCGTATTAAGGATTAAGCCTCGGGCTGACAGTAAGATTGCGGTTCAGAATACCGCAGTATGTCCGCTTATGGAGAAGTTAAGAAATTACCGATACAACAAATCTAATCTAGTGTGGCCTAGAGATAAGGCCCAGCAGACAGTCATGGGCTCTCAATATAATGACAAGTAAGGCCACAAGGCTCGGGTGTGGACCCACATTGTAAGAGTGGCGGAATGCCAATAGCAGGCCATGATCAAGCTCATATGTTGTTACATCTAGAATGGGATGAAAGTCTAAGGAAATGATAAGTCAGGGCAGGAGATATTATTAGGCTGTAGAAGCGGTGAATCATGTACGGTATGAGACTCAGCAGAGCATGTCAGAGATTATGTATCACCACATAATTTAGTACGTATTGTACGTAGCTACTGATATATATATATATACAGATAATAGATATGCTGTGAGTAGCTGCCTGTAGGAGTTACAATCACAGATGCTGATTAGTACTAGAAAGCATGTACAAATTGCATTGCAGGACCCCCTTGCCATAAAAAAGGAAAGAAAGAAAAGAAGAGGAGAAAGGAGAAAGGGAAAGGAGAAGAGAAAGGGCAGGTTAAGTGTGAATTACGTATGAAGTCATATAAACTATCTCAGTTCTCAGTTATTAAGTTAATAGACTTATGTGTTGTTGCCAGATCTAGGCTCTAGAAGCTTACCAGAGTTAATGGCCTGAATCAGATGGCTAGATGATAAGAGCACAGTTAGACGGTCTAACGACTAGCTGACGCTTGTATTAGCAGGGAAGCATCCCTAAAAGTCAATAGCATTATCGCATATGCCGGAACCAGAATTTTTCCAGTATGTTAAGTTTGTTGTACATCATTTTCCCAGCCTTGTAGGTGAGAGTCGACCTTAGTCAACCTAGCAGTTATTACAAGGAATACCCCGCAAGTTAGATAAGCCCGTGGGCACCCCAAGAAAGGGGTCCACATCAGTAGTCAGTGACAGACTAGTACTTCAGCTGGTTCTGGTAAGGTATTCAGATACAAAGCCCTAGCAGAAGGCCAGTATTTACAGAATAGCTCATAAGACCGAGAATTTCCCAGAATAGTAGTATAAATCCAAGTGGATACACACAAGGCGTAAGAAATTGATAGTACCCTGCTAGCACAGTGTTTATTAAGACCAGGAGATCTGTAGACTCCCCGTAAAGATCCAGAGATTGATCGCCTGGGAGTAAGTTTGATTAAGCCCAGCCTTACAGTGGTTCAAGCAAAATAATAGAGCAATTAGATGCCCACAAGTCTGCAGTTATGCATGAACTATAAGTACTCAAGTAGAACAGTTAGGCATTGTTAGACTACTGCCACATTCGGGTCATTCAACCCGACTATTCAGTTATTTAAGGTTATGCAGCCAGATCATTAGAGGTCATGATCAATATCAGGACCCTCTGATCAGATAAAGGCACAAGGTGCGCGGACGGTCGTTCAGGTTATTCCAGCAACAAGTAGCCTTAGCATGTGGCCGGAGGGCCAGATAAGCTCTAGCTACACCTGTAAACTACCTGTCGATCTTTTTGGCAAGGCAAGTCAGTATGACCGTCAATTATATGCCGAGCTCTCTAAGTATGGAAAGGTAATGGAGCAGCAACCGCTCTTAGCTATAGATCTATTAGGAGTGTGGTGTATTTGCAACCCGAGCAACGGGAGTTGGTCAGGGAGATACATCAATTGGTCAATTTAGTCGTTCGTGTGATAGAAATGAAGGACAACAGAGCAGTAATCCAGAACACCGCCATGTCATCCTTAGTTGTGGGGGTAAAAGAACGGCAATATGCAGATCCTGACCTAGTCTAGCTTAAGGACAGAATCCTGCAAGGGAAGCGCCAGATTCGCAAATAACAGAGGGTGGAGTGCTACGTTGTAAAGGTCGTCTATGTGTTTAAGATGTTTTAGGCCTCCGCCGCGATCATGAACGAGGTGCACTGCGCTAGCAACTATTTTCTCCACCCTGGCGCGACAAAAAATGTACCATGATATCAAAGAAAACTACTGGTGGCTAGATAAAAAAAAGAAAAGAAAAGAAAGGAAATTGCTGAGTTTGTAGCCCAGTGTCCTAACTGCCAACAGGTAAAGGCGGAACACCAGAAACCAAGCGGGTTAACTCAGGACATAGCTGTGCCTCTCTAGAAATGGGAAGCAGTGAATATGGATTTTGTGGCAGGATTACCCCGTACCCGACACAGACATGATTCTATATGGGTGATAGTTGACAGATTGACTAAATTAGCTCAATACCTGCCAGTAAGGACTATTTTCTCGGCCGAAGATTACGCGGAATTGTATATCCGAGAGATAGTCAGATTGCACGGAGTGCCAGTATCCATTATTTCAGACAGAGGAGCGCAGTTCACGGCTAGATTTTGGCAATCATTCTAGAAGGGACTGGGAATGCAGATTAATCTGAGCACTGCATTCCACCCTCAGACAGATGGACAGGCGGAACGCACAATTCAGACGCTCGAAGATATGTTGCGAGCGTGTGTGTTAGATTTCAGTAGTAGTTGGGTATTTTTAAAAGCATCACTGATGAAAGGGGTAATAAGATTCGGCAAGAAAGGTAAGCTCAGTCCAAGATTTGTTGGGCCTTATCAGATTCGTCGAAGGATAGGCCGAGTAGCATATGAGTTGAACTTGCCTCCAGAACTAGAATTCGTTCATCCGGTCTTCCATGTATCTATGCTGAGGAAATGCATAGGAGACCCATCCAGAGCAGTTCCAGTCCAGGATATTCAGGTTACAGAAAAGTTGGCCTATGAAGAGGTTCCAGTGCTATCCTAGACAGACAGATTCGCAGATTGAGGACTAAAGATATTGCGTCTGTCAAGGTATTGTGGCGTAACAGGAACCGAGAGGAAATGACATGGGAAGCGGAGGAAGATATGAAGACCAGATATCCTCACCTATTCCAGGCCTAGTCAGGCGACAGGTATGTTCGTATTACTTATTATGTAGTACCTTATGGTTGTATATGTATAAATAAGAAAGATTGATGTTTAATTATCCAGTGAATTTCAAAGTATTACGTGCAGTACCTGTGTTGGACTTTTCTACATTTCAAGTTTTTGCTATAGTCCATATTACAGGGGAAACTCTGCCGAAATTTTCCTAGATAAGTAAATTGAGAAATGATAGAAGTTTACATTCGAGGATGAATGTTCTTAAGAGGGGGAGAATCTTATACCCCGTAGGATTCCCGACACCTAGATGGCCTATTCGCACGTTGGTTAAGCATATTTGAAGGCCATACGTGCTAAAGAAAGGCCCGGGAAAAAGATCAGATGAGAAACCTGCCGAACCATCACGGGAGGAGCCGAGGCAGAGCCCCTCCGCGATGGCAGCGTGTCACGGAGGTGGAGCCTCCGCGTTGGCTCCGTGACACATTGGCCCTGTCCAGGCTCAAGTATATAAAGCCCCACTTCGGTTTTATTTCATTTAAACCATTGGAAATTTCCAGAGAAACGCAGGGGGCAGAGAGGGACGAAGGAAGATAATATATTATCGTCCGATTACGCTGCCAAACGCAGTCCAAACCCAAATTAATATCAGGTACTGAGGTATTTAGCAGCAGAGAGCATTCCTACGGATTTAGTTTCGTGAAATACAGCTGACGAATCGTCGAGCTACCGAGCTAAGGTAAGTAGAATTGCTCCAAACTAGTGTCTATGTGTTCCTAGCTGTGAAGTGAATATTTCTCCCTTCTGGACCTCTGAAAAATAGCGCGTTTTCGACCGTCTTTCGATAAGCCTAAGTTTAGGCTATAAATTATATCAAAAGTGACGTTGTTCTTTAAAATAAAGCTATATTTAGTATTAATTGACATATTTATGAATGCAGTTGGGAGAAATAGTTGAAGTATTGGCCGAGCCTCGTCCGACAGACGGATAGTCGAGGATAAGGTATGTAAAGCTAGTTTCCTCGGCAAGTTAGTAATCTCGGTACAGTAAAGTAATATAAAGGCCAGTAGAATGTTCAGAAGTCATGTGTTATGTTTATTACGAATGTTGGTATGATATTAGAAGCATCATGTTATATTTAGCGCGAAACTTGCTAGCACGATATAGATTCTAATACAAGTATTAGGAACTGCACAGCATGCTCAGTATGTGATGTAGTACAGAATGTTGGGATATTATCGTATTCAGTTAAAACCCAGTAAAGCAATGTAATATCTGTAAAGCATCTCAGAAGTAGAATGATAGGTTAAAATGAAGTTTAAAAAGCATGTTAGAAATAGTAAACCATGTTACCATAAAGACTCAGTATACAACATGGTTGTCAGCAGAAAGACTACATCTTGTTCAGCATTAGACTCAGCATAGTATGGCAGAAGATTATATTTATACATATATACTATTATTAGTCTTAGCATGTATTAAGTACGTACATATTACTATCACTAGTTCAGCACACAGTATGTACAATACTTTACTACTATTAGCTTCAGTATGTGGGATATGCAGATAGTATTACTAGTTGAGACCATTGTATTGTTTTGGGGTTGGATTACCTAGCATCCATGACCGCCCCGGGGTTAATAGCTGTATCGACTCGTCCGCCAGAGGACGAGGATACGTCGCTCTACGGAGTGGCATGCCGTCCCACAGGGGTCGAAGATGGGATGCCAGTTTTCCCCATATTGTGCCTTGGTCGGCCCTTACACACCCCTTTCAAGCGGATACGCCCGGGTGTTGATTCAGGAGTCCTCCGGACTCAGGTACAGTTATAGTCAGGGGCTCAGCGAGCCCAAGTGCATACCCAGGGGACCGTCAGAATGCTTATAGTTACTTTAGGAGATGGGATGACCGGGGTAGGGGTATAGATTTTGTGCTGGTTGTACCTCCCGGCTTATGGGGGTCGGGTAAGGTTTGTGTATGCTATGTTATGTTATGTCATGTTATGCCATGTCACATTAGATACGAGTAGATCGACAGTAGAACGACACATCTCCAGGTATGACTCCTACTCCTTCCAGTATAGTTAAGAGTAGGCATAGTTCTACATCATCAGACAGTTAATCTTTTTCTTTCTATTTCAGTTTCATCAGTTGTATTGTTGTTTTCAGATATCTCTTTTAGTTATTGCTTTACATACTCAGTACCAGCGGTACTGACGCCCGGTGGGGCGCTGCATTACTTGCCTGCAGGTACTCATAGACGAGGACGCGATCCCTCGTGATTCCTGTCAGCGATCGAGTATTCAGCTCCTGTCATACGGAGACTGAATTCCAGAGGTGTATTTTGTTTTCTTTTGTTGTACAGTACGGGTAGGTCGGGGCCCTGTCCCGATCATTTCTATTGTTATTCCTAGAGGCTTGCAGTCTGTATATATTTTCCCTATGGTCAGATGAGTCGGTCGTGTGAGGCCGTCCAGTTGTATAGCTGTTAGTACTTCTGTTTCCTTTATGTTAGCCGTGTGGGGTCATAGCTTGACAGTAGTGGTGACCTTGCCGGTCACGTAGCTATCCAGTATTTCTTTGTTGAGTTATAGATAACTAGACAGCATGGTGGCCTTGTCGGCCCGCATAGGTTTCCCTATATTGATATGTTTCGGGTTAGCTGTCAGCACAGGTACAGGTGCCTATAGACCTAGTCGGTCGGAGGCTGTATTTACAGCCGTCATATAGCCCGTTGTTTCCCTGAATCTGAGTTAGAGCCAGCTAGGCACCAGATGTGCTCAGGCTCAGTAGTCTAGCAGTTCAGGTCCTAGTAGGGCACCAGGTGCCAGTCATACCCCCCAAGGCGGGGTGTGACATTACCATAGACCAATTGGTATTGAGAAGTTCCAATCGGTGTCTTGTAAGCAGTTCTTTATGCCCACAACGCATCATCAAGTTTACTTGACCAATCATTACGTTGTGCATTCACTTTTTTCTGGAGAATCTGCTTCACTTCTCTATTCGACACCTCCACTTGCCCACTAGTTTGGGGGTGATATGTTGTTGCCACCTTGTGGCACACCCCATACTTAGCTAGTAGCTTCTTGAAACTTGCATTTACGAAATGAGCCCCTCCATCACTGATAATGGCTCGGGGTGTCCCGAACCTGGTGAGAATGTGTTTTTTCACAAATTTTGTTACCACCTTGTTGTCATTCCTGGGGCAAGCTATTGCTTCAACCCACAGATTGCTCGTTTAAATTCTTAGGTTATATTTGCTATTTGAAATTCACTAAAAAGCACCTTTAAATTCTGGTGATGATTGAATTTCATTTTTTTAATTATTTTTTATGTTCATAAGTTCTCTCATAATTTGTGCTACATGTCTTGTGACATTAGTTTATTTGGAAATCCTGTTTATAGGACTTACTCTTTTCAATAATAAAAATCATGTCTACAGTATAATAATCTGTTTGTTCTTTTAGAAGCCATGTCTTTGAAGAATGTCATGCTTAAACACTATAAATCATGCTCATAGGTCCTGCTCATATATATTTAGAAATCATGCTCATAAGTTTGAGGCTATGTGTAGCCCTTATATATTTATTATTTTATATTTGACTTTGTTTGGCGCTGATCACCCTTTAATAGCCCAGATATTCTAGATCCCAAATCCAAAATAGTAGTCCAAATGCCTCTTGGATATTATGTTTGGGACGGGTAGGCACATGCTAGGGCGTTAGTCTTTTCTTGTTTTAGAACGCTTGTTGGAGTAATAATTAATCAATTAGGTGGGTAGTGGAACATGATAGTCTGTGCTCGCTGGATACTATGAGCAATCTCAAATGATTGCAAAATATTATCTTAGTTGCATGGAGTGATCCTATTAGGATAAAATCCCCCCTTTAAAGTGCAGGACTACGTTTGACCTGATTTCCTTTCGGGATACGTAGGCGCCTCTATGAGGTTCGGTCCAATACTTAAAATTTATTCTAACTTTTTTGTTATTGTATTCTTCTATATGTTGTTTTTTTTATTAATTGACTTTATTTGTTAATTATTACTTGTATAAGTTGCTAGATTTATAGAAATATTATGCATGTTCTGGTTCAACTATGTTTTTATCTTGGAATATGTTGTCAAATTATGCTTGCTTAAATCACCTAGTTAAAGTTAGATTTTTTTTTATTTTAAATAACTTAGTTCAAATCAATATATTTTTGCCACTAGTTAATCCCACATAAATAATGAATTCGGAAGGGACCCATATTTGTGGACCTCAAAAGGTGCCTAACACCTTCCTTTTGAGGTGACTTGAATCCCTTACCCGACTCTGGCGATCTAGACTAGTAAAAATAGATTTCTTTGCTTAGTACGGTGCCCTAACGCACCTTAAATTCATTAGGTGGCGACTCTTCGATTTAACAATTCGAAATGAGTTGTCACATGTTGAATCCTGCTTTTCATGAGAAAAATGGGGTGCGACACTTGACTTATCGAAATTGCACCAAACTTTTCAGATAACTCCTATAATTCATGCTAAGAATTTTAAAAATCTTGGAATAATTTTTCAATCTCAAAAACTAAAAACGAACCTCTGAGTTATCACATTTTTTGCTTAAAATTATGCTAAAACACACAAAATGTTCAAATCCACCCAAAACTCATCCAGAATCCTCCGGTCACAAACCAAATATGCAATTCAATCATAAAATACATTTAGAACCTTTTCGAATCATCAAATCACCGATATGAGGTCGTTTTTATCGAAAGTTTACCGTGGTCAAAGTTAGCTTTCTCAAAGCTCATAAATTCAACCAAAGTTTCAAATCACTCCCGAACACCTTGGGATCCATGTAAACTATCCAATTAAGTCATAAATCACCATGAGGAACTAACAGAGCTTTCAGAACCCAAATTCGAGCTCGTTAACCTAAAATGTTGACTTTGGTCAAACCTTTCAAACTTCAAATGTTTCAAAAAATCAGAAATCTTATCCAATCTTCATTAGATCATCGCGGAAATTGTGTCATCCATCTCCGCAAGTCATAAACAACAAAATAAAGATGCGGAAGGTTCAACCTAGGGAAATGGGTCAAAAATCACAAAATGACCATGTGATTGTTACACTTCCAAGCTTGGCTAATAACTGTGCATTCCTTAATTCTACATACCTAACACCCATGGCACGGATAGGGAGTTATCCTGAATGTTCACATGTTAACCATCATTTCCATCATGGGAAAACATTCATAGGGCTAGAGTAAGGAAATTATGAGCATGAATCATTCAAGAAATCTAAGCTGGCATATACTTGATATAACACGATCTTATGAGCCGATAAGGCAAATCTTAAGGACAAAGTCCATAGGGTTGAGCATGCTGAGAGACATGAGTTTACATACATAACGAGGGTCATAACATGAAGCTGAGATTTATGAAATCATGGAAGAAGACTGGAATCACTATCTGAAGTAGTTACTTCTCATTCTATGAATCTGAGTACGAATACACGTAAGGAGTACTTGGAACTTAGACATGGACATAACATGCTCACATACAGCACGAGTAGAGTATCGTATAAACTGAAATACGGAGGGACACCTGAATAAGCGTGGATCAATCTCCAATAGTTACTGATCCTAGACCTTTACACTTGAAACTCAAGGCTTGACCTGGTCCTTCACCTTATAATCTCCCCCTTAGCTTAAGGGTCATCATTCTGAAGATTGGATCCCCTTTTTTAAGGCTAGGTAGAAATCACTATATCTTGACTTCCCATTCGCCTCTAAGACTATCATGGAAGGCTTCATACTTCTCCCGTAGTACTCCCCCACTCTTTTGGTTCCTTACTTCAAGTTGACGAATTCTTCTGCCTTAGCTTCTCTTAACTCCTGCGGGGGAAAATAATCCAAGAGCGCCTCTTATTCCACTGACTGGCATTACGCTTTAGAGTATGTGAATACATGAAGATAGAAATATATTTCATCGCATGACATAGATCATGAAAGAAGAAAAATTTCCTAAAACATTTCGTAGCCTCTTCGTCATAAGTGTGGCGCGCTTCACACCTATGAAAAAGACTCCACTTAACGCGACTTTCAGACACCCTAGGAAACTTCAAAACCTAATGCTCTGATACCAAGTTTATCATGACCCAAAAATAGGCCCGGATCGAGACACGGGACAAAGAACCCCGAGAGACTCCAAGTCGACCCATGACATGAACATGATATCTAAAACTCAACATAATAATATGGAAGTCTAATATACATAATAGTGGAGGTCTGAAAATATAATAACATCTGAACATCTGAATACATAACACAATCCTGAAGCTGAATACACACTATGTCTGATAAGCCTCTACATACTGATGAGTTGATGGGACAAGACCCCAACTAACTCACTAAAGGCTAAAACTGAAAGTACTGAACATAAGCTAATAAAAGGGTCCTCGAAGGATGAGGACTCACCAACTCTGGCTGAGGGTCGTGAACTCTGAGGATCAAGCTAATGGGGGGACCGAACCTGAATGCCCAAGCCTGTATCATGAAACGATATGGCATAGAGTATGCGGTCAGCACTTGAAATGTACTGAGTATGCAAGGTAAGTAAAACCGGACAGCTAAAAATACATAAAAGTTCATAAGAGTAGGATGGCGTGATCATAAAGTAAATATCAAAATGTAAACATAAGGGCTCAAGGTTTTCAAACCACTCATAATTTCAATCATAATCATAGTCATAAGAGAAAACTTTATAAAACATAACTTGAGACAAACTAACATAAACATAACCATGCATAAGTCATGAGAAACAATGGGAGGACTCGTCTTAACCAACACCATCATGATAGAGCCTTACATGATGCCCTACTATTTCACCTAAGTGGTCAGGACTGTCCCCGGATTGCCAGGTAGGGAGACGTGCGTGCGTGGTGATATCACAGGGATCCAATAATAAATATATAAACCTACGGTGGCACTTAGTTCTGAGACCACGAGGTTTTTCTTTGAACGTCGGGTCTACTAGGTACTAGACACTGCTCCCAAAAACATGCACATGAGGGCTCATATCATAATCGTAAAATCATTCATGAAGTTCATGGAAAAATAAATAATAATATGATGGATCCCACTTGAAATACATGAATAGACATGAATAAGGGCTCGTGAATCGGCCAAGAGTCATAAATCCATAAATCATGAAAACCATGCATGCTTGTAAAACATTCTTACTTGATATTCATAAATCCATGAAGACTACTCGAAGAGAAATCATAACATGAATCATAAATCATAATTTTAGACTTAGTAAGATCAAAAATCATAATAGAATCATAACTTGACTTTTCATGAAACTTACATAATTGGGCATAATTTAATTAAAATTTGAAACTATAAATTAATAATCAAAATAGCTATAAAATCTACCCATATATCATAAAATATGATTTGATACATGAAGGGAATTGACCCATAGATAGATCATAGAGAATTTCACAAGAATTGAAATAAACCCCATAAGATCATGAAGCTTGAATCTAGAATTGAAATCCATGAAATTGAGAAGAACTTAGAGCATGAGAGTGAAATGAACTCTCATTCATAGTCTCACATGCCCGCCCTTGACTTTTCTTGAAAAGTCCAAGAAGATTTGAAGAGGTTAAAGAAGAACCCTAGCTCCTTTCTTGAGAGAAAATCCAACTATTGATCTTTTAGAGAGGGTGAAGATTTAGGCTAGGCTAATCCCGTTAATCTGACCTTAAGGAAGCCCAAAACAACGTCATTTAAAAGTTAGAAGCATAGGAGTTTACTAAAATACCTCCAAACTACCAAAGAAAGACTTGGAACTGGCAGTTCCAACGACCAACAGGACGGGTCGTTGGTTGCTAGGATGGCCTGTTCTGAGGTTCATTGTTTGCCTGCTTCTGCTTCACTAAACTGCTTATAACTTTTTACTCCAAATTCCTATTGATGCAAGGTCAGATGGGTTGGAAAGAAGACTCCAAGGGCTTCAATTTTAGGTATTGAATCACCCAAAAATATTTTGTAAAATTGGAGCTATGGTCATTTGAATTTGACCCTTATAAGAACTTATACGAACACCCAATCGGTAAGGGGGCTCACAACTCAACTTTGTGCTAGAGGCTCATTATGACCTTAATTTGCATGTAATGCACCTCTTATACTTAGGAATTGATCTTAAAACCTTATTTTCATAAATTAATTAGGCTCGGGTCTATCCATATACCTAAAATGGTTTCAAACTTAGCTCGAAAGTTTCAACAAACTGGCATAACCAACGACCCATCCAACGGGCTGTGATAACAAACAACGGACCGTTGGTCGGTTCGTTAGTTTTCCCTATTCTTCATTTGAAATTCTCTTAATCTACTTCAATAACCAGTTCAATCAAGGCACAGTCCGTACAATCCCTTCGTGGGTTCTAGGCAAATTTCTGACAACTCTTTGGTCATGAACCAACAAGCACCTCCAATGACCCGTTGGGCCCTACAACAAATTGTATTGAGGTTCGTTATTTGGTTCTGGTATTATTTTCCTGCTGCAAGCCTCGGATCTGACCTAAGAAACTTTTAGGGTGTTAAACTTACCATTCTGCATTAATACACAACCAATGCCTACTCTAGATACATCATAATATACAACAAAATCATTTGTACCCTCTGGTAGAGTTAATACTGGAGCAGTAGTCAAATGTCTTTAATTCCTGAAAGCTTTTCTCACAAGCTTTAGACCATTGAAATTTGACCTTCTTCTGAGTCAGTTTAGTCAACGGAGCAACAATAGTTGAGAACACTTCTACAGTTAGTTTAGTCAACGGAGCAGCAATAGTTGAGAACCCTTCTACAAACCTCCTGTAAAAACCAGCTAAACCCAAGAAACTCCTGATATTCGTTGGGGTTGTGGGTTTGGACAACTCTTTATAGCCTTAATCTTCTGAGAGTCAACCTTAATACTCTTTTTGGAGACTATATGACCTAGGAAAGCCATTGACTTCAGCCAAATTCGCATTTAGAAAACTTGGCGAATAACTCCTAGTCCTCAAGTGTCTGCAGGACTATTCTAAGATGACTAGCACGCTACTCCTCATTCTTGGAGTAAACCAAGATTTCATCAACGAGCACAATAATAAACATGTCCAAACATGGCTTAAAAAATCTCTTCATAAGATCCATAAATGTTGCAGGAGCATTAGTCAAACCAAAGGACATAATAATAAACTCAAAATGACCATATCGGGTCTTGAAAGTTGTCTTGGGAATATCACATTCCCTCACTTTCAACTGATTATACCCCGATCTGAGATCTATCTTCGAGAAATAGTTAGCATCCTAAAGCTGGTCGAACAAGTCATCGATTCTAGGAAGGAAATACCAATTTTTGATGGTGACCTTGTTCAACTGACGATAATCAATATATATTCTAAAAGTACTATTCTTTTTACACACGAAGAGAACTGGAGCACCCTAAGATGAACTGCTAGGGTGAAACCCTTATCTAGAAGAATTTTAACTATTGTTTTAGCTCTTTTAACTCGCTGGAGCCATTCTAAGTGGCAAAATAGAGATAGACATAGTATTAAGAAGAACATCGATTTCGAAATTTATTTCTCCATCTGGAGGGACTCCAGGAAGATCATCTGGAAAGACCTCTGGAAACTCATTTACGACTGGAACTGACTGAAAGGGTGGTGTCTCAACATTAGAGTCTTTTGCTCTTACTAAATGATAGACACATCCCTTAGAGATTAACTTTCTGGCCTTAAGGTATGAAATAAAACGACCCTTAGGCATAAAAGGACTGCCCTCCCAAACTAAAATTGGTTCATCTAAAAATCGAAACTCCACTACTCGGGTCCTACAATTTACTGTGGCATAATAGGAATACAACCAATCCATGGCTAGAATGACATCAAAATCTACCATGTCTAACTCTTCTAGATCAGCTATGGTATCTGTTGACACCTAATTTTTACCCTCCACAATCTTAAATAATTATTCAAGCTTATTAAATTTTAAATAGGATAGAATAAATATTTATAAAATCAAAAATTTATTTTTAAATTGAGTTTTGGTAAATTTTTTCATTTCATTTGGCAAAACACACTAATATATATTTTAATAGTTTTTACTATATAAGTTTTTTTATATATTTTATGCATTTTCAAGCCAAGTCGTCCCAAAATATAAATTTTGACCAAGTGTTATTTCTCTTTTTTATCAACTCAAATAAATTAATCATCTAGTCTAGTTGATATATACATACATACATACATACATACATACATACATATATATATATATATATATCATTTTATTAAGTTAAGAAGCTTAATTAACTAACTAGGATAAATAATTTACTTTGTAGTTTATTTCAACTATGCTATTTTTTAAAATTCTAGCCAATTTGGCGGTAATTTAAATTTAATTTAACGACAATTATCACATATTTGGCCATTTTTGCTTAAATTCATTTTCAACCATACTTATCACTAAAATTTTAGACCCTTAATAACTGAACATTCACACGACCCAACTCTCAAAACCAACCAAATTTTCAGCCTTTCAATCAGGGGAGGTTATATAATTATAATTTTTTTAAAATTACAATCACAAAATGTCACACTCCACCTCGGAATGCATGACTGGCACCTGGTGCCCTACTAGGACCTGAACTGATGAGCTGACTGAGCCTAAGCACCTCTAGTGCAGGGCTGACTCTAACTCTAGAATCAAGAAACCAACGGGCTATATAACGGTTGTAAATACAACCCCGACCGACAAGGCCTATAGCCCCTATGAAAATAAATAGCTAACCAGAGACAAACAATCATAGGGGGTTCTATGCGGGACGAGAAGGCTGCCAATCAACAGCTAAACAGGGCCCCACACAGCAAACATACATAATCTAAAATACATATGGGCCCCACACGACCAATATCATCTAACCACAGGGAAGTAACACAATCTGCAAGCCTCTAGGAGTAATAAGATGGTTGGGACAGGGCCCTGACCTACCCATACTGTACAAACAAAAGAAATAAACCTCTATCACACAAGCCCCGAAAGAAGGGAGATGATGCTTCTGTACAGCTGACTGGAACTACGAGGGACCTGCTCCACGTCTATCTGTACCTACAGGCAAGTAATGCAGCGCCCCGGGAAGGGCGTCAGTACAATACGTACCGAATATGTAAGGTAATAGATAAGTTGAATAGGACTAGAAGTAAATAAAAAGAAGAGCCGAAAGATTAACCTGTACACCTGCTGATTCGTACTCTGCATCTAACTGACACTACATGTACATAAGCTAAGACTGCATACTTACACATTTATACACTACAGCTAGTAGACAAGAATTCATACAAGAACCCCACCTGGCCCCCATAAGTCGGGAGGTACAATCAGCACAGAATAACTCGTTCAGGCCCCCATAAGTCCTGGCGAGCACATCTCAATCTATATACCCCTACTCAGGTGACTACAACTCTACTAGTATTGTAGCCAACCTACCAGTCCCCTGGGTCTACAACTGGGCCCTCTTGGCCCCTTAACTGTAGATGTGTCTGAGTCTGGAGGACTCTTGATATCTACACCCCGGGCGTAAACGCTCAGCGGGGGTGTGTATAAGGCCAACCACAGCATATGAGGATCCGGATCCCCATCTTCGTCCCTTGCGGATGGCATGTCGCTCCGTAGAGTGACGTATCCTCTCCCTTGGCCGGCGAGCGACACAACTATTAACCTTGAGGCGGTCATGGAAGGCTTCTAACTAAGGGCAACCCCAACCCAAGTGCTATACTGACACATCAATCTATCTGTATAAAGAGAGCGTATCTGGCCTTCTGGGCCTCATGCTAATGCTACTCACTTCTGGGATAATCTGTATGGCTGTCTGCAGGCATGCCATATGCCTGTATTTGATCAGAGGTTCCTGATAGTGATCATGATCTCTAATAGTCTGGACTGAATAGAGCAAGGTCTGAAGTGGCCTAAGAATACTCTGAATGTCCTACTCAGACATCTACAACTCATGAATAACTGTGGGATTACGGATAGCTAACTACTTTATTCTTTTAATTAATAAACTATAGGGTTGGCCCATCTCTTGGCACTCTGTACCTGAATACCTTACAAGAACTGGCTAGGGTGTTGGCCCATCACTAACTACTGATATGGACCCCTCCTCGGGGTACCCACGGGTTTATATGACTTGGATGACTGGGTTGGCCTGCTAGGCGTCATATATGATAACTGTTAGGTCGATTAAGACTGACAATCACTGATAAGGCTAAAGGGATGGCGGCGATCACTTAATACACTGGAGAACCCTGGTATCGCTAACTCTAGAATATACCTATTCTGTCTCTATTTCTAGTTTTGGAATGTGTGAAAACATCAATGACCTCTAGGAATGCTTTCCTGCCAATACAGGCGCCAACAGGTCGTTAGACCGCCTAACTACGCCCATACTGTTTAACCAACTAATTCAGGCCAATAACTCTTACGAGCTTCTGAAGTCTAGGCCTGGCTACAAACATATAAGTCTACCATCACAATAGACTTAGAACTAAAAGAGTTTCTATAGCATTCATAACGCGAATCACATTTAACCTGCTCCCTTTGAGCGAGGGGTCCTGCAGTACGATCTGTATATGTTTTCTAGCAGCTAACTAGAATTTATGTAACTTAATCCCTATTAGCAGCTACTCGCAACATATCTGATATTATTATATGTATATCAATAACAGCTAATTATAACATATCGAATTACAATCTAATGGTAGCAACCATTTGTGATCGTTATTTCTATTTGAGAATATAAGTCGTAACACTGTACGACAAGGACACTTGCCGAGAGTTAAGCCTTACATACCTCGTTCTCCATTTTCTGACTAACTGATAGGTTCCAATTAGTATTTAATAGCTCTTCCTAACTGAAATCGTGTTATTGAAAAGATAGGACTAGTTTTAACACTAAATTCAGTAAAAAGAAAAACTTTATATATAAATATTAACTATATTCCAACTTTATGGAACACGGTCGAAACCTTGTTATTTCTCGAAAGTCTAGAAGGGAGAAATGCTTACTTTAAGCCTGGGATTGTATTGACACTAGTTTGGAGCAATTTCAACAACTTTGGCTTGGCGGGATGACGATTCACCGGCCGAATTTCACGAAACTAACTCTGTAGAAATGCTCCCTGCAGCCTTATACTTCGATACCTGTAGTTAATTCAGATTTGGACGGCATTTAGCGGCATAATCAGATGATTTTCCAATGTTTCCCTTTGGTCTCCCTCTGTTCTGGCCGTGATTTATGAGTAATGAAATAATATCTAAGTGTGAGGCCTTTATATACTTGAGGCAGTAGACAAGGCAATGTGGCACTCTGCCCGTCGCGCTGATTCTGCTCCGTTCCATGTTAGCTAACGCGGAGGAGCTACTCCATGCCATTTTGCCCCTCTGGGCAGCTTGGTTCGGCCTTCTCCCGTGAAATCCTGACTTTGCACTCGTTTAGCCTTTCTCCGACCCTTTCCTCATACATATGACACTCTAAAATTCTCGAGCAACCTACGAATAGGCCGACTAAATGTTACAAACTTACGGGGTGTAATATTCTGCCCCCCCTTAAGAACATTCGTCCTCGAATGTTAACTTCTGCTTGCAAGAAACTTAACCTTGCAATTACTTATTCTGGAAAAATTTCGGCAGAGTCTCCGATGTAACATGGACTATCCAAAAACCCTGAAATGCAGAAAAGTCCAATACAGGTACCCCACGCAATGCTATGGCATTCACTTCACAATAGACTGAAATCAATTATCTCACATATATATGTATGTAATGCAACTTATGAAACAACACCAACATACCTCTAGCTGCACAATCTGACTAAATCTAAAATAACTGAGGATATTTGGTTTTCATATCATCTTCTGCTTCCTAGGTCATCTCCTCTCAGTTCTTATTTCGCCATAACACTTTAACGGAAGCAACATCTTTAGTTCTTAGTCTACGGATTTGCTGATCTAGTACTGGAGCTTCTTCATACGCTAACTCCTCAGTGATTTGGATGTCTTTGACTGGGACAATCCGAGAGGGATCTCCTATACACTTCCTCAGCAGTGATACGTGAAAAACTGGATGAATAGATTCTAATTCTGGAGGTAAATCCAATTCATAAGCCACTTGGCCTATCTTTCGGAGAATCTGATAAGGCCCAATAAACCTCGGGTAGAGCTTGCCTTTCTTACGAAATCTCATCATGCCCTTCATCAGTGAAACCTTCAAGAATACCTAGTCACCCATATTAAACTCTAGGTTTCTCCGCCGCACATCAGCATAAGATTTCTGGTGGCCCTGAACAGTTAACAAACGTTCTCTAATAAGCTTTACTTTTTCCTTCTGCCCATTTTAACATGTCAAGGTTTGCTCTACCTGCCTAAAGTTATCCTCTAGAAGGCTTCCACTTTCATTTATAGTGGGCCTCGAGAGTCTAAGTTGTATATTCTACTATGCCACTAATTGGGGTACGAGGAACTATGCTTAAGTTAACATGTGTCACCGTCTGTTCCAACATCCCTTCCTAAAATTTAGTCGTAGATTGCGCCCCTCAGTCGAAGTTTATCAAACACTGGGGCTCCACTCCCCTATGCTGCTGTGAACCTACTGCTCGCGAACCTTCGCCAGGCTCTGGCTGCCCCCGGCGACTAGGCCTGCTTCTCTGCCGCTGTGCTGGAGGCGGGGGTCTAGGCGGCCTATCTGATAACCGTGGCCTAGGTTCTCCCCGAGACTCCTCCTGTAATTCACTAGGTCTGTCCCTGTGGCGCTGCTCCTGACTTGTCCTCCTAATCTCCTACTGTCGTTGTCTGATACCCTTAATATTACCAAGCTTGTCACACCCCACCTTGGGAGGCATGACTGGCACCTGGTGCCCTACTAGGACTTGAATTGCTAAGCTGACTGAGCCTAATCACCTCTGGTGCAGGGCTGACTCTAACTCTAGAATCAAGAAAACAACGGGCTATATAATGGCTGTAAATACAACCCCTGGCCGACAAGGCCTATAACCCTTGTGAAAATAAACAGCTAACTAGAGACAAACAATAATAGAGCGTTCTATGCGGGCCGACAAGGCCGCCAATCAACAGCTAAATAGGGCCCCACACAGCCAACATACATAATCTAAAATACATATGGGCCCCACACAACTGATATCATCTAACCACAGAGAAGTAACACAATCTGCAAGCCTCTAGGAGTAATAAGATTGTCGGGACAGGGCCCTGACCTACCCATACTGTACAAACAAAAGAAATAAACCTCTATCACAGAAGCCCCAAAAGAAGGGAGCTGACGGTTCTGTACGGCTAACTGGAATTATGAGGGACCTGCTCCTCATCTATCTGTACCTACAGGCAAGTAATGCAGCGCCCCGGGAAGGGCGTCAGTACAATATGTACTGAATATGTAAGGCAATAGATAAGCTGAATAGGACTAGAAGTAAATAAAAAGAAGAGCCGAAAGATTAACCTATACCCCTGCTGATTTGTAATCTGCATCTAACTGACACTATATGTACATAAGCTAAGACTGCATACTTACACATTTATACACTACAACTAGCACACAAGAATTCATACAAGAACCCCACTTGACCCCCATAAGCCGGGAGGTACAATCAGCACAGAATAAATCGTTCAGGCCTCCATAAGTCCTGGCGAGCACATATCAATCTATATACCCCTACTAAGGTGTCTACAACTCTACTGGTACTGTAGCCAACCTACCGGTCCCCTGGGTCTACAACTGGGCCCGCTTGGCCCCTGAACTGTAGCTGTGTTTGAGTCCGGAGGACTCCTGATATCTACACCCCGGGCGTAAACGCTCGGCGGGGGTGTGTATAAGGCCAACCACGGCATATGAGGATTTGGATCCCCATTTTCATCCCTTAAGGACGGCATGCCACTCCGTAGAGCGACGTATCCTCTCCCCTGGGGGGCGAGTAACACAGCTATTAACCTTGAGGCAGTCATGGAAGGCTTCTAACTGAGGGCAACCCCAACCCAGGTGCTATACTGACACATCAATCTATCTGTATAAAGAGAGCGTATCTGACCTTCTTGGCCTCATGCTAATGCTACTCGCTTCTTGGATAATGTGTATGGCTGTCTGCAGGCACTCTATGTGCCCGTATTTGATCAGAGGATTCTGATAGTGATCATGATCTATAATAGGCTAAAATACTGTAAGTCAATGTATCATAAAATATGGACATGACGTGGAATGACATGGGAGGTTTTCATAACTAACATACTCTAAGTGAGCATCATGAAGCCCAACCTGTAACCCTAGTTGGGAGGGTGTTCATACCTTGCCAAGGTAAGAATGTGAAGGCATGAATTCACTCAGGAGCCCATTAGGGCAAGGGAGACACTCTCAACTAGCGAGGACCCCTTTATACCTATGGTGGCATATAGTTTTGAGACCTGGGTGCGCTAGAACCCTGGCCTACTTGGTGTTAAATACTACTACCAAAACTTACATAGTCCTCATAATCATATTTGAAACATGGTAGGTTTGCATGGGCTAGTTTAAGAATAATGTAGATTCATAAATTCTTTGATATAGGTGAACTAGTCATGAAGACGATGCTGAAATTACAGCCATGATACAAAACCTTGAAATTCATGAGATTCATACATAATTGAGTAAAACATGCAAATTTAAAAATCGAGAATCATATAGTTTTTTATCAAATAATTCAACCCAATAATCATGGAATACATATAGAATCATGAGAGAAACACATCCGTAAATGAATTTAGAGTTTTTGCATAAAAGGGATCTAACCCTAGAAATTCATGAAATTCGAAATTGGAGACATGGGAGAATTGAAATCATAAGTTTAAGCTTGAATTTTGGCATAAGGGTGAAATAATTCCCTTGTTGATAATCCTACATACTCGGGCTTGATGATTCCTTGACTTAAGCTTGAGACCCAAGGGAATTTGAGAAGATGAACCCTAGCTTCCTTGAGATCCTTGAGAGTTTGATATTGAATCTACGGTGTTTGGAGTGGGGAAAAGGAGCTTAGGCGAAGTAAAATCCTTTAATACCCTTTTTATGAAACTCCAAACGGCCTGGTTTAGGAGTTAAAAGCATAGGAAGTTATAAAAATATCCTTGGAAACTCGCACTTAAAATCTGTAGGCCAGTCGTCACGGGTCATACTATGAGTCGCTGGTTGTAACACCCCAAAAGTCTCTAAGATCAAACCCGACGATTTAATTAGAGAAAACATAAAAATCTACACCAGGTGAAAAAATGACTCATTAGATGGCTCGTTATGTCACTTGGTGGATCTTCGAGTGACCCGTCGCATGTGCATGAGTTGGTAAAACTGTTGGTTCCCAAGGGACTTGACGGATGGGACAACGAGTCACCATGTCACCCCACGAGTCGTGGTGTGACCCATCAAGTGTGTAGAGGTGATGAAAGGGTTGATTTCCCAGTGATCAGAACGGATTGAGTGAATGAGTCGTCGTATCCTTAACGACTCATTAAGTTACTCGTTAGTGGGAAAGATCAGAAGGTTGGAATTTTGGCCAATGGTGACGAGAAGACTTGAAGAGCTGTCAAGTGACCCAACGAGTCATCCAGTACCTCGTTGGGACTGGCAGGGTCATTTTTCCAGTTAGTTCATTAAGGGTGTTTTTATAATTTCGTAAGTTCTTAACTCCTAATCTATGTTGTTTTGAGCTTACGAAGAAGGGTTTTAGAGGGTTTTACTCATTCTAAGCCTCATTGTACTCCTAACCCTTTCATTAGAAGATCAAAGCCTCAAGTAAAGCAGGGATTTCTTCATCTTCATCCTTTTAAATTGCTCTTGGGCATCAAACCTTAGCAAGAATTCTCCAAAGCCCAAGTATGTAGGGCCATGAATGGGGGATTCCTTCCACCCTCATGCCCAAATTTCTCTTCTAATTCATGAATTCAAGTTTCTAATCAAGTGTATTGATTTCTAGAGTTTTAACTCAATTCTATGAAATTATCTATGCTATGTTTATAGGTCTAATCTCCACATGTTCTAATATATGATTTAAGTCTAATGGGCAGATTTTAGACTCAATTTGATTATAAATTCATTTTATCACGTTATTAGAAATTATGCCCTATTATGCATGTTTTATGAAAATTCAAGCCTATGATCCATGATTTCAAGCATGATGAGTTATCTAGTATGCATGAATATTTATGAACTCTCAACTTATGATTCCATTATTTTGACTTATGAAGTATATTTCAAGTATGCATGATTTTATGATTTGGGCAAGCCCATGCAAGTTAAGTATGCTTATTATGATTTTAGCCAAGGCTAACAAGATCAGTTTATGATATGTTTTTAGAGTCAAGACTCCCAATATTCAAATTTGATCTATGTTTTGAGAATATGATTATATGAGCAATATACATGTTTTGGGAATAGTGTCTAGCACTGAGTAGGTCAGGAGTTCTGAGGTTCCTGGTATTTGAACTACCTGCCAATGTAGGATATATTCTTATTGGGATCTCTCAAGAGAGTGCTTCCCCTACCCGAGGGTACACCATGATATCACACCTCATTCGTCCATTACCCTGACAAGGCTTAGGATGGCTCTCCTCCATGTGGAAAAGACGTGGGATCATCTTGCACTCATACATGGTGGTTATCGATTATGTCTAGTCTCCCATTTTTCCTCATGATTTTAGTTACTCATGTTCATGACTTATGATATTATGGTTTATAACATATTTGACCTAATGATCAGTTTATGAGCTTTCAGTTACAATTTTAAACATGACAAGTCATATGATTTCTATTTTTAAATCTTGGGTCATTATGTATAGTTTATGATGAACAATTTATGATGTTGCATATCTCAGATATATGGTCTTTAGCAGGCAGTCCTTACTCTCATGATCTACTTGATTTATATGCACGATTTCAACTAACGTTTTACTAAGCATGTTTTACTTACATTACATATTCAGTACATTCCAAGTACTGATTGTATACTATATGCCATATCATTTTATGATATAGGTTCGGCCGATCAGACTTAGTTGAGCCGTTATCCCTGCTCTCATATTAGTCCAGTTCAGTACCTGGTGGGTGAGTCCTCATCTTCTAGGGACATTCATTTAGTTATGTTCTTATGTCAATTTAGTTTCAGACTTGGAGTTAACTGGGGGCTTGTCCCAGCATCTCATCAGACAGTAAAGGCTTTTCAGACATAGACTTAGTATGTTCAGCTTTGTAATACAGCATTGTGATACTATCACTTTATGATATTTAGTCTTCCACTTATTCATGCTCATGTTGTTTTCTGTTTGATTATGCTTAATTCATGCCATAAATGTACCATGGGATTACCCTATGTTCAATAAAAAAAGACTGTCTGGTTGTACCCATGCTGAATGGAGGAGTTAGATTGGAGCCATTCGTGGTTCTAGGTCTCGTGTCTCGATCCGGGGTCCCAACTTGGGTTGTGACAAACTTGGTATCATAGAAAAGGTTAGGTGTGTCCTAGGGTGTCTAAATGCCGCATTAGGTAGAGTGTTTTTCATGCGTGTAAAGCGCACCACACTTATGGGGATGAGTCTACAAGATGTTTTAGGAAATTTGCCTTCTTTCATGATCTATATCGTGCGATGAAGTACCTCTTTATTCCTTCAACTCATGCTATACGTGTTTGTAGAAATATGCCTCTATGCCACATAAATGGAAGGAGAAATGGCAATGGGAATGGCCTTGGCAATGGAAATAGAGATAGGCATTAGGTAGCCCTCCCAGCTCCAGCAAATCCCTTGCCTGAGCACGTTACTCATGCCGAGTTTAGAGCAGCCTTTCAGATGTTCGCACAGGCCGTGACCACTCAGATCAACCAGTAGGTGGTGGCCCATGTTCTCCTGAATGGGAAAAGAATGGCAGCGAGAGTACGAGACTTCCTTAGGATGAACCAACTTAAATTTCTTAGGTCAAAGGTGGATTAGGACCCGCATAAGTTCATTGAGGAGGTGTAGAAGATCACCCAAATCATGGGGGTGACTGGAGAGGAGAGCGCATACTTAGCCTCCTATCAGCTGAAGGGGGTTGCTCACATATGGTTTCGTCAGTGGAAGGCAGCAGGGGAGTTGGAGTGGTTCCCGTGAGTTGGGATGAGATTGTGCCCGCTTTCTTGGATAGGTTATTCCCTAGGGAGTTGAGAGAGGTGAAGGCGGCGAAGTTCATTAATTTGAAGCAGCAACACAGGATTGTTCAGGAGTATAGTTTGGAGTATACCTGTTGTCCAAGTATGCAATGGAGATGGTTGCTGATCCGATAGCTCGTATGAGCAAGTTTGTGAATGGAGTGGAAGATTCACTGGTCAAGGAGTGCAGGACTGCCGTGTTGATCAATGACATAGATTTCTCCGGTTGGTCATATATGCCCAGTAGATACAGGGTGGAGCAAATGAGAGAGAGGCTAAGAGGGCCAGAACAAGGAGTTATAGGCAATTCCAACAGAGGTCAAGTGGTGGATATTTCCCTTAATACCACCAGAGGTCGTCAACCCAGGCTCCATCATCAGCCAGTGTCCCTTCCAGACCCGGACATAACCAGATTGGTAGAGCATCAAGCTCTAGAGGCTAGGGAGCATGGCAGGAGAGCACACTTTTTCAGCATATAGAAAGTGTGGCAAGAAGCACCCTGGCGGGCATTTGATTAGTGCAGATGGTTGTTTCGGGCATGGGAAGCCCAAACATATGCTCAGAGATTGTCCTTCAACTAAGTTAGGGGATAGTAGGGGTTGTGCCCCAGCTACCACTTTAGCAACTCCAGCAGCTCGCCCATCTCACAGGGTGCCTCTTCTAGTGCAGGTGGCAGGCAGTGCCAGAATAGGTTCTATGCACTATCTTCTCGTCAGGAGCAGGAGGTCTCTCCCGATGTGGTCATTGGTATGTTACGAGTATTCCATCTTGATATGTATACATTGTTAGATCCAGGATCTACTTTTTTATCTTTTGTGACTCCATATATTGCTGTTAGTTTTGGATTCAATCCCGAGATCCTGTCAGAATCCTTCTTCAGTCTCTGGTCCTGTTGGTGAGTCACTTTTAGCTCAACGGTTATATAAAAATTTCCCTATCATGATCCTTGAGAAAGTCACCTCAACCAATTTAGTGGAGTTAGATATGACCGATTTCGATGTTATTTTTCGTATAGATTGATTACATGCATGTTAGGCCTCAGTCAATTGTAGAAACCATGTGGTAGAGTTCTACTTTTTGGGTGAACCAGACCTAGAGTGGAAGGGTAGTTCAGTTGTGCCTATAGGTCGATTTGTTTCCTATCTCAAGGCTAGAAAGATGATCTCTAAGGGCTGTGTGTGTCATCTAGTTCGGGTCAAGTATTCTGCGTTCGAGACTCAAACTCTTCAGTCAGTTTCTATCGTATGTGAGTATCTAGAGGTGTTTCCAGATGATCTACCAGAAGTCCCTCCCGAGCGAAAGATTGACTTCCATATTGACCTTCTCTCTGATACACAACCTATATCTATTCCTCCTTACAAAATAGCTCCAACCGAGCTAAAGGAGTTGAAAGAGCAGTTGAAAGATCTATTAGACAAGGATTCATCAGGCCTAGTAAATCTCCATGGGGTACTCCAGTTCTCTTTGTTCGGAAGAAGGATGGTTCCCGTAGAATGTGCATTGATTATCAATAGTTGAACAAGGTTACAATCAAGAACAAGTATCATCTCCCTAGGATTGATGACCTATTTGACCAACTTTAGGGTGCTAAGTTCTTTTAAAATATAGACCTCAGATCCGGCTATCACCAGCTCAGAGTTAGAGAGACTGACATTCTGAAGACAGCCTTCAAGACCCGGTATGGTCACTATGAGTCCGTAGTTATGTCTTTTAGCTAATGAATGCTCCTGAAACTTTTATGAACTTGGTGAACAGGGTGTTCAAGCAGTACTCAAATATGTTTGTGATTGTCTTCATAGATGATATTCTCATATACTCTCAGAGCAAGGAGGAGCATGCTGCTTATTTGAGGATTATGTTGCAAACTCTCAAGGATCGCTAGGTGTTTACTAAATTCAGCAAGTGTAAGTTTTGGTTGAACTCAGTAGCATTTTTAGGCCATGTAGTGTCTAGTGAGGATGTGCAGGTGGACTCTTAAAAGATAGAAGCAGTGAAGAATTGGCCTAGACCTATCAGTCCAATAGATATTAGGAGCTTCTAGGGTTTAGCTAGTGATTACAGGAGGTCCTTAGAGGGATTTTCATCCATTACAACACCATTGACTAAGTTGACCCAGAAAAAGGTTAAATTTCAGTTGTCAGATGCTTGTGAGGAGAGTTTTTAGGAGTTAAATACTCGACTCACATCAGCCCCAATATTGACCCTACCAGAGGGCACGAATGGTTTTGCTGTGTATTGTGATACCTCTAGGGTTGGTCTTGGTTGTGTATTTATGCAGCATGGTAAGTTCATTGCATGCCTCTAGACAACTTAAGACTCATGAGAAGAATTATTTGATGCATGACCTAGAATTGGCAGTTGTGGTATTTGCTTTGAAGATTTGAAGGTGCTATTTGTATGAGGTGCATGTGGATGTGTTTATGGACCACAAGAGCCTTTAGTACGTGTTTACCCGGAAGGACCTGAATTTGCGGCAAAGGAGATGGCTAGAGCTTCTCAAGGACTATGACATGAGTGTCCTTTATCATTCGAGCAAGGCCAATATAGTGGCAGATGCTCTTAGTAGGCTATCCATGAAGAGTGTGTCTCATGTCAAGGATGGGAGAAAGGAGTTGGTGAAAGATGTCAATGGATAGTGGTGTTATTGTTCAGAATGGGTCGGAATCCTCATTGGTGACAGAAGTTGAACCTAGGCAAGATGAGGATCTTGTTCTAGTGAAGCTGAAGGAAGCTGTTTGGAATCATAAAGTAGAGGTTTTCTCCCGGGGGAGATGGTGTACTCCGGTATCAAGGCCAATTGTGTGTGCCATCTATAGATGACTTAAGAGAGCGGATGTTGAGCGAGGCTCATTGCTCTCGGTACTCTATCCATCTAGGTTCCATCAAGATATACCGTGAATCACGGGAAGTCTAATGGTGGAATGACATGAAGAAGGACATAGCGGAGTTTGTGGCTAAGTTTTAGAATTTCCTAGGTGAAGGTTGAGCATCAGAGACCTAGAGGTATGCTTCAGGATGTTAGCATTCCTACCTGGAAGTGGGAGGAGATCAATATGGACTTTATTACGTGCTTGCCTCATACCCGCCGACAGTATGACTCTATATGGGTGATTTTGGACAGTTTGACCATTCAGCACATTTCATACCGATCAAAACTACCAATTTAGCTGAGGATTATGCTAGATTTTACATTTGGGAGTTAGTTCAGTTGGAGTTCCTTTTTCCATTATCTCAGATAATGGTACTCAATTCATCTCTCAGTTTTGGAGATCGTTTCTTAAGGGACTTGGTACTCAGGTGAAGCTCAACATAACTTTTCACCCGCAGATAGATGGTCAGGTCGAGCGGACCATTCAAACTCTTAAGGATATGTTGACAGCGTGTGTGATTGATTTCAAAGGTAGTTGGGATGATAACTTCCCTCTCATCAAGTTTGCCTACAATAACAATTACCACTCCAACATTCAGATTGCTCTATTTGAGGCTCTTTAAGGGCGAAGGTGTAGGTCACCTATTGGATGGTTTGAGGTAGGTGAGGCTATGTTGTAGGGCCATATTTAATTCATGAGGCCATGGAGAAGGTTTAACTTATTAGAGAAAGGCTGAAAACAACTCAGAGTCATCAGAAATTATGCAGATGTTACGTGGAGAGAGCTCGAGTTTGAGGTTGATGATTGGGTATTTCTGAATGTGTCTCCCATGAAGGGAGTGATGAAGTTCGGGACGAAATGGAGGCTCAATATCTGATAGTTGGTTCATAAAGGATTTTGAGGCGAGTTGGCAAGGTGGCGTGTGAGTTGGAGCTACCAGCAGAGTTAGCTTTGGTATATCTAGTTTTTCATGTATCTCTGTTGAAGAAGTGCTTGGTGACTCGGTCTTAGTTATTCCGGTGGAGAGCATAGGTGTGAAGGATAACCTTACCTATGAGGAGGGTTCAATTGAGATCCTTGATCATCAGGTTTGGAAGTTGAGAAACAAGGAGGTAGCTTCAGTGAAGGTTTTGTGGAGAAATCAGCTTATTGAGGGAGCTACTTGGGAAGCCGAAGCAGATATGATGGTTAGATACCTGCATCTTTTCCCTTTCGGCTTAGTTCCAGCATGAGGTATCAGTTTACTCCTTTTTAGTCTATTTAGTTACATGTCAAGTTCATGTCTCTATGTTTCTTTCATGTCATTGCATGCATGTATGTTTTATGAATTCAATTCATTCATGTATATCAGTCGAGAGTCTGTCACTCCGTCAATTTTCAGCTTTAGTTTTTCATTTTTGGGATTGTAGTTCCTTCCCTAGCCTTTCAGTATGCTTAATCTACATTCGAGGATAAATGTTCTCAAGGGAGAGATAATGTAACACCCTAAAAGTTTCTAAGATTAGACCAGATGGTTGAATCAGAGAAAGCAGAAAAATCTACACTAGGTCACGGAACGACTCATCAAATCACTTGACGGATCGTTGAGTGACCCATCATGTGTGCATGAGTTGGTAAAAATATTGGTTCCCAGTGGACTTGACAGATGGGACGACGAGTCGTCATGTTACCCTACGACTGGTGGTATGACCCGTCAAGTGTGTAGAGGTGGAGAAAGGTTGATTTTCCAGTAATTAGAATGGATTAAGGGAACGAATCGTCGTGTTCCTAATGACTCATTAAATTACTTGTTAATAGAAAAGATAAAAAAGATGGAATTTTGGCCAGTGGCGACGAGAAGACTTGACGAGCCATTAAGTGACCCAACGAGTCGTTCAGTCCCTCACTGGGACTGGTAGGGTCATTTTACCAGTCGTTTTATTAAGGGTGTTTTCTTAATTTTCTAAGTCCCTAACTCTGAAACCATGTCGTTTTGAGCTTAAGAAAAAGGGTTCTGCTCATTCTAAGCCTTATTCTACTCCTAACCCTTTCATTAGAAGATCAAAGCCTCAAGTGAAGCAGGGATTTCTTTATCTTCATCCTTTTCAATTCCTCTTGGGCATCAAACCCTAGCAAGAATTCTCCAAATACCAGGTATGTAAGGCCATGAATGGGGGATTCCTTCCACCCTTATGTCCAAATTTCTCCTCTAATACATGAATTCGAGTTTCTAATCAAGTGTAGTGATTTCTAGGGTTTTAACCCAATTCTATGAAATTATCTAAGCCATGTTTATGGGTCCAATACCTACATGTTTTAATGTATGATTTAATTTTAATGGGCATATTTTACACTCAATTTGGTTATAAATTCATGTTATGATGTTATTATAAATTATGCCCTATTATGCATGTTTTATGAAAATTCAAGCCTATGATCCATGATTTCAAGCATGATGAGTTATCTAGTATGAGTGAATGTTTCTGAAATCTCAACTCATGATTCCATGATTTTGACTTATGAAGTCTATTTCAAGTATGCATGATTTTATAAATTGGGAAAGCCCATGCAAGTTAAGTATGCTTATTATGATTTTAGCCAAGGCTAACAAGATAAGTTTATGATATGTTTCGGAGTCAAGACTCCCAATATTTAGATTTGAGCTGTGTTTTGAGAATATGACTATATGAGCAATATGCATGTATCGGGAGTAATGTCTAGCACCGAGTAGGCCAGGGATTCTGAGGTCCTTGGTATTTGAACTACGCGCCAATGTATGATATATTCTTATTGGGACCTCTCAAGAGAGTGCTTTCCCTGCCCGAGGGCACACTGTGATATCACACCTCATTCGTTCTTTTCCTTAGCAAGGCTTAGGATGACTTTCCTCCACGTGAGCAAGACGTGGGATCATCATGCGCCCATACATGGTGGTTGTCGATTATGACAAGTCTCTTGTTGTTCCTCATGATTTCAGTTACTCCTGTCTATGACTTATGATATTATATTTTATAGCATACCCAATGATAAGTTTATGAGCTTTCAGTTACGATTTCAAGCATGACAAGTCATATGATTTCTATTTTTAAATCTTGGGTCATTATGTACAGTTTATGATGAACAGTTTATGATCAGGCATATCTCAAATATATGGTCTTTAGCAGGCAGTCCTTACTCTCATGATCTACTTGATTTATATACATGATTTCAGCTAACGTTTTACTAAGAATGTTTTACTTACTTACATACTCAGTACATTCCAAGTATTGACCGGATACTCTATGCTATATCATTTCATGATATAGGTTTGGCGATCAGACTCAGTTGCACCATTAGCCCTGCTCCCATATCAGTCCAGTTCAGTTCCTATTGGGAGTCCTCATATTCCGAGGACATTCATTTAGTTCTGCTATTAAGTCAGTTTAATTTCAGACTTGGAGTTAGCTGGGGGCTTATCCCAGCATTTTATCAGATACTAGAGGCTATTCAGACATAGACTTAGTATGTTTAGCTTTGTAATGTAACATTGTTATATTATCGCTTTATGCTATTTAGTCTTCCTCTTATTCATGCTCATGTTTTTTTCCGCTTGATTATGCTTTTAAGTCATGCCATGAATGTACCATGGATTAGCTTGGACCCATTCATGGTTCTAGGTCCCATGTCTCGATCTGGGGTCCCATCTTGGGTCGTGACATTGGTCCTCACCATGACTCGTGGTAACCATCCATTACTACCAAACCATTTTTCTCAATCTATGATCTTCTCCAAATAGCTTGGCAGAATGATCCGTTACTTGGTTTAGCGAGTCGTTCCTTTACTCATTATGTCAGGACCATGGACTTCCCCAGGAATGGCGACTCATGACCACGAGTCGTTCCATCTCACCATGACTTGTGGTATGGACTCGTAGTCTATGGGAGAAAATTGGCAAGTTTCTGAACTCCCTCAGGACGGGAGATATCGTGACTCATCATTTCACCCCACTATTCGTGACATGATCCATTACAAATAGATCATGATAATTCACCAAATGCTCATCACGAGTCTGACCACTACTCATGGTCTCACTTAACAAGTCGTACTGTGACTCGTTTTGTGGGAAAAATTTCTCACTCTGTTATTTCCTGTTTCATGTCTAGGATCTAGTTTTAGGGACTTTTGGGGTGTTACAGTCGGATGACATCATCAGAAACATTTCTTGGCTAATGTATATTACACACCTCTAATAAATTTTAAAGTGTTGGTATAGGTCTTGGTCGGTTGAATTGTAGAATTGACCCTCTGCCTAAAGCATTGTGTATATGCTCCCATCTATTTTGAATGTGGAAGAATTCACTTGCAGTGGCACTGTTGCACTTTCATAATCAATGTCATCATTTGCCTCAGCAAATATATTTTCCACTTCACCCATGGAAGAGTAGCCATTACATACCTGTTTCACTAATCACAACAAATAAAGTGTGATAGAATAGATCAAGATACACAAATGAAAATATTACTCACTTATTAAAACAAATTGCTTAAGTCCCCAAAAACAATGCCATAATTTATAAATGTCTAAATCCACTCCTCAATCAAGAGTAAGTGTAAATGACTGCTTGTAATGTAATTAACCCAACTAACAGTAGGGGTCGAATTCATAGGGACTCGGTATTGGTTTTTTTACTAATATTAGTGAATAAGTGATTTGTTGCCTTAAAACGATATTCTAGTTAATTTATAATGAGAGAAGTAAACTTAAATTTAGATATAGTTGCAAGAGGTTTAAATCAATAAGAGATAAAACTAAGGTCATGTCCCTATCTAGGGTTTATCCACCTAGATCAGTCAATCAGATTCATTAATAATGGGATTTTGATCATATGTAGATAATCACTAAGTAATCACTCAATGTGTCTGTCACGACCTGAGCCGAGGCCCTAGAAGCGACGCAGGACTAACCATAAATGGCTCCATGCTAACCCATGGTACATGATAACGCCAAAACTACACCTCAGAGAGAAGTATAAAATGGTCATTAATCAAGTAAAGAAGCCAACTAGGGTTGGGGTTGATCCCCCGAGGAATGTGGTTAAAATCCTGATTAATGCAATTATTTACGCTTTTAGTGAAGTTATTTAAGAATGAGGGTTATGAAATAAAAAGTATCAATATTGTTAAAGCTTGTTGTTATTAATGAATGTAAATTACTAGAGATGTGTTCCCCATGACTTCATAACTATGAAGGATCACCGTACTTGTGTCTATCCCGATGTTTAGCTTGTAGAATCGATAAATTACATTCACCTAAACAACTGGTTTTCCCCTATTAGATAACTGTCCTCAATTACCAAAATAGGTCTCATTAGTTTTTTATGTTAACCCTTATCATTGATTCCAGATTAGCTTTCTCGCGACCACGACTCAGTCTATTAAATGGAAGATGATAGTTTCAAGTCTTTGTTGTTAATTCTCTTTTCTTAATCTCTACCTCTCTAGGTTTAATAAAGTAGAGAATACATGCAAGTTCTAACGTTGCACACCGTTAAAAATCATTCATAGCGAAGCAAATAACAATGGAAGCATACACATTGGTTTGCAATCACTACATACGTAAACCTACTATGTTAATTCGTCTGGTTCCCACAACACTAGTTGTGAGATTTATCTATGCATATTTGTAAGAACACAAAGAGAATTCATGAGAAAAGACTCAATTATGAACTTACAGATAGAACAAAGTAAATCCCAAGTAGCAATTGGTATTAATCTTTGAATCCAAGGACACAATGTAGTCATGTGTTTCTTCGAACTCAAAGGGGCGTATATTTAGTCTCCTAAAATAAGTATGAAACAGTTCTATGCTGAATAATCCAAAATAAAACCTAAGAAAATATTTATACAAAACTAAAAATCCTTTCCTAATTTAGCTAGGATTGCAGAGTCGAGGAATATAATGAATCGTGGTAGGATACCACGACTTGTAGGATGTAATCGTGGTATCAGACTCAGTCTTGGACTTCTCAAGTATGGATATTCAGGATGACTCGTGGTAAGATACCACAAGTCATGACTTCGTGTCATAGTTGGCAGTCCCTTATTGCACCTTCTCTGAACCTCATACAAGGGCTCTTCAGCATGACCCGTACTTGGCTAGTATGATTCGTGGTGTCTAGTCGTAGCTTGAGGATGTTAATTTTATAGATCTCTATTTCTAACCATAGAAGCTCAATACGAGCCGTAGTCTACTCTGATGGTTTATAGTATCTGGTCATCACTTCATGATGTCCTTATGATTATATTCTGTTTCTCAGCACGAAGGCCCAAGACGAATCGTACCATGGCTCGGCAGACCCACTTCCTGTCTTTTTGCATTCTTTTCTTAAGTTTAACTCCCGCAACTTATTTTCCCTAAAAAATCAACAAAGCATATCATATCCACATAAACATGCCGAAGCATTAGCATATTTTTTATGTTTTAAGCGTCGAAAGTGCTGTAAAACCATGACACATCAATACCCTCAACCTAGAATGTTTGCATGTCCTCAGACAAATAAAATAAAACTAAACATAATGACGCTTAATTAAAAAGAAACCTAGAAGACCTATGACAGTCACATCAATTATTGGTGCAGATGATCTGTAAGCATTACCAACCCTCCTCTGATAAAATCAAAATCAAAACCACTGCATGTACGTAAAGCTGCTTACTATGGCACAAAGGGATCTAAGGATGGCATTTTAAATTATCAATAGATAACTGAGTATGTACTAGTGACACTGATCCAAACAACTAGCAGCTAACAATGTAACGCATGCACCTACAACAAAGAAGTCTCGTACACTCATAGTACAAAGATGTATGTCAAAAGAAGGGCTAACAATGAAGCACTCACTCTATCAAAGAAGTTCAAGCAGTGTGCGTGAAATACCATAGGCTTGCCCTTATTTTCTCTACCTTGGTATTCGGATGGTCAAATTAGAGTCACTATAGGAATTTTATTGGCTTGTAATGTAGGCTTAGAGTCGGGTATGGTAAATATGGATAAAGTGACTCAATCCTCCTTGGCAGTAAACTATTTTTGGCTCTACTCCTAACCATCTTCTTCCCTTTTTATCTCCTTTTTCTCCTTTATTCATTTTTTCTTTTCAACTCATGGGTGTGGTTTCCTTTTTGATTCTCCTTTTCCTCTTCAAGATGCCACTATTTTTCTTTTCTTTTCTTTTCTTTTCTCAACCACATCACACCCGTTTCTTTTCAACAATTAGCTTCTTCTTTTCATATCCAACCTTTTTATGCACCCTTACAGTAGCCACCCTCAACTTAGTTGATTTGCCTAAGTTGAGGTACACAATGTCAAAGGAAGGACCAAGGCCAAAGTAGGTTCTTTATAAAGACAGTGGGAAGGTGACTAGGATAATCAAAGAAAAGGTCTATTTTGGCTCAACGTTTGGGACCAAGGGATACTTATTTCATTTGGTAGGACGATTTAGGCTAATAGCGGACTTTTGATTAGTTAGCAATTTATCAACCCATTAGGCTTTTCAACATGAGATTTTGCTTGGTTTTCAAGTCATTTAGGAAGATTTTATGCTCTTTCTCTTTGGCTTTTGTAGGTATTCTATTTAAATAGAGAAAGCAATAAATTGAACAAAAAGTATGGTGATAGAGGAAGAGGACCGATGATTCACAGGTTGACACCTATGAAACCCAGGCCAAATGCAAAAGAGAACTGCTTGGAAGTTGAAGGCACGCCTGCGGAATGCAGGTCAGCACCTGCGAAATAGACGTGAAACGTAGGACCACGCTCAAACTTACTCATCCCCAGCTGCGATCGAGCGGCACCTCACAGATTTCGTAGGTGCCTTGCAAGTGAGGCTGTCATCAAAAGGTTAAAATCATCTAGCACAAAAAAAGAAGAGCAACTTTATCCTATTTTTGTGGACCTATTTGTAAAGGATAGAACATTCCATTTTTGAGTTAGTTTTTGGTAATATTAGAGATATAAAAAGATTGAGAGAAGTGAGCTTTTCCTTCATATTCTTCATCTTTCTAAGGTAAAAACCTCCATTGAAGAACAACTTGAGCTTAAAGTTTCTTGTTAATGATAAGTGATAGCGATTCCTTTATTAGTTTTATCTCTTGTTCTTCATTTATGAGTAGCTAAACACCTTGCTAGGGGTGTGTGCATGCTAGGGGCTAAATTGGATTAGGTGTTGCTAGTTTAATCTTAGAATTATTTATTTAGTATAAATCCATTGTTTTATCTAAATTATAATTGAAATATCAATAATTGCAAGTATGGATTGTGTTTACTTATTCTATTTTTGCTTGAAAAAGAGAAATAAAATATGGCCAAGAAAATAATGGTGGGTAACTGGGTGTTGATTATGTGGGGTTGGGCTAGAGATAGCCAAAACCCATTTTCATATACCCATTAAAGAATTAAGGCTAGAGATTTTTTAATTCTTACCTAAGTTATAGTGGTTGATGTGTATGGGACCTTGGGGTTTGAGAAAACCCGAGGCTAAAGACATCCAAGTGGTTGAGAAACATCGGGTGTGCCTTGTCCACGACTATATATGTTCATAAGTAATGCTTTGATTTTCTATTGAACCCTAGTACTATTAATGCCTCATCAATAGCACACCCTTAGTATTTGATCATATTGTTACTTCAAAGTTGGTTTCCTTGTTTTGTAGATCGAATTTGAATTCATAGTGTGATCTTAGAATCCCCAATATTTACTTTCCTAGTTTTGATACAATGATGCTATTTGATTCAATTTGATAGATGACTTTTTCTGCTATCAATCTTCATTCCCTGTGGATTAGACCCCGACTCACGAGTTGGATAATTATATTTCAATGACCGTGTATATATACACTTTCTCCTAGCAAGGAGTGGATTTGGACGTCATCAATTTTGGTGCCGTTGCTGGGGAATAAGATTTGTTAACCTTTAGTTGTTTGTTAACTTGAATTAATTATGAATCTTCTGCAATGTTACATTTATTGTTGTTTTGCACTGATTCCTTAGGTTGGAACCAATGAGCCACAACTCGCAAGTAGGTTTCGTGGATGGACACATGGATCAAGATGAGGATGAGTCTATGCTGCCTGGTGTAGCAGGTGCCATTTGCCTACAACTTACATTAGGGAATGCGGTGTTTCATGTGACTAGCACGATGTTACACTTGCTACAAATGAAAGGACTCTTTGGAGGGTAGCCAAGTGAAAATGCTAATATACACCTTCGCAACTTTGTTGAGATATGCCAACCCTTCAACATCACCAATATTAACCAAGAGTCGATTCAACTAAGTCTTTTCCCATTCTCATTGATGGGAGAAGCCACTATTTGGCTAGAGGAGTTGCTCCTCGGGTGTATTGCTTCTTGGCAAGAGTTGATAGAGGCTTTCTTGGATATGTTCTTCCCTCCATCGAGGATGTTTCAGTTGAGGGATAACATCACCAACTTTAGACAACTCCTGGTGAACCCTTGCATGAGGCATGGCTTCGATTCAAGAAGAAAGTGGCCATATGTCCAAACCACGGGTAGCCGGATGGTGTTCTTCTTCAAATCTTCTATCGCTCACTAGACTCCACAAATAAGTTTGTGCCCAATAATCTTGCTGGTGGGTCCTTGATGGATCAAACATATGGG
The DNA here is from genome assembly GCA_035772735.1 of Datura wrightii. Classification (NCBI taxonomy): domain Eukaryota; kingdom Viridiplantae; phylum Streptophyta; class Magnoliopsida; order Solanales; family Solanaceae; genus Datura; species Datura wrightii. The sequence continues at coordinate 74,252,473 of JASDFA010000007.1, read as the reverse complement.
TTGGCCAAAGCTCTTTTAGACTAGATGACTAAGAAACTGAGCATGGCACACTAGAGACACCGAAGTATCCTCAAGTGGTGCTAGTTCTAGCCTAGTGACCACATAGTGAGAAAAAGAGATGAAGAAAGGGATGATACCTTGGACACAATGATGACCCATCTTGAGTTAATGACAAAGCATGTGATGGGAGCTAGTGCCAAGAGTGTAAATGCAGTTGCAACCCTAGGCCATATGCAATATGAAGGGGAGACTTTACCTCCAAGATATGAGGAAGAATGTCAATACATGGATGGCTAAGTGGGGTTTTTCATCCGGGTATCAAGGTGCCAACCAAGTTCCTTGGCGTCCTCGTGAAGAGAATCAAGATTGGAGAAATTAGGATGGTCAAGGGTGGAGTGATAGGGACGAAATATAGGGAAATCGTGAACCAAACTGTGAAGAGGAACATTACCACAGACGCTCAAACCCATATGTTCCCTCTCCTAAGGTTGAAACCCCCCAAATACAACCCGGAGTGAGCGATGTGGGGAAATCCAAGATTGAGAAAATGTTGGATAGAGTCCTAAAGAAGGTTGAGTCTATGGACAGTGGGGTAAGGGAGCTTAAAGGGGAGGTGTCTGACCTCGTCCAAACAACGAGTTCTTATTCAGCCTCCATTGAACACTTGGAAGATTAAATGAACCATTTGTCATCCCAAATGAATCCCTGAATGAAGGGCACACTTCCTAGTGATACAGTATCAAATCCGAAGAAGGATGACCATTGTATGGCAATTGTTACTAGGAGTGGGAAAATGTTGACTGAAGCAGGTGTGAAGGCTAAAGAAGTGGTTAATCCAATCACAAATGCTGAAATAAAAGATGCAGTGCCAAAAGCAACTAGTGTTGTTGATGATGCAGAAGTACTTGATGAAGAAGGAGGGGCTAATGCTTCTAAGGGTGTTGATGATGAGAAAAAGGGCAAGAAGGCCTCTACTGCCCAAGGCTAGGGCCTAGAATTTTGCCTCCTTGACCTCAGCGGTTAGAGAAGAAGAAAGAAGACAACCAATTCAAGAAATTCATCAAGGTGCTTAGCAAGTTGACTATAAACATACCGCTGGTAGATGCATTGCTTCAGATGGCAGGCTATGCAAAGTTCATGAAGGATTTGTTAAAGAAGAAGAAGATCGTGGATGCGGGCACAGTGGAGGTGTAATACCTTGGAAAGGGCCTAAGAATAGACCCGGGAGTTGAAGTTAGAAGCTGCAGAAAAACCTAGGGTTTTTCACTAGAACGACTCGAGGTATGAGTCGTGATGAGGACCTACGACTCGTGACTCGAGTTGTGATGAAGTTCAGGAGCGTGAGGTCATATCATGAGTGGTCATATGAATCGTGACGTGTAGGTACAACTCGTGGTTAGTAGTCATGGTGAAATTCTCAATAGCGTTACAGCGAGTCATCACGGGGCATGGTATGACTCGTAGGATATAGCAACGAGTCGTGATGAAGAGTCGTGGGTAGGTCGTAGTTGGTATGGGTGGATGATACCATGACTGACAGTACGACCCGTAGGATGACACTATGAGTCATAGGAGGTGAGTCGTGGCCAATTTCAGAAGATTGAAGAAATTGGTGAAGTGACCATGAGTCGTGACTTTGTGGTACAACTCGTGGTCGGGGACAGATCTGTTTTTCAAGAAAATTTCATTAAGGGAAAATTCGACTTTCCTATGCTTTTGGACCCTAAACCATGTCATTTTAGCCTCAGTTTTAGATGTTTTAAAGAGTTTAAACGGTTTTCTCCCCTCATTCTCACGTTTAAAATTTCATCGATAGTTCTCTCAAGAAACCCTCTAGCAGGCTTAGGGTCATTCATTTATCACAAAAATCCAGATCCTCTTCTCTAGGGATTTCTTCACCAGTACATTGGGTTTTAGCAAGGGGATTGTTCTTCCCTTGTGCCCCCAAGATCCTCCTCAATTTCTTCTATCAATCTTAAGCCCTGAGCTTTCGAGTATGATAAGCATTTATGTTTATTTTCGTTGATTTCACTTAGAACGATGTTAATGTATATTGTTGATATAATCCCCATAAAGTCTTATCAAATTATCAGTTTTTATACATAAGTAATCTAAGCCCTAACTTTTGAGTTATGAATTTTGCTTATTAAATTTCCTTTAGTGAATGAAGAATGCTATGGGCTGAATTTTCTATAATTTCCTATATGTTATATATGTGGAGTAGACATTCCATTACTGAGAATGACATTAGCCTTGTTGAATGAAATTCCTAGAATCCTTGAAATTGCTCCCTATTATGAAATTCCCATATTGTTGGGATAAGTTGAGTTCTCTATTAGCTGCTAGTAGTTTGGACCAGCTAGATCGTAGAGTCTCTTCAGAATCTTTAAGAAAAATGTCAACTGATCAGTTTGACTCCAGATTATTTTTGAGGCGTCAGTGGTGCCTCCCAGTTTTTCAGACTCAGATTCAGATTACAATTATTTGGTCCATTAGGCGGTCATGACATTCAGTTATAGCTTTGACCAGCCCCGGACCCCAGCTCAGTTATCAATTTGTTCTCTAGATGGTTACAACGCTTTCAAATAAGCAGCTCTGACCAGTCTTAGAACTCAGTTTCCAAATCTGATCCTATAAGACGCTCAGGGAAACTCTCTGACAGTATCCCTGGGTCAGTATAGTCTTGGACCCCAGTATCGAGCTATCCTTTTTTTAGTAGTAACAATAATAGGGTTATTCCAGTGGAAGTAGGACTTAGCACCAAAAGGGCCAGGGTTCCAGCACACCTAGGTTCTAGAACTACGTTGCCACCGTAGGTTTTATTTACTTGGCCTAACAGCCCCCTTTTGACAGTGATTTCCACAGTTCATGCCTTTATACCCTAGCAAGGTATATTGGGTCTTATCGGTGGGGTGTATACATCGGACTCCACGTCTAGCTCACGTGGTTATATGTCGGTTAGAGACTCTCTCACTAGTCAGTCCAGTCCAGTATCAGAATAAGCAGTTCAGTTTAGTACAATATCTTAGATTCAGTGATTCAGACTTAGGGCATGTCCATGACCATCAGACAGGGTCGTCTTGACCATTTCAGATTATATCAGTAGTTCAGCTTAGTACTTGTTGGACATGGCATGTCATTTAAGTTTAGTCTTTATATTTAGTAGGTCTCTCCCACTTACTCAATACATTCAAAGTACTGACGCATGCTTTTCATGCTGTATCATTTCATTATACAGCTGCAGGTTCTCAGGTTCAGCATAGATAGTTACTCAGTTTCAGAGCATTCCATTCCAGCAGATCAGAGTGTGAGTCCTCCTTATTCAAGGGCTTGTTTAATTATTTCATTTGGTTCTGTTTAGACTTAGAGTTAGCTGGGGTTTTGTCCCAGAAACTCCTCAGTTTGATGGCTTTCAGACAAATATGGCTTTCAGTTTATTAAGTGTATTTAAAGATTTGAACCTTTACATTCAGATTTGTTCTTCTTAAATACTTTATGCTATTATTTTTATGTTCCGCTGTGCATGTTTACTCAGAATATTAGTGCATGATAGACCAGGGTTGACATGGGGTCACTTGTGGCTTCAAGTACCATGTTATGTCCAGGGTTTAGGCTCGGGGCGTGATAGGAGGTGATGCACCACTATAGTGCAGTGATGGCGAGAAATCTTGCTCCTAAGAGACAGGACCCCGGAGCTTTTACCATCGCTTGCACCATTGGAGGCATTTTCAAAAAGGCTTTGTGTGACCTTGGTTCAAGCATCACTTTGATGCCTCTTGTCATTTTCAAGAAGTTAGGTTTGGGGAATCCCAAGTCTACTACTATAAGGCTATTGATGGCAGATAGGTCTATCAAGAGACCCGTGGAACTGCTAGAAGATGTCTTAGTCCGAGTGCACAAATTTATTCTTCCAACTGACTTTGTCATATTGGATTATGACATGGATGTCGAGGTGCGTATCATTTTGGGGTGACCATTGCTAGCCATGGGTAGAGCATTGGTGGATGTGGAGTCACCTTCAAGGTGTCAACCCACAAAAACCCTAGATGAATACAAAGTGATAGTGGTCCTTGATGAAGAGGAGGAGCAAGAAAAAAATGGTGAGACTGAAGTTGATTTGGAGGATGACCCTCTGGAGAATTAACGATTGAGGAGGTATCCGTCATACCACAGTGATAAATAAGGCGCTTCTTGGGAGGTAACCCAAGTGTTTTATTTTTAGTTCTTTGATATTTTTGTTATTTTTGTTTTGTAGGTTGATTGGATGAGGAACCAAGTGAAAGAAAAACAAGACAAGCACTACGCGAGAACTATGAAATGCAAGTGCTCAAGCACGAGTCGCTGCCCAAGTGCAAGAAGAGTCTAGAGATTTGGAAGAAAAAGGAGGGAGGCAGCACCTCACCTGCGAAACGGAGGTGACAACCTATGAAACGCAAATTTGGCGCAGGCTTAAACCAATACACTTGGAAGAAATTATGAAATTGGAAGGTGAGCTGCGAACCACCAGGGAAACGCAGGTGGCGGCCCATGAAACGCCAGTCAAGTGCAACCCACAAGTAGTAAGGTGGAAAAGAATGGGGGTCACCTACACTTGGAACTATTAAACGCAGGTGTTGACCCCAATTTTGACCGACCTACGCCTTAATATGCTGCTTATATATCTATATATTTATTTATTTATTTTACGCAAATATCCGACTTACTTTTGTATTTATAAAATAATTTTATTATCATAATGTTGTGAAAATTATTTCAAGTTACATATATATATGACTCATATTAATTGTAAGTTTTGATATTAAATAATTATGTAGTGTACAATTTATTTCGTTTTAATATGCGCCCTTATCCTTAAATGTACATATACTTAATAAACTATTTTCATAATTTTACTAAATTTTACAAAATTATTTGACTAATATTATTACTCGATTTTATAAATTATTTAGGTGAATAATATGATTTTTATAATATTTGATAACTTGATTTTATATTTTAGTCATTAAATTATTCGTAAATATAATAATTTAATTATAAGATTTACATAAGTATACTAAGATTTATGATTTTATTTATTAATAATAATATTTAAATGATTCTCTATAATTTAAATTATTTCATTATTTATTATTAAATTATCTATAAATTTTAGTATGTTTATTAATTTAATAGCAGCTAAATTCAATTTCATTCAATTTATTTAAATTCTAGCCACTTTCTATTCAATTCATTCAATTTTATTTACCATCTGGCCACTTTCTATTCAATTTATGTCAATTTTAGCCACTTTGATCAAATCTGGCTATTCTTTAAACTCAAAATCAGCCAATTCAATTGATTCTACCCGTTAACCCAATTCGCGACCCGCTCCATAACCCACGACCCGACCCATTAATTAAATCTAATCCTAGCCGTCTATTTCATCTAATCTAACGGTTGAGATTAATCCTAACCTAACTTCCATTAATATTTCCCCATCCACCAAAACCCTAAACACATTTTTTCATTTTCTTTTCCTCTCCCCCTCTACCAAGCTGCCGGCGCCGGCAAACCCCTCTTTTCCCTCCTTGCCTCGTCTTCTCCGGCGAGCACGCCGCCGACCCCACCTCCTCTCTATCTCCCTCTTCTCTCTTTCTCCTCTCCAGCCCTACGCCGACCATCAGACCACCAACCACGGCATGAACGCTGGAAAAACCCTCACCAAACTGGTTGCTTTTCACCTTCCATATTCGTTTCCGGCCACTGTCGGCCGGAAAACAACTGCCGCCAGCCCTTCTTCCTCACCTCCGGCAACCTCCCTCGCCGTCCTCTACTCTCCCTCATCGCCTTCCTGCACCACCGCCTAGCAGCCGGACGCTCTCCCTTTTCTTCTTTCTTCTTCCACTCCGACGAAGCACCGGAAACCAAAACCCACCAAACATCCACCGTCTCCTTCGCCGAAAACAACCGCACCACCAACCTTCATTAACGCCTCTCCTCTCATTTTCGCCACCAGGCCTCCGTCTTCTCCTCTCCTTCCTCGACCACCACCGACGTCGCAACCACCGGATTCTCCCTCACTGCCGAAAACCTCCATAACTTCCGGCAAGCGTTGACATTACCCACAACACCACCACTGCCAACAGCCGCCGCAACTCACCCTCGCCAGTCCACTGACCATTCAGCCGTACCGCCCGATCTCCCTTTATTTCCTCTCTACCACAGCATCCGTCACACATCCGCCGGAAAACCACCGAATCTTCCATCCTTAGTCCATTCTACTGGATAACAATCACACCACCAAAACCCAAAACCAACAGATGCGTCACCCAAACATGTTGTCGAACACAACCCTCGCCCCATGTCTATCTGCTTACATGCTTTTAATTCTAGATCTAAAATCTATGAATATCAGATGTTTTTGTTGTCAATTTTTTACTTTACTTTCAAGTTATTATCTATTCATACCTCTATATTCCCACATGTTTGTTGTCTTTCATTATTTCTCAATTATTATCTACTCATGCCTCTATATTGATATATTGCATTTTTGTTACGCAGTTTTCTCTATGTTGTTTAGACTCAGTCTTCGTCAAAATTGGCTCATATTGTTTGCCTCCATATGCTATTTGTTATAGTAGTGTTGTTAGTTGCTGCGTATTAAATCAAATGGTTTACATCTGATGATCAGATAATTTGGATTTTGGGACACGGAGTTAATTGAAATAGCTGCTATTAGATTATTTGTTTATGGTAAATTCATTCTACTTTGACATATTGGAATTCTTAGAACTATATAGCATTCACTATATTTGGTCACGTCTTTGGTTTAAATTTGACAGCTCTTTGGGATAATTATGGTAATCTTACACCTAATACACATATTTGGATGTTTATTTGATTCTGTCATTGGGAGCCAAAGAATCCCTTTTAGTGCTGATTTCGGTAATCTGTGCTTTATGGTAATATATTTCTTTTTTATATTTGGCAATTTTTTTGGTAATTTGTTCCTTGCCTTATTTGAATGGATCCTTTCCTTGATTTTTTTAGTATCTCTTTAACGGTAAAGAGAGTTATTTTTCTGATTATTATGCTGTCAATTAGGAGAAATTCTCTCAATTAATTTAGTGGATGATTTATTTCCTTCCATATTACTCTCTAAATGGACTGATTCCTTTTCTATAAAATGATTCCTCAGGAAAAAAGAATTATTGATGGATAGGTAATATACCTCCTATTGATAGCTGTATTATATGGGATGTCATTGTATGTGACAGTTCCTCTGACATTTTCTTGCAATCTTCCTCACTCCTCTCTGGAGTACGGGCGAACAGTGAAAAAAAAAAGAGGGACTGCCATACTTAATATTACTCTTTTTTTTATACATCGCTTCCATTTTTCGACACGAGCATTGCTCCGGATCCAAGAGATCCTCGTGATCTTGACGTGTCGAATTCAGTTTCTGATCATTGTTGCTTTGCTTTTTGCATTAATTAACTGTTTTGTTTAACAGGTTGGGAGCGAAGAGTCTGTTGGGATCAGAAGGTTTATAATTTCAGCTAGTTTATTTATTTATTTATTTTTATCGTGATGTATTTATTTTCTGTCAATATGTAACAATGTAATAAACTCTCATAATAGTGGAAGGGGCCAATGGGGGTGAGGGTCTTATATTTATTTATTGCTTTCTTGACTGTCAATTTCACCTAGAAGCATGCCTATAGGATTAACAAGCGTAGAAATCATGCCTATAGGTTTTAAATAATTCAAATTTAAGTAGATATTTATGTTTAATATTTTAGTAAACCTTGCCCTAAAAAACAATGCAAGTGCAACTATTTTTCTGGAAACAATGCCCGTAGAAATTAAATAATATCTGTAATGTAGACATCATCACTCCTAGAAATCATGTTCGTAGGAATTAAAACAATGTGTTCCACAGTATGTCTTGTGTTTTAATTTTGGGTAAAAACTAGTCTATAATAATTATTTGCAATACGTGTTAGTACTTCTAATCCATTGGTCACTAATTATCAGGTATAAATATTCTGCATGTAGGCGTAAAAATTGGTTAATAATGGGTTGGAGCAAGCTTGTTTGATAGTTAATTATAATCATTATTCCCTCCATGTTGTTAGCCACTAAGTCACTTTCTTTTAGAGTCCCATTTATCTTTCATAATTTAGTTTGATATTTGAATAAAAATCATGTGCATGAGTGTTAAACCTATGTTGCTCTGAGGCAGTTAAACTTGAATTTGTTTAAACAAAATATCTTGTTTACTTTATGTGCTATATATTCAAATTTGACTCTTATTGCATTAGGAAATACGATCGCAAGATAGAGGCTTAATTGAAACCTTTGTATGTTAAGTGTTTCGATTACTATTTGTTAATTGTTTGGCGTTAATCACCTTTTCAAGCCTTAAGAATTTTAGATCCAAAATCCAAAAATAGTTGTCCAAAGCCTCTTGGACTTTAAGTTTGGTGCGGGTAGGCAAATATTAGGACGATAGCTTTGTAACCTAGAAACGCATTAAGTTAATAAGTAAAATAATTAGGCGGGTAGATGGGAGATGATGAAACAGACAGGCTATAACTGACTTCTCGTATGAAGCGTATATCAGCTTTGTAAATGCAAAGCAACCTATTACTCCCATATTTTCTAATTTCAATTTTAAGAAGCTTTCAAAGACTTTAAAATTTCTCCGATTGTGTTTGAAATATTGATATACTTTTATTAAAAAGAAAATTTTGTTAAAAATATATAATATATACATATACACATACATGATTTTCTTAAAAATGCGTTTTTATTCAAGTTATATATATATATATATATATATATACATACATACATACATACATATATATATATATATATATATTATTTTCATACTATCCTGATTTAGAAAAATAGAATAGATGGGAGTAATATCGCATTGGGCCCATTTTCAGCCTTGTCAAAAACCTGATCCCAATCCTAATTTTAGCTTTATAATTTGCAAATTTAGTATTTATGTTAGTGTTCTATTTATGCTTAATAACTCACCAACTTTATTTGATCACTTAGATAATCCCCCACTTTGATGAATTCGGCCGGGAACCACATTTGTGGACCTCGAAAGGTGCCTAACACCTTCCTTTCGTGGTAATTAAAGCCCTTACCCAAACTCTGGTAACTTAGGTGACAAATTAGCTTATAACGGTGTCCTAACGCACCTTAATCCGTTAGGTGGTGACTCTCTTCTTTTCCACCCTTAAGAGACGTCACTTGTTGTATCCCGCTTTCCGCGAGGGAAAAATGGGGCGCGACAGAATGACGACTCTACTGGGGATTTTTAGGCTTGAACCATTACGTATTTATCTAAATGGGGTTTAGTTATGTTTTAATTTGCTAAGTGTTCAATTTATTTTCTTATTTTTGACTTTATCATGAAGTTACTAACCGTTTTCTTTGTTTTCTTATTGTTTATTATTTTCATATGTAATTGTTGGTAAATAAATTGTTGTAATTTTCTTTTATTTAACTGACATATCGCTCATACTTCCCCCACTTGGGAATTTCACGCTTTCACACACAATAACGGTTGCGTGGTTTCACGGTCGTTCACCAGTTTAAAACACCTCGAGGATTGTTTGTGATTTGGTCGATCAGCGGTGCGTCGACGGTCATAAGCTTCCTCACTCTTGAGTTGTCCGCTCGAGGGAACCGTGTCATAACCACTCTTACTCTTAGAACGTGACCGTGTACGCCTTTAGTAAGGCATGCACATCATTTCAAACTTAGAAAAATCGCGATGTCCATGGTACGTCAAGATTAAATAGAAAAACTCGCCCAAAGTCCAAAGAGATTTACAATCTCAAAAGGACATCCCCATATTTATTTGCATTTTTTGTTAGGGAAATCAATATGTCTAAAATGTAGACCATTTGCTCTTTGGCTGGGTTGGGTAAAACTAATCTTTTATGCAGGTCGTTGAACACTCATCCATGTTGTATAACAAAAGAAGAGGCGGACGATGGAAGAGCATTTCCATTTAGGCTGTAGCTTTATTTTCTTACAATGTCTTATTATGTAAATGAGGCAATAATTTATTTTATGTATTTGACATTTTAATGGAGCAAATGGAATGACACATTATGATATATTTGATTTCTAAAATGCGCTAGGCCGACCTCTGGCACAAAAGAGGCCCCCAAATTAGGAAGACGTATAAATGTGTTTAATCTTTTATTTATCATGTGAAACGTATTAATATGTTTCTTTCATCTACAACATGTCATGCTTACGAATATTTTTTTCTGTTTATTATTTATTGTTATTATTCCCCTTCCTAAAGGTTGGTTTGTGCATAACCGTCTGCCATACCTTTCTCGCTATCGATTCACCAAAGCAAGAGGGAAATGAACGACAGTAACAGTTCAACAGTTAGAATTGACACGGCTGCTGCAAAAGATTCCGCAGAGAGTTCGGAAAGAAGATATTCACCCGAATGTAACGACCTGATTATAAGGATGGAGAAAAAGATTTTATAGCTCCAAGGAGAATTGTCTCGAGCTCGTAATACAACCAATCTAGCGGTCCCCTTGGAAACTTCGTTAGAACAGCAGGCCGAGATTCATGCTTTTACCAAGCCTCACGTCACTTTCACATATCTTCCTCCAGCACCCCATCAAACCTCATATCCTCAAAACAATCGTCGTCACGCCTACTCCCTTCCTCAAAAACAACATTCACATAATGGCTATGCAACCCTTCAAATCAAGCGATACCAAAAAAAAAAAAAAAAGTTGCCTACCATGTATCATTACTTATCTCCTACTGTTGCATCCAGCATGTCTTATGCTTCAAAAGATCTTACCCTAAACCCTATTTTAAGACTGCTCCGGTCACCCATCACATTGGAGATGCGAACTACGTCTGACCTGATTCCTTTGGGATACGTAGGCAGCCCATTTTGGGTTCGGTCTCAATCAAATAAATTTTCTTCATATCCCAATCAAATAGCCTCCTCCACTTGCACTCCAAAGACTTTTTGTTTCAAAATCCACTGATTCAACAATCTCGCAAGCCCGCGAGACCCCGAGCAAGTTCATCTGAGCAGTGTACTCTTTTGGGTGAATCTATAATCCAATTGAAAGACCAGATTCAAGAACTGATTGATGCCAAGGTTATCCACCCGAGATGAAACTTGATGCCCAAAGTTATCCTCAACTTTATCTATTCTTTATTCTAAAACCCTTCGTTCCTTGTATTCTGAACTACGTTGGACCTGATTCCCGTTTAAGAGGGATACGTAGGCGCCCTTATGGGGTTCGGTCTATATCTTAATAAAATTTTCTTTCTCTTTTCCTTTACTAACTGAGGCGGAATTTTTGAAAAGACCTCAAAAATTCAATAAATCAAGCATTTCTGCGTAACTGGGGTAGAATTTTTGAGGGGACCTCAAAAATTCACAACTTTGAGTCATCTGCAAATAAGTCCATGTATCTTCTACACCGAGGCAGAAATTTTGAGAAGGATCTCAAAATTTCATCAAAGCTCAGTCAAACCAAGGAATTGATTCCCAAAGAGGACATCTATGGAAAGACGTGACTTCCATTCTAATCATCAAGATCATGAGATCGGGATAGCAACGGACAAATGAAGGCACAAATCAGCCTTTCCCATTTTAATCTGATGATTTTTTCTTTGAGCACAGGATGCAACAGGTACCAAATTTGCAATCATTCCTTATGGATCTTCGAAGGTATTTACTATCAACTTCAAAGCTAAACTACTTGAAATTTGTTCATGAATAGGGCTAAGCACTGTCCTAGGGTTAAGCACTACCCTAAATTTTATTTTCGAGGGCTAAGCACTGTCCTAGGGTTAAGCACTACCCTAAATTTTATTTCAAGGGATAAGCATTGTCCTAAGGTTAACCATTACCCTAAAATTTTCTTTTAAGGACTAATCATTGTCCTACGGGTCAAGCACTACCCTCTGATTTTTAAAGGCTAAGCATTGTCTCTTAAATTTTGACTTGATTAAGCGTTTATGTTTCAAATTTATTTGAGCTAATTATTAGTTACATCATGCTTATTGACTAATCAATTTTATCCAGTTTTTGAAGCTTGCAGGTTATTATTGCGTTCTTCTCATGATAATTAATCGAATGACTATCATGCCATTTTTCAAGTTCTCATGCTCGTCGTTATTCTTATGCTACTTTAAACCAATTATCATCATGCTACTTTCATTGTTGTGATTTTAGAGGGGTTAAGCTTTACCCCCCAAGCTTTTAAGGGTTATGCATAGTCCTACCGTTTTACGCCGTGTGGGTAAAGCACTACCTGCCAAAATTGTCTGAGCCACGATTCAGTCCGTTTTCCACTTTTGAGCCTAGATTCGCGTTTTAAGCCCGTGAGATACATTTTATATGTGTTTGAGCCTGTAATATTTATTTATATACATCTGAGCCCATGATATACATCTACATTTGAACCCTTGATACACATTATACGTATGCATTCAAGCCCGAATATACATTTTACGTATGCATTCAAGCCCGGATACGCATTTTACATATGCATTTGAGCCCGGATATACATTTTACATATGCATTTGAGCCCCAAATATATATTTTATATATACATTTGAGCCCTGATATACATTTGAGCCCGTTATTTGCATTTTAAGCCTATTTATGCATTTGAGCCCGGATATACATTGTACATATGCGATTGAGCCCGGATATACATTTTACATATGCATTTGAGCCCTTGATATATATATATTTGCATATGCATTCTGAGCCCGTAATATACACTTTATATATGCATTTGAGCCCTTGATATATTTGCATGTGCATTCTGAGCCCGTGATATACGATTTACATATGCATTTGAGCCCGGATATACATTCTACGTATGAATTTAAGCCCTATTACACATTCATGTATGCATTTGGGCCCTGATATGCATTTGATCCCTAATTTAATTTTACGTATGCATTTGAGCCTTGATTTACTTTTACGTATGCATTTGAGCCCTGATATACATTTATATTTACATTTGAGCCTCGGATATACAATTTATATTTGCATTTGAGCCCGTATATACATTTACATATGCATTTGAGCCCTTGATATACATTTGTATATGCATTTGAGCCCGGATATACAATTTACGTATGCATTTAAGCCCTGTTACATATTCATGTATGCATTTGGGCCCTGATATGCATTTGAGCCCTAATTTACTTTTACATATGCATTTGAGCCCTGATTTACTTTTACGTATGCATTTGAGCCCTGATATACATTTATATTTACATTTGAGCCTCGGATATACAATTTATATTTGCATTTGAGCCCGTATATACATTTACATATGCATTTGAGCCCGTATATACATTTACATATGCATTTGAGCCCTTGATATACATTTGTATATGCATTTGAGCTCGGATATACAATTTACGTATGCATTTGAGCCCTTGATATACATTTATATATGCATTTGAGCCCTTGATACATATTTATATATGCATTTGAGCCCTGATATACATTTATATATGCATTTGAGCCCTGATATACATTTGAGCCCGTGGTATATATGCATTTTTGAGCCCGTTATTTGTATTTTAAGCCTGCCTATGCATTTGAGCCCGTTATTCTAATTCGAGCCCGTGGTATACTTTTATATATGCGTTTTGAGCCCGTGGTATACACGATACATGCATTCAAGCCCGTTGTTTGCATTTCAAGCCCTCTTATGCATTTTGAGCCCGTTATTTGCATTTGAGCCCGAATAAACCAGAGCTCTCGATTGAATTAATTGAGGCTCTCGAGCAATTTACTTTCTTTGAATAAGCATTTCTTCCACTCATCCTGAGGCGCCATAGTCTAAAGGCATCGTTTCATGGCCTATGGACATCATTTCATGGCCTAGGGAATTTATTTTTGCTTATCATGCTCCTAAGGCGTCATAGTCTAAAGGCGTCATTTTCATGGTCTGCAGACATCATGTCATGGTCTAAGGAATTTATTTTCAGCTTATCATGCTCCTAAGGCGTCATAGTCTAAAGGCGTCATTTTCATGGCCTGCAGACAACATTTCATGGCCTAAGAAATTTATTTTCTGCTTATCATGCTCCTAAGGCGTCATAGTCTAAAGGCGTCATTTTTCATGGCCTGCGGACATCATTTCATGGCCTAAGGAATTTATTTTGCGTATCATGGCCCTGGACATCATAGCTTAGAGACATCATCCTTTTATCTCTAAGCAAACTTTCATCGTCTAAAGGGAACTTGCATCATGTTTAAATTTTCAGCATCTGTTTATTTTATGAAAATATTTGATGGGCATGCTTTAGTTATTCACGCGAGCATCGAAGAAATCACAAGCTACGAAGGATAACGATTCCCCACTTTCTTCTTTTGAACTATATTCCCACCTGCTTATTTTCATAATGCGCTCTAAATCATGGCGATTTGTGCCATTCCATCCTTATCCAAGCCTCGTGTTGTCAATTTTTAGGGATCTCACTCGTCCCTAAGATCCAGAACTACACGCGGCCTGATTCTCGTGAAACCCGAGATATGTAGGCGACTTGAAACTAAAGTCTCGATCGCGATATCTTCATTACTTTACATCCTTTGATTTGGCCCCACCGAAAATTTTTGCTTCGGTCGGACAAAATCGGCTACTAAGTCAACGTTCTTTGCTCAACAATTCATTCTTCATTACCGAGCAAAGAAGGGGCAGCTGTTGACACCCAATTTTGACCGACCTGCGCCTTAATATGCTGCTTATATATGTATATATTTGTTTATTTATTTTACGCAAATATCCGACTTACTTTTGTATTTATAAAATAATTTTATTATCAGAATGTTGTGAAAATTATTTCAATTTACATATATATATGACTCATATTAATTGTAAGTTTTGATATTAAATAATTACGCCGTGTACAATTTATTTCGTTTTAATATGCGCCCTTATCCTTAAATGTACATATACTTAATAAACTATTTTCATAATTTTACTAAATTTTACAAAATTATTTGACTAATATTATTACTCGATTTTATAAATTATTTATGTGAATAATATGATTTTTATAATATTTGATAACTTGATTTTATATTTTAGTCATTAAATTATTCGTAAATATAATAATTTAATTATATGATTTACATAAGTATACTAAGATTTATGATTTTATTTATTAATAATAATATTTAAATGATTTTCTATAATTTAAATTATTTTATTATTTATTATTAAATTATCTACAAATTTTAGTGTGTTTATTAATTTAATAGCAGCTAAATTCAATCTCATTCAATTTATTTAAATTCTAGCCACTTTCTATTCAATTCATTCAATTTTATTTACCATCTGGCCACTTTCTATTCAATTTATGTCAATTTTAGCCACTTTGATCAAATCTGGCTATTCTTTAAACTCAAAATCAGTCAATTCAATTGATTCTACCCGTTAACCCAATTCGCGACCCGCTCCATAACCCACGACCCGACCCATTAATTAAATCTAATCCTAGCCGTCCATTTCATCTAATCTAACGGTTGAGATTAATCCTAACCTAACTTCCATTAATATTTCCCCATCCACCAAAACCCTAAACCCCTTTTTTCATTTTCTTTTCCTCTCCCCCTCTACCAAGCTGCCGCCGGCGGCAGCCCCCTCTTTTCCCTCCTTGCCTCGTCTTCTCCGGCGAGCACGCCGCCGAGCCCACCTCCTCTCTATCTCCCTCTTCTCTCTTTCTCCTCTCCAGCCCTACGCCGACCATCAGACCACCAACCACGACATGAACGCCAGAAAAACCCTCACCAAACTGGCCGCTTTTCACCTTCCACATTCGTTTCCGGCCACTGTCGGCCGGAAAACAACCGCCGCCAGCCCTTCCTCCTCACCTCCGGCAACCTCCCTCGCCGTCCTCTACTCTCCCTCATCGCCTTCCTGCATCACCGCCTAGCAGCCGGACGCTCTCCCTTTTCTTCTTTCTTCTTCCACTCCGACGAAGCACCGGAAACCAAAACCCACCAAACAGCCACCGTCTCCTTCGCTGGAAACAACCGCACCACCAACCTCCATTAACGCCTCTCCTCTCATTTTCGCCACCAGGCCTCCGTCTTCTCCTCTCCTTCCTAGACCATCACCGATGTTGCAACCACCGAATTCTCCCCCACTGCCGAAAACCTCCATAACTTCCGGCAAGCGTCGACATTACCCACAACACCACCACTGCCAACAGCCGCCGCAACTCACCCTCGCCAGTCCACTGACCACTCAGCCGTACCGCCCGATCTCCCTTTATTTCCTCTCTACCACAGCATCCGTCACACACCCGCAGGAAAACCACGGAATCTTCCATCCTTAATCTATTCTACTGGATAACAATCACACCACCAAAACCCAAAACCAACAGATGCGTCACCCAAACATGTTGCCAAACACAACCCTCGCCCCATGTCTATCTGCTTGCATGATTTTAATTCTAGATCTAAAATCTATGATTATCAGATGTTTTTGTTGTCAATTTTTTACTTTACTTTCAAGTTATTATCTATTCATACCTCTATATTCCCACATGTTTATTGTCTTTCATTATTTCTCAATTGTTATCTACTCATGCCTCTATATTGATATATTGCATTTTTGTTACGCAGTTTTCTCTATGTTGTTTAGACTCAGTCTTCGTCAAAATTGGCTCATATTGTTTGCCTCCATATGCTATTTGTTATAGTAGTGTTGTTAGTCGCTGCGTATTAAATCAAATGGTTTACATCTGATGATCAGATCATTTGGATTTTGGGACACGGAGTTAATTGAAATAGCTGCTATTAGATTATTTATTTATGGTAAATTCATTCTACTTTGACATATTGGAATTCTTAGAACTATATAGCATTCACTATATTTGGTCACGTCTTTGGTTTAAATTTGACAGCTCTTTGGGATAATTATGGCAATCTTACACCTAATACACATATTTGGATGTTTATTTGATTCTGTCATTGGGAGCCAAAGAATCCCTTTTAGTGCTGATTTCAGTAATCTGTGCTTTATGGTAATATATTTCTTTTTTATCTTTGGCAATTTGTTTGGTAATTTGTTCCTTGCCTTATTTGAATGGATCCTTTCCTTGATTTTTTAGTATCTTTTTAACGGTAAAAAGAGTTATTTTTCTGATTATTATGCTGTCAATTAGGAGAAATTCTCTCAATTAATTTAGTGGATAATTTATTTCCTTCCATATTACTCTCTAAATGGACTGATTCCTTTGCTATAAAATGATTCCTCCACTCCTCTCTGGAGTACGGGCGAACAGTGAAAAAAAAAGAGGGACTGCCATACTTAATATTACTCTTTTTTTAATACTTTGCTTCCATTTTTCGATACGAGCATTGCTCGGGATCCAAGATATCCTCGTGATCTTGACGTGTCGAATTCAGTTTCCGATCATTGTTGCTTTGCTTTTTGCATTAATTAACCGTTTTGTTTAACAGGTTGGGAGCGAAGAGTCTGTTGGGATCGGAAGGTTTATAATTTCAGCTAGTTTATTTATTTATTTATTTTTATCGTGATGTATTTATTTTCTGTCAATATGTAACAATGTAATAAACTCTCATAATAGTGGAAGGGGCCAATGGGGGTGAGGGTCTTATATTTATTTATTGCTTTCTTGACTGTCAATTTCACCTAGAAGCATGCCTATAGGATTAACAAGTGTAGAAATCATGCCTATAGGTTTTAAATAATTCAAATTTAAGTATATATTTATGTTTAATATTTTAGTAAACCTTGCCCTCAAAAACAATGCAAGTGCAACTATTTTTCTGGAAACAATGCCCGTAGAAATTAAATAATATCTGTAATGTAGACATCATCACTCCTAAAAATCATGTTCGTAGGAATTAAAACAATCTGTTCCACAGTATGTCTTGTGTTTTAATTTTGGGTAAAACTAGTCTATAATAATTATTTGCAATACGTGTTAGTACTTCTAATCCATTGGTCACTAATTATCATGTATAAATATTCTGCATGTAGGCGTAAAAATTGGTTAATAATGGGTTGAAGCAAGCTTGTTTGATAGTTAATTATAATCATTATTCCCGCCATGTTGTTAGCCACTAAGTCACTTTCTTTTAGAGTCCCATTTATCTTTCATAATTTAGTTTGATATTTGAATAAAAATCATGTGCATGAGTGTTAAACCTATGTTGCTCTGAGGCAGTTAAACTTGAATTTGTTTAAACAAAATATCTTGTTTACTTTATGTGCTATATATTCAAATTTGACTCTTATTGCATTAGGAAATATGATCGCAAGATAGAGGCTTAATTGAAACCTTTGTATGTTAAGTGTTTCGATTACTATTTGTTAATTGTTTGGCGTTAATCACCTTTTCAAGCCTTAAGAATTTTAGATCCAAAATCCAAAAATAGTTGTCCAAAGCCTCTTGGACTTTAAGTTTGGTGCGGGTAGGCAAATATTAGGACGATAGCTTTGTAACCTAGAAACGCATTAAGTTAATAAGTAAAATAATTAGGCGGGTAGATGGGAGATGATGAAACAGACAGGCTATAGCTGACTTCTCGTATGAAGCGTATATCAGCTTTGTAAATGCAAAGCAACCTATTACTCCCATATTTTCTAATTTCAATTTTAAGAAGCTTTCAAAGACTTTAAAATTTCTCCTATTATGTTTGAAATATTGATATACTTTTATTAAAAAGAAAATTTTGTTAAAAATATATAATATATACATATACACATACATGATTTTCTTAAAAATGCATTTTTATTCAAGTTATATATATATATACACATACATACATATATATCCTGATCCCAATCCTAATTTTAGCTTTATAATTTGCTAATTTAGTATTTATGTTAGTGTTCTATTTATGCTTAATAACTCACCAACTTTATTTGATCACTTAGATAATCCCCCACTTTGATGAATTCGGCTGGGAACCACATTTGTGGACCTCGAAAGGTGCCTAACACCTTCCTTTCGAGGTAATTAAAGCCCTTACCCAAACTCTGGTAACTTAGGTGACAAATTAGCTTAGAACGGTGTCCTAACGCACC
This sequence comes from Datura wrightii, assembly GCA_035772735.1. Lineage (NCBI taxonomy): Eukaryota > Viridiplantae > Streptophyta > Magnoliopsida > Solanales > Solanaceae > Datura > Datura wrightii. The sequence goes on along the minus strand of JASDFA010000007.1, from coordinate 74,233,376 downwards.
TTAATCCGTTAGGTGGCGACTCTCTTCTTTTCCACCCTTAAGAGACGTCACTTGTTGTATCCCGCTTTCCGCGAGGGAAAATGGGGCGCGACAGCAGGTATCCACCTGAGGTCGAAGGTCCAGTTCAGGCACAAGTAAGTATTTCATTTAAAATATTAACCAAACCCGTTGACCGACCCTATCCATGGTGTTCCCAATCCGGTCAAAACTCTTTTCAACCTCCCAAAAACCCTTTTTCTTTACCCTTTCATCTTCCCCATGACCCTAACTACCAACCATTACGCCCTTCTATCTTCCCCCATTAACTCCCATTAAACCCACCTTCTCAATCCACCAAGCACTCTCACTCTTTTCCTCCTATAAAACCCCCCTTTTACCATTCTCTTTATTTCACCATCTCTCACTAAACTCTCACTAAGCAAAATAAGTCCTAATCTTTGGGTTGGCGATTGTCGATCAGGAAACCAAAATCTCTATCTCTTTGCTTTTATATCTTCTCACTTGATATGTGTGTTTATTGTTATTATTTTTATTGTTATTTGAGAATGTTAGTCCAAAAGAAAGCATGCTAAGTTAAAAATTTTCTTAACCCATGTTCCCCACTTCCCATCTCGTGTTCTTCAATTTTTGAATGATTTTAATTATTGTGGGTATGGCGGGGTAGTAAGCATTGCAAAAGGTGGTGTTCATTTTAAGAGAGTTGCTATATGAGTTTTATGTCTCAAAATATTGATTGGGGGTAAAGTCTGAGTAACCCCGTGTGCTTGAAATGCATGATTTCTTTGATGATAGATAGGTTGACATCTTTCTTAAGGGAAAATCGTCCTTTTTGTTCATTTGTGCTGATTGAGTTTAGTAAATCATGATGTGAGTGAGTTGAGTGAGGTGTGAAATTGAAGTGTAGTTGTTTGTTGGGTTAGGATAATAGATTTTGAACTGCCACTCTCCTGCGAGTCGCCAGGTGCTACGAGGTGCAGGTTGAGGCACAAGTGCAGGTTTAAAGCTTCAGGCTAGTGCCCATCACCTGCATTTCACCTGCAAGTCACAAATCAGTACCGGGGAATGCAGGTCTAGTGCAGGTGAGGGCTGGTTGGCCCAGTGTTCTATCGCAGACTTGTGACACACCAACGAACTACAGGTTCCCACCTATGAAACACTGGTGTAGCATAGGTGCTGCCAATTATTGATTTAATTCTTCGCATTGTTTATCATCCAATCTTTAGAATTTTTTTCCTTAGCTTAGAATATTCATCACTTTTAATTTTTACTTACTATAAAGAAATACAAAAAGAAGTTTGTTTTATTAAGGAACTAACATTGTTTTGCAAAAATATGACTTCATCCAGGCAAGCCAATAAGGGAAAGGAACCTTCCACTTCCAAGAGTAAGGGCAAGGGGAAACCAAAAACAACCCCATCCCCATAAATACTAAGGATGCCATAATCTACTATGTGCCTGACATGAAGGCACACTATGTCATATGTGTTGACAGTCCAATCATCATCAAGAAACGCTTTGACCTGGTAGGGTTGGGGAATGACTTCCCAAATAATATTGCCTAATTCAACGACAAATAATGACATATGTTTGTTGAGACCCTCCTAAACTACTACACAAATTTGGTGCCAGAATTCTATGCATTATACCAGACACGACAAGAAGCAACGAAGCACAAGGGAAAGGTTGATGAATTCCCATGCTTCCCTTCGGTCAAAGTTCGGGGTCTGGAAGTCGACATCACTCTAGATTCCATAAATTTCATATTTTGAGAAGATGAGATCGACTCTGGAATTGAGTATGCAGCTCGAGCGACAAGCAAGGAAGACCAGTTCGGTTGGGTGGTTGCAACTATTGCAAATGGGTAGTCCTTTTGGGCCTCTATGGGCGGGGAAATCATAAGACAGGACATAAAATTTGAGGCCAAGTTGTGTCTTGAGTTTGTATGTGGCCGCATCATACATTCGAAAAATGATCGAAGAATAAACCTCGAGGCGACCATACTTATTGCCTGCATCATCTTAGGGGTGCCTATTAACTTTGGGGAAATAGTGGCCACACAAATGAAGCATAAGGCCAGACAATGAGGAACTTCAATGCCATATGTTGTTCTCATCACACAGCTGTGTCTCAGAGCTGGAGTGCCACTTTTCCTTGATAAATCGCCCAGCTCCGCCACTGGTGTCGTTGCAATTGATAGGAGGAGGGATCCAGATGCACCCAAGAGAAAAAGAAAAAAGATGAAAGCATGGGAGACTCCTTAAGACTCCACCTCTCATGGCACAGATGAGACTCCCATAGCTCCCGACCTCAATGTGCCACACCCTGAGACATCGAGTCATGCATCTGCAGAGGCACCATTCAAAGGGTCTTCACCTCCTCCTACATCCTCCCACCTCATATAGAATCCAGAAGTTGGTTGAAATGACACATTCTCATGAAAACCAACTCCAAAAGTTGGCTCAAAATCTCCCTGCTCTTATCATCAAAATGGTGAAGAAGGAGTTGAAGAATGTGTTTGATAGCATGAACAAGCTATGCTTTCGAGTGGATGTAGTCGAGGGAGCAGTCACCTCTCTCCGAGATGAAGTGAGGGAGTTGAGGAGTGGGGCACCAATGGAGGATCTGAAAATGAGTTTGCTTGATGCAGCCATGGCTGCTCTATCTATAGCCCGGGGCCTTATCAAAGATTTATTTGAGGGTTTAGGTGGGGATGATGAGGCAAACTAGGGAGATGACGGCCATGACAAAAATGAGGAGGCTAATGATGACGAGGAAGAGTAGCCACATCAGGGAGTTCCTACCATCCTTTGTTCTTCATGTATACATTGGGGACAATGTAATTTCCTAGTTGAGGGTGGCTTGTGTCTCTCTTTTGTTGGTTATGTTTGGTATTTTGTTGCCCTTGTCGGGCTGAATTTCTTATGTTTGGTTGTTGCAAGTTCTAATTTTTGCTTAGTTGGTTGAATGCCCTTGTCGGTCTTCTAATGAATGAAAATGTTGCTTTTTAACTTGTTAATGCCATTTATGGGTCCATTTCAAATTGTCAATTGTTCAAATGACCCATGTCTTAATAATTGTCTTTGTTCATAGTAGTTAGCAAATAAACTCCAAGGGTTTTTCTTACACCAAGGTTCTTTCCCAAGGAGCGATGTCTTTTTTCTTTTCTTTTATTGTTGAACCGGGTGACATTTCCTAATGATAGATTGAGAGGCAACTTTATTTAGGGAAAATGCCGAGTTTAAAGTCTTTTTGAGTCGATTTTATTGCACTGGCTTTTGAGAGGTACCATAGAAATTTTTTAAATGGAATTGAAAATGGATTTTGAGGCAAAAGGTGTAATACCTCGAAAGTTTCTAAGACTAGACCTGAGATCTTAAGTGTGATCAGCAGGAAAAGTGGAATTTTTTTTTACTTCAGTACGACTCAACCTAGAGTCGTAGGTTGGTAGTACAGGTCTTAGGAAGACCCGTGGCCCAGATCAGATAAGTTGTTTCCCAACCACAGTCCCCACTACGAGCCGTAGTATGTGGGTACGACCCGTGGCCAGAAGTCGTAGCAAGTCTTTGGAGTTATCAGGTGAATGATTGTACGGGTAATAGTACGACTCGTACGATGGAGTTACGGGTCATGGTACAAGTCGTGGAAATATGCAGAGAGTTGGGGAAAATGGACTCATTAGTCACTAGAGGAAACCACGAGTCGTAGGTTGGTGGTATGACTCATGGTACGAGTCATATGATGGTGTGAATCGTCGGTTCGGTCGTGAGTTGATATATTAATGCGTCAGACTTTTGGGCTATGTTTGGAACCATTCTAAGTATATGGATAGATTTGAGCCCAATGAATTTATGGAAGCAAGGTGTTAAAATCAATTTCTAAATGTAAGAAGTGCATCAGATGAAAAAGGAAAAATACGTGAGCTCTAATGTTAGGTAGCACCAAATTATGAGGAAATGAACACATTGATTGGTTGAAAAAGAAGTGTTAAAAGAATTATTGAAAGGTGCTACCTCTTGCTTAGATGAGGCTAAAAGTGGAAACCAAAGAGATATAAGAGTGTCTCTTGAGACAAAATTGGAGATGTGATCAAGGAGCGATAAGGTGGGGTAATCTCAATAAAAAAGGGGAGTATGCAAAATGTTCACAAAAAGGGGCATTAGGAAGGTTATAGTTACCAGAACTAAAAAGTCATCCTACCTTTACCCCCAGCCTTCATTATGATCCCCAAGTCCTAATTGATTTTGAGTATAGCAACTCTACATTAGTGACGAGTTACATGAAGGGCAAGCCTATGGGTCAAGTTTTATGCATGAGAATTTCATTATGAGAGTGAGTATATTTGCCTTATTCTATAATCCCTTTTGTGTTTGAATTGCTTTAAAATTAAATAGGATTCTCTCTTGACGTGAGTGGCTTCCTTGCGGAAAATGCTTGAATGTGTTCAAAGTAAAAGATGTGATTGAGACAAGAGCGCAGTGAGCTTTAAGGCAAACTCTGAATGTGGATTTGCAATGACTTAAGATGCTATGTGAGCTAGTTTTGATAAACCATGCCCCTTGTTTTAAATGAAAGAAACACTTGTGAATCATGCCATTGGTTTATGGTTACCTCTTGAAGCATTTTCATCAATTATTGAGTCTTTTCTTTTTGTTGAGTCGGTGTGTGATTTTGGGCTTATCTTAGTCTCAATTGTCCCTTGTGCAAAAGGTCATGTGGTGTGACATGCTTAATTCAATTGTTTAAATGTAAAGAAATGCCTTGCTTGAGGGAAAGCAATGGTTCAAGTTTGGGAGTTTTATGAGTTGGTAATTTACCAACTCATTAGGCTTTTCAACATGAGCTTTTGCTTGGTTTTCAAGTCATTTAGGAAGATTTTGTTCTTTCTCTTTGGTTTTTATAGGTATTCAATTTAAATAGAGAAAGTAAGAAATTAAACAAAAATTATGGTGCTGGAGGAAGAGGACACGATTCGCAGGTTGACACCTGCGAAACGCAGGAGAGCACTGCTTGAAAGTTTAAGGTGCACCTGTTGAATGCAGGTTAGTACTTGTAAATTGTAGGACCACGCCCGGACTTTCTGGCCCCCAGCTGCGATTGAGTGGCGTGCTCGGGTGTTTGCTATAGGGGTTAAAAACCGACACGCAAGTGCACGTGGTCAAACAAGTAATAAAGTGGCTAAGTAAGCCAAGTATCGAACCAAGGAGACTCTGGATAAGTAAAAATTGCTCAAGTATACTATATTCTATCTTACTTCTATATATGCTGACAGCAACGTAACCAAAAGTTAAATAATTTTTGTTTATAAATTATATACTAAAACTATTAACAAATATCTACTTTGAATTGAAACTATGGATATGAGCATGCCAAGGTTAAGAACAAGTAATGAACTTGATTATAATCATAATTTGGTTAATCTTCTCTTCCTGTTGCTAGCCAAGAACATTAGCCAAGAGATTAAAACTCTCGTATTTAATCTCACTTAAGAATCATAAACCATCCGTCTACATTTCTGTGATCAAATGCAATTGATGACCTAGCAATACAATTCCGGTTCCTAAATTGACTAATACGGCTTTCAAGTATATTTCTATCAGGAAATCACATCAAAACTCAATTTTCCCAAATCAAGTTAAGAACAATACCCTATTAATTCACAACTTTCCAATTTCGTGCTCTCTCGAGTGAAATCGGACTTTTTAGATGTACATTAATGTCGGCCACACACCAATGCAGTAGAAACAAGAATTAATAGAACAACATGGAAGAAGAAGATGAAAAACCATAAAATTCAATAATCAAAATGCATCACCATTGTTCATAACCTCAGCAAGGAAGAGAATTAGCCACTCATTTGTGGATTAATCATCCTAAAACAAGTGTTAATCATACAAACAATTGATTGAAAGAAGAAAGAAAGAGAGAAAAACCCTTAGCTTTTTCGTCCCTCAACTGCTTGTAACCCACGTCCTTGCTCCACCAAGTCTGAATTTATTAAAAATAAGCCTAAGTGTTCTATTTATACTAGTGGGAATTTTTCCCGGAATAACAAGCAACGTGCCACGGAGGCCAACGCGGAGCACTGCCTCCGTGACACGGCGTGGATGCGGACCCTCACTAGAAATTTGGGGTCCGGGAATAAAGCCTCAAAGTGGCACGGCATGCAACGCGGTGGCTTGCCTCCGTGCCACGGAGCTGTCGCAAGGCTTCACTGGTAATTGACAAATTAATCACCCTCCAGGCAGTGTGCCTCCGCGATAGTAGCGTGGCACGGCTCCATCGCGGAGCCCCTTTACATTGTGCAGTCCAATGTCTTTTTCGTGCTCGCATCCAAGTCCAACTCCGATATTGTTCCAACATGCATTTTAGCTCCTCAAAATCATGTTTTACCTACAAAACAATGCTAATCATGTTGGTTAGTATAAATTCACATTTTATTACCAATTACATGAAAATGTATACACATTGCACAATAAACAAGGCGAAAATGATACGTTTGAGTATCACTTGGGCATATAAATCTGCCCAAGATCATGGCGCCTCGCTGATGGGCACCTACGTTTCGCAAGTGAAGCTATCATCAGAAGGTAAAATCATCCAACACAAGAAAGGAGGAGCAGTTTTACCCTATTTTTGTGCACCTTTTTGAAAAGGATAGAACATTCCATTCCAGAGTTTGTTTTGGTAATTTTAGAGGGAAAAAGATAGAGAGAAGTGAGAGCTTTTCCTTTATCTTCTTCATCTTTCTAAGGTAAAAACCTCCATTGAAGAACAACTTGAGCTTAAAGTTTCTTGTTAATGATGAATGATAGTGATTTCTTTATTGGTTTTATCTCTTGTTCTTTATTTATGAGTAGCTAAACTCCTTACTTGGGGTGTGTGCATGCTAGGGGCTAAATTGGATTGGGTGTTGCTAGTTTAATCTAAGAATTACTTATTTAGCATAAATCCATTGTTTTCTCTAAATTATAACTAAAATATCTGTAAATGCAAGTATGGATTGTGTTTACTTATTCTATTGTTGCTTTAAAAAAAGGAATAGAATATGAGTGAGAAAATAATGATAGGTAATTGAGTGTTGATTATGTGGGGTTGGGCTAGAGATAGACAAAATCAATTTTCATACACCCATAAAGAATTAAGGCTAGAGATAGTTTGATTCTGACTCAACTTAAAGTGGTTGATATGGATAGGACCTTAGACTTTGAGAAAATCCGAGGCAAAAGACCTCCACGTGGTTGAGAAACATTGGGTATCGCCTCGTCCATGGCTATTTCTGTTCGTAAGTAATGCTTTGATTTGCTACTTAACACCAATCCTATTAATGCCTCATCAATAGCACACCCCTAATATTTTCTCATATTGTTACGTCAAAGTTGGTTGCCTTGTTTTGTTGATCGAATTTGAATTCATAGTGTGATCTTACAACCCCCAATATTTACTTTCCTAGTTTTGTACAATGATGCTATTTGATTCAATTTGATAGATGACTTTTGTTGCTATCAATTTTCATTCCCTGTGGATTTGACCCCGACTCACGAGTTGGGTAATTATATTGCAACGACCATGTACACTTTCTCCTAGTAAGGAGTGGATTTGGACGTCATCAACTGTTCAAGAATTTCCTATGATCCATTCCTAACCGACTATTGTCATGACACGAGCTAGGATCCCGGATTGAGACACGGGACCTAGAACCACGAATGGCTACAAGTCGAGCCATGGCATGAACATAGAGGCTAATGAGCATAACTTAATTGAAAACTGATAACCTGAGCATGAATAAGTGGAAACCTACACACATGATAATAATAAACCGAGTTAAAACTGACAAGCTGAGATTCTACATACTTTCTGAAAAGCCTCTAGCATAACCGATGAGCTGATGGAACAACATCCATAAATAGCTCGACAAAAGCATACTTAAAAAAATAACAAACTAAACTGAGTTTCCTCGAATGGTGAGGACTCACCAACACTGGCTAGAAAGACTAATACGGAAGTAGGACTAATGGCGCGGCTGAGTCTAATCTCTCAAACCTGTATCATGAAACGATACAACATAGAGTATGTAGTCATAACTTTGAATGTACTGAGTATGCAAGGTAAATAAAATGGACTAGTAAAATACATAAGAGTTCATAAGAGTAGGACATTTCAAATATGAAGTGATAATCATAATAAAAACATGAGGGCTTAAGGTTTTCAAAATTATTCATAAACTAGTCATAATCGTAATCATAAGAAGAACCTTATAAAACATAACTTGAGCTAAAGTATGAAAACCATGATCATGCATAAAACATATAGAACAATGGGAGGACTCCTATTAACCGACACCATCATGATAGAGCTTACATGATGCCCCAACTATATAGCTCTAGTGGGCAGAGCCGTCCCAGGCTTGCCAGGCAAGGGACGTACATAGCGTGATATCACTAATAGGACCCACCTAGAGTCCAGGAACACATTTAGAGTCCATGAATATAAACCTATATTTGGCACTGTTATAAGACCACAGAGTTTACCTAAATGCTGGACCTACTCGGTGCTAGACACTGCTCTCAAAAAACATGCACATGAAGGCCCATATTATAATCGTGAAGTCATATATGAAGTTCATGGCTAGTTAAATCATAACATACTTGATCATACTTGAAATACATGATTAACCATGAAATGACCAAAATCATAAACTCATAAATCATGAAGAACATACATGCTTGAGAAGATCATCATACTTGCGATTCATAAATTCATGAAGAGTACTTGTAGAAAATCATATTATAAATCATAATTCATAAATTAGGGCTTATGAGAATCAACATCATAATAGAATCATAAACTTTACTTTTCATAAAGCTTGCATAATTGGGCATAATTATATAAATTTGAAATCACAAATTAATAATCAAAATAAATATACAATCTTCACGTAGATCTTAAAATGTGATTTGAAACATGAAGGGAATTGACCCTTAGTTAAATCATTGAGAATTTCATGAAAGTTGGGAGAAAATCCCAATAGGATCACAATCACACTTGAATTCATGAACTTGAGTTGAAATTTAGGCATGAGAGTGAAAGAAAACTCTCGTTCATGTCCCTAATACCTGGGTAATCTAATTCTTAGCTTGAATTTGAAAGGCCAAGAGATTTGGAGGAGAATTGGAGGATTGCTAAGCTTGATCTTCAATGGAACCCTCTAAACTTTCATGAATGAGAGTTGAATGAATTAGAATAGGTTAAAATCCCCTAATACACTCCTTTCAGGGCTTAAAACGAGGTAGCTTAGGGATTAGGAGCTTAGGATTTACGAAAATACCCTTAATGAATTCACAGGAAAAACTGATCTGCCAACTACCACGAATCGTACCACGAATCGTACCACGAGTCGTACAATCCTCTTATGACTTGTGGTATGCTCCCATACTGACTAGGTCCAAAACCTCCAACCCTCTGAATATATCCACGAATCTTACTACGATTTGTAACACAGTTCTACGAGTCCTACCATCACTCGTACCACCAATCATTGGATAGCCTCGAAACTTGCTATGACTCCTGATCATGGGTCATACCCACATACTATGACTCGTAGTGGGGACTCATGGTATAGGGAACAAAAATCTCTAACCTATCCATGGGTATTCCTACAACCCGTACTACCAACCTATGACTTGTAGGTTGAGTCGTACTGAGGCAAGAGTGTAGATTTTCTGCTAAACTCATTTCCAATTCTCTTATCTAGTCTTAGGAACCTTCAGGGTGTTACAATATCTCCCCCTTGTGAACATTATTCCTTGAATGTAGACTGAACATAATGAAAAACTAGGGAAGGAAGATGAATTCTCAAATACCGAACATCTGAAGCTGAAAACTAACGGAGTGACTGACTCTAGACTAATATACATGACTTAACTGAATTCATGAATGACATATACATGTACTGACATAAAAGAAACTGAGAGACATAAACTAAACATGAAACTAAATAGAGCACTAAGGAGGAAACTGATGCCTCATGCTGGAACTGGGTTGGAAGGGTATAAATGCGGGTATCTAGCCATCATATCTGCTTCGGCTTCCCACGTAGCTCCTTCAACAAGCTGATTCCTCCACAAGACTTTCACCGAAGCCACTTCTTTGTTCCTCAGCTTCCGAACCTGATGATCAAGGATCTCAACTGGTACCTCCTCAGAGCTAAGGTTATCCTTCACATCTACACTCTCCACCGGGAAAGCCAAAGTCAGATCACCAATATACTTCTTTAACAATGATACATGGAAAACTGGATGTACCGAAGCCAACTCTACTGGTAGATCCAACTCATAGGCCACCTTGCCAACACGTCTCACAATCCTGTAGGGACTAATATATTAGGGACTAAGCTTTCCTTTCTTCCTGAATCTCGTCACTCCCTTCATGGGAAATACCTTCAAAAACACCCAATCATAAACTTCAAACTCCAATTCTCTCCTTCTCACATCAGGATAGGACTTTTGACGACTTTGAGCTATTTTTCGCCTTCCCCTTATAAGCTGAACTTTCCCTAGCATGATGAACTAAATCTGGCCCTATCAATGTAGCCTCGCCTACCTCAAACCAACCAATAGGTGATCTACATCTTTGCCTATAAAGAGCCTCTAACATAGCCATTTAAATGCTAGAGTGGTAGCTGTTATTGTAGGCAAACTCGATAAGAGGTAAATGATCATCCATACTTCCGTTGAAGTCAATCACACATGCTCTCAACATATCCTCGAGAATTTGAATGGTCAGCCTGACCATCCGTCTGTGGGTGAAATGCTGTGCTAAGCTTGACCTGAGTGCCGACTCCCTTCTGAAACAATCTCGAAAACTGCAAGGTGAACGGAGTACCTCTATCTGAAATGATGGACAAGGGAACTTCATGCAACCAAACTAACTCCCAAATGTACAATTTAGCATAGTCCTCCACTAAGTCGGTAGTCTTAATCGTAAGAAATAGGATGCTTTAGTTAACCTGTCTACAATCACCCAAATAGAGTCATATTGTTGACGTGTGCTAGGTAACCCTGTGATGAAATCCATGTTGATATATTCACACTTTCAAGTGGGGATACTGATGTATTGTAGCACACCTCTCGGTCTTTGATGCTCCACCTTCACTTGTTGACAATTCAGACACTTAGCCACAAACTCCGCTATTTCCTTCTTCATGCCATTCCACCAATAAAATTCCCATAGGTCACAGTACATCTTAGTGGCACCTGGGTGGATGGAATACCACAAACCATGAGCCTCATGCAACATCTGCTCTCTCAAGTTATCAACATTCAAAACATATAAATGACCCTGATATCAAAGTACACCATTTCCCCCTTGGGAGAAGACCTCTACCTTCTAATTCTGAACCGCTTCCTTCAACTTTACCAAAATAGGATATGCATCTTGCCTAGCCTTAAACTCTGTCGCCAAAGAAGATTCTGAACATTCTGAATATGACACCACTATCCGTTGAATCAATAAGGAGAACTCCTAGTCGTGCAAGTTGATGCACATCCTTCACCAACTCTTTCTTTCATCTTCTACATGAGAAATACTCTCCATGGACAACCTACTAAGGGCATCCGCCACTATATTGTCCTTGCCCGAATGATAAAGGAAACTTATTTTATAGTCCTTGAGCATCTCTAACCATCTCTTTTGTCGCAAATTCAAATCCTTCTAGGTGAACACATACTGTAAGCTCTTGTGGTTCGTAAACACACCCACATGGATCCCATACAAATAGTGCCTCCAAATCTTCAAAGTGAACACCACCGCTGCCAACTCTAGGTCATGCGTCGGGTAGTTCTTCTCATGAGTCTTAAGCTGTCTAGAAGAATACGCAATGATCGTACCATGCTGCATCAACAAAGACCCAAGACCAACCCTAGAGGCATAAAAAACACAATGAATCCATTTGTACCCTCAGGTAGGGTTAATTCTAGGGCTGAAGTGAGTCGAGACTTTAACTCCTGAAAACTCTTCTCACAGGCATTCAGCCATTGAAATTTGACTTTCTTTTGGGTCAGCTTAGTCAACAGTGCCGCAATGGATGAAAATCCTTCAAAAAACCTCCTGTAGTAGCCAGGTAAACCCAAGAAACTCCTGATTTTCGAAGGACTAACTGGTCTAGGCCAATTCTTTATAGCTTCTATCTTTTGAGAGTCCACCTGCACATCCTCAATTGACACCACATGTCCCAATAATGCTACAAAGTCCAATCAAAACTCACACTTGCTGAATTTTGCAAATTGCTGGCGATCCTTAAGAGTCTGTAGCACAATCCTCAAATGAGTGGCATGCTCCTCCTCGCTCTAAGAGTATATGAGGATGTTGTCTATGAATACAATCACGACCATGTCTAAATATGGCTTGAACACCCTGTTCATCAAATCCATAAAAGTTGCAGGAGCATTCATTAGTCCAAAAGACATAACTACAAACTCATTGTGACCATACCGAGTCCTGAAAGCTGTCTTCGAAATGTCACTCTCCCTAACTTTGAGCTAGTGGTAATCGGACCTGATATCTATCTTTGAGAAGCACTTAGCACCCTGAAGTTGGTCAAACAAGTCATTTTGGGGAGGGGATACTTGTTCTTAATGATGACCTTGTTCAGTTGCCGATAATCAATGCATATTCGAAGAGAACCATCCTTCTTTCAAACAAAGAGAACTGGTTCACCCCATGGGGACTTGCTAGGTTTGATGAATCCTTTATCTAAAAGATCCTTCAACTACTCCTTCAAATCTTTCAGCTCGACTGGAGCCATTTTGTATGGAGGAATAGATATAGGTTGCGATCGGGAAGAAGGTCAATACCAAAGTTAATCTCCCACTTGGGAGGGACTCCTGGTAGATCATCTGGGAAAACCTCTGGATACTCACATACCACAGGGACAGATTGAAGAGTCAGGGTCTTGGATGTAGAATCCTTAACCCTAACTAGATGGTAAACAAACCCCTTGGAAATCATCTTCCTACCCTTAAGGTAGGAAACAAAGTGACCTACAGGCACGACTGAACTATCCTTCCATTCTAGGACTGGCTCACCCAAAAATCGAAACTTTACCGTATGGTTTCTACAATTCATTGTTGCATAGCATGCATGCAACCAATCCATACAAAAGATAACATCAAAATTAGTCATGTCTAACTCTACTAGATCAGCTGAGGTAACTTTTTGAAGGACTGTGACAGTGCAATTTCTATATACCCGTCGAGCTATAATTGAGTCACCGACTGGAGTAGAGACTGAGAAGGGCTCTAATAGGATTTCGATACTAACTACGAAACTAATAACAACATAAGCAGTCAGAAAAGATAAAGTATCCCTTGGATCTAACAATCCATACACATCAAGATGAAATACTCATAACATACCAATGATTACATCTGGAGAGACCTCCTACTCCTGACATGATAAGAGGGCATAAAACTTGTTCTGACGCTGTCCACCACCTGCATTAGTGGATGCATCATGCTGAGAAGGATGTGCTGCTGGAGCTACTATGAAGCTAGTAGTTTGGGCATGACCTCTGCTACTGACCTGCCTAACCAAAGGACACTCTTTACGCATGTGCTCGGGTTTCCCACACCCAAAGCAAACATCTTATCCGACTAAACACTCTTCTATATGGTTCTTACCATATTTTCTGCAGACTGGAAAGGTGTGCTCTACCGGTGTGTCCCTCTGTCCCCTTGAACCTGGTGCCCCGCCCCTCCGATCACCCCGCCATATTAATAGGACACCGGCTGATGACGACGCCAGGGCCGATGACAAATGGTGGGACTACTACAATGTCTACCATTGGACCTCTTCTGGGAGAACCCAAACCTGCCTGTCGTAGCCCTCTTGGCCCCCCTCACCTTTTCCCTCATCTGATTTGCCTCAATCTAAATCAAGATCACTGTTCAATATTGCTATCTGACATTCCTTGACCAGCAAATCTGATACCCCATATGCAAACCTATTCATTCGAGCTCTCTGATCTGCCACCATCTCCAATGCATATTTGGACAGCCGGTTGAACTCCAAGGCATACTCTTGGATACTCATATCATTTTGTCTCAAATTGGCGAACTCCGCCGCCTTTGCCTCTGTCAACTCACTAGGGAAGAATCTGTCTTAGAAGGTTGTCATGAACTCCTCCCAGCTCATGGGAACTACGCCTATTGCTCTATTGTCCCTCCACTGACGGTACCCAATATAAGCTCTCTTTTTCCGTCACCCCTATAATCTTGGTGATCTTCTGAACCTCATCCACTCTTGACCTAAGAAACTCAAGGGGGATTCATACTGAGGAAATCCCTAACTTGAGTCGCCGCTGCATTCCCATTCTAGGTAATATGAGCCACTGCCTGCTGATTGGCCTGAGCGGTCAAGTCCTAAGCAAACAACTGAAAAGCTACCCTAAACTCGACATGAGAGACTTGCTCAGGAAAAGGACCTGTTTGTGCTGGCGGGGCTTGCTGATGCTCATCCTCATTGCCATCCTCATGGCCATTTCCATTCTCGTTCCTTCTTCCATTCATACGACCTGAAGGAATGATTCTACAAATGCATATAGAATGAGCTAGAAGGATAGAGAGATACTTCATCGCACGACATAGATCATGAAAGAAGGAAAATTTCCTAAAATGTCGTGTAGCCTCTCCCCTATAAGTATGGAGCGCTTCACACCCATAGAAGAGACTATACTTAATGCAGCTTTCAAACACCCTACGACACTCTGAACCTTTTCTCTGCTACCAAGTTTTTCACGACCCGAGCTGGAACCCTGGATAGAGACACGGGACCTAGAGCCACGAATGACTCAAAGTCGACCCATGACATGAACATAGCTTCTAAAGAGCATAACTTAATGGAATATTGATAAACTAAACATGAATAAGCGAAAGCCTACACACATGATAATAATAAACTGAGTCAACACTGATAAGTTGAGATTCTACATACTATCCGAAAAGCCTCTAACATAACCGTTGAGCTGATGGGACAGCATCCCTAACTTGCTCTCTGTAACTAAAATAACATAATAACAAACTAAACTGAGTGTCCTTGGAAGATGAGGACTCACCAACATTGGCTAGCAAGATTGATATGGAAGCAGGACTAATTGTGTGGTTGAGTCTTATCTCTCGGACCTTTATCATGATATGATACAACATAGAGTATGCGGTCACTACTTTGAATGTACTGAGTGTGCAAGGTAAATAAAAAGGACTAGTAAAATACATAAGAGTTCAAAAGAGTAGGACATTTCAAACATGAAGTGATAATCATAACATAAACATAAGAGCTCAAGGATTTCCAAATCATTCATAAACTAGTCATAATCGCAATCATAAGAAAAACCTTGTAAAACATAACTTGAGCCAAAGTGTCATAACCATCATCATGCATAAAATATAAGGAACAATGGGAGGGCTCATCGTAACCGACACCATCATGATAGAGCTTACATGATGCCCCAACTATATAGCTCTAATGGGCAGAGCCGTCCCAGGCTTGCCAGGCAAGGGACGTACATAGCGTGATATCACTAATAGGACCCACCTAGAGTCTAGGAACACATCTAGAGTCCATGAATATAAACCTATATTTGGCACATAGTTCTAAGACCATGGAGTTTACCTGAATGCCGGGCCTACTCGGTGCTAGACACTACTCCCAAAAAACATGCACATGAAGGCTCATATAATAATCATGAAGGCATACATGAAGTTCATGGCTAGTTAAATCATAACATACTTGATCATACTTGAAATAAATGATTAGCCATGAAATAAGGGCCCGTGAGTCAGCCAAAATCATAAACTTATAAATCATGAAGAACATACATGCTTGAGAACATCACGATACTTGAGATTCATAAATTCATGAAGAGTACTTGTAGGAAATCATATCATAAATCAAAAATCTTAAATTAGGGCTAATAAGAATCAACATCATAATAGAATCATAAACTTGACTTT
This sequence comes from Datura wrightii, assembly GCA_035772735.1. Classification (NCBI taxonomy): domain Eukaryota; kingdom Viridiplantae; phylum Streptophyta; class Magnoliopsida; order Solanales; family Solanaceae; genus Datura; species Datura wrightii. Next base: position 74,217,369 of record JASDFA010000007.1, on the reverse strand, counting down.
TCATGAAGCTTGCATAATTGGGAATAATTTTCTAAAATTTGAAATGATAAATTAATAATCAAAATAAATATACAATCTGCCCATAGATCTTAAAATGTGATTCGAAGCATAAAGGGAATTGATCCATAGTTAAATCATCGAGAACTTCATGAAAGTTGGGAGAAAACCCCAATAGGATCACACTCAAATCAACACTTGAATTCATGAACTTGAGGAAAAAATTTGGCATGAGAGTGAAAGAAAACTTTCATTCATGGTCCTACATACCTGGGTCATCTGATTATTCACTTGACTTTGAAAGCCTAAGAGATTTGGAGGAGAATTGGAGGATTGCTAAGCTTGATCTTCAATGAGACCCTTTAAACTTGCATGCATGGGAGTTGAATGAACTAGAATAGGTTAAACTCCCCTAATACACTCCTTTCAAGGCTTAAATGAAGTAGTTTAGGGCTTAGGAGCTTAGGATTTACGAAAATACCCTTAATGAATTCACAGGAAAAATTGATATGCCAGCTGCCATGAATCGTACCATCAGTCATACAATCCTCTTACGACTCGTGGTATCCTCCCATACTAACCAGGTCCAAAACCTCCAACCCTCTGAATATATCCACGAATCTTAATATGATCTGTAACACAGTTCTGTCATACTATTACTCGTACCACCAATCACTGGATAGCCCCGAAGACTTGCTATGACTCCTGATCACGGGTCGTACCCACATACTATGACTCATAGTGGGGACTCATGGTCTGGGGAAAAAAATCTCTAACTTGATCCACGGGCTTCCTAGGACCCGTACTACCAACCTACTAATCGTAGGTTGAGTCGTACTAAGGAAAGAATGTAGATTTTCTGCTGAACTCATTTTCAATCCTCTCATCTAGTCTTACGAATCTTCGGGATATTACAACTATCATACAACCAAGGGAAGACTAATCAGGCAAGTTCTAGATTACACACACAAATCAGAACTGAGTAGATACCTCACACACATATGGCACAGGAATACATTATCAACTACTATCTATCCGGTTCATGCATAGTTAAGCTACAACTATCCTGTCCATACTTCTAGTTCCATAAAGAGATCCACAAAACTCATAGCTCGAAACAAACACACACAGAGATCAAAATTTTTAGGGGGCTATCTTTCAAGCACCAAAACATTCACATGTGCACTTTTTATTCAACTGCCAAGTTCTTCTATTTTCCTTCTAATTAAACATAAAGAATTTTTTTTCTAAACATGCCGGTTCAACTAGATAGCATACTTGAAGAGAAAAAATACGGCAAAAAAAATCCTCAGGTATACAAAACAAACCACTACTACAAGTACTCCCCCCATCAAGATAGCATGCCTTGTCCCGGATGCATAAAAAAAAAAAGCAAGAAACGGGAACATACTTGTGGCTCCCTAGGTGCTATAGTCCAACTCTATAGGAAGGAGTGGTGGTGCACCCATCATGTTAAAACTCGTGACACCTCCGGTGGCCTGCATACCCAATGGTATGATAGGTGTGGGGGCTACCTCCATACTCCACCTGTCTTGGTTGTAGCAGTGACTTCAACATATGTTGGGACTGAATGCGGATCATACGAAGGTTCCTCACCACCCACAATCAGCTTAGGAATAGCAGCTAGCACCTAACTCCTCTAACCCTCGCTTGCAACTCAGCCATGTGCAGGTCGTGGGCCTGCCAACTCGCCATCTTAACCCGTCACTGCTCTTTTCTTGGCTTTTTTCTTGTTTTAGGGACCTACTCCTCCTTTGCCCCACTTTTCTTTCTCTTTCCCTTTTCCCCCGATGTTAGTTCACGGGACCAAAAATCAACTATCTTCTCATCCTTCACAGGCTCCTCTCTAAATAGCAAAATAGTTGGGGATAGAAATATAGACGACTGGAGGGATGACAACTTTGCTATCTTCCCTCTGAGGGTTCAACTCATCCCTCATGCTCTGGAAATCAGGTACTGCCACCAATCTATCATTAATACACCGCTTGAACCAATCTAACCTTATGTGCAATCCTTGAGATGCCTCCTTAATCTCCGTCTGGACCCACGAATTGATCTGATCCATCAGTATATTAATTTTCCTTTCCGCGATGGTCAACTTTTCAACCATTTTCTCCAAAAACTCCCAGGGAACCATAACATACCCACTTGGTGCCTGTAGAAGTATTGATGATGACGATACAGATGATGTTCTAGGTGTAGCTGCTATATCATTGGCTTCAATGATCGGAATATCACCATTCAACTCAATATGGGTAGTGGCATCAACATGCTCGCCCCCCCCAGTAGCTTCCTCAGCAACTTTGGGTCCCATTACTACTGCTTGGCCTTTGATTCTAGCCACTGGGTCCATGTCGGTTCTGATTAAGGCAATATCGACAATCTTGGTGCCTCAAATCATGACATTGACATCTGGCAGAAGGTTCACACTTGAATCCTAACATAACTAGAATACAAGACTCGGGAAACAAATACTGGTGCTCACCAAAAGGGATAGGTCCCGAATCTCTTATGCTATTATCCGTGGAATGTTCATGTCATACATAGACATGATATTGGCTACAAAACCTACCCCATTTGCACTCAGTGTGTTATCATTTCTTGTTTGTGCCAGATGATGTTGGACCAGTGCCCAACAAGCTTTTGCAATGGAATTCAGGGATGCCTTTGTTACTTGCTTGCCACTAGTCACCTACTCTGCTTCCTCTTTTGCCTCAACAATAATGTTGGCCAACCATTTGAAGTGCATTTGTAGGTCCTCAGCAGTCAACTGTTTTACCCGTCTCAGCACCTCCATGTGGTAGTCATACTCAGCTGTAGCACTCGGAGCCTAAAACCTAAGGCTATACAATAATTGGGAGATAGCCCTCTGTGAAATGTCAACAACTCTCGCCCGGATCATCATAACATCTAGCCAAGGTTGGTCCTTTGCCTTCTTCCCTTTTAGTGTCTCGTTATCAAGTTTGGCAAGTGATAACGCTCAAACTCACACTCCTGATAAAGCATGAAGGGGACGTTGTCAATAAAGAACCCAACAAAGGTTGGGGTCGATCCCACAGGAAATATGATCAAGATGTAGAATAACATAGGTATTTAAGCTTTTAGGTATCTTATCTCCAAAAGGGGGGTTTATAAAAGCAATTATAACAAACAAGATTATTGGTTGTTGTTTATCAAGATTTGCAATTAACTAGGGTAAGTGTTCCCCATGGGTTCATAACTACTTTAGGTTTACACTTGTGATCTATCACAATGCTTACTTGTTGATATAACAACTAGGGTTCATCCAAACGACTGGTTTGTCCCTATTGGATGACTATACTCAAACAAGGTTATGTCTCATGAGTTATTCTAATTCAACCGTTATCAATTTGTTCCAAGTCAACTATCATGCGACCGCAGCTCAAGTCATACAATGACCCATAAATATCAAGGCTTTGTTGTAATTCTCTTTTCCTAATCTCTACTTCTCTAGGTTCAAGCAAGTAAAGAATTTAGGCAAGTCTTAACGTTGCGCTTCATTAAGAAACATTAAAGATGAAGAGAACACAATACAAGTGTTTAGCATTTGTTTATAATCACTTTTTGTAACCCTAGTTCGTTAATTCACCATGATTCCCATAATCCTAGTTGTGGAGGTTTTAGCCTCTCATGACTGTAAGATCATTATTAGCATTCATAGACAAACATATAATGGAATACTTACAAAGATGATTGAAAAGAAAACCTGCTTAATTATTGTAAGAATTGATGTTGAATAATTCAAGAACAAGGAAGAGATCAAAGCAAGAAAATCTCCAAGACTTGAATTAAAGTTAACAACAACTTGTCTCTCAATGAAATAAAACTCAACGTTTGACTCTCTAATATGCTCTTCCTACTGAAAATTACCTAAAAAGTATTTATACAAATAATTAGAACCCTCTCTTAAGTAAACAGGGAAGCTACCAAAAACTGTCGCCGCCTTCACATACGACCCGTAACAGGATTGTACGGGTCGTACCTTAACTCGTACATTGGCTAGTTTCTGCTGAATCTGGCTAAGTGTTGAGTTCTGGTACGACTCATACGAAAAACCTATGACTCGTACAATCTTCCCGTGGATTTAACTTGCAATTGCTGACATTCTCTGTTAACTTCCATGGATGGCTTGGTAGAACTCGTACCTTAGTTCCACGATCCATGACTTCTTCTCGTACCTTGAGTTCTGCCAGTCTTCTCTTATTATGAACTTTTCCACAGTTCCTTGGTATGGGTCTTAGGTAGGTCACACGACTTGTGGTTGCTACCTATACCAGGATACTTGGCCTGTGCAAAACCTTCTGGAATTTACTACGATTGTTATGGTATGACTAGTACCAAGTTGATACGGCTCATACCATGAATTGTATGTTGCCTTTGCCTCATACTTTGGACTTGGACTTTTCCACGACTCTCAGTACTGCTCGTACCAGGATGGTATGGCTCTTACTCAGATTCGTACTAAGCCACTTTTCTGAATTTTTCTCCATCTTTTGCACAATTTAGCTCCAATGTTTATTTTCCCTGAAAATAAAGTAAAAGTGCCTCATATCCATATAAACACACCTAAGTCCATGCTAGTTTCCTCTGTTTTAAGCGTCGAAAGTTCTACAAACTCACAACACATCAACACCCTAAACTTAAGACTTTTGCAAGTCCTCAGGCAAAGAAAACAAAAATTAAAAATGACAACTAGAAAGTAAACCTAGAATACCTACAACCAACACAACAAAATTTGCACTATGAACCACAATAAGCTAATGACTCCTTTTCCATTCAAACTAAGTCAACTATGCACACATTTAACTACAACCAATAACATATAGGAATCAAGATATGACATCCAACTTTTAGCAAAGAATTGAGCTATCACCAATGCTGTTCACACAGATAATTGGTAAAATACAACATAAAGTAAGTACCCTCACAACAAATGAAGTCCCCAACAGTCACAGATACATAAGATAATGAACTTGGGACTAAACAAATAGGACTCTAACTCTCCCATAGAAGTTCCAAAAACTGTACATTGGATACCATAGGCTTTCCCTTATTTTCTCTATTTCGACTCTTCGAACAGTGAAGCTAGGATCACTATAGGACTTTGTTCTACTTGTAATGTATGCTTTGGGCTGGGTATGGTAAATATGGAATTAAGTGACTAAACTCTTCTTGGAACTACATACTTGTGGATCCACTTAACACTTTTTACCTCATTTTTCACTTTTTCAACTTATTCCTCCCTTTTCTCCATTTGCATGCCATATGTGGGTGTGGTGTGTTTTTCTCATCCTTCTTTCCCTTTTCTCTTGTATTTTCTTTTCTTTTTATTTTTCTTTTTCATCTCTTTTTCTTTCTTTTCTTGTCACACCACACCTCCTCTTTAACCTTTTTCCTTTCTTTTCCTTTTTCCCCTCCCGACAATCTATGCACCCCTACTATAGCCACCCTCAACTTACGCATTTTGCCTGAGTTGAGGTTCACAATGTCCAAGGAGGGACCAGGGCCAAAACTGGTTCATTATAAATAATAGGTAAGGTTAAAGGTTAATCAAAGAAAAATGGTTAATATAAGGGTCAAACTGGGATCAAGGGATTCATCATCATTTGGTAGGGTAATTTAGGCTAAAGTGGCTAAAATCAATAATAGCCTATGATCATCTCCTAACCAACTATTACCTATGCAAAGACCAACCAACCAAGTTCTAGATTCTCTCTGCAGTATTGAACTAGGTATACATCCTCACTCACTCATGGTACCAGTTTTGCATTGAATCTACCTATCCAGTTCATGCATGCATAAGCTACAAATACTCATGCTCATGGTTTAATTGCCATACAAAGATCCATAGAAGTCATGCAATTGCAATTAACTACACAACTAACATCAAAACAAAATTTTCAAATAGGTTTAATTTTTTCAAAAACATCAAACTAGTGCATTTATTGGCTACAATGTAATTCTAAGCTACTTCTAATTAAACAAAAACAACCTAAACATGCCGGTTCTACTCGGACGAATCAAAAAATCCCAAAAATATAAGTATACCCCCCTTTGAAAAACATGATTCATTCTGTAGCATAAAATATGTAAGAATAACGGAAGGGACATACATGTGGTGCACTAAGCGCTCCTGTCATCCTGTGGAGGTGCTACTGATCTTGGGCAGAATTTCATGCCCAAGTGATGCTCAAATGCTTCATTTCAACTTGTTTGTATATCATTATTGTGTACATTCTCATGTGATTTGTAGTTAAATGTGAATTTATACTAACCAACATGATCAGTGCTGTTTTGCATGTAAAATGGAATTTTGGGAGGCTAAGATACATGTTGGTAAAATCGGGAATGGACTTGGAAACAAGGAGTGAAAAAGGACATGGAAGATCAGCAAAAACAAAGGCTCCGCGATGGAGCCGTGTCACGTTGCCATCGCGGAGGCACTCTGCCTCAGTGGAAATAAATTTGGCAATTTCCAGTGAAGGTGTGCGATAGCACCGTGTCACGTTGTCCAGGCTCCACGATGCAAGCCGTGGCACATTGAGGTTAAAATTGCCTGGGGGCCGACTTCCAGTGAGGCTCCGCAATACCTCCGTGGCACGGAGGGAGTGCTCCACGATACACTCCGTGCCACGTTGCTTGTTATTCTGGGAAAAATTCTCAATAGTATAAATAGCACACTTAGGTTTTATTTTAAACATTCTAACTTGGTTGAGCAAGAACGTGGGTTACATGCAGTTGAGACGAAAATTCTAGGGTTCTTCTCTATCTCTTTCTCTTAATCTCAATTGTTTGTATGAATTACACTTACTTGATGATGTTTAATCCACAAATGAGTGGCTAAATTCACTTCTTGCTGAGGTTAAGAACAATTGTAGTGGAATGTAATCGTTAATCATTTCAGTTTTCATCTTTTCTTCAATGGTTGTTCTATCAATTCTTGTTCTTACTGCATTAATGTTTGGCCAATGTTAATGTATATCTAAAACTTCCAATTTTGATTTTGAAAAGGAAAGAAATTGGAAAGATGTGAATTGGTAGGATATGATCTCTTCTTCGTTTGAAAAATTGAGAATTTGATTTACATTTAGAATAGAAATATATTTGAAAGTCTTATTAGTCAATTAAGGAATCAGGAATGTATGGCTAGAACATGAAATTCTTTTATCACAGAAATGTAGATTAAGACTCATGATTCTTAAGTTGGATAGGATTCGAAAGTTCCAATCCATAGGCAATAATTCTTGACTAGCAACTGAAGGAAAGATTAACTGAATTATATTGATAAATTAATTCCCTGCATGTTCGTTTTAACCTCAGCTTGCTCATTACTATTGTTCAGACTCACTTTATAATTTTGCCGTAGGTTCTTATAAATTAGTAACTCAAATTCTCAAAATATTAGTTGTTTGGTTGTCTGCATTCTTAAAGATATAGTTCATTAACACTTAAGTTAATTATTACCGTAGCTTAGTCCCTGTAGGATCGATACTTGGCTTTACTTAAGCCACTTTACTACTTGTTCGACCATGTGCACTTGCATGTAGTTACCACAGAAGCCGAACAACTTTTTGGCGCCGTTGCTGGGGACTGGCAATTGGTAAAATTATTTTCTTAGTGTTAGTTTAAAAATTCTATTTAAGTGCTGACAACTTGATCTTAGCCTTTCTCTTGCAAATATTGAATTCTTCTAAACACTGGCAAGAGGCAAGGAGTTGGTGGATTCATACATAGAGCCGGAAAGACAATTTCATCATCAAAGAAGGGAAGCTCTAGAGAAAAAGCTAAAGTTGCTCAAACAGGCAATTCTGGAGCAACAACATTATCCACCACTTGTGAGGGCAGTGTTAGTGCCCGAGGAAATGGCAGCTAGGCCGGTTCGCGAAGTAGCAATCCCATATGCTAACAATGTTATATCAAGTATTCGCAGACCAGAGCCAGGAGGGAGGTTTGAGCTTAAACAGAACATGGTGCAATTGTTGCACACTAGCGGGCAATTCACAGGTCTCTCTCATGAAGATCCACAACATCTCCAAAACTTTTTGGAGATAAGTGACACATACATTCCCGCTGGAGTATCATCCGACTACGTGAGGCTTACATTATACCCATTTTCATTATTGGGGGAAGCAAAGAGGTGGTTGAAAGTTGAACGACCTAACTCTATCACCACTTGGGATGATCTTGCAAGAAAGTTTTTGATAAGATTCTTTCCATCCGGGAAAACAGCAAGACTTAGAAGTCAGATTCTAAGTTTTAAACAAAGAGAGAGGGAGAATCTGTATCAAGCTTGGGAAATGTTCAAATCATTGCTAAGGGATTGTCCTCACCATCACCGGTCCAATGATGTGTTGGTGCATACTTTCATAGAGGGTTTGGAACCCCACACAAAAATTTTGCTAGACTCAGCAGCTGGGGGACAAGCATTAGAAAAGACTTATGAGGAGCTGTATACTTTGTTAAATCGTATTTCACAGGGAAATCTAGAGTGGAATGCGGACTCTTCAAGAGGAGGAACAAGGAAAGCGGCAGGAGTCTTTGAGGTGGATGGATTTACAGCTGTCGCTGCATAGATAGATGCATTGCAAAATCAACTCAACACCCACTTCAGCAGTATGAGCTTGAATCAACCACAAGCCCCAGTTAATGTAGTGCAACAGGTTTGGTGTGAAGTATGCGGTAGTAATGAACAGTTAACTGAGTGTTGTGATGCAAATCCAGATTCAGTGACTTTTGTTGGGAACATCCAGAGAAATAATCACTAGCAGCAGTATGGCAATAATTACAACTCAAATTAGAGGAATCATCCGAATTTCTCTTGGGGTAGTAACAGCCATCAAGGGCAGAGTTCGAATTAGGGTATACAGCATAATCAAGGAGGGCAGCAGAATTGTCAGTCTCAGTACAGAGGAAACAATGCGCCTCCTCCACCAACCAACAACATTGAGGAAATGTTCAAAACAATGATAGCTAACCAAGCTCAATTGCAAGCTGATTATGTGAAATTAGCGGCAGACTTAAAAAACAATCAGCTAGCTACAAAGGCGTTGGAGTACCAGTTTGGACAACTAGCTGGAGCTCAAAACACCAGGCCCAGAGGAGGACTACCGAGTGACACTGACCCGAATCCCAAGCAGGTCAATGTAGTGACCACAAGGAGTGGTTTACAACTCAAGGAGGTGGAACCAGAAAGATCACCTCAGCAATCAGGAGCAGTGGAAAAAGATAGGGAACATGATGATGAGAGGGGGAAGGAGAAGGCAGCTGAAGCAGAAAGACCACCACCTCTGTTACCTCAAAGATTAAAGAAACACAAGGAGGAAGCTTGTTTTAAAAATTTCATGGAGGTTCTTAAATAGGTACACATTAATTTACCTTTGGTTGATGTTTTGCAAGGAGTGCCTAAATATGCAAAGTATATCAAGGACATAGTAGCTAACAAAAGCAGATTGACGGAGTATGCTAAGGTGGAGCTTACTGAGGAGTGCACTTTGGTATTCAGAATAGGTTTCCAACAAATCTCAAGGGCCCTGGGAGCTTTACAATTCAGATCACAATCGGGCAAAGTATCCGAGCTTGTGGACTATGTGATTTGGGAGCAAGCATAAACTTGATGCCGACCTCGGTGTTCAAGAAGTTGGGGCTGGGCAGTCCTAGACCAACTACAGTGATCTTGCAATTAGCATATTATTCTTTGGCCAGACCAGATGGCATTGTGGAGGACGTGCTGGTGCAAGTGGGCTCCCTCATCTTCCCGGTAGATTTTTTTGTCTTAGATTTTGAGCGGATACGGAAGTCCCATTTATTTTAGGACGTCCTTTCTTGGCAACCGGGAGAGCTTTGATTAATGTAGCTGTAGGCCAGCTAACCATGTGGGCACATGACAAAGTGGAGGTATTTGATGTGTATAAGGCCATGAGCTTCCGACCATCTATGAGGAGCTTTCAGCAATCAATGTGCTAAACCAAGAAGAAATTCTTCAGATTGTTGATTCTCAAGATCCATTGGAGAGAGCGCTGATGAGCTCCGATCATTTTGGAGATAGAGATACTTATGAGATGGTGCAAATGTTGAGTGAATCAAAATGGTATCTCAGGAAGCAAGACTTTCAGCCGTTGATGAGGTCCCTGGAACCATTGCCAAAACCATCTATTGAGGAAGCACCAAAACTGGAGTTGAAGACATTGCCTCCACATCTGAAATACATCTTTTTGGGGGAAGATGACACCTTGCCAGTCATCATCTCCGCAGAATTGACGGAGGCACAGGTAAAGGATGCATTGGTGGTTCTCAAGAGGAGGAAGAAAGCAATGGGTTGGCAAATGTCAGACATTCGGGGTATCAATCCATCTTTTTGCACACACGAAATTTTCATGGAGGAAGGAGCAAAGCCAACTGTACAACATCAGCGGAGGTTGAATCCGATGATGAAGGATGTGGTTAGGAAGGAAGTGATTAAATGGCTTGATGTAGGTTTGGTTTATCCTATTTCAGACAGCGAATGGGTCAGCCCTGTTCAGTGTGTTCCAAGGAAAGGAGGGATGACCGTGGTCACAGGCTGGCGAATTTGCATGGACTACAAAAATCTCAATGAGGCCACAAGGAAAGATCACTATCCTATCCCGTTTATTGATCAAATATTGGACAGATTGGCTGGTCAAGAATATTATTGTTTCCTTGATGGCTATTCTGGCTATAACCAGATAGCCATAGCACCGGAGGACCAGGAGAAGACTACATTCACATGTCCTTATGGGACATATGCTTTCAGGCGGATGACATTTGGTTTATGCAATGCACCCGCCACATTCCAAAGATGCATGATAGAGATCTTCCACGATATGGTGGAAGATTTCGTCGAGGTATTTATGGATGATTTTTTTGTTTTCGTTAATTTGTTTGCTACTTGTATTCAGGATCTTGACAGGGTGCTAGCTCGTTGTGAAGAATCCAACCTTGTACTCAACTGGGAGAAATGTCATTTCTTAGTTAAGGAGGGTATCGCCCTTGGCCATAAAGTGTCTTGCAAGGGGTTGGAAGTTGATCGTGCAAAAATCGAGGTTATTGAAAAGCTACCACCACCCGTGTCAGTGAAGGGTGTTTGCAGTTTTCTCGAACATGCAGGGTTCTACAGACGGTTCATCAAGAAATTCTCTAAAATTTCTCGACCAATATGTAGGTTGCTAGAAAAAGAGGTGAAGTTCGAGTTTGATGAGGATTGTGTCAAAGCATTTGAGGAGTTGAAACAGAAGTTGATAGAAGCACCTATCCTCATTTCTCCGGATTGGGAGCAACCGTTTGAATTAATGTGTGATGCAAGCGATGTGGGGGTAGGAGCTATATTGGGACAGCGGAGAAATAGAATTTTTCATTCTATTCATTATGCAAGCAAAACACTGGATGCAGCCCAAGTCAATTATACAGTCACAGAAAAGGAGATGCTAGCATTGGTGTTCGCGTTTGATAAATTCAGGTCCTATTTGGTGGGTTCTAGAGTAGTGGTGTATACCGATCATGCAGCGATTCGGTATCTATTTAACAAGAAGGATGCAAAGCCCAGGTTGATCAGATGGATCTTGTTGTTACAAGAGTTTGACCTAGAGATTCGGGACAGAAAAGGGAGCGAGCATCAAGTGGCAGATCACCTATCACGATTAGAAAGCCGGTCACATGTGAAGGAAGGTGACAACATCAAAGAAGAGTTCCCAGATGAGCAGGTCTTGGAAATAAGGGAAGCTAAAATCCCTTGGAATGCAGACATTGTGAATTCGCTAGTGAGTGGAGTCTATCCATCGGAGGCTACGGCTCAGTTGAGAAAGAAGTTGAGACATGATTGCAGGTATTATATTTGGGATGAGCCGTACTTGTTTAAGCAGGGACCGTATCTGGTGATGAGAAGATGCATTCCGGAGAGCCAGATTGCAGAAGTGTTGAGGAGTTGTCACTCTTCATTGTATGGAGGGCACCACGGAGGCGAGCGGACAACGCACAAGGTGCTACAGTCAGGTTTCTTTTGGCCTACACTGTTCAGAGACTCTATGGCATACGTAAAAATGTGTGATAGATGTCAAAGAACAGGCACAATTGGTAGAAGGCAAGAAATGCCACTGCAGCAGATATTAGAAGTGGAGATCTTTGATGTATGGGGTATAGATTTCACGGGTCCGTTCTCACTATCATTTGGTAATCATTACATCTTGGTGGCCGTTGATTATGTATCAAAGTGGGTTGAAGCAACAGCTTGCCCTAGGAATGACAACAAGGTGGTAACAAAATTTGTGAAAAAGCACATTTTTACCAGGTTCGGGACACCCCGAGCCATTATCAGTGATGGAGGGGCTCATTTTGTAAATGCAAGTTTCAAGAATTTGCTAGCTAAGTATGGGGTGCGCCATAAGGTAGCAACAGCATATCATCCCCATACTAGTGGGCAAGTGGAGGTGTCGAACATAGAAGTAAAGTAGATTCTACAGAAGATAGTGAATGCACAACGTAGTGATTGGTCAAGCAAACTCGACGATGCGTTGTGGGCTTATAGAACTGCGTACAAGACACCAATTGGGACTTCTCCATATAGATTGGTCTATGGAAAGGCGTGTCATCTGCCTGTGGAGATAGAACACTGAGCTTTCTGGGCCATGAGGAAATTGAACATGGATCTAGAGCTAGCTGGTAAGAAGAGGCTGATGCAACTCAGCAAACTTGATAAGTTTCGTTGGCATGCTTATGAAAGTGCCAAACAAATAGAAAACAAAGAGGTGGCACGATAAGCATATGGTGCATCGGATCTTTGAGCTGGGGCAGAAAGTATTGCTATTCAATTCAAGATTGAGGCTTTTTCCAGGAAAATTGCGGTCCAAATGGTCAGGGCCGTTTGAGGTGGTAAGAATGACCCCGCATGGGGCAGTGGAGTTGTGGAAAGAAGATAGAAGTGCCACGTTCATGGTAAATGGGCAGCGGTGTAAGCATTATTGGGGTGAGGACGTTATTCGAGAGAAGACGTCCATCACTCTAGAGGATGATTGAAAGTGAATGATGTCGAGCCGTGACGGTAAACCAGGCACTGCACGGGAGGCAACTCGTGAAATTGTTGTAATAAATGAGTAGAAATATTTGAAAAAAAAAGACAAAAATAATAGAATTTTTTTTTGTTACATTGAAACCTATGAATTCTAACCAATTTATTGTGGTGAAATGATTTTTAGGAGGAACGGAGGGAAAAAATGCAAAGAAGCGAAGAAAAAAAAAACGAGGTGAGATAAATAAAAATTGACATTACAGTGAGCCTACGCGTTGGCTCCGTGTCAAGGAGGAGGTGCTCCGCGTTACCCTCCGTGACACGTTGCAGCCTATTCCGGATTTTTAAAAAAATTCTAGAATAGGGGCGCGATGACTCCGTGTCATGGAGGGGGTGCTTCGCGTTACCCTTCGTGACACGTTGAGTGTCATTTCGCGTCGGGTCACATCGGGTCGCCGGGTAACCCGCGTGAAAACACTTTTAAAACCCCGATTTTCCCCCATTTCTTCCTTATTTTCCATTCCCTCCGCGACCAAAACCCCAAATTCCCTTCTCCCCCAACGTGACACGGACCTAGGCACAAGTTTTCTTCAATTTCATCGGATTAAGGTATGTTCTTGAACTTTACCTCATTTTTGCTTGAAGTTTCGATTCTTGAACATGTGTAGTGATTGAAAATTGCCCTAAGTGAAAATTAAGCTTGAATTAATTTAAGTTATGATTGATTGATGTTCATAGTATTGTTGTGAGTATATAAACTCGATGAATGCATGTGTTATTGAATTTTTGCGAAATTGTTAGCTAGGGTTGGAATTTGAATATGAAAAAGACTAAATTGTTTGAAATGTTGAACAAAATTGGGTTGTGCATGTTGGGTGAATTGAATTATGTTGTGATTAATGTTGAATATGCTACGTATACAAGGGGTTTTCGGGAGAATGAAATTGGTGAATTGCATAGAGTGTTGAGAACAAAAATTTGGCTAAGTGCTATGATGGTGGAAGTGAATCGTTGGCAATAATTTTATTCATTGTACGAAGTCTGAGCAGTACATAGTAATTGTTCCATCGATTTATATGAATGCACTAAGCCGGTCGAATGTTAAGAATGAGAAAAATCACGAATGTCTTGTCGAAATTGTTTTGATTGTGGCTAAAGACTAAGTGTGGGGTGACCTAATTAAACCCAACCTTAGTTGAAGCTAATTGTGACTTGAATAAAATTGGGATTGTATGTTCGATTGTACAGAACAATGTCTGGAAGGCAAGACAAGGGAAAGGGCGCATCCACATCGGGCGCCGGCAGAAAAAGAATAAGATTGGGAACAGCAGTTCCAGCAGCACCAGCGGTTCTGAGAGGCCAACGCCTACAATACGGAACCCGATGGGTGACTGATGAAGGGAAGAAATGGTATGCAAAACACAAAGAAACCAAATACTTCCCGAAAGAGCATATATCAAGGGAGCCGCTGGCACAGGAATTCCCGTGGATTGTACACCGGATTGACACCGCTGGGATGAACTTCATCTTAAAAGAGCCCAGGGAGCGCAATCTCCATCTCATTCGAGAGTTCTATGCCAACTGGAACCCGACCCTCCGCAGTCACACTGTCAAGATCATGGGGCAGGTTGTCACTTTTGAGCCCCATCACCTGAATGCCATCTTGGGGGCGCGGGACACAGACGACCATGTCCTTCGGCAGCTGAACATCACTCCACCTTATGCGGACATCAGATGCACTCTATGTGGAGCCCATTCGACAGCAAGGTGGAGCAGGCACAAGGAGAGGGGCTACCATCAGACACTGCCCTACTCGCACATGAACAGGGAAGCCAGGATCTGGCTTAGAATTATATGCTCATTCTTGATCTCGGGGGTGCACATGACAGATGTCACCTGGGACTGAGTCTGCTTGGTGTATGCCCTGATGAAGGGGCTTGAAATAAATGTTGGGGCGGTGATCATCTCCGCCATGAAGAGAGCCTGACTACATCAGGGGCACAGATATGGGTTCTGTGGTTTGCTTACCACATTCCTGAGGGTCAAAGATATCGAGGAGGAGGCCCTGGATTACATCCCATAAATTGACAGACGCGCCTTGGATGTTACCAAAACCATGACACCTGACACTACTTATGGGCCGGTTCTCACACTAGTCGAGCGACATGCTCGGGATGATTAGTATATGGCTCGCATGTACAGGATGTAGATGTTGCAGCTACACATTGGTGGGAGGCTTGCAACAGAGGATGAGCTATGGTAGCTCGAGCTGGATTATCCATTCAGCGAGAATGCCTGAGCTCTATGCAGAGTGGGGCCCGCATTTGTGGAGCCTGTAGATGATGACGTCCCCACCGATGAAGAGACACGATGGAAGGACTCAGATGTTGAGTCAGATGAGGACAGCGGGGGTGATTCTGATATGGGAGACGAGGCAACGACACCTGATGAAGAAGTTGAATACTTCGATTGATCAGGGAGTTTCACCACCCACCTTTGTGATATGTTGAATTTTGTGAACACTGGGGACAATGTTCGGTTTAAGTGTGGGGTGGGAGTATTTAGGTGCTAGTTGTTTCATTGTTGTTTTTGTTTATGTTTATGTGTTGTGTTGTTGTGCCTGTCAAAAATGTGACCCTGTGACTTTGTGTGGTGTGTCTGTAATTAAGTTGGTATTGTAATTAATGTTAAGCTGTTGTGTGTTGTGTTGAGCTATTGTTAAATGGTGGTTGTGTAAATATTTTTGTTTTCTATCGAAATTATCGAAATTTTTAAAATTTTTCATTAAATTTCTTTTATGTTGGGTTTCTCAGCCTTTGTTTTTGGTGCTTTTACCGAGAATAGTCCCATTGAATCGAAGTCGTAGATAGTGACCGTTCCCTATGATGGATGGATGACGACCGTCTTAAGGGAAATGTAGTCGATAGGAGTAGTTTTTTTCTTTCGTTCTTTCTTTTGTTTGTGTCCTAAACATGTCGCTACTTCATGGTTCGGAATTCTTGCTACGTGTTGTACATGATATTAAGTTGCAAGGGTGATTCTTATGAAAGCATGCAAATGTGTAAACATGTTGAGATACCTAGGCCATAGAGTTCGATTTGGTGTGATTGAGGTTTAATGTGAATTCTTGTAATTAGCTGATTGAAGAGTCTGTGAATATGTCTTGAGTTGAGCATGTGCATTGAGTGTGAGGTGAGGGTTCGATTATTCCATGCTATTGTGAAGTGTCTACAACTTGCCTGGTGTGTGTATGAAACGAAATGAAGGGTGTGTATTGTAGGAAAGGATGTAGGCATTTCTTTGATTAAACCGAAGGTTTCTCCATGATCATACCTACCTTGAATGTATATCCTAGTTAGCCCCATTGAGCCTTTAGCCTATTCTTTTCTTTCTTTGAAGAGGTACAAACCGAGCTTAATCCCTTATTTTCATTAGCCGTGAATTTGATCCAAAACTCTTAAGCGCTCAAGAAAAATAATTTTCCCACAGAGTAAAGGAGTGAGAATTGTGAAAAGGAAAGAAAAGCGGAAGTGGTGAAAGTTAAAGAAAAGGTCAAAGGTGCACTTGCTGAAATTAAATAAACTAAAGATGTATAACTAATCTTTGCTAGTAAGTCGAGTGTGCTTAAAGAAATGGGAACAAGAACAAAGAAAAAATTCTTCAAGAATGGGAGGATGAAGGAAAAAAAATGACCGTAATGATGGTGGGATGTATAGAAAAGCGCTTAAGGAAGCTAGTTGCTATTATTGGTTAGCCCAGTATTTGCTAGTTCCTTAGTTTACATTACAACCCGTTAAGTCCTACGTGATCGTACATCACTCGTCCTTATATTAGTGGAGTAATACACTAGAGGCAAGCCTATGGTTCATGACATGATGCATGTGAATTCCTTGGGAGAGAGAGCGAAATTGTATTCATATACCCCGACATGTAGTGCTTTGGAAATCATATGATAGTAGAGGGGGTAGTTTTCTTGTTGTGTGAGGGCACATGCTTGATGAGAGATTAATTTCGTGTCGGATGTCTTGATGAGTTGATTTGCACGAGTTTGCCAAGATTAAGAATTGATTCTTGAGCTTAGGAGGTCTTAATGTGATACTTCATTGTATTGATAAGACTATGCATGTTTTCTTGATGATTTGCTATATTAAATAATCGGTATAGCCGTAGCTTGAATTGTTGAGTCAATGTAGCTATGCGTGAGTGTCAATTGCATGAGATGTGAGAATATTGTCCGAGGACGAACAAGAGTTTAAGTGTGGGGTAAGTGATCTTGGGCAGAATTTCATGCCCAAGTGATACTCAAATGCTTCATTTCGACTTGTTTGTATATCATTATTGTGTACATTCTCATGTGAATTGTAGTTAAATGTGAATTTATACTAACCAACATGATTAGTGCTGTTTTGCATGTAAAATGGAATTTTGGGAGGATAAGATACATGCTGGTAAAATCGGGAATGGACTTGGAAACAAGGAGTGAAAAAGGACATGGAAGATTAGCAAAAACAAGGGCTCCGCGATGGAGCCGTGTCACGTTGCCATCGCGGAGGCATTCTGCCTCAGAGGAAATAAATTTGGCAATTTCCAGTGAAGGTGCGCGATAGCACCGTGTCACGTTGGCCAGGCTCCGCGATGCAGGCCTTGGCACGTTGAGGTTAAAATTGCCTAGGGGCTGATTTCCAGTGAGGCTCCGCGATACCTCTGTGGCACGGAGGGAGTGCTCCGCGATACACTCCGTGCCACGTTGCTTGTTATTCTGGGAAAAATTCACAATAGTATAAATAGCACACTTAGGTTTTATTTTAAGCATTGTGACTTGGTTGAGCAAGAACGTGGGTTATCGGTAGTTGAGGGGACGAAAATTCTAGGGTTCTTCTCTATCTCTCTCTCTTTTATCTCAATTGTTTGTATGAATTACACTTATTTGATGATGTTTAATCCACAAATGAGTGGCTAAATTCACTTCTTGCTGAGGTTAAGAACAATTGTAGTGGAATGTAATTGTTAATCATTTCAGTTTTCATCTTTTCTTCAATGGTTGTTCTATCAATTCTTGTTCTTATTGCATTAATATTTGGCCAATGTTAATGTATATCTAAAAAATCCAATTTTGATTTTGAAAAGGAAAGAAATTGGAAAGAGGTGAATTGGTAGGATATGATCTCTTCTTAGTTTGGAAAATTGAGAATTGATTTACATTCAGAATATAAATATATCTGAAAGTCTTATTAGTCAATTAAGGAATCGGGAATGTATGACTAGAACATGAAATTATTTTATCACAGAAATGTAGATTAAGACTCATGATTCTTAAGTTGGATAGGACTCGAAAGTTTCAATCCATAGGCAATAATTCTTGACTAGCAACCGAAGGAATGATTAACTGAATTGTATTGATAAATTAATTCCTTGCATGTTCGTTTTAACCTCAGCTTGCTCATTACTATTGTTCAGACTCACTTTATAATTTTGCCATAGGTTCTTATAAATTAGTAACTCAAATTCTCAAAATATTAGTTGTTTGGTTGTGTGCATTCTTAAAGATATAGTTCATTAACACTTAAGTTAATTATTACCGTAGCTTAGTCCCTGTGGGATCGATACTTGGCTTTACTTAAGCCACTTTGCTACTTGTTCGACCACATGCACTTGCGTGTAGTTACCACAGAAGCCGAATAGGTACCTCTGCTGCATCAGTGGTGCTAGCGGTGGCTGGCGCACTCAATGGTACCTCTGTTGGGGAATGGTTACACCCACATCACTAGTGGCCTCTTTTGTGAACTCAGGCTCTACTCTGTCTGAATGTGGCTCCCCGAAGGGTCCTCTCCACCCACAATCACTCTCTGGGCAATGGTGGAGCTCCCCGCTCCTCTGGCTCGCTCCTGCAACTCCGACATATGTGCGTCGTGAGCTTGCAGGCTTTCTACTCTTGCCTGCTTTCTCTCTTTCTTTACCTTCTTTTTCCTCTTCTTTGAGGGCTTGTTTTCAACTTCCTCCGAGACCCTCTTCTTCTCTTTTTCTCCACTATCGACCATTGGGCCCCAAGATTCCTCTGTGTTGAGCTCCTCATCTAGCTCATCATGTAAGTCTAGAAGAGTAGGGGCTACTAGAAATGCCGGTTGTCTAGACGACAACTCGGTCACTTGGCTCCAACGAGCCCGCAACTCCCCCTCAGTATCCAGCTGCTTTTCTAGGCGCTCATTGAATCAGCGCTCAAATCCATCAATCCGGCTATGCAACCCCCTCACGGCCTCCTCAATCTCCGCCTTTATCTAAGGCTTGACATTTTCCATCATAGACTAAAATTTTCTCTCTGTCACTGTCAACCTTTTAGCTATCTTTTGGAGGAAATTGTGAGGAACCAACATATACCCAGTTGGTGTCTGGCTCGGGAGACCCATCGGAGGTGAAGATGAAGTATTGGGCACTGCCTCTGTATTGCCAGCCTCTGTAGCCGGTGTCTTATCCTGCTCCACTGAAGTAGGGGCATTAACCTGCTCGCTCCCAGATGCCCGTGGTACCAGGATTGCAGTAGGAAGTCTAACCTGGCTCACCGGGTTTATTTCATCCCGGATCAACCATATATCTGCCATCCTCCGGCCTTCAATCTCAGCATCAGCATCTTTCAGTAGTCGGACCCCAATGTCTCTACACATCTGATAAATAAGGCACGAAAATGGAATGGTAGTGCTCAACCCAAGAGCACGATCTCGGATCTCGTTTGCTATCACCATTGAAATATTTATTTCATATCGGGACATAATGCATGCTACCAGAGCTGCTGTATCTACACTGAGCATGTTATCATTTATAGTTGGCATCATTATATGGTGGACTAGTGTCCAGCAGGCCTTCACATGAAGTTTAGAGAAGATGTGGTGAACTTCTTTCTAGAGGCCACCTACTCAGCTTCCTCCTTATCCTCCGCTATGACTCCGGCTAACCACTTGAGTTGGATCTGTCTCTCCTCATAACCCAATTGCTTTACCTCCGTCTATTCGGTGGTTGAACTCCGCTGTGGAACATGGAGCAATGAAATGTGGCCTATAGAGTATCCAAGCATTGGTTTTCTCTGATATCTTGACTTCTTGCCCCCGGACTAATACCTTGTTAAGTTTGTCTTGCTCCGTCAGTCACTTGCCGGTCTATGCATTCTACTCCAATGTTGCATAACAGTTGGCATAGGACTCCCTGACCATCTCTGGACTGTATCGGTCAGGGGTCCTAACCATCCACTCAAACCCATAGAAGCTAAAGATGGGCTTTATCTCCTTAACCTCATTCAAGGCACTAGTGAGGATCCGCGGTTCTTCCTGAATACTATGCTCAGGGTGTTGCTTGGATGTGAGCACCAAACCCTACTCATAGATCTCATTTGCTTCGAGCACATATCACTTCATAGTACGCCTTGCTGTAGGTGGGGTTTGCTCAATTTCCTCCATAGAATCTCCCTCTTTAGACCTAGCCTCATTGTTTCCATCTTTTGATTGGGCCTCCTCAGACCCCTCATCATCATTAGAGCCACTCTCGGACTCTTGAACCTGTTCGTTTGCTCCCTCGTCAGACTGGGGAGCAGTGACTAGAGCGGCAGAAGTGGCTTCAGCCTGTGCCTTTGCTTGATCCCTAGTGGTCCGTGGCTCATTAGTGTCGGATGTCTCAACTCGGTACTCTTCCACCGAACCACTAGGGGAGCTACCTGCTTGATCAGAGTCGGAGGGCTCATCTCTCAATGCCCTCTGAGCAGCTATCTCCTCTTTAGCTCTCTTGTCCTGGGAAGGTTTTGTTGCTCTTTTGTTCATTGTCATTATACATGTGGAGACACGATTAGTATGTATGATTTGAGAAAAAGAAAGCAAGAAAAATTATCTTCTGTACTTTTCCAGGAGTCTATGGTACGGGTCATACCATGGTGGTACAGCTCATACTAAGCCTCATAGTTCATGCTGATTCTATCACGACTTCTTGGTATGACTCGTACCAAGCAGGTACTGTTCATACTAAGAGTCGTAGGAGGACTGTCCTAAATTTCAAAGTTACTGTCTTTTTTGTATGACTCATGTTACGGTTTGTGATTAGGTTATATGAGCCGTACCAAGGGTCATACCATTACTTGTGAACTTTGACTCTTACTACCTCATGGTACGATCACCAGGTACGACCCATAGTAGGATCCTAGGAATGATACCAAGATTTATAGCAACACTTAAGCTTTTATTGACTTGGGATAGTCCCGATGAGTCATCATACGAGTCGTGGTATGAAACCACAAGTCGTATGAAAACTCGTGAAGCCTGCCCACCTCTTTATTTTTGTTTAGTTGTTCAGTAAACGTATTATTTTCTTTGGGTACTCAGACTTCCCTATTTTAGGCTACCAATCTTTGTTGTTTATGGATACCCAGGTCACTCCCAACCTAGGCCACATCCCCTAACTCAAATTTTCAATTCTTTTAACAACACAATTTAGTGTTAGAGCATTTCGATTTTCTACCCATTCAATGAAATCACATGAGCTACTGATCATCTTCCTCAACCCATGTTTGGTGAATTTGAGGAATCACAGTCGGCTATAAGTTCATACAGAGCAAGCTTCTCACAAATTTACGCATGGTTACTTACTTAAAGTTTCAACTATTTTCTTGCTTTAGTGATTTTAGGGTAGGAATGCCGATTGTGCAGGAGTAAACATGCAAATTGAATCGCTTGGGATGTTGAGTTATGGGTGTGAAGTAATGGTGAGAGTCATGAGTTTGATAACTATGTTTGTGTGAGAGTGAATGTTAAAGAAATTCAAGTTTAAATAGGTTAGGGTGGATTTTTGAGGAATCTGGTTCAAGTCGAGTCGCATTCATTAAATAAGCCCGTCATGACTCGTACCGCGAGTCATAGGTTTGACCTATAGCTCGTCCCTTGGACCCATAGAAGAAGACTTAGGAAACTTACCTGGGGACCTATAAGTGCATGGTACGACATGTACCTTGAAGGTACGAACCGTACTATCACCCGTAGGTTGTCACTTTTTAGAAATTCCATACATGGCATGGGTTACCATTACAGTAAGTACTACAACCCCTACAATGTAGGTACAATCATAATATCCAACAGTAATGCAATCTCATTCTTTAACTCAATCTCTGCCTTGAACCACGGATGGTACAATGAGTTGTATAATTTTCATACAACTCGTACTAAGACTCGTAGTATAGCCCTGTGCTATAATTTTTTCACCCACTTGTTTTTGTTTTGCTTGCACACTGAACACACAAAAGTTAAGATACTTGAGTTTCCTCCCACGAAGCGCTTGATTTAACGTTGCGGTATGATGCAGGTTGTCTGGTTACTCAGACGTTACCAAACCACCACATGGGTTGCCTCCTAAGAAGTGCCTGATTTAACGTTGCGTTATGATGCTAGTCTATTGACTATTCAGAATTCATCAAGAAACTCAAAATCATCATCAATTGCTGAGACAACCCTGAATTCATTGGCCTGCTTTATTGACCGACAAGCGTTAAAAGTGACCTCCTATTTATTTAGCTTGAACTTTAATTGACCAACTTCCACATCTACCAAGGATCTCCCAGTGGCTAATAGTGGTCGCCCCAAGATAATGGGGACCTCAAAATCGGCCTCGCAATCTAGGATTACGAAGTCTACTGGGAAGATGAAATGGTCCACCTTGATAAGCACATCAACTAAGATCTCCACTAGCTTTTTAACAGTATGGTCTTCCATCAATAGCTGCATTGACATTTGTGTGGGGGCTCGCAAGACTAGCTATTTGAATACAACTAATGATGCTTGCGCCTAAATCCCAAAGTGCCCTCGCAAACTCAAAATCACCGATTGTGCATGGAATGGTGAAGGCACCTGGATCCTCCTTTTTGAGCAAGGACCCGTGAAGCTATGGCACTGCAATGGTGCAAGTTACCCACTGGCTCATAGCTCACAAACTTCTTCTTGGTCAAAAGGTCCTTACTAAACTTGGCATATCTAGGCATCTGCTCCAATGCCTTGACCAATGGTATGTTCACTAAGAACTGTTTAAGCATAGAGAGGAATTTTTGAAACTTATCATTTTCCATCTTCTTCTTCATCCTTTGAGGGAATGGTGGCGGTGGTCGAGGGATAGCCTTATAAATTTGCGTGCCCCCTTGCTTCTTACAATTATCAGCTTCGGACTCCTTTGCTCTAACTGGAGCCCTAGTCAACTCAGCCTCACCTGTGAGCTCATACTCAGCAACCTCATCTTCCTCACCAAGCTCCATCTCTTTTTGTCTTTCCATCCCAACTACAACCGGTAGAGTGGGGGGGCGGGTGTCAACTGTGGTCTTTCCACTCCTAGTCATCACAACCATATAGTGACTGTCATTCTTTGGATTCTGTTCCCTTCTTCCTCTGGTTTAGGGACGTCGACATATGTCTAAGCTTCTACTCAATCTATTTGATCTCAGTTGCATGCAATTCAACTTTCTGGTTTATATCCGATATATCCGCCTGAATGTCCCTCAGCTGATCATGGTGGATTTTGCCTTCTTGAGCATCTCAGCCATCATG
This sequence comes from Datura wrightii, assembly GCA_035772735.1. Taxonomy (NCBI): domain Eukaryota; kingdom Viridiplantae; phylum Streptophyta; class Magnoliopsida; order Solanales; family Solanaceae; genus Datura; species Datura wrightii. The sequence continues at coordinate 74,193,753 of JASDFA010000007.1, read as the reverse complement.
TTATCCAATCTTGAGGGTCTAGTCTCACCCTCACGTGCATTAGGAGGAACATACAAACTTATACGATCGTTCTGTTAACCATTATTCATTCTCCATTCTACCTCTTGCTCACGACCTTGGCTCCTAACCCTATACCCATTACGGTTATAATTGTCCTAATATTGGTTCCGACCTTAGTTTCCAGAACCTTGGCGTCAAGTGTCCTGTCCAGACACTAGGGTGTTGGCCCAAAAACTTGCTACCTGATTGTCCAAGAAGTTTGCCTCCTCCTCGAAATTTGAATGCTCCTTCCCCAGTTCCTATCCCAGAGCCCCCACTGCATTTACCGTTCTAGCACCATCACCCATAATATGCTTCATGAGCAAGTCTATTGATGTATGCATATGAGCTAATTCTTGATCATGCTCCTTCTCCTTTTTGCGTTGATCTGCAGTCATACCAACAACATATGTACTTGCAGCTACTTCTGCTTCCCTGGTGTGCTAGGCCCTATTAGTCTTAGTCACTCTGTCCAAAATAATGGCAGCTCGCTCCCACGTGTGCCTCATCAATGATCCTCCCACCACGTATCTGCTACAACTTTTGTGCTGTTAAAACCAACGAAGAGTCTAATTACTGCTTATTTTGTTGTTTCACTTTATTCAAGGACCTATAAAAAATCTCCAACAAATTGTCATCTAGAATTTTATAGTTAGGGCACTTGGTCAGCTTCTTTTTAAATCTCAACTAGGTTTCATGAACTGCCTCCGTTTTCAGTTGTCGAAAGTTATAGATCTCATCCTTAAGCTGTAGCATCCTGGAGGGTGGAAAGAACCTTTCTAGGAAATATTTCTTAAGCTCCCTCCAATTGGTAATGGAGTCGTTGGGAAACTCCGATAACCATAAAGTAGCCTCTCCAAAAAGAGAGAATGAAAAAACTCTCAACCTTATTGCATCCTGTCTTACACTGGGCAACCTGTACGCCTTGCATATTCCAACGAAGTTCATCAAGTGTAGGTTAGCATCATCAGCTGCATGACCACTAAACACCCCTTTCATATTCAGCAACTATATCATAGTGCTAGTGATGTCAAACTTTACCCCAACAGGAAAAGGTGGTGGTACGATAGCTCCAGTTTACCCGACTTCATCAATATCTGGGTCATCCTCATCATAAAACTGAGGAGCACATCTCTTGGCCACTATTGCCCCTTCCATAGTGCTAGCATTCAAGACTTCATCCCGAGCATCCTTTGCTTCCTGAAGTGCAGCTTTCCGACCTAGCTCAACTTGCCTAGCTTCTTCAACAAGACGGGCCTCTCTTTGCTCAGGGTTCTCCATTCTTCATAGTGTTCGTTCTAGTTCAACATCAAGAGGAATCAGGAGGTTTTCGCTCCATTGAGTACTTGGAATTCACCAAGAGACAACCTGTGGTATCAATTACAAAAAAAAATAACGTAAATGAGGAAATAACAACTAAAAGTTAAACAAAAGCAATTAATCTAATCTTAATCCATATTCAGAATTGCAACAACTATAGGGGTATGAAGTTGCTAAGCTACACTATAAAGGTTTTGGGGAAGAGTGGTGGAGAGAAGGGTTGGAAGAGGCGTGACAATTTCAGAGAATTAATTCGGATTCATGCTGGGGAGCTCAACTACAAAATCCATTCATCTCATTAGGAGATTGGTGGAGCAATATAGGGAGAGGAAGAGGGATCTTCACACGGTTTTCATCGACCTAGAGAAGGCTTATGACAAGGTCCTGAGGGAGGTTCTGTGGAGATTCTTGGAGGCTAGAGGGGTGCCGGTGGCGTACATTAGGGCGATGAAGGATATGTATGATGAAACCAAGACTCAGGTGAGGTAGGTGGGAGGAGACTTGGAACATTTCCCAGTTGGGATGGGGTTGCACTGGGGATCAACACTTAGCCCATTTTATTTTCCTTAGTGATGGATGCATTGACGCGAGGGATTCAAGGGAAGGTACCTTGGTGTATGTTATTTACGGATGACATAGTTCTGATTGACGAGACTCGTGGAGGCGTAAATGCTAAGTTGGAGGTTTTGCAACAAGCCCTAGAGTCTAAATGATTTAGGTTGAGCAGGACCAAGATAGAGTATTTAGAGTGTAGGTTTAGTGACGCATTGCACAGGGAGGATGAGGTAGTGATGTTGGGTACTCAAGTTATTCAAAAGAAAGAAAGTTTAAAGTACCTTGGGTCTATTATCCAAGGGAGTGGAGAGATCGACAAGGATGTTGCTCATCATATAGGTACAGGATGGATGAAATGTAGACTCACTTCTGGAGTTTTTTGTGATAAAAAGGTGCCGACAAACTTAAGGGAAAGTTTTACAAAGTGGTAGTTAGACCAACTATGTTGTACGGGGCGGAGTGTTGGCCTGTAAAGTACTCTCATGTACAAAAGATTAAGGTTGCAGAATGAGGATGCTAAGGTGAATCTACGGGCACACTAGGAGTGATAGGATTGGAAATGTCGATATCCAAGCCAAAGTGGGAGTGGCTGGGTGGAGGACAAGATGCGTGAGGCAAGAATGAGATGGTTCGGGCATGTGAAAAGGAGGTGTCTTAGTTCCCCAATGCAGAGGTGCGAGCAATTGTCGATGGATGATTTTAGGAGAGGTAGGGGTAAACTGAAAAAGCAATAGGGTGAGGTGAATAGAAAGGATATGTCTCAGTTGCAGCATACTGAGGACATGACCTTAGATAGGAAGGTGTGGGGTACACGAATTAGGGTAGCAGGGTAGTAGGGAGTTGTTGTTACATGACTTTCTCGTTCTTAGGGGTAGGCCTAATTTTGCTCTTATAGTTTCTGTCTTTCACTGTATGTTCCTACCTGATGCTTCCTGTTTATTGTTTATTGTTAGTGTATTGCTGTTATGTATTTTGGTGCGAGCATTAGTTGTTGTTTATATTATATGTTGTCTCCTGTGCTATTATTACGTTATCGGGTCTGTTTTGCTTAAAGCCGAGGGTCTACCAGACATAGCCTCTCTACCTCTGAGGTAGTGGTAAGGTCTTCATACATCTACCCTTCCCAGACCCCACTTGGGGGGATTACACTAGGTTGTTGTTGTTGTTGTTGTTAAGCCATATTCCCCGGCAATGGCGCCACTTTTTGAGTGCTCAAACTCACACTCCTAATAAAGCATGAAACAGACGTTGTCAATAAAGAACTGTTATACCCCGAAAGCTCAATGATCGGACCCGGGAGTTAAAACGGGAAAATTTTGGAATTCATGTTGCAGGCATAGGACGAGTCGTAGGGCGACCTGTGAGGAGACCCCATGATTCGTCAAGTGACTCGTGGGAAGGCCTGGAATAAAGGAAGGATCGAGGTCCCCACGAGGGAGATAACTACTCGTGGCCAGTCCCCACTATTCGTCATGTCACTCGTGGGGTGAGGTTGGGGTTAAGCTAGAAGAAGCTCCCAGTGTACCTAACAGATAGGACCTCATGAGTTGTGGCCTATCCCAACGACTCGTGAGATGGGTCACGAGCAAGCCTATGGACTTTTAAGGGAGGATGAGGTAGTGTACTTGACGGGTAGCATGACGAGTCGTTGCCCATCCTGATGAGCCGTCAGGTCCCCGTTAGGGTCACATGGCAGTTATTTTCTGCGAATTAGTAAGGGCCTTCTCATAATTTTCTAAACTCTTAAGGCCTAAACTTTTCGTTTTAAGGTCGGAATAGGGTCTTTAAGGTGGGTTAAGTCCCTAATACGTACCCATTCCCATGAAAGTTCTTTTAGAGAGGTTTTAGGGAGATTTAAGGTCTTCTTCTCCAAGTTTCCCTCAATTTCTTTGTGGGTCTTCAAGGAACTTCGAAATCAGTCCATCCCCAGGTATGTAGGTGTTTTAGAATGGGTGAAATTCTTTCACACCCATGCCCAAATTTCGATTTAAATCATGAATTTTCCTATTCAAGCTCTATGGGGTTTTGCCCAAAAGCATTAAAATGTGATTTCTCTTTATGGGTTTGATTTAATTGAGTTTTAATTATTGAATTATTAATGATGGGAAGGTTTTATATTATTTTCTTTAAAAATCATGTTTTAATCTTTAAAATCGAAAATGCCCATTTGATGAAGGTTCATGAAAGTTATGATTTACTATGAATATGCAATATTTTAAATTTTTTGATGACGGAAAAGCATGAATTCAAGTTACCCCTGTTTATGAGCATATCTTTGAAAGAATTGAGTATGTCAAAGAATTAGGCAATGCCTACATGTTGAAGAATGATTTACGATTTATGAACGAATTTTATGATTTATCGATTTATGATGTTGGCCGACGAAAAGGGCCTTTGATTCTTGGTTAAGCATGTTTTAAAGGGGATCAATGATGATAAATGTTATATTTTAGCCAATGAATCTTAATGCATGATGTTATTGATTTACATATGAGCCTATATGCATGTTTTTGGGAGCCGTGTTTGGCACTGACCAGCCCGACATTCAAAGGACTACGCCGGTGTCTCATAATCACTTGCCACCATGGGTTTCTAAATGTTGTGATGTATTGATAATGATACCCTCAAATGTGATATCACGCCTAATGCACGACCCTCATCTGGCAAGTCAGGGTCGGCTCTGCCCACTTGAGCGAGATAGTGGGGCATCATGAAAGGCTCTACTATGATGGTGTCTGTTATGATGAGTCCTCCCATTGTTCCGCATGTTTTGTGCATTTGTTATATTTATGTTATTGGCTAAAGTTATGTTTTGATAATGTTTACTTACAATTATGATTATGAACGCTTTATGAATGATTTGAAAGTCTTGAGTCTTATGTTTTCTTACAAAATTTATGATGCGAGCATGATGTCCTCCTCCAATGCTTACTTATGAGTTTTATATTACACAAATGTCCGTTTAGTTACCTTGCATACTTGGCACATTCCACGTATTGACCGCATACTTTCCATGTTGTATCATTTCATGATTTAGGGTCCGGATCTTAGGCTCATCCTCATCCTTAGTCCATCTCAACTTACGTTCTCAGCTTATTGGTGAGTCCTCATGTTCCAAGGGTTGTTTGACAGACTTTTATGTTATTTTATGAATCAGTATTGTTCGGGTTAGTTGGAAATGTTGTCCCATCAACCCATTGTATGTAGTAGAGGCTTTCAGACAATTATGATTATGAACGCTTTATGAATGATTTGAAAGTCTTGAGCCTTATGTTTCTTACGAAATTTATGATTCAAGCATGATGTCCTCCTCCTGTGATTACTTATGAGTTTTATTTTACATTTAAATGTCCGTTTTACTTACCTTGCATAATTGGTACATTTGACATCTCACTGCATACTTTCTGTGTTGTATCGTTTCATGATACAGGGTCCGGATCTCAGCCTCATCCTCATCCTTAGTCTATCTCAGCTTACGTTCTCAGCTTATTAGTGAGTCCTCATGTTTCGAGGGTTGTTTGAAAGGCTTTTATGTTATTTTATGTTTCAATATTGTTCGGGTTAGTTGGGGATGTTGGCCCATCAACCCATCATATGCAGTAGAGGCTTTCAGACAATGTGTAGTATTTGACTCTTGTGTACACTTAGTATTTTCTGGTGTCACGCTATGTTTACGTTTCCTCTATGTTTTATGCTAAGTATTTCGCATTATTAGATGAGATTAGATGTATGCATGTGCCATGGGTCGACTTGGGTTGTCTTGGGGTCCCTTGTCCTGTGTCTACGATCCGAGTGTATGTTTGAGTCGTGACAAACTTGGTATCAGAGTAGTAGGTTTGAAGTGTCCTAGGGTGTCTGAAAGCTGCGTTAAGTAGAGTCTTTTTCATGGGTGTGAAGCGCGCCACACCTATGACGAAGAGGCTACTAGACGTTTAGGAAATGTTCCCTTCTTTGATGTTCTATGTCGTGCAATAAAAAGTCTCTCCATCCTTCTAATTCGTGCGATTTGAGATTGCAGAATTATGGCTCCCAGAAGAATCAACAGAAGAAGGAATGGAAATAATGAAGGCCACGAAGGTGGAAATGACCATGGGCATCAGCAAGCCCCACCTATTCAGGAGCCCCAAGCACCAAAGCCATCCGACCACGCTAAGTTTCAAGTGGCTATTCAGATGTTTGCATAGGCCTTGACCGCTCAGGTCAACAAGTAGGCTGTTGCGCAGGTTCCATAGAATGGCAATGCAGCGGTGGCTTGGATCAGAGACTTCTTGAGGATGAACCCTCCCGAGTTTGCGGGATCAAAGGTGGACGAGGATCCACAGGAGTTCATTGAAGGGATCTTGAAGGTCACTCATGTTATGGCTGTGACAAATTGGGAATGTGTTGACTTGGCCTCTTATCAGCTAAAAGAGGTCACTCATATTTGGTACAAGCAATGGATGGACAACAGGGCAGCGGGAGTAGGCCCTATCAGTTGGGATGAGTTCGACATGGCCTTTCTCGACAGGTTCTTCCCTCGGGAGATGAGGGAGGTGAAAGCAACGGAGTTTGTGAACATCAAGTAGGGAAAGATGACAGTGATGGAGTATTCGCTTGAGTTCACTCTTTTGTCAAAGTATGCCCTAGAGTTAGTGATGGACCAAAGGGCACGGGTGAGCCGATTTGTTCATGGTGTGACCGGTTATTTAGACAAGGATTGAAGGACTTCCATGCTTCACCAGGATATGGACTTTCCTCGTATAGTGTTGTATGCCCAGCAGATGGAGGCGTCTCATGCAAGGGAGATGGAGGCAAAGAGGGCTCGGACGGATAGCCGTGAGTTTTCACATTAGAGGTCCGGCGGTGGCTGCCGTCCATATTTTCAGGAGAGATCACTAGCCCCAGCACCATCATCAGCTAGTGTTCTATCCAAACCCAGGGGTGATCAGAGAAGCAGGGCGTTAGGGTCGAGGGATCAGAGGGGCACCCAGTTAGAGTATACCTCTCTAGCCTGCAAGAAGTGCGGCAAGAGTCATGCCGGGGAATGCTTGCTCGGTTCAGATGTTTGCTATAGGTGTGGTAGATATGGGCACATGCGCCGAGCGTGTCTATATGCTAGATAGGGTGATGATAGGGGTCTTGCATAGACCACCAAAACATCAGAAGCTCCATCCCATTCAACTCCGTAGGGAGCAACGACTAGTATATGGGTGGTGGACAGCGCCAAAACTGATTCTATGCCCTTGCCTCACGCCAGGTGTAGGAGACTTCGCCAGACGTGGTCACTGGTATGTTGCGTGTTTTTCATATTGATGTTTATTCCCTCCTAGATCTGGGAGCTACCTTGTCTTTCGTGACTCCCTACATTACCAGTAGCCTTGGAGTTAATCCTTAGACCTTGTTAGAACCGTTTTCTGTTTTGACCCCTATTGGTGATTCGGTCATAGCTAGACGAGTATATAGAGAATGCCCTATCACTGTGTTGCATAAGGTTACCTCTGCAGACCTTATAGAGTTAGCCATGACTGACTTTAACATTATTTTGGGTATGGATTGGTTGTTTGCCTGTGATGCCTCAATTAATTGTAGGACCCGTATAGTGGAATTTCATTTTCCGGGTGAGTCAGTTTTAGAGTGGAAGGGTAGTTCGGCAGTACCAGCAGGTCAGTTTATTTCCTATCTTAAGGCCAGAAAGATGATCTCTAAAGGTTGCATGTACCACCTAGTTAGGGTTAAGGATGTGGAGTCCGAGACTCCAACTATTCAGTCAGTTCCGGTGGTGTGTGAATATCTGGAGGTATTTCCTGATGATTTGCTCGGTGTTCCTCCGGAAAGGGAAATTGATTTCGTTATTGATCTATTACCTGATATGCAACCTATCTCTATTCCTCCCTACAGGATGGCTCCAGTCGACCTAAAGGAATTGAAGGATTAGTTAAAGGATCTGTTGTATAAAGGCTTCATTAGACCGAGTCAGTCTCCATAGGGTGCACTAGTTCTATTTGTTCGAAAGAAGGATGGTTCCCTTTGCATGTGGATTGACTATCGGCAATTGAACAAGGTTACTATCAAGAATAGGTACCCCTTACCCAGGATCGATAATTTGTTTGACCAGCTTCAAGGTGCCAAGTGCTTCTCCAAGATGGATCTCAGGTCCGGGTATCACCAGCTCAGGGTTCGGGAAAGTGACATCCCAAAGACGGCTTTCAGGACTCAATATGGTCACTATGAATTTGCTGTTATGTCTTTTGGACTAACCAATGCCCCTGCAACTTTTATGGATCTAATGAATAGGGTGTTCAAGGCATATTTGGACATGTTTGTGAATATGTTCATTGATGACATCTTGACATACTCATGGAGCGAGGAGGAGCATGCGTTTACCTGAGAGTAGTGCTTCAGACCCTCAAGGATTGCCAGCTATATGCAATGTTCAGTAAGTGTGAATTTTGGTTAGGCTCAGTGGCATTTTCGGTTCATGTGGTATCAAGCGAAGACATAAGGGTAGATTCCTAGAAGATTGAGGCGGTGAAGAATTGGCCCAGACTGGTAAATCCTTCTGAAATTCAGAGTTTCTTGGGCTTAGCAGGCTACTACCAAAGATTCGTTGAGGGATTTTCATCGATTGTAGCCCCATTGACCAGGTTGACTTAGAAAAAGGTGAAGTTCCAATGGTCGGATGCTTGTGAGAAAAGCTTCCAAGAGTTGAAGACCCGACTCACTTCAGCACCAGTGTTGACTTTACCCGAGGGTATGGATAGCTTTGTTGTATAATGTGATGCTTCGAGAGTCGGACTGGGATGTGTGTGATGCAGTGTGGGAAGGTAATAGCATATGCCTCGAGACAGTTGAAAGTTTATGAAAAGAATTACCCGACCCATGATCTCCAGTTGGCTGTAGTGGTGTTTGCATTGAAGATATGGCGGCATTACTTGTATGGGGTCCACGTGGATGTATTTACACATCACAAGAGTTTGCAATATGTGTTCATGCAGAAAGATCTAAATCTTCGGCAAAGGAGGTGGTTGGAGTTACTTAAGGACTATGACATGAGTATTCTTTACCACTAGGGCAAGGCCAATGTGGTTGCTGATACACTTAGTAGGCTCTCTATGGAGAGTGTGTCCCACGTGGATGAGGGAAAGAAGGAGTTGGTGAAGGATGTCCACCGACTTGCAAGACTGGGAGTTAGTTGATCGACTCGACTGATGGCGACGTTATTGTGCAGAATGAGTCAGAATCTTCCTTAGTGGTCAATGTCAAGTCTAATCAAGATGAGGATCCAAATTTGAGGAAGCTGAAGGAGGCGGTGCAGATTCAAAAGGTGGAGGTTTTCTCCCAAGGGGGAGATGGTGTTCTATGATACCAGGGTCGGCTATGTGTTCTGGATGCTAAAAATTTGAGAGTTCAGATATTGCACGAGGAGCATGGTACCAGATATTCCATTCACCCAGGATCCATAAATATGTATCGGGACTTGCGAGAAATCTATTGGTGGGATGGTATGAAGAAGGATATTGCAGAGTTCATAGCTAAATGTCCAAACTGTCAGCAAGTGAAAGTCAAGCATCAAAGGCCGGGAGGTGTACTTCAGGATATTAGCATTCCCTCTTGGAAGTGGGAAGAAAGTAATATGGATTTTATTATAGGCCTACCTCATATTCGTCGACACTATGATTCCATTTGGGTGGTGGTAGACAGGCTAACAAAAGCTGTGCACTTCCTACCGGTTAAGACCACGGATTCAACGGATGATTATTCCAAGTTGTATATTCGGGATTTGGTTTGACTTCATGGAGTGCCCTTGTCTATTATTTCAGACCAAGGTACTCAGTTTACCTCCAAGTTCTGGTGGTCTTTTCAAAAGGGACTTGGGACTCAGATTAAGCTCAGCACAACATTCCATCCGCAAACGGATGGCCATGCAGAATGAACAATCTAGACTCTTGAGGATATGTTGAGGGCATGTGTTATGGATTTCAAAGGGAGTTGGGATGATCATTTTCCCTTAATCGAGTTTGCTTATAATAATAACTATCACTCCAGTATCCAAATGGTGCCATTCGAGGCTCTTTACGGGTGAAGGTATAGATCTCCTATCGGATGGTTTGAGGTTGGTGAGGAAGCTATGATAGGGCCAAATTTGGTTCACGAGGCGATGGTAAAGGTTTAGTTGATAAGGGACCAGTTGAAACCGCTCAGAGTCATCAGAAATCATATGCCGATGTGAGGAAAAGGGATTTGGAGTTCGACGTGGACGACTGGGTATTTCTAAAGGTATCTCCCACGAAGGGAGTCATGTAGTTTGGAAGGAAATGGAAATTCAGTACCCGATATGTTGGCCCTTACCGGGTTATGAGGAGAGTTGGTAAGGCGGCTTATGAGTTGGACTTTCCTTCAGAGTTAACTTTAGTTCATCCTGTGTTTCATGTATCTCTCTTGAACAAGTACTTCGGTGATCCATCTTTAGTAGGCCCGGTACACAGCGTTGGTTTAAAGGATAGCCTCAGCTATTAAGAAATTCCAATGGAGATCTTAGATCATCAAGTAAATAAGCTAAGGAACAAACAAGTAGCTTCAGTTAAAGTATTACGGAAAAACCAGCTTGTTGAAGGAGCTATGTTGGAAGCTGAAGCGGATATGATGGCAAAATACCTACACCTGTTCCCTACTAGCTTAGTTTCAGTTTGAGGTACCAATTTTTCCCTAAGCCTCTAATCAGTTTTCATGTTCCATTCATGCATACAAGTTTGTTTTATGATGAGGTAAATGTATGAGATGTCTGAATTCAGTTCAGTTATGTAGTTCTTTTCGGAGGTGGCCATTCCGCCACTTTTCGATTTTAATAATCAGTATTTGCATATGATGATTGCATGTTTCTGCATTTTCTGTGTGTTTATAACATTCGAGGATGAATGTTCCCAAGGGGGAGATATTGTTATACCCCGGAAGCTCAAAGATCAGACCTGGGAGTTAAAACGGGAAAATTTTGGAATTCATGTTGCAGGCATAGGATGAGTCGTGGGATGACTCATAAAGAGACCCCACAAGTCGTCAAGTGACTTGTGGGCAGACCTGGAGTAAAGGAAGGATCGAGGTCCCCATGAGGGAGATAACGACTCATGGCTAGTCCCCATGAGTCGTCATGTCACTCGTGGGGTGAGGTTGGGGTTAAGCTAGAAGAAGCTCCCAGTGTACCTAACGGATGGGATTCCACGAGTTGTGGCCTCTCCCAAAGACTCGTGCGGTGGGTCATGAGCAAGACTATGGACTTTTAAGGGAGGATGAGGCAGTGTACTTGACGGGTAACATGACGAGTCGTTGCCCGTCCTGACGAGTCGTCAGGTCACCGTTAGGGTTACCTGGCAGTTATTTTCTGCGAATTAGTAAGGGCCTTCTCATAATTTCCTAAACTCTTAAGGCCTAAACTATGTCATTTTAAGGTCGGAATAGGGTCATTAAGGTGGGTTAAGTACCTAATGCATAACCATTCCCATGCAAGAGGTTTTAGAGAGGTTTTAGGGAGATTTAAGGTCTTCTCCTCCAAGTTTCCCACAATTTCTTTGTGGGATTTCAAGGAACTTCGAAATATGTCCATCCCCAGGTATGTAGGGTTTTATAATGGGTGAAATCCTTTCACACCCATGCCCAAATTTTGATTTAAATCATGAATTCTCCTATTCAAGTTCTATTGGGTTTACCCAAAAGAATGAAAATGAGATTTCTCTTTATGGGTTTGATTTAATTGAGTTTTAATTATTGAATTATGAATGATGGGTAGGTTTTATATTATTTTCTTTAAAAATCATGTTTCAATCTTTAAAATCGAAAATGCCCATTTGATGAAGGTTCATGATAGTTATGATTGACGATGTATATGCAATTTTTTGAATTTAGTAATGACGAAAAAGCATGAATTCCGGTTACCTATGTTTATGAGCATATCTTTCAAAGAATTGAGTATGTCAAAGTATTGGGCAATGCCCACATGTTTAAGAATGATTTATGATTTATGAACGAATTTCATGATTTATCGATTTATGATGTTGGCCAATGAAAAGGGCCTTTGATTCTTGGCTAAGCACGTTTTAAAGGGGATCAATGATGATTAATGTTATATTTTAGCTAGTGAATCTTAATGCATGATGATATTGATTTACGTATGAGCCTATGTGCATATTTTTGGGAGCCGCGTCTAGCACCGAGCAACCCGACATTCAAAGGAGTATGCTAGTGTCTCATAACCACGTGCCACCATGAGTTTCTAAATGTTATGATGTATTGATAATGATCCCCTCAAATGTGATATCACGCCTAATGCACGACCTTCTCCTGGCAAGCCAAGGTCGGCTCTGCCCACTTGCGCGAGATAACGGGGCATCACGAAGGGTTCTACCATGATGGTGTCGGTTATGACGAGTCCTCCCGTTGTTCCGCATGTTTTATGCATTGTTATATTTATGTTATTGGCTCAAGTTATGTTTTGATAATGTTTACTTACAATTATGATTATGAACGCTTTATGAATGATTTGAAAGTCTTGAGTCTTATGTTTTCTTACAAAATTTATGATGCGAGCATGATGTCCTCCTCCAATGCTTACTTATGAGTTTTATATTACACATAAATGTCCGTTTAGTTACCTTGCATACTTGGCACATTCCACATACTGACTGCATACTTTCCATGTTGTATCATTTCATGATTTAGGGTCCGGATCTTAGGCTCATCCTCATCCTTAGTCCATCTCAACTTACGTTCTCAGCTTATTGGTGAGTCCTCATGTTCCGAGGGTTGTTTGACAGACTTTTATGTTATTTTATGAATCAGTATTGTTCGGGTTAGTTGGAAATGTTGTCCCATCAACCCATTGTATGTAGTAGAGGCTTTCAGACAATGTGTAGTATTCGGCTCTTGTGTACACGTAGTATTTTCTGGTTTCACGCTATGTTTATCTTTCCACTATGTTTTATGCTAAGTATTTTGCGTTATTAGATGAGATTAGATGTATGCATGTGCCATGGGTTGACTTGGGGTCTCTCGGGGTCCTTTGTCCTGTGTCTACGATCCGGGTGTACGTTCAGGTCGTGACAAGAACCCAAAAAAGGTTGAGGTCAAGCCCATAGGAAATATGGTCAACATATAGAATAACACAGGTATTTAATCTTTTAGGTATGTTATCTCCAAAAGGGGGGTTTATAAAAGCAATTATAAAGATTGAAAATTGGTTGTTGTTTATTAAGATTTGCAATTAACTAGGGTAAGTATTCCCCATGGGTTCATAACTACTTTGGGTTTACATAACACAGGTCTATCCTAATGCTTACTTGTAGAAATGATAACTAGGGTTCATCCCTATTGCATGACTATACTCAATCACCGGATTATGTCTCATGAGCAATTCCAATTCAATCGTTATCAATTTGTTCCAAATTAACTATCCTGTGACCACAGCTCAAGTCATACAATGACCCATTAGATCAAGGCTTTGTTGTAATTCTCTTTTCCTGATCTCTACTTCTCTAGGTTCAATAAAGTAAAGAATTCGGGCAAGTCTTAATGTTACACTTTGTTAAGAAATATTAAAGATGAAGAGAATACAATACAAGTGTTTTACGTTTGTTTAGAATCACTTTTTGTAACCCTAGTTCGTTAATTCACCATGGTTCCCACAACCCTAATTGCGGAGGTTTTAGTCTCTCATGATTGTAAGATCGTTATTAGAATTCATAGACGAATACATAATTGAATACTTACAAAGATGATTGGAAAAAAATCCTGCTTGATTATCGCAAGAATTGATGTTGAATACTTTAAGAACAAGGAAGAGATTAAATCGAGAAATCTCCAAGACATGAATTAAAGTTAACAACAACTTGTCTCTCAATGAAATAAAACTCAATTTTGACGCTCTAATATGCTCTTCCTACTGAAAATAACCTAAAAATTATTTTATACAAATAATTGGATCCCTCTCCTAAGTAAACAGGGAAACTACCAAAAACTGTCGCTGCCTTCACATACGACCCGTAACAGGATTATATGAGTCGTACCTTAACTCGTACATTAGCTGGCTTCTGCTGAATCTGGCTAAGTGTTGACTTCTGTACAACTCGTACCAAGAACCTATGAGTCGTACAATTTTTCCATGGCTTGAGCTTGCACTAGCTCACATTCTCTGATAACTTCCATGGATGGCTTGGTACGACTCATACCTCAGCTCCACGAACCGTGACTCCTTCTCGGACCTTGAGTTCTGCCAGTCTTCTCTTATTATGAACTTTTCCATGATTCCTCGGTACAGGTCTTAGGTAGGTCTCGCGACTCGTGGTTGCTACCCGTACCAGGATACTTGGCCTGTGCAAAACCTTCTGGAATTTACTATGATTGCTATGGTACGGCTCGTACCAGATTAGTACGACTCGTACCATGAACCATAAGTTGCCTTTGCCTCATACTCTGGTCTTGGACTTTTCCACGACTCTCAGTATGACTCGCAGCAGGATGTTATGGCTTGTACTAAGATCCGTACTAAGTCACTTTTCTGCATTTTCTCCATCTTTTGCACAATTCAGCTCCAACATCTATTTTTCCTGAAAACAAAGTAAAAGTGCCTCATATCCATATAAAAGCCTAATCCCATGCTACTTTCCTCAGTTTTAAGCATCGAAACTGTTGTAAACTCACAGCACATCAGCGAGGTAGTTGTCACAGAACTACCGAACTATTTCAGAATTGTATTGGAGCTTTGCCATCCACCCGAAATGATAAAGATCAAAAAACTTCCACAGGGCCAAGATCTTATTCAATGTCTTAGTCAAAATCTTGGGCTCCTCTTATATGCTTTCCCTTTGGTTACCCTTCGTCGTTAGAGCAAGGCCTTGTTGATAAATTTCATGCGATCTTGGCAGAATTAATTGAATTATTTGTTTGGTCAGCTATGAAGAAGCCTCTTCACTACCTTTGTCACTCTCCTTATCGGTGTAACACCCCAAAAGTTTCCCAGATCAGACTCCAGAGTTGGATGAAGTTCAGCAAAAAACCAACAAAAATTTATCTCAGAACGACACATCCAACAGGTCATTGGTTGCTCTAACGACCCGTTAAATGGAGACGTTGGACGGGTTTCAAGAAAAGGTTCTAAGTATGTTTGATACCACAAGAGGGAAGAATGAGTCATTGTGGGAAACAACGACCCATTAGATGTAGCTGTGGTAAGTCGACAGTCCAGACTTCCAAGATGTGACGAGCCAAGTGACGACCCATTTGTTGCTATGACGGGTCATCCTGAGGGGTCGTTAGTTGGAGCTCAGAAAAGTGTTTGGTTTCTAGTTCAGTGATAATGGACGGTTACCACGAACCATTAGGTGAAGTAATGAACCGTCGTGTTGGTAGTTGGAATGATTTCAAGGATTGGACCAGTGTTGACAACAGAAGGTACTGACGAGTAGTTGGATCAAGTAATAAACCATCCTATTTATCTTTGTTTGAAGAAGCAAAAGATGGGAAACTTTTCTCAGTGGCAACGGACGGTCACCACGAGCCGTGGTGAGGACCAATAACTCGTGGTGAGGTTCATAGTGACTAATCAGGCAGATTTTTAATCAAAATCCTAGGGGTATTTTTGTAAAGTCCTATGCTTCCAGTTCTTAAATGGTGTCGTTTTAGGTATTGTAAGAGTGTAAGAAAAGGGGTTTTCACAAGCCTAAGCCCATCATTATCCAAAACCATCTGTAGAAGTTTTTTTCTTCTTCTTCTCTCAAGCTCAAGAGCATCTAGGGTTTTCTTTCAAGAGCTGAAAGCTTCGACATCAGTAAGGGAGCCTTTTAATCAGGTATGTGGAACTTCAACAAGTATCTCCATCCATCCTTGTGTCCCAATTTTTATACTAAAATCCTAAACCTTTGATTTCTATAACAGCATGTTCTAGGGTTTCAATTTATGCAAAAATTCTCATATGTCTTCTATGTATTTGAAGACCGATCATGATTAATAGCCATGTTGCTTATGAAATTTATTCCATGTTCTCGCATTATGTACGTGATATGTGAATAGCATGATTATAGAACTTTTACCATGATTTAGCATAAATTTCAAATGGGATTTCATTAAATACTCACATGCTCTTTCCATGAACTCGATATATATGTTTAAAGCATGAGTCGATCATATGGCTTTTGCGTAAATCTTGAATATATGATTTATCATATGTATTGAGGTATGATTAGAATTTATGGGCTTGGATGTATATGGAATATGTGTATGCCTTCACTATGATGTCGGGTATATGTTAAAGTATGACTTGGACCTATGGATCTTATATGAATCTAGAATATATGACATATGCTATAAATTCGGGATTGAAATGTTATGAAATTTGAGAACAAAGCATGATTATGATCTTTCAAACTTTTAGGCTTGTTGATAGTAGAAAGTAGCCTTGATCAGACTTTAAATGAATTCAGTATGATGTGATTAGTTGAATACTCAGGTCTCTAATTAGCTGAAGTAGCTTAGACTATATGAATGATTATTAGATTGGTACCTTCATATAAAAGTTTTATCGGGACTCTCAATAGTTGAGAATGTTTCCCTCAGTCCAGTCAGGGATTCTCCATTCCAAAGAATGTCTCCCTTAGCTCAGTTAGGGATTCTCAATAGCTGAGAATGTCTCCCTTAGCTCAGTCAGGGATTCTCAATAGCAGAGAATGTATCCCTTAGCTTAGTCAGGGATTCTAATTAGCTGAGAATGTTTCCCTTAGCTTAGTCAAGGATTCTCAATAGTCAATAGTGTTTCCCTTAGTTCAGTTAGGTAGTCTCAATAGCAGAGAACGTCACCTTTAGTCAGTCAGGGACACTCCATAGCAGAGAATGTCTCCCTTAGCTCAGTCCACGATATCAGTTCAGCTCAGCTCTGTATAGTTTCATACTTCAGTTTAATCAGTCTTAGAGAATTCAGTCTCAATTATTAGCAGTTGTCAGTGTAGTGTATGATATTAGTTACAACTTCAGTTCTTAGTATATGTGCAGTACCCGACCCTTATGCATTAGTTTGATTATGCTTCAGTAAATGTTTTCAAATAAAATCTTTATGTAAATATATATGTATATCTCAGACAGGGTTATTGTATTTCAGTTCAGTTATATGTTTAATGATGTACTAAGTTTACTTCCTTCTTGTATACTTGCATGTTTTAATTTCTTTACGCTTCCCATATACTCAGTACATTCCAAGTACTAACCGCATACTTTATTTGCTATATCGTTTCATGATATGTATATTTAGGTTTCCAGACTCAGCCACGCTGTTGGATACACTCCATTTCTATCTTAGCGATTGTGGTGAGTCCTCATCCCTCGAGGACACGATCTACGTTTCCTATTTTAGTTATATTTCAGTTTTCAGACTTAGAAGCTAGCTGGGGGCTTCACCCAGCAACTCATCAGTGTAGTAGAGGCTTTCAAACTTGTATAGACAGATTCATCTTTTGTATCAGAGTTTTATTTGATTATGTTCTTATGGATTATGGTTAGACTCTTTCAGTTAGCTTCCACTCAGTTATGATTCTGTTAGTTGTTCTCTTGCTAATGTTATGCTATGATTATGCTATGGGTCGACTTGGAGCCTCTCGGGGTTCCTTGTCCCGTGTCTTTATCCGAGCCTATGTTCGGGTTGTGACAAACTTGGTATCAGAGCATTAGGTTTTGAAGTGTCCTAGGGTGTCTGAAAGCCGCTCTAAATAGGGTATTTTTCATTGGTGTGAAGCGTGACACACTTATGACGAAGAGGCTGCGAGACGTTTTAGGAATGTTCCCTTTTCTTCATGATTCTTATCGTGCATAGAGTATGAAACTCTAATAGTTCCTGTCCTGACTCGTGCTTTACGCATTTGCAGATAATGCCTCCCAGAAGAGCAAATGGAAGAAGAAATGGTAATGGGTGCTCGGTGCTTTGGGGTACGAAAACCGACACGCAAGTGCACGTGGTCAAACAAGTAATAAAGTGGCTAAGTAGCCAAGTATCGATCCAAGGAGGCTCAAGATATGTAAAATTGCCTAATTTACTATATTTCTATTTAACTTCTAATTATGCTAACAACAACGTACCCAAGAGTAATTGAATTTTTTGTTTCTAAACTATATACTACAATTAATACAAACTATTTACTTTTGAATTCAGACAATGGATATGAACATGCCAAGGTTAAGAACAAGTAGTGAACTTGATAATCATGATAACTTTGGTTAATTTTCTTCTTCATGTTGCTAGCCAAGAACATTTGCCTAGAAATTAAAACTCTCGTATTTAATTTCACTTTAGAATCATAAACCATCCGTCTACATTTCTGTGATCAAATGCAATTTATGACCTAGCACTACAATTCCGGTTCCTAATTTGACTAATACGGCTTCCAAGTATATTTCTATCAGGAAAGCACATCAAAACCCAATTTTCCCAAATCAAGTTAAGAACAATACCCTATTAATTCACAACTTTCCAATTTCTTGCTCTCTCGAGTGAAATTGGACTTTTTAGATATCCATTAATGTTGGCCAATGACTAATGCAATAAAGAACAAGAATTAATAGAACAACATTAAAGAAGAAGAATAAACCATATCAATGAAAATCAGAATTCATTACACATGTTCAAAACCTCAGCAAGAAAGAGAATTAGCCACTCATTCTTGGATTGATCATCCTAAAATGAGTGTAAATCATACGTACAATTGATAGAAAGAAGAAAGGAAGAGAAGAAATCCCTTAGCTTTTCCAATCTTCAACTGCTACTAACCCACGTTCCTGCTCTCCACTTCTGAACTCAGTCTAAAAACTGAAAAACTCCTTAAAATAAACCTAAGTGTGCTATTTATACTAGTGGGAAATTTTTTCCGGAATAACAAGCAACATGTCACGGAGGCCAACGCGGAGCCTTGCCTCCGTGACACGGCGTGGAAGCGGACCCTCACTGGAATTTCCAGGGTCCAGTAATTTAACCTCAACGTGGCACGGAGGCCATCGCGGAGGCCTATCTCCGTGCCACGGAGCTGACGCGCATGCACACTGGAAATTGCAAATTTAATTCCTGCTCAGGCAGTGTGCTACCGCGATGGTAGCGTGGCACGGATCCATCGCGGAGCCCCTATAAATCCTGCATTCCCGGGTCTTTTCCACGCTCGCATCCAAGTCCAACTCCGACATAGTTCCAACATGCATTTTATCTCCTAAAAATCACATTTTCCTGCAAAACAAATGCTAATCATGTTGGTTAGTATAAATTCGCATTTTATTACCAATTACATGATATTATATACACATTGCACAACAAACAAGGTAAAAATGATACGTTTGAGTATCACTTGGGCATATAAATCTGCCCAAGATCACTTACCCCACACTTAAATCCTTGTTCGTCCTCGAACAACCATACACAACTCATGTAAATTACATCCCAACTTTCATCACTATGGTGCAACAATTTACGCTACGGTCATACCGATTATTCAATTTTTGCAAATCATCAAGAAAACATGCTTGGTCGTACAAGACAATGACCTTAATACATCAAGGCTTCCTAGACTTTTAAGAATTGATTCTTGATATCGGCAAACTCATGCAAATCAACTAATCAAGAAATCCGACACGAAAATCAATCTTTCATCAAGCATGTGCCCTCACAACTCGAGAGAAACTTCCCCTTTATGTTCATGCAACACACAAACATGCAAGTAGGGGCATATAAAAATTAATTTCACTCTCTCTCCCAAAAGAATTCACATGCATCATGTCATGACCCATAGGCTTGCCCTTAGTGTATTACTCCACTAATATAAAGAAATGCAATGTAGGATCAAATAGGACTTTTAATGGGTTGTAACGGGGCTATGGATCTAGTATGCATATATTGGATTAGCCAATAATAATCGCTAGCATCCTTAAGCGCCTTTTCAACTCATTCCCATCGACTCATGGATATTGTTCCTCTCTTTTCTCTTTTTCTCCCATTCATGCTGGTTTACTTTCATACAACCCATTTCATCAACCACACTTGACACAAAACAGAGGGTTTTCATGTACCCTCAATATCAATTAATTACAACAAGTGCCTCTTCAACGTCATCTTTTCTTTCCTCACTTTGCTTTTCTTTTTCTTTTCACTCTTTTCACTCTTTAACACTTTGGGAAACATTTTCTGTTCTTTGTAAGCGCTTAAGAGCTTCTTAAAGACTTTAAGGCTAATGACAAGAAGGAATAAAGCTTAGTTCATACAATTTTGGACAAAATAAAAAAATCGGCTAAAGGCTCAACGGGCTGACTAGGGTATACAACATATAAAAAGGTAGAATTTGACAAGAAAAAAATGGAAACTATCGGTTAAAACAAAGAAATGCCTACATCCTTTCCAACACTACACCTCCTTCATTTCGCTTCATATACACACCAGGCAAGTTCTAGACAATTCACAATGACATGGAATAGCAAATCCTCACTTCACACTTCATGCACATGCTCGAATCAAGATGCATTCACAGACTCTTTAATTAGTCAATTACATGAATTCAAGATTAAGCCTCAACCATAATGAACCAAATTCTATAGCCTAGGTAACTCAACATATTTACAGAATTTCATGCTTTCAAACGAATCATTTTCACAATTTGAACATCAATTACAACACGCAACGAAATTTTAGCAACCATAAGCAACTACAGTTCATTGATGCAATCCACCAAAGAAAACTAAAACAACAAATAAAAATCCTACTCCTACCGACTACATTTCCCTTAAGACGGTCGTCATCCATCCATCATAGGGAACGATCACTAACTATGACATCGGTTCAATGGGACTATTCTCGGTAAAAGAACCGAAAACAAACTCCGAGAAACCCAAAAAAAAAATCGACAAAATTTTTGCAACACATTGATCATTTCGATAGAAAGAAAATATTTACAAGTGCAATATATTTTCGCAAAAAATTTGAAAAATATCGATCATGTCGATAGAGAAAAAAAAATTATTTACAAAATTTATAAAATATTTACCATTGCAACCATAATTTTCAAAAACACACATCATTAGCCACAAAACAAATATATACGTACATCACAAATCAGTTCACAACAGGGAAGGCACAACATACATAAACAGCAAGGAAAAATTATACAGCAATTTAGAGCCTTGACCTAGCACCTAACTACTCCCCACCCCACACTTAAATCGAACACTGTCCCCAGTGTTCACAAAAATACAAAGCACAAAATTTGGGTAGTGGAACTCCCTGCTCAGTAGAAATATTCGACTTCCTCATCTGGTGCTGCAGCCTCGTCGCCCATATCTGAATCAGCTCCATCGTCGTCATCGGACTCCACATCAGAGTCCTCACGATGTGTCTCCTCATCAGTAGGGACATCATCGTCTGTCAGCTCCACAAAGGCTGGCCCCACCTTACATAAGGCTCTGGCGTTCTCGCCAAAGGGGTAGTCCAGCTCCAGCTGCCATAACTCCTCCTCGGTGGCTGGTCTCCCACCTATCCGTAGCTGCAGCATCTGCATGCCGAACATACGGGCCATGTACTGATCGTCACGAGCATGTCTCTCGCCCAAAGTAAGCACGGGTCCGTGTGTAGTGTCGGGGGCCTTAGTCTTTGTCACATCAAGGGCCCTCTGCTCCAGCTGCGGAATGTAATCCAAGGCTTCTTCCTCAATGTCGAGGCCTCGGAGGAAGGT
Organism: Datura wrightii; assembly: GCA_035772735.1. NCBI lineage: Eukaryota > Viridiplantae > Streptophyta > Magnoliopsida > Solanales > Solanaceae > Datura > Datura wrightii. The sequence continues at coordinate 74,172,130 of JASDFA010000007.1, read as the reverse complement.
GGTGATGAGTCCGCCAAACCCGTATCTGTGACCCTGGTGCAGTCTGGCTCTCTTCATGGTGGATATTATGACCGCCCCAACATTAATCTCAAGTCCTTTCATAAGGGCATACACCAAGCAGACACGGTCCCGGGTCACGTCTGTCATATGAACTCCCGGGATCAAGCACGAACACACAATTGTTAGCCAGATTCTGGCCTCCCTGTTCATCTGCGAATAGGGAAGAGTCTGGTGGTAACCCCTCTCCTTGTGTCTACTCCATCGGGCTGTGGATCGAGCCCCACACAACATACGTCTGATGTCGGCGTACGGTGGGGTGATGTTTAGCTGGCGGAGAACGTGGGCGTCTGTGTCCCGCGCTCCAACGATGGCATTCAGCTGCTGGGGTTCCAGAGTGACAATCTGCCCTCTGATTTTAATAGTGTGGCTTCTGATGGCTGGGTTCCAGTTGGCATAAAATTCCCGGACCAAATGAAGGTTGCACTCCTTGGGCTCCTGAAAAATAAAGCTGAGCCCAGCTGCCTCAATCCTCTGTACAATGCGAGGGAACTCCTGTGCAAGTGGTTCCCTAGCAATATGTTCCTCGGGGAAGTACTTGTTCTCCTTATGCTTTGCGTACCATTTCTTCCCTTCATCGGTGACCCATCTTGTTCCGTATCGGCGGTGTTGGCCGTGCGGAACAGCGGGTGCAGCTGGGACTGCAGTGCCCAGTCTCATCCATTTCTTTCCGGTGCCTGAGGTAGAAGCACCCTTTCCTTTGTCTTGCCTGCTAGCCATTGTACCTATCAATTTACACAAACAAGCACACCGTTAAGCTAAATAGTTGTTAGCTTCGGCTAAGGTTGGGTTACACAAAATTTACCCCACACTTAGTCCTTAACAATATTTACAAAATTTCAGCAAGGATAACTCTATTTACAACCCCAAACACAAACAACTATACACATATTGCTTAGTGCGTTCGTAACAAAATTTCGAAAGCATAACGGTTAGCGTACTACTCAGACTTCATACAGCAAATTCCCAATCCTACTATCGCTAGCAATTCAACCATCGTACAAGCAACAAAACAACCACAAACTAAAAACAACTAGAAAAATATTTTATATACAAGCTAATCTAACAATCTAACCAATTCACACATTATGCATTTTCCCACAAAAATTCGAGAATTAGTCATCTTTTAACAGTTATACAAGATTTACCACGACTTATCTCAAATAATAAACACACCCCGGCATCAATTTCACCAAACTATCAAGTTGCCCAAGTCGAATTCAACAACCCAAGCCCTAAAATACAATTCGACAATCAATTTCGAATTATTTACATAATCGACAAGTTCAAACGCCAAATACAACAATCCAAACAAAAATCAATCACAAAATAATTCAATATCATGTTCAATTTCTACCTAGGGTGATATTTCTCACCTTATATGCCCAAATTTGACAAAAATCGCCAAAAAATTGAGTTAGACGATGAAAACATACCTTAGAATTGAAGAATCGAAGAAACTTGACGTTTTTCTTTGCCTATCAACGTGGCACGTTGCTTGGGGAGGGGGAAATGGGTGTTTGGTCGCGGAGAGAAGAGGGAATGGGGGAATTTGGGGCGAAATCAGGGTTATTATTTAAAGGAAACACGCGGGTCACCTGAAAACCCGGTGTGACCCGGCACTGGATAAAGGGCAACGTGTCACGGAGGGTAACGCGGAGCCCCTCCTCCGTGACACGGAGCCAACGCGTTGGCTTACTGGAATTTTGAAAAATCCAGATTTGCCTTCAACGTGTCACGGAGGCCAATGCGGAGCATTGCCTCCGTGACACGGCGCCAATGCGCCAGTGCTCTGTTTCACCAATAAATTTAATTTTCATACCTCGCCTCATTTTCTCGATTCCATGTATATTTCCTCCGTTATACCTGAAAATCACCTCACTAAATAAAAATTGGTTAAATTAATAGATTTCCCTAACTAAAAATAAAAGATACTAACTAAAATGCAAATCTAAACCTAGTCAAGAAAAAGAAAAGAAAAGTAAAAATTATTTACACTAAAAAGAAAGAAAGAAAATATTTTTCACGGGTTGCCTCCCGTGCAGCGCCTGGTTTACCGTCGCGGCTCAACGTCCTTTAAGCTCATTTATCTACTAGGGAGATGGACGATTTGTCCCGATCATGATCATCCCCCCAGTAGTGCTCTACCTTGTCCGGTGGCCTACCTAGTAACTCTCATGAATCACTCAATCTGTTAGCCTTCCCATGATCAATTACATTGATCACCGAGAGATCCTTATAAACAGTCGGGAGCTTAGGTACCTTGTACACGTCGAACACTTCGACCTTGTCATGTGCTCGCATCTTGAGTTGACCCGCAGCTACATCGATTAATGCTTTTCCGGTTGCCAAAAAGGGTCGTCCCAAAATAAATGGGACTTCAGCATCTGGTTCAAAGTCCAGAACAATAAAATCGACCGGAAAAATGAGGGAGCCTACCAGCACCAACACATCCTCAACAATGCCATCCGGCTTAGCCAAAGACCTGTCTGCTAGCTGCAAGATTACCGTTGTAGGTCTAGGACTGCCTAGACCTAACTTTCTGAATACCAAAGAAGGCATCAGATTTATACTTTCCCCCAAGTCGCATAATCCACGCGCTCGTATACTTTGCCCAATAGTCAGCTGGATAGTGAAACTTCCAGGGTCTTTCAGTTTTGTGGGCAACCTATTCTAAATACGGGAAGTGCATTCCTCCGTTAAAGCTACCGTGGCATACTCAGTCAAACGACTTTTGTTCGCCACGATGTCTTTAATATACTTCGCATATTTTGGCACTCCCTGCAAGACATCAACAAGAGGTAAGTTAACATGTACCTGTTTAAGTACCTCCATGAATTTCTGGAAACACGCCTCCTCCTTGTGTTTCTTAAGTCGTTGAGGGAACGGGGGTGGAGGCCTTTCTGGTTCAGCTTCTTTACTCTTCCCCTTATCAGAACTTTGCTCTCCCTCAACATCTGCTGCTCCTGACTTTTGAGGCGGTCTTTCCGGTTCCACCTCCTTTAATTGTAAACCACTCCTCGTGGTCACTGCATTAACCTGCTTCGGATTTGGATCCGTGTCGCTAGGTAGTCCTCCTATGGGTCTAGTATTTTGGGCACTAGCAAATTGCCCAAACTGATATTCAAGAGCCTTGGTCGCCAATTGATTGTTCTTCACTTCAGCTGCCAATTTGACATAGTCAGCCTGCAATTGTGCCTGATTAGCGATCATGGTTTTGAACATCTCCTCAATAGTCGGTGATGGTGGTGGAGGAGGGGCATTGTGATTTCTGAATTAAGCTTGATAATTTTGTTGCCCTCCTTGGTTTCTGTGCATACCCTGCCCTGAACTCTGACATTGTTGATTGTTGCTACCCCATGAAAAATTCAGATGGTTCCTCCAATTTGAGTTGTAGCCACCACCAAACTGCTGTTGATTTCTCTGTGCATTGCCCACAAAGTTAACAGAATCAGGATTTGCACCACAGCATTCAGCTGAATGGTCACTACTACCACACACTTCACACCACATCTGTTGAACTGCATTGACTGAAGCTGAAGGCTGGTTCAAATTGATATTGCTGAAGTGAGTGTTTAACTGATTTTGCAAAGCAGCTATCTGTGCAGCGATAGCTGTGAATCCATCCACTTCAAGCACTCCCGCTGCTTTCCTTGCTCCACCTCTTGAAGAATCTGCATTCCATTCTGGATTGCCTTGTGAAATTCGGTTGAGCAAAGTGTACAGCTCCTCATAAGTCTTCTCCAGCGCTTGCCCTCCAGCTGCTGAATCTAACAGAATTTTAGTGTGGGGTTCCAAACCCTCAATAAAAGTGTGTACCAACACCTCGTTGGACTGATGATGGTGAGGACAGTCCCGCAACATGGATTTGAATCTTTCCCAGGCTTGATATAGATTTTCCCCTTCCCTCTGTTTAAAACTTAGGATTTGACTCCTAAGCCTGACTGTTTTACCAGAAGGGAAAAATCTAATAAGAAACTTCCGTGCAAGATCATCCCACGTTGATATAGAATTGGGTGGTTCAGCTTTTAACCACCTCTTGGCTTCACCAAGTAAGGAAAATGGAAATAAGGTGAGCCGAACATAATCAGGTGACACTCCAGCTGATATATAAGTGTCACTTATCTCCAAAAAGTTCTGGAGATGTTGTTGTGGATCTTCGTGAGGGAGACCGGTAAATTGCCCGCTTGTGTGCAAAAGTTGCACCATATTCTGCTTTAATTCAAACCTCCCTCCAGGCTCTGGTTTGCGGATGCTAGAATGGACATTATTAGTGTGTGGGATTGCCACCTCGCGAACCGGCCTTGCTGCTGCTTCATCGGGCACTAAAACTGCCCTAACAACTGGTGGATTTGGTTGCTCTATCATAGTCTGTTGAAGCAACTGCAGCTTCTTCCGAAGAGCTTCTCTATGTTGGCTATGAAATTCACGCTCGGGCTCTAAGTAAGATTCCACCAGATCTTTGTCCCTTGCCAGTGTTCACAGAAACAAAATCTGCAAAATACAGGCTAAGACCAAGTTGTTAACACTTAAGAAAATAAAAATACAAATACAGTAAATTTACACTAAACACAATTTTACAAATCGCCTAGCCTCCCCGGCAACGGCGCCAAAAACTTGCTCGGTGCTTTGGGGTACGGGTAAAAACCGACACGCAAGTGCACGTGGTCAAACAAGTAATAAAGTGGCTAAGTAGCCAAGTATCGATCCAAGGAGGCTCAAGATATGTAAAATTGCCTAATTTACTATATTTCTATTTAACTTCTAATTATGCTAACAACAACGTACCCAAGAGTAATTGAATTTTTTGTTTCTAAACTATATACTACAATTAATACAAACTATTTACTTTTGAATTCAGACAATGGATATGAACATGCCAAGGTTAAGAACAAGTAGTGAACTTGATAATCATGATAATTTTGGTTAATTTTCTTCTTGATGTTGCTAGCCAAGAACATTTGCCTAGAAATTAAAACTATCGTATTTAATTTCACTTTAGAATCATAAACCATCCGTCTACATTTCTGTGATCAAATGCAATTTATGACCTAGCACTACAATTCCGGTTCCTAATTTGACTAATACAGCTTCCAAGTATATTTCTATCAAGAAAGCACATCAAAACCCAATTTTCCCAAATCAAGTTAAGAACAATACCCTATTAATTCACAACTTTCCAATTTCTTGCTCTCTCGAGTGAAATTGGACTTTTTAGATATACATTAATTTTGGCCAATCACTAATGCAGTAAAGAACAAGAATTAATAGAACAACATTAAAGAAGAAGAATAAACCATATCAATGAAAATCAGAATTCATTACACATGTTCAAAACCTCAGCAAGAAAGAGAATTAGCCACTCATTCTTGGATTGATCATCCTAAAATGAGTGTAAATCATACGTACAATTGATAGAAAGAAGAAAGGAAGAGAAGAAATCCCTTAGCTTTTCCAATCTTCAACTGCTACTAACCCACGTTCCTGCTCTCCACTTCTGAACTCAGTCTAAAAACTGAAAAACTCCTTAAAATAAACCTAAGTGTGCTATTTATACTAGTGGGAAATTTTTCCCGGAATAACAAGCAACGTGTCACGGAGGCCAACGCGGAGCCTTGCCTCCGTGACACGGCGTGGACGCGGACCCTCACTGGAATTTCCAGGGTCCAGTAATTTAACCTCAACGTGGCACGGAGGCCATCGCGGAGGCCTATCTCCTTGCCACGGAGCTGACGCGCATGCACACTGGAAATTGCAAATTTAATTCCTGCTCAGGCAGTGTGCTACCGCGATGGTAGCGTGGTACGGAGCCATCACGGAGCCCCTATAAATCCTGCATTCCCGGGTCTTTTCCATGCTCGCATCCAATTCCAACTCCGACATAGTTCCAACATGCATTTTAGCTCCTAAAAATCACATTTTCCTGCAAAACAAATGCTAATCATGTTGGTTAGTATAAATTCGCATTTTATTACCAATTACATGATATTATATACACATTGCACAACAAACAAGGTAAAAATGATACGTTTGAGTATCACTTGGGCATATAAATCTGCCCAAGATCAATGGGCACCAGCAAGCCCCACCAGCCCCAGTGAACCCAATGGGCGAACATATTACTCATGCCGAGTTCAGGGCAACATTTTACATATTGGCGCAGTTCATGACCGCTCAGATTAATCAGCAGGTGATGGCTCCTACTTCCCAGAATGGGAACATAGCGGCGGCTAGGGTAGGAGACTTCCTCAGGATGAACCCACCCAAATTCTTGGGGTCAAAGGTTGACGAGGACCCATATGAGTACTTAGAGGAGATCCAGAAGATCACTCGAATTGTGGGGGGACGGAAACAGAGGGTTGTAGACTTAGCCTCCTACCAGTTGAAAGGAGTCTCTCACATAAGGTTTTGTTAGTGGAAAGATAGTCGGAGAGTTGGAGCAGCCCTTGTAAGTTGGGATGAGTTTATGACTGTGTTCCTAGATAGGTTTTTCCCTAGAAAGTTGAGGAAGGCAAAGGCGGTAGAGTTCATCAATTTAAAGCAAAACAACATGACTATCCAAGAGTATGTGTTGGGGTTTACCCGGTTGTCCAAGTATGCATCGGAGATGGTAGCCGACCATAGGGCTCGTGTGTGCAGGTTCGTCAATGGAGTGGCAGACTCCTTGGTCAAAGAGTGCAGGACTGCCATGTTGCACATGGACATAGACTTTCCCATTTGGTGATATAGCCCAACAAATAGAAGCGGAACAGGTAAAGGAAAAAGAGAGAGAGGCCAAGAAGGCTAGGACAGGAGATCCAGAGTTCCCCCATTAGAGGTCGAGTGGTGGACACTACTCACGCTCCCAGCAGAGATCATCAGCCTCAGCACCTTCGGCAGCCAGTGTACCGTATAAACCTAGGGTAAGGGAGATTACCTATCCAGCTTGTATGAACTTGGGAAGAACCATTTGGGAGAATGCATGGCCGGCTCCGATGATTGTTTTTGGTGCGGCAAGTTGGGTCATAAGCACCGAGATTACGCAGCAGCTAAGTGGGGCTAGAGTAGAGCCGCAGCCACCTCTTCAGTAGCTCTTACGAACCGCCTGTTTCATTAGGGTGCATCATTTAGCGCAGGTGGCGGACAACGTCAAGACCGCTCCTACGCCTTGGTAGCACATCAGGAAAAGGGCAAGTCGGCAGAAGTAGTCACAGGTATGTTATGAATTTCTTTTGTTACTATTTGCATGTTGCTGGACCTATAACCCCAAAATTGAATAAGAAGCTCTTGTGATGTTTGTTAAGAAGATATTGTCGAGGTATGATGTGAAATAATTGTGAGTATAAGGGTTTCAGCAAATGGTAGAGAGGGAGGAGGAGTCAAGAGTTATTGGCGTAGCCCCAACCTTAAGAAAGATTTTGGATCCTTAGAATGATGGCTTAAAGATAAGGGCAGATGGTAAGTCTATGAGACAAGTCGAATCTTGAGTATGCTAGTGGGGGAGTTCCAGCCCTAACAGTAACACTATGCCAATTCCTTCAGGTTTAGATAATTCGTCTTGTGTTTCAGTTGAAGCTACGCTTTATCCATTCCCATGTGCAGACTTCCAGAATTTCTAGGTAGTCACTTTAGATAGTGATGTCGGTCTTACTCTACAAACCCTTAAGGCTCATCTTCATGTTAAAAAACTAGCTATGTGTGTTAACTCATGTCTTCTAGTATGTTCAGCTCAAACTCAGTCTTTAGAAGTTTCTTTAGTAGCTCAGTAGATAAGGGTACCTCATGTATGTGCTCAGTCATAAATGTCATGAATGATTCATGCTCATGAGTCCCTTAATTTATGTTAGACCAGATATCATGAATTCTAGCTCTGTATTAGAAAGAGATTAGAGAATGATGACTTAGTACATATCATCTCAGTGCCAGTTAGAGGAAAAGAATCATTCTCAGTGTTCTGTATAGTTCCATGTCAGTTTCATGTCTTTCAGTCCCTCTCACACCTTAGCATGCGTGTACGATTTAGATATTCAGTTCAGATATGTAAATCAGCCTGGAGTAAGATACTGTATCAGTTTTAGTTGTAAATGTTCAGTATTTGGGATATCAGTTCTTTCCCTAGTTTTTTAGTAAGCTTAGCCTACATTCGAGGAAGAATGTTTCTAAGGGGGAGATATTGTAACACCGCAAAAGTTTCTCAGATCAGACCCTAAAGTTGGATAAAGTTCAGCAGAAAACCAGCAAAATTTGTCTCAGAACGACTCGTCCAATGGGTCGTTGGTTGCTCTAATGGTCCGTTTAATGGATCCGTTGGAAGGGTTTCAAGAAAAGGTGCTAAGTTTGGTTGATACCACGAGAGGGAAGAACGAGTCATTATGGAAAACAATGATCCGTTAGATGTAGCCGTGGTAAGTCGGAAGTCCAGACTTCCTAGATGCAATGAGCCAAGTGGCAACCTGTTGGTTTCTGTGACGGATCATCCTAAGGGGTCGTTAGTTGGAGCTTAGAAAAGGGTTTGGTTTCTGGTCTAGTGACAGCAGACGGTTACCACGAACCGTTAGGTGAAGTGACGACCCGTCGTGTCGATCGTTGGAAAGATTTCAAGGATTGGACCAGTGGCGATGGTGGAAGATACTGATGAGTCATTGGATCAAGTAATAACTCGTCCTGTTGGTCATTGGTCAAAGAACTAGAAGCTGGGAAATTTTCCCTAGTCACCATGAGCCGTGGTGAGGACCAATAACTTGTGGTGAGGGTCGTGGTCACTGATCGGGCAGGTTTTTAATCTAAATCCCAGGGGTTTTTTTGTACAGACCTATGCTTCCAGTTCTTAAATGGTGTCGTTTTCGGTATTGTAAGGGTGAACTAAAAGGGGTTTTCACAACCCTAAGCCCCTCATTCTCCAAAACCATCCGTAGAAGTTTTCTTCTTATTCTTTTTCAAGCTCAAGAGCATCTAGGGTTTTCTTTCAAGAGATGCAAGCTTTATATTCAGTAAGGGAGCCTTTTAATCGGGTATGTGGGACTTCAACAAGGATCTCCTTCCATCTTTGTGTCCCAATTTTTATACTAAAACCCTAAACCCTTAATTTCTAGAAAAGCATGTTCTAGGGTTTCAATTTATGCAAAAATTCTCATATGTCTTCTATGGATTTTAAGATCCATCATGATCAATAGCCATGTATGCTTATGAAATTTCTTCCATGTTCTCGCATTTTGTACATGATATGTGAATAACATGATTATAGAACTTTCACCATGATTTAGCATAAATTTCAAATGGGATTTCATTAAATACTCACATGCTCTTACCATGAACTCGATATATATGTTTAAAGCATGAGTTGATCATATGGGTTTTCCGTAAATCTAGAATATATGATTTAGCATATGTATTGAGGTATGATTAGAACTTATGGGCTTAGATGGATATGAAATATATGTATGCCTTCACTATGATTTCGGGTATATGGTAAAGTATGACTTGGATATATGGATATTACATGAATCTAGAATATATGACATATACTATGAATTTGGGATTGAAATGTTATGAACTTTGAGAATAAAATGTGATTATGATCTTTCAGACTTTCAGGCTTGTTGATAGTAGAAAGTAGCCTTGATCAGACTTTAAATGAATTCAGTATGATGTAATTAGTTGAAAACTCAGGTCTTTGATCCACTGAAGTAGCTTAGACTATATAAATGATTGTCAGATTGGTACCTTCATGTAAAAGTTTTATTGAGACTCTCAATTGTCGAGAATGTTTTCCTCAGTCTAGTCAAGGATTCTAAATAACAGAGAATGTATCCCTTAGCTCAGTCAGGGATTCTCAATAGCAGAGAATGTCTCCCCTTAGCTCAGTCAGGGATTCGCAATAGCCGAGAATGATTCCCTTAGTTTAGTTAGGGAGTCTCAATAGCAGAGAACGTCACCCTTAGTCAGTCAGGGACACTCCATAGCAGAGAATGACTCCCTTAGCTCAGTCCAAGATATCAGTTCAGCTCAACTCTATATAGTTTCATACTTCAGTTTAATCGGTCTTAGAAGAATTCAGTCTCAATTAGTAGCAGTTGTCAGTGTAGTTTATGATATCAGTTACAGCTTCAGTTCTTAGTATATGTGCAGTACCTGACCCTTATGCATTAGTTTGATTATGCTTCAGTAAATGTTTTCAAATAAAATCTTTATATAAATATATATGTATATCTCAGACAGGGTTATTGTATTTCAGTTCAGTTACTTGTTCAGTGATGTACTCAGTTTACTTCCTTCCTATATACTTGCATGTTTTAATTTCTTTACGCTTCCTGCATACTCAGTATATTCAAAGTTCTTACCACATACTTTATGTGCTATATCTTTTCATGATATAGATTCATTTTTTCAGACTCAGCCACGCGGTTAGATACGCTCCATTTCCATCTCAGCTGATTATGGTGAGTCCTCATATATCGAGGATGGAATCTATGTTTCCTATTTTAGTTATATTTCAGTTTTCAGACTTTAGGAGTTAGCTGGGGGCTTGTCCCAGCAACTCATCATTGTAGTAGAGGCTTTCAGACTTGTATAGACAATTTCAACTTTTGTATCAGAGTTTTATTTGATTATGCTCTTAGGAATTTTGGTTAGACTCTTTCAATTAGATTTTGCTCAGTTATTATTTTGTTATCTGTTGTCTTGCTAATGTTATGCTATGATCATGCCATGGGTCGACTTGGAGCCTCTCAGGGTTCCTGGTCCCGTGTTTCGATCCGGGCCTATGTTCGGGTCGTGACAAATGGACTCTTCCTCTTTGGAGTCCTCATCACCATTTGAATCATCACCAGACTCAATCTGATGTGTTCTTTCTCCCTCTTTAGACTGGAGAGTAGGTACCAGAGTGGTTGTATGTACTAGTGCTTTTGATTTGGCCTGTGCTCTAGTGGTTTGGGCCTCTTGATGCTCATCAGTGGAAATTTTGTCGCTTTCCACCGAACCACTAGCTGCATTTGACTTTGTCTCTAAGTTGGTTGGTTGGTCCTTTAATGCCCTCTTGGAGGAAATCTCCTTCCAGACCCTCTTTTCCTGTTGTTTCTTGCTTTCTTTCTCCTTTTGAGGCATGATTTCTATGGTGGAAAAATTAGTGACAGGAACTCAAAAATATAAGTACAAAAATAAAGTGGCACTATTCAAGGATTACTCCTATGGACGACTCGTTACCAGATTGTTGGACTCGTACCTGGACTCATAGTGTAAGTTCCAAGAAAAAGGGTCTTTCTATTTCTCATGATGACTACATACCATGACACATGGTGAGCTACCATGGGTCATAGTACGTAGCCATGATTTAGGATCTGCAAATGCACCTTGGGTTATTATACTTCAGATTATGATGAAAAGCTCATTTTTTATGACTATATCATGATCATGATTTACATCATGTTGTCCTTACTCTCATGTTTTAGTTATCTTCCATACTCAATATATTAAAAGTACTAATCATATGCTTTTGTGCTATATCATCTCATGATATACGTTTGGGTGATCAGTCTCAGCCTCGTCATTAGATAACTCTTGCTTTAGGTGCAACCCATCTTTTGGTGAGTCTGCATCATCCAAGGACGTTAGTTTTGGTTTATGTCCCTTTTATTTCATTTCAGTTACAGATGTAGTAGAGCTAGTTGGGGGCTTGTCCCATTAGTTCATCTTATGTTTAGAGGCTTTTCAGACTATAATGTAAAAATGTTCAGCGATTTTGACTTGTTGTCTCTGTTACGTTTTATGATATCTTAGACTTTCACTTATGCTATATCTTATGAATGATTCTACTTAATTGTATGCTTATGCTTATGTTATGCATGTACGATGGACTAGATTGGATCCATTCGTGATTTTAGGTTCGGTATCACATCCGGGGTCTATGCTCTGGTTATTACAAACTTGGTATTAGAGCATCAGGTTTAGGTGTGCCCTAGGATGTCAGAAATCCACGTTAAGTAGAGTCTTTTTCATGGGTGTGAAGAGTGCCAAACTTATAAGGAAGATGCTACAAGGAATTTTAGGAAAATTACCTTCTTTCATGTTCTATATCGTGCGATAAAGTCCAACTCTCTCTATTCTTCTAACCCGTGCTATACGCGTTTGTAGAAAATGCTTCCCTAATGAGCCATCGAAATAAGAAATGGCAATGGAAATGGGAATCAGCTAGCCTCACTAGCTCCTGCAAACCCTTTGAATGAGCAAGTGACTCATGCGGAGTTCAGGGCTTCCTTCTAGATGTTGGCATAGGCCATGATGGCTCACGTCAACCAGCATACGGTTGCACTTGTGAACCCAAATAGGAGTGCTGTCGTGGCTAGGGTGCGAGACTTTACTTGGATTAACCCGCCAGAGTTTCATGGGTCTAAGGTGGATGAGGATTCACATGAGTTTATTGATGAGATCCATAAGATTGCTCAGGTTTTAGGGATCACAATAGAGGAGAGTGCAGACTTGGCCTCCTATCAGTTGAAGGGGAGAGCTCATATATTGTTTAGGTGGTGGAAGGAAGGTCGTAGACAGATGTAGCTCCTATTGATTTGGATAAGTTCTTGACAACCTTCCTGAACAGATTCTTTCGGTGGGAGATGAGGGAAGAAAAGGTTGCAAAGTTTATCAACCTAAAGCAGAATAACATGATAGTTCTGGAGTATGCTTAATTTGAAGTTCACCTAGTTGTCAAAGTATGCCCCGGAGATGCTTGTCGAGCCAAGGGCTCACATGAGCAAGTTTGTATCAGGAGTCTTAGATTTGGTGGTCAAGGCTTGTAGGACCGATATGCTTATTAGTGACATGGATATTTCTCGACTCATGATTCACGCCCAAAAAATTGAGAAGGAGAAGTTAAAAGAGAAGGAGAGGGAGACCAAGAGAGTTAGGGAATGGAACTTTGAGTCTCTCAATAAAGGATAGGTGAGAGGCATCGCTCAAGTCCCATTAGAGGACATTAGCCCCAGCTCCATCGTCAGCTAGTGGTCTATCTAGGACTAGAGGTGATCGGAGGGGCAGAGAACCAGGCTCTAATACTTAGGGGAGCATGTCCAAAGGATGCACATTTCAAGGTTTTGGGAAGTGTGGTAGGAACCACCCTAGAGAGTGGTTGGTTGGTTCAGATTCTTGCTTCGGGTGTGGAAAGCCTGGTCACAGACTTAGAGATTGTCCTTCAGCTAGATAGGGTGATGGTAGAGGTCGTGCCCTAGCCACCTCTTCAGCAGCTCCAACAACTCGCCCACCCCAGCAGGGCACATTATGTAGTGCAGGTGGCGGACAATGTCAAAATCGTTTCTCTGCACTTTCATCATGCCAGGAACAGGAGAGTTCACTATATATGGTCACAGATATGTTACGAGTTTATCACATTGATGCTTATGCATTTTTAGATCAAGGGGCCACGTTATCCTTCGTGAATCTCTATGTTGCTATCAGCTTCTGTGTCAGTCCAAAAATCCTCTCAGAGCCCTTTTCAATCTCTATTCTTGTTAGTGAATCAGTCTTCGAACGGAGGGTATAGTGAAACTGCCCTGTTACAGTCCTCCAGAAAGTCGCCTCAGCTGATTTAGTTGAACTAGACATGATCGACTTTGATGTTATCTTTGGCATGGATTGGTTGTATGTCATGACCCGAATGGAGGCCCAGATCATAGACACGGGACAAGGGACCCCGAGAGACCCCAAGTCGACCCATGGCATAAGCATACGTCTAACTCAATCAATAAACTAAAGAACAAATAATATAAACTCAGCGGAAGTCTAACTCAACATAACATCAGAATAAGCATCCGAAGTGAACACATACATAAGTCTGAAAAGTCTCTAATCTAGACGAGTTGATGGAAGAAGACCCCAACTAACTCAACAATACTAAAGCTGAAAATACATAAGGGAAACTGAAATAAATAAGGAAAAGATAGATAGCTTGGTCCTCAAAAGATGAGGACTCACCAATAGGCAGACGCTAACTCCGACAGACTGTCTAAGAGGGGGGCTGAACCTGAGAGTCGGGTCCTGTATCATGAAATGATACAATATAGAAAGTATACGGTCTGTACGTGGAACGTACCGAGTATGCAAGGTAAGTAAAATCGCTTAAGCAAAGTAAATCATTTAAAGCATTTCATATCATATCATAAGCTTTCAAATTTGTGAGAAGGGATTGAATGCATTCTTTCTGAAATCATAATCTTTTCCTAACATGACAATGCATAGCTTCATAACATCATAACTGACTCGAATAACTCAAAGATGAAATATGACATTTATAAGAAAAGCTGAATAATGAGTCAAATCTTGCTTTTAGAACATGTATGTATAAAATAATAACCATGAGTAATGAATATGCAAATCTGAATCATATAGACAATGGGAGATCATCACTTAACCGACATAACATGATAGAGCTTACGTGGTCCCGACTATACACTAAAGTGGGCAGAGCCGTCCAAAACCTTTCCAGGGCTAAGGACGCTACCATGATATCGATATCAAGCTCATGGGACATTAGGGCCAGGGATAGCTCACAAGGGAGGTCCCAATAATATAACACTATCAACCTACGTTGGCGCGTAGTTCTGGGGAATAGAGTGATCGACCCTTAGCTCGCTCGGTGCTAGACTCTTCTCCCAAAACATGCAATGCTCTACATTGTGTATTATGAAGCTCAACATCGTCTATTGAAGAAGCTCAATAATGAAATCATGCATAACTCAACATCATATGAAAGCGAAGCTCAACATTGTCTATTGACAAAGCTCAATAATGAAATCATACATAGACTCAACATCGTATAAAGACAAAGCTCAATAATAACATACATCTCAATTGTGAATTCATACATATGAGAAGCTTTATTTTGAAACATACCACAAGCTCAAAGATAAGTGGGAGACTTTACTCCAAAACCCTGTGGTAAGCTTACTTTAGAGATACTACATCATCATACTTGATATAATGGCTTTGCCCAAAACTTTATCATTCTTGGATCTACTCAATTCATTTTTAAGACAATATCATAATCATGGGTAGTTTTAGAAACATGCTTTTTATCATCAAATCTCATCATCATCATACATTCATCATCATTCTCTTCTTTCATGAACTTTTCATCCATGGGCCCTTAATTTCATAAAACTAGAAAACACAATTTTTGATTGAAAACAATTTAAAATCTTCCCAAGCTTCACAATTCATCAATAGAAACATAATCTAATCGTACCGACGTATAGAAATTGAAGAACTATGCAATTGGGTGAAAACCCCATAAGTTGATCATAGGAATTTCCCATACTTAGATAGATATTGGGCATGCGTGTGGAAGGAAACACCCACTCATAACCCTACATACCCAGAAGGGATTGATTCTACCAAATCTTTGATTAGCCAAGTGGAAATTTGATGGAAACCTTGAATACTATCCTTGAATCACCTCTTCAACCTCTCAAGCTTGCATGCATGGTAGGAATAACTCAGAATAGGTTTTCCCCTCTTAAAACCCACTAAAATGAGCCTTAAACAATGTATAGGCTTTAGGAACTTAGGAATTACAAAAAGGCCCTTACTGAATTCGTAGGAAAATACTGCCAGGTGGTCCTAACAGAAGACTTGATGACTCGTGGTCCAAGGCAATGACTCATCACCTAGCTCTTTAACTACACTGCTTGTCTAATCTCCTGGGCTTGTAACGGGTCACATAACAATTCGTCAGGGGTGACCATGACTCGTGGTCACCAATCATTAACTGCACTACCTCAAACTCTGAAATTAATCATTTGGCTGGTAATGGGGAACCCAACTTATCGTGGTGGATGACCACGACTCTTGGTCACCACCCGTGAAGTACACTAGTTCCTTCCTTTTTTTTACTCCTCCCTTACCCCACGAATGACCTAACGACTCGTGGGGTCTAACCAAGAGTCATTGCTGTGCTCGTGGGGACCCTATTCTACAAACTTCCCAACTCTTCGCTGGCCTTCCCCACGAGTCACCTGACGACTTGTGGGTTGTCCTCATGAGTCGTCCCATGACTCGTCCTGTGCCTGCAACATCAATTTTATAGTTTTTCCCGTTTCAACCCCCAGGTCCGATCTTTGAGTTCCCGGGGTATAACATTGTATTCTTGTTATGTTTTAGTTTGTAGAACCTGAATGGTAGAATTTTGATTTTCGAGTGAACCAGTCCTAGAATGGACGGGTAGTTCTGCAGTGCCTGTAGGTCGCATTGTCTCTTATCTTAAGGTTAGGAAGATGATTTCTAAATGTTGTGCATAACATTTAGTTCGTGCTAAGGACTCTAAGTTTGAAATCCTGACTCTTCAGCCAGTCTTAGTTGTTTGTGAGTATCCAGAGGTATTTCTAGATGATCTATCAGGAGTCCCTCATAAGCACGAGATTGACTTTAAGATCAACCTTCTCTCTAATACGCAACCCATATCCATTCCTCCTTATAGAATGGCTCCAGCCGAGCTTAAGGAGTTGAATTGAACAATTGGAGGATGTCTTAGATAAGGGTTTCATAAGGTCTAGTAAGTCCCTGTGTGTGATCTAGTCCTTTTCTGCAGAAGAAAGATGGTTCTCTCAGGTTGTGCATCGACTATCGCCAGTTGAACGAGGTCACAATCAAGAATAAGTACCCATTCCTAGGATTGATAACTTGTTCGGCCAGCTTCACGGTGTTAGTTGTTTCTCCAAGATAGACCTCAGATCTTTCAATCACTAACTTAGGGTTGGAGAGTTTGATCCAAAATAGCTTTTAGGACTCGGTATGGTCACTATGAATTTGTAATTATGTGTTTTGGACTAATAAATGCTCCTGAAACTTTTATGGATTTGATGAATAGGGTGTTCAACCAGTATTTAGATATGTTCATCATCATCTTCATAGATTATATTCTTTTATATTCTCTCAGTGAGGAGTAGCATGCTACTCATTTGAGGATTGTGCTGCAAACTCTTAAGGACCGTCAACTGTCTGCTAAGTTTAGTAAGTGCAAGTTTTGGCTAAAGTCAGTTGTATTTCTTAGTCATGTGGTGTCTAATAAGGGTGTATAAGTAGAGTCTCAAAAGATTGAGGCGGTGAAGAACTGTCCTAGACTTGTCAATCCTACCTATATTAGAAGCTTTTTGGGATTATCTGGTTACTACAGGAGGTATGTAGAGGGATTTTCATCCATTGCCTCACCTTTGACTAGGTTGACTCAGAAGGTCAAATTTCAGTGGTCCAATTATTGTGAGAGAAGCTTTCAGAATTTGAAGCTTGACTCATTTTTGCTCTGATCTTGACCCTGCCAAATGGCACAGATGGCTTTGTAGGGTATTGTGATGCCTCTAGAGTTGGTATCGGGTGTGTGTTGATGCAGCAGGTAAGGTTATTGCTTATGCTTTGGGGCAGCTTAAGATTTATGATAAGATTTACTTGATGCATGAACTTGATTTAGTAGCAGTGGTGTTTGCCTTGAAGATTTGGAGGCACTATTTATATGGGGTGCATGTGGATGTGTTACAGACCATAAGAGCCTTCAGTATGTGTTTACTCAGAAGGACCTGAATTTGCGGCAAAGGAGATGGCTTGAGCTTCTCCAGGACTATGACGGTATTCTTTATCATCCAGGGAAGGCCAATGTAGTGGCGGACACTCTTAGTAGGTTGTCCATGGGGATCGTGGAAAATGTGGAAGATGGAAAGAAAGAGTTGGTTAGAAATGTTTGGCTTGCTCGCCTAGGGGGTCACCTTACGAATTTAGCGGATGGTGGTGTCATTATTTAGAATGGTTTGGAATCTTCATTGGTGATGGAAGTTAAGGCGACACAGGATGAGGATCCTATCTTAGTAAAGATAAAGGAAGCAGTCCAGAATTACAAAGTGGAGGTTTTCTACCAAGGGGGAGATGGTGTATTCTAGTACTAGGCCAACTATGTGTTCTGGATGTGGATGACTTTGGAGAGCATATGTTGAGAGAGGCTCACAACTCTTGATACTCTATTCACCCAGGTGCCACCAAGATGCACCGTGATCTATGGAAAGTCTATTGGTGGAATGGCATAAACAAGGATATTATAGAATCGATGGCTAAATGTCCAAATTGCCGATAGGTTAAGGTTGAGCACCAGAGACTGGGAGGTATGATATAGGATATCAGTATTCCTACTTGGAAATAGGAAGAAATAAATATGGGTTTCATTACAGTTTTGCCTCGTACACGCAGACAACATGATTCTATATGGGTGATTTGGACAGGCTGACTAAGACAGTACATTTCCTGCTAGTTAAGACTACAGATTCAATCAAAAATTATGCTAGACCTTACATTTGAGAGTTAGTTAAGTTTCATGGGTTTCCTTTGTCTATCATTTTTGATAGGGGTACTCAGTTCACTTTGTAGTTTTAGAAGTCATTTAAAAAGGGTCTTGGTACTCAAGTTAAGCTTAGGACAACTTTTCACCCACAGATAGATGGTTAGGCTGAGCAAACCATTCAGACTTTGGAAGACATGTTGAGATCTTGCGTGATTGATTTCAAAGTTAATTGGGATGATCACTTACCTCTCATTGAGTTTGCCTACAATAACAGTTACCACTTCAGCATTCAGATGGCTCTAATTGATGCTCTTTATGGGTGGAGATGTAGATAACCAATTGGACAGTTTAAGGTAGGCTAGTGATCTTGGGTAGAATTATATGCCCAAGTGATACTCAAATGCTTCATTTCATCTTGTTTATCTATTGTTAGGTGTGCATTCTCATGTGATTTGTAGTTAAAATGTGAATTTATAATAACCAACATGATTAGTGTTGTTTTGCAGGTAAAATTTAATTTTGGGAAACTAAGACACATGTTGGTAAAAATCGGGAATGGACTTAGAAGAAAGGAGTGGAAAAGGTCAAGGAAAAGCAGCAAAAATAAGGGCTCCGCGATGGAGCCGTGTCACGTTGCCATCGCTGAGGCATTCTACCTCGGGTGATTTATTTTGGCCAAGTCCAGTGAAGGTTCACGATTGCACCGTGACATGTTGGCCTGGCTCCGAGTTGCAGGCCATGGCACGCCAAGGAGAAATTGCTGAGGAACCTAATTCCAGAGAGGGTCCGCGTTAGCCCCATGGCACGGAGGGAGTGCTCCGCGATACACTCCGTGCCACGTTGCTTGTTATTCCGGGAAAAATACTCACTAGCATAAATAGCACACTTAGATTTATTTTTAAACATTCTGACTTGGTTGAGCAAGAACGTGGGTTACAGGCTGTTGAGGGGACGAAAATTCTAGGGTTCTTCTCTATCTCTTTCTCTTTTATCTCAATTGTTTGTATGAATTACACTTATTTGATGATGTTTAATCCACAAATGAGTGGCTAAATTCACTTCTTGCTGAGGTTAAGAACAATTGTAGTGGAATGTAATTGTTGATCAATTTAGTGTTCATTTTTTCTTCAATGGTTGTTCTATCAATTCTTGTTCTTACTGCATTAATGTTTGGCCAATGTTAATGTATATCTAAAAAATCCAATTTTGATTTTGGAAAGAAAAGAAATTGGGAAGTTGTGAATTAGTAGGATATGATCTCTTCTTAGTTTGGGAAAATTAAGAATTGATTTACATTCAGAATAGAAATATATCTGAAAGTCTTATTAGTCAATTAAGGAATCGATTTTGTATGGCTAGAACATGAAATTCTTTTATCACAGAAATGTAGGTTAAAGGTTCATGATTCTTAAGTTGGGTAGGATACGAAAGTTTCAATCCATAGGCAATAATTCTTGACTAGCAATCGAAGGAAAGATTAACTGAATTGTATCGATAAATTACTTCCCTGCATGTTCGTTTTAACCTCAGCATGCTCATTACTATTGTTCAGACTCACTTTAGAATTCTGTCTTAGATTCATAGAAATTAGGAAACTCAAACTCTCCAAATATTGTTTAATTGGTTGTCTGCATTCTTAAAGTTATAGTTCATTAATACTTAAGTTAATTATTACCTTAGTTCAGTCCCTGTGGGATCGATACTTGGCTTACTTAAGCCATTTTACTACTTGTTCGACCACGTGCACTTGCGTGTAGTTACCAAACCCGCGAACAAGTTTTTGGCGTCGTTGTCGGGGACTGGCAATTGGTAAAATTGTTTTCTTCGTGTTAGTTTACAATTTCTATATAAGTGCTGACAACTTGATCTCAGCCTGTCTTTTCCAGATATCGAATTCTGTTGAACACTGGCAAGAGACAAGGGGCTGGTGGATTCATACTTAGAGCCGGAAAGATAGTTCCATCGTCAAAGAAGGGAAGCTCTAGAGAAAAAGCTACAGTTGCTTAGACAGACAATCCTGGAGCAACAGTAGAATCCACCACTTGTGAGGGCAGTGTTAGTGCCCGAGGAAATGGCAGCTAGGCCTGTTCGCGAAGTGGCAATCCCACATGCTAGCAATGTTACATCAAGTATTCGCAAACCTGAGCCAGGAGGGAGGTTTGAGCTTAAACAGAACATGGTGCAATTGCTGCACACCAGCGGGCAATTCACAGGTCCCCCTCACGAAGATCCACAACAATATCTCCAAAACTTTTTGGAGATAAGTTACACTTACATCCCAGCTGGAGTATCATCCGATTACGTAAGGCTTACATTATTCCCATTCTCATTATTGGGAGAAGCAAAGAGGTGGTTGAAAGTTGAGCCACCTAACTATCACCACTTGGGATGATCTTGCAAGAAAATTTTTGATATGTTTCTTTCCATCCGGGAAAACAGCAAGACTTAGAAGTTAGATTCTAAGTTTTAAACAAAGAGAGGGGGAAAATCTGTATCAAGCTTGGGAAAGGTTCAAATGTATGTTACGGGATGGTCCTCACCATCACCAGTCCAATGATATGCTGGTGCATACTTTCATAGAGGGTTTGGAACCCCACACAAAAAATTTGCTAGACTTAGAAGTTGGGGGACAAGCATTAGAAAAGACTTATGAGGAGCTGTATACTTTGTTAAATCATATTTCGCAGGGAAATCCATAGTGGAATGCAGACTCTTCTAGAGGAGGAACAAGGAAAGCGGCAGGAGTCTTGGAAGTGGATGGTTTTACAGCTATCGCTGCACAGATAGATGCGCTGCAAAATCAACTCAACACCCACTTCAGCAATATGAGCTTGAATTGACCTCAATCCCCAGTTAATGTAGTGTAGTAGGTTTGGTGTGAAGTATGCGGTAGTAATGAACACTCAGATGAGTGTTTTGGTGCAAATCCAGATTCAGTGAACTTTGTGGGAATGTATAGAGAAATAATCACCAACAGTATGGCAACAACTACAACTCGAATTGGAGAAATCAACCAAATTTCTCTTGGGGTAGTAACAGCCATCAAGGGTAGAGTTTGAATCAGGGTGCGCAGAGAAATCAAGGAGGGTAGCAGAACTATTAGACATAAGATAGAGGAAATAATGCACCTCCTCCACCACCCACCAGCATTGAGGAAATGTTTAAAATAATGTTAGCTAACCAAGCTCAAATGCAGGATGATTATGTGAAATTGGCAGCAGACATAAAGAACAATCAGTTAGCTAGAAAGGCGTTGGAGTACCAGTTTGGACAACTAGCTGGAGCTCAAAACACCAGGCCAAGAGGAGGACTACCGAGTGACACTGACCCGAATCCCAAGCAGGTTAATGCAGTGACCACAAGGAGTGGTTTACAACTCAAAGAGGTGGAACCAGAAAGACCACCTCAACAGTCAGGAGCAGTGGAAAAAGAGAGGGAACATGATGATGCGAGGGGGAAGGAGAAGGCAGTTGAAGCAGAAAGACCACCACCCCCGTTCCCTCAAAGATTAAAGAAACACAAGGAGGAAGCTTGTTTCAAAAAGTTTATGGAGGTGCTTAAACAGGTACACATTAATTTACCTTTGTTTGATGTTTTGTAGGGAGTGCCCAAATATGCAAAGTATATCAAGGACATCGTAGCTAACAAAAGCAGATTGACGGAGTATGCTACAGTGGCGCTTACTGAGGAGTGCACTTCTCGGATACAGAACAGGTTGCCAATAAAGCTCAAGGACCCTGGGAGCTTTACAATTCAAATCACATATGGGAAAAGTATTCGAGCTCACGGATTATGTGACTTGGGAGCAAGTATTAACTTGATGCCGACATCGGTGTTTAAGAAGTTGGGGCTGGACAGTCATAGACCAACTACACTGATCTTGAAATTAGCGGACCATTCTTTGGCCAGACCAGATGGCATTTTGGAGGACGTGCTGGTGCAAGTGGGCTCCCTTATCTTCCCCGTAGAATTTATTGTTCTGGATTTTGAGCTGGATGCGGAAGTCCCATTTATTTTGGCACGTCCTTTCTTAGCAACTGGGAGAGCTTTGATTGATGTAGCTCCAGGGCAGCTAACCATGCGGGCGCATGACAAAGTGGATGTATTTGATGTATATAAGGCCATGAAGCTTCCGGCCATACATGAGGAGCTTTCAGCAATCAATGTGCTAAATCAAGCATAAATTCTTCAGATTGTTGAATCTCGAGATCCATTGGAAAGAGCATTGACGAGCTCCGATCATTTTAGAGATAAAGATACTTATGAGATGGTGCAAATGTTCAATGAACCACAATGGTATCTCAGGAAGCATGACTTTCAGCCTTTGATGAGGTCCCTGGAACCCTTGCCGAAACCATCTATTGAGGAAGCACCAAAGCTGGAGTTTAAAACATTGCCTCCCCATTTAATATATGTCTTTTTGGGGGAAGATGACACTTTGCTAGTCATCATCTCCGAAGAATTGATGGAGGCACAGGAAAAGGAAGCATTGGTGGTCCTCAAAAGAAGAAAGAAAGCATTGGGCTGACAGATGTCAGATATTTAGGGTATCAATCCAACTTTTTGCACACACAGAATTTTCATGGAGATAGGAGCAAAGCCAACTGTTCAGCCTCAGCGGAGGTTGAATCCGATGATGAAGGACGTGGTTAGGAAAGAAGTAATTAAGTGGCTTGATGCAGGTGTGGTCTATCAAATTTCGGACAACGAATGGGTCAGCCCCGTTCAGTGTGTCCCATAGAAGGGAGGGATGACCGTGGTCACCAATGAAAAAAAGGAGCTGATCCCTACTCGCACCGTCATAGGCTGGCGGATTTGCATGGACTACAGAAACCTCAATGAAGCCACAAGGAAAGATCACTATCCTATCCCGTTCATTGATCAAATATTGGAAAGATTGGCTGGACAAGAATATTATTATTTCCTTGATGGGTACTCTGGCTATAGCCAAATAGCCATAGCATCGGAGGACCAGGAGAAGACTACTTTCACATGTCCTTATGGGACATATGCTTTTAGGCGGATGCCATTTGGTTTATGCAATGCACCCGCCACATTCCAGAGATGCATGATAGCGATCTTTCACGACATGGTGGAAGATTTCGTCGAGGTATTTATGGATGATTTTTCTATTTTTGATAATTTGTTTGCTACCTGTTTGCAGAATCTTGATAGGGTGCTAGCTCACTGTGAAGAATCCAACCCTGTACTCAACTGGGAGAAATGTCATTTCTTAGTCAAGGAGGGTATTGTCCTTGGCCATAAAGTGTCTTGCAAGGGGTTGGAGGTCGATTGTGCTAAGATCGAAGTTATTGAAAAGCTACCACCACCTGTGTCAGTGAAGGGTGTTCGCAGTTTTCTCGAGCATGCAGGGTTCTACAGATGGTTCATTAAGAACTTCTCTCAAATTTCTAGACCGATATGCAGGTTGCTAGAAAAAGAGGTGAAGTTTGAGTTTGATGAAGATTGTGTCAAAGCATTCGAGGAGTTGAAGCAGAAATTGATAGAACCATCTATCCTTATTTCTCCGATCTAGGAACAATCATTTGAACTGATGTGTGATGCAAGTGATGTGGCTGTGGGAGCGGTATTGGGGCAGCGGAGGAATAGAATCTTTCATTCCATTCATTATGCAAGCAAAACACTGGACGCTGCCCAAGTCAATTATATAGTCACAGAAAAGGAGATGCTAGAATTGGTGTTCGCGTTTGATAAATTCAGGTCCTATTTGGTGGGTTCTAGAGTAGTGGTGTATACCGATCATGCAGCTATTCGGTATCTGTTTAACAAGAAGGATGCAAAGCCCAGGCTGATCAGATGGATCTTGTTGTTGCAAGAGTTTGACCTAGAGATTATGTACAGAAAGGGGAGCGAGAATCAAGTGGCAGATCACCTATCGCGATTGGAAAGCCGGTCGCATGTGAAGGAAGGTGACAGCATAAAAGAGGAGTTTTCGAATGAGCAGCTCTTAGCAATAAGGGAAGCTAAGATCCCTTGGTATGCAGACATAGTGAATTTTCTAGTGAGTGGAGTCTATCCACCGGAGGCTATGGCTCAGCAGAGAAAAAAATTGAGGCATAATTTTTGGTATTTTATTTGGGATGAGTCATACTTGTTTAAACAGGGACCGGATCAGGTTATGAGAAGATGCATCCCGGAGAGCCAGATTGCAGAAGTTTTGAGGAGTTGTCACTCTTCATTGTATGGAGGGCACCACGGAGGCGAGCAGATAGCACACAAGGTGCTATAGTCTGGTTTCTTTTGGCCTACACTGTTTAGAGACTCTATGGCATACGTAAAAATGTGTGATAGATGTCAAAGGACAGGCACAATTGGTAGGAGGCAAGAGATGTCGCTGCAACATATACTAGAAGTGGAGATCTTTGATGTATGGGGTATAGATTTCATGGGCCTGTTCCCACCGTCATTTGGTAATCGTTACATCTTGGTGGCCATTGATTATGTATCAAATTGGGTTGAAGCAACAGCTTGCCCCAAGAATGACAACAAGGTGGTAACGAAATTTGTGAAAAAGCACATTTTCACCAGGTTCGGGGCACCCTGAGCCATTATCAGTGATGGAGGGGCTCATTTTGTCAATGCAAGTTTCAAAAAGTTGCTAGCTAAGTATGGGGTGCGCCACAAGGTGTCAACAGTATACCATCCCCAAACTAGTGGGCAAGTGGAGGTGTCGAACAGAGAAGTGAAGCAGATTCTCCAGAAAACAGTGAATGCAAAACGTAGTGATTGGTCAAGCAAACTCGACGATGCGTTGTGGGCTTATAGAACTGCTTACAAGACACCAATTGGGACTTCTCCATATTGATTGGTCAATGGAAAAGCGTGTCATCTACCGGTGGAGCTAGAACACCGAGCTTTCTGGGCCGTGAGGAAATTGAATATGGACCTAGAGCTAGCGGGCAAGAAGAGGCTGATGCAACTCATCGAACTTGATGAGTTTCGTTGGCATGCTTATGAAAGCGCCAACTGCTACAAAGAGAAAACAAAGAGGTGGCAGGATAAGCATATGGTGAATCGTATTTTCGAGCTGGGGCAGAAAGTGTTGCTTTTCAATTCAAGATTGAAGCTATTTCCAGGGAAATTGCGGTCAAAATGGTCAGGCCCGTTTGAGGTTGTGAGAATGACCCCGCACGAGGCAGTGGAGTTGTGGCAAGAAGATCGATGTGCCACGTTCTTGGTTAATGGGCAACGTTGTAAGCATTACTGGGGTGAGGACGCTATTCGAGAGAAGACGTCCATCACTCTAAAGGATGATTGAGCGTCAATGACGTCGAGCCGTGACGGTAAACCATGCGCTGCACGGGGAGGCAACCCGTGAAATTGTTGTACTAGATGAGTAGAATTAGTTGAAAAAGAAAAGAAAAAAAAAGAAGAGAAAAATAAAAAAAAAATTGTGTTTGCATTGAAACCTATGAATTCTAACCAATTTCTTGCTTGGAAATGATTTTCAGGTGAAATGGAGGGCAAAAATGCAAAAAAGCTCAAAGGAAAAAATTCGAGGTGAGAAAAATAAAAAATGGCATGACAGTGAGCCTACGCATTGGCTCCGTGTCACGGAGGAGGGCCTCCGCGTTACCCTCCGTGACACGTTGAAGGTATTCTGAATTTTTTTAAAATTTCCAGAGCACCTACGCGATGGCTCCGTGTCACGGAGGGTGTGCTCCGCGTTACCCTTCGTGACACACTGAGGTGTAATTCTTGTCGGGTCACACCGGGTCGCCAGGTAACCCGGGCGAAAAACACCCTTTACACCCCGATTCTCCTCTATTTTTTCCCCATTTTCCATTCCCTCCGCGACCAACACCCCAAATTCCCTCCTCCCCCAACGTGACACAGACCTAGGCACAAATTTTCTTCAACTTTTCTTCGATTTTATCGGATTAAAGGTATGTTCTTGAACTTAACCTCATTCTTGCTTGAATTTTCAATTTTTGAACATGAGAGGTGAGTAAACCTTGCCCTAAGTGCAAATTGAGCTTGAATTCATTTAAGTTATGATTGATTGATGTTCCTAATATCGTTGTGAGTATATGAACTCGATGAATGCATGTTTTATTGAATTTTTGTGTAATTGGAAGCTAGGGTTGGAATTTGAATAGGAAGAAACTAAATTTGGTTGAAATGTGGAAAAAAAATTTTGAGTTGTGCATGTTGGGTGATGTGAATGATGTTGTGAATATAAATGAATATGCTAAGTAGACAAGGGAATTTTCTGAAAAATGAAATTGGTGAATTGCATAGGTTGTTGAGAACAAAAATTTCACTAAGTGCTATGTGATGTAATGGAATCGATGGCGATATTGTATTCGTTGTACGAAGTCTGAGTAGTATATAGTAACTATTCCATCGAATTATATGAAGGCACTAAGAATGTTGACGGTTAAGAATTGTGAAATCATGAATGTCTTGCCGAATTGTTTTAAATTACGGCTAAATACTAAGTGTGGGGTGATTCAATTAAACCCAACCTTAGTCGTAGCTAGTTATGATTTGAATAACATTGGGATTGTATGGTTATATGTGCAGGAACAATGTCGGGCAGACAAGATAAAGGAAAGGGAGCGTCCATATCGGGCGCCGGTAGAAAAAGGATAAGGTTGGGAACAGCAATCCCAGCAGCACCAGCGGTTCCGAGAGGCCAACACCGACAATACAGAACCCGATGGGTGACTGATGAAGGGAAGAAATGGTATGCAAAACACAAAGAAACCAAATACTTCCCAAAAGAGCATATAGCACGGGAGCCGCTGGCACAGGAATTCCCGAGGATCGTACACAGGATTGACACTGCCGGGCTGAACTTCATCTTTGAAGAGCCCAAGGAGTGCAATCTCTATCTGATTCGGGAGTTTTATGCCAACTGGAACCCGACCCTCCGCAGTCACACTGTCAAGATAAGGGGGCAAGTTGTCACCTTTGATCCCCATCACCTGAATGTTATATTGGGGGCGCGGGACACAGACGCCCATGTACTCCGACAGCTGAACATAACTCCACCTAATGCGGATATCACACGCACTTTGTGTGGAGCCCGTTCGATAGCACGGTGGAGCAGGCACAAGGAGAGGGGCTACCATCAAACACTGCCTTACTCTCAGATGAACAGGGAAGCCAGGATTTGGCTAAAAATTGTGTGTTCCTGCCTAATCCCAGGGGTGCACATGACAGATGTCACCCGGGATCGAGTGTGCTTGGTGTATGCCCTGACGAAAGGGATTGAGATAAATGTTGGGGAGGTGATCAGCTCCTCCATGAAGAGAGCCCGACTCCATCAAGGGCATAGGTACGGGTTCGGTGGTTTGCTTACCACGTTTCTGAGGGGCCATGATATCGAGGAAGAGGCCTTGGACTATATCACGCAAATTGATAGGCGTGCCTTGGATGTCACCAAAACCAAGGCACCTGACACTACTCACGGGCCAGTTCTCACACTAGCTGAGCGACATGCTCGGGATGATCAGTATATGGTCTGTATGTACGGGATACAGATGTTGCAGTTGCGCATACGTGGGAGGCTAGCAACAGAGGATGAGTTATGACAGCTCGAGTTGGATTACCCCTTCGGCGAAAGTGCCAGGGCGCTATGCATAGTGGGGCCAGTGTTTGTGGAGCCGGTAGATGATGATGTCCCTACCGATGAGGAGACATGCCGTGAGGACTCAGATATTGAGTCCGATGAAGACGGTGGGGATGATTCAGATATGGGAGATGAGGCAACGACACCTAATGAAGAAGTTGAATACTTCGATTGATCAGGGAGTTTCACCACCCACCTATGTGATATGTTGAATTTTGTGAACACTGGGGACAGTGTTCGGTTTAAGTGTGGGGTGGGAGTAGTTAGGTGTTGGCTGTTTCATTGTTTTTGTTTATGTTTATGTCTTGTGTTGTTGTGCTTGTGAAAAAAATGTGACCCTGTGATTTTGTGTGGTATGCTCCGTAATGTAATTCGGTGTGTAATGAATATTAAGTTGTTGTGTGTTGTGTGAGCTGTTGTTGGTTGGTTGGTTGTGTAAATATTTTTTTGTAAATATTTTTTGTTTTCTATTGAAATATTCAATATTTTTAAAAAATTTTTGTTGAATTTTCTTATGATTGGGTTTATCGGCGTTTGTTTTTGGTGCTTTTACCGAGAATAGTCCCATTGAACTGAAGTCGTAAATAGTGACCGTTCCCTATGATGGATGGATGACGACTGTCTTAAGGGAAATGTAGTCGATAGGAGTAGTTTTTTCTTTCTTTTATTTTCTTTCTCTTGTTTGTTTCCCGAATGTGTCGCTACTTCATGGTTCGGAATTCTTGTTGCGTGTTGTACATGATATTAAGATGCAAAGGTGATTCATATGAAAGCATGCAAATGTGTAAACATGTTGAGATACCTAGGCCATAGAGTTCTATTCGGTGTGATTGAGGCTTAATATTGAATTCTTGTAATTAGCTGATTGAAGAGTCTGTGAATATGTCTTGAGTTGAGCATGTGCAATGAGTGTGAGGTGAGTTTTAGATTATTCCATGCTATTGTGAAGTGTCTAAAACTTACCTGGTGTGTGTACGAAACGAAATAAAGGATATGTATTGTAGGAAAGGATGTAGGCATTTCTTTGATTAAACTGAAAGTTTTTCCATTATCATACCTACCTTGAATGTACATCCTAGTTTTGGGGCCTTTAGCCTATTTTTTTTCTTTCTTTGAAGAGGTACAAACGAGCTTAATCCCTTCTTTTCATTAGCCTTGAATTTCATCCAAAACTCTTAAGCGCTCAAGAAAAATAGTTTTCCCACAGTGTCAAGGAGTGAGAATTGTGAAAAGAAAGGAAAAGCGGAAGTGGTGAAAGTAAAGAAAAGGTCAAAGGTGCACTTGCTGAAATTAAATAAAATAAAGATGTATAACTAATTGTTGTTATTAAGTCGAGTGTGCTTAAAGAGATGGGAACAAAAATAAAGAGGAAAATTCAAGAAAGAGAAGATGAAGGAAGAAACAAGGCCCATAATGATGGTGGGATGTATTGAAAAGCGCTTAAGGAAGTTAGTTGCTATTATTGGTTAGCCCAGTATTTACTAGTTCCTTAGCTTACATTACAACCTGTTAAGTCCTACGTGATCTTACATCACGCGACCTTATATTAGTGGAGTAATACACTAGAGGCAAGCCTATGGTTCATGACATGATGCATGTGAATTCTTTGGGAGAGAGAGCGAAATCGTGTTCATATACCTCTACATGTAATGCTTTGGAAATCATATGATTGAAAAGGGGGAAATTTCTCTTGTGTTGTGAGGGCACATACTTGACGAGAGATTGAATTTCGTGTCAGATGTCTTGATCAGTTGATTTGCATGAGTTTGCCAAGATCGAGAGTCGATTCTTGAGTTTAGGAGGTCTTAATATAGTGTATGTCATTATATGGATGAGACCATGCATGTTTTCTTGATGATTTGCTATATTAGATAATCGGTATAGTCGTAGCTTGAATTGTCTAGCCAAAGTAGCTATGTGTGGGTGTCAATTGCATGAGATGTGACAGTATTATTTGAGGACGAACAAGGTTTTAAGTGTGGGCTAAGTGATCTTGGGCAGAATTATATGCCCAAGTGATACTCAAATGCTTCATTTCGTCTTGTTTATCTATTGTTATGTGTGCATTATCATGTGATTTGTAGTTAAAATGTGAATTTATACTAACCAAAATGATTAGTGTTGTTTTGCAGGTAAAATGTAATTTTGGGAAGCAAAGATACATGTTGGTAAAAATCAAGAATGGACTTGGAAGCAAGGAGTGGAAAAGGTCAAGGAAGAGTAGCAAAAATAAGGGCTCCACAATGGAGCCGTGTCACGTTGCCATCGCGGAGACATTCTGCCTTGGGTGATTTATTTTGGCCAATTCCAGTGAAGGTTCGCGATTGCGCCGTGACATGTTGGCCTGGCTCCGCGTTGCAGGCCGTGGCACACCAAGGAGAAATTGCTGAGGAACCTGATTCCAGAGAGAGTCCGCGTTAGACCCGTGGCACGGAGGGAGTGCTCCGCGATACACTCCGTGCCATGTTGCTTGTTATTCCGGGAAAAATTCTCACTAGTATAAATAGCACACTTAGGTTTATTTTTAAACATTCTGACTTGGTTGAGCAAGAACGTGGGTTACAGGTAGTTGAGGGGACGAAAATTTTAGGGTTCTTCTCTATCTCTTTCTCTTTTATCTCAATTGTTTGTATGAATTACACTTATTTGATGATGTTTAATCTACAAATGAGTGGCTAAATTCACTTCTTGCTAAGGTTAAGAACAATTGTAGTGGAATGAAATTGTTGATCAATTTAGTTTTCATTTTTTCTTCAATGGTTGTTCTATCAATTCTTGTTCTTACTGCATTAATGTTTGGCCAATGTTAATGTATATCTAAAAAATCCAATTTTGATTTTGAAAAGAAAAGAAATTGGGAAGTTGTGAATTGGTAGGATATGATCTCTTCTTAGTTTGGGAAAATTGAGAATTGATTTACATTCAAAATAGAAATATATCTGAAAGTCTTATTAGTCAATTAAGGAATCGGTTTTGTATGGCTAGAACATGAAATTCTTTTATCACAGAAATGTAGGTTGAAGGTTCATGATTCTTAAGTTGGGTAGGATACGAAAGTTTCAATCCATATGCAATAATTCTTGACTAGCAACCGAAGGAAAGATTAATTGAATTGTATCGATAAATTACTTCCCTGCATGTTCGTTTTAACCTCAGCATGCTCATTACTATTGTTTAGACTCACTTTAGAATTCTGTCTTAGATTCGTAGAAATTAGGAAACTCAAACTCTCCAACTATTGTTTAATTGTTTGTCTGCATTCTTAAAGTTATAGTTCATTAACACTTAAGTTAATTATTACCTTAGTTCAGTCCCTGTGGGATCGATACTTGGCTTACTTAAGCCATTTTACTACTTGTTTGACCACGTGCACTTACGTGTAGTTACCAAACCCGCGAATAGCTAGGCCATGTTTATAGGGCCAGATTCAGTTTATGAGGCTATGGATAAGGTTCAACTGATTAGAGAAAGGATTAAAACAACTCAGAGTCATCAGAAATCCTATACGAATGTGAGGAGAAGGGAGCTTGAGTTCAGAGTTGATGATTGGGTGTTGTTGAAAGTTTCATCCATGAAGGGAGTGATGAAATTTGGCAAGAAAGAAAAGCTTAGTACCTGATAAGTTGGTCTTTATAGGATTTTGAGATGTATTGGCAATGTGGCTTATGAGTTGGAGTTGCCCGCAGAGTTGGCATTAGTGCATTCGATTTTCCATGTGTCCTTATTAAAGATGTGCATTGGCAATTCGGCTCTAGTCGTACCTGTAGAGAATATTGGAGTGAAGGATAACCTTATATATGGGGAAGTTCTGATTAAGATTTTTTGACCATTAGGTTCATAAGCTAAGAAGCAAGGAGGTCGCTTCAGTGAAAGTCCTTTGGAGGAACCAGCTTGTAGAGGGAGCTACTTGGGAAGCCAAAGCAGATATGACGGCCAAGTACCTTCACCTCTTTCCTCCTGGCTCAGTTTCAGAATGAGATGGTAGTTTCTTCTATAGTGCTCTACTTAGATTCATGTCAGTTTTATGTCCTTCAGGTCCTCTCATGTCATAGTATGCACAGTATATGTATCTCAGTTCGGACTAAATCACTCTATTAGTATTCAGTCTATAACTTTCAGTATTGGGATTGTAGCTCATTCCCTATCTTTCTAGCTCTATTAGACACCATTTGAGGATGAATATTCCCAAGGTGGAGATAATGTAATACCCTAAAAGTCTCTAAGATCAGATCCTAGACATGAAGTAGAATCAGCAGAAAAACAAATCTGCAATTTTTCTAAGGACGGACCATACCACGAGTCATGTTAGGGAGGTATGGTCCGTGGTAAGTGCTCGTGATGAGGTGTCTATAGAAATGTTAAGGATTTGTTTTAGTAACCACAAGTTTAGTATGATCGATAGTGAGGTGGTACAAGTCGTACCACCACTTGTGAGATGAAGTTAGAGGAGCAACCAAAATTTGTCCTAGTAACCATGAGAGAAACATATGGATTGTACTATACTGATATGAATGGTACTGAGGGGTTGTTAGAAGAGGTATAGTTATTGAACAACATTGCTCCAGTGACCATGAAGGGTCACCATGAGCCGTGGTATGAGCCGTGACGCTGGACGGGTAGATTTTCAATGCGAGTTCCAAAGGATATTTTCATAACTTCCTATGGTTTGAATTCCTAAAACAGGTCATTTTGGGTTTTCTAAGAGGTGTATTTAAGGGTTAAACCTATAACGCTTCCTAAACTCTCATTCCACTCAAAACACCGCATATTGAAGATCAAATTCTCTCAATGTTCCCAAGGAAGCTTGGGTTCATGTTCTCTAATTCTCTTAGGTCTTAAGCTAGTGTCAAGAGCTCTTCAATCCAAGTATGTGGGGTTATGAATGGGTGATTTCTTCCACTCTTATGCCCAATATCAAGTCTAAATTTCGTGATTTCCATTCCTTCAAGTCTCCAATTATGATTTTCATAAATTTCTAAGGTTAGACCCTTTTATGCAGAACTCTGCAATCTTCAACGAAATTGATTCTCTTATGATTCTACTTATTTTTTATGGTTATGATGACATGATTTCTATGAAAAACTCTCACGATTCTCTATTTTTAATTTAGCATGATTTACTCAAGTATGTATGAATCTCATGAATATAAAGCTTATGTATCATGGATGAATCTTCAGCATTATTTTCATGGCTAGTTCACGTATGTCAGGGAATTTATGAATTCATCATGTTTTTTAAACTTGTCCATGCAAAACCCATGTTTCAAGTATGATTATGAGCAATATTTATGTTTTGAGAGTAGTATTTAACACCGAGTAGACAGGGTTTCAGCGCATGCAGGTCTCAAAACTACGTACCACTGTAAGATAACGGATCCTCACTAGTAAAGAGTGTTTTCCTTGACCCCTAGCTAAGGGGTCCTCGCCAGTTGAGAGTGTCTTCCTTACGCTACTAGGCCAATGAGAGAAATCACGCCTTTGTGGTGCTTAACCTTGGCAAGGTATGGACACCTTTCCAACCATGGTTATAGGTTGGAATATATGATGCTCACTTGGAGTATGTCGGTTATGAGAATCTCCCACTATTCAACATGTTTCATGTTTTATCATGTTCATGATTTTTGACACCATGACTTATAGTATTTTTGACTCATTGATCAATTTATGAGTTTTATTTATAATTTCAAACATGTTGAGCTTTATAATTTTATTTTCAAAATATTGGGTCATTATACTTCAGATTATGATAAAAAGCTCATGTTTTATGACTATATTGCAATCATGATTTATAGCATGTTGTCCTTACTCTCATGTTTTATGATATTGGGCATATTTTCATGACCATTTTCCATGTTTTTACCCATATTTGATTATGTTTTGAGTTCATACTCCTTAATTTATAGTTAAATTCATGTATGTGTGTGCTTTATGTGCTAACAAATGATTTGAGTTGATTTGAGCAGGAAACTAAGAAAAATGGGCTCAAAATGATGCAATGAATGAAGATTTGAGAATCTGACGGGTGTGGTGCTATGGCTGGCGCCCCCCACCAAGTCCTAAACTTCAAAGAAATAAAATATCAATCTGGTGCTATGGCTAACACCCTGCACCAGCCCTCAAACTTCAGAGAAAAAATTCTCAGGTTGGTGCTATAGCTGTGATGGCGCGCCAGGCCTTATCTGGAGCTAAAAATTGCTGAAAATTTGACTATGTTTGTGGAGAGATAGGAGGGGTGGCGTGCCAGACCCATTATGGGGCAAAAAATGCTGATTTTTAAGACAAGTCTTGAAGGACAGAAGCGTCATTTGAAGGCTCATCTATAAATATAAGCATTAGGTTATTTGTTAAGTAGTTTTTGACTTCTTGGAGTAGTTTTGGACTGTTTGAAGCAGTCTTTGCTCATTTTTATTTCGTAGTTCATTCATGAAATCTTGTAAGCCGTTTGGAAGGAATACAAGGTTCTACAACTAGGTTTTCTCTCCTTTGCTTCGTATTTTCGCATGCTGATGACTAAGTATTTGTTTTTTCTACTTTTCAATGAGTGGCTAAACTCATATTCTAGGATTGTGGCCATGGTGAATGGTTGATTATTTGAAAGATTAATTAAATTTAGTTTTGATTCTTCTTTTATGTTTCTTTGTAGTTATTTATTTTAATTTATTATTTATGAGAATGATCACCTTATAAGTAATTTGTTGTCTTTCTATTGAACTTGGGAAAGGGAATCAAAAGGGTTAAAAATAAATATAGAATGGGAATTCAAAGAGCCTTGAACCCATTGATGATAGGATGGAAGTTGTTGTTGAGGATAGGAATATACCCTTCAACCCCATTTAGTTGAAAGACAAGTACGCATAATCGTCATTTCATTGTTCTCCTGCGATCATAGGAATGTAGGCGTTAGGGTTCATGGAATAGTTCTTGGATGCTAGGGATAGTGGCAAGAAATGGGATAGTAACTTGCAACTAGCAACTGTAGGAAGAATCATGATAGTTTAATTACGTCTGGAAAACTTGGTTGAAACCAACCAAGTGCCATTGCCCTAGTCTTTCATCATTATCAAAATACAATCAAGCTTGCATTTGTTTTAGTTAATTTTTACATTTGAAGTTTTAGTATTTTAATTTTCCGAACCAATCTTCATTTTACTTGTTTCGTAGATTAGTGAAATCAAAGTAAAACCTTATAACAATTAAATTGACAAGTCCCTATGGGTACGATATCTGGACTTAACAATCCTATATTACGTGACGACCACGTGCGCTTGCGTGCACTTGGGCGACATCAAGTTTTTAGCTTCGTTGTCGAGGACTTGAATATTGTTTAACCGTTTGTAGGTTAGAATTTTATTTCACTAGTCTGTATATATTGTATATATATATATATATATATATATTTTAAATATTATACCACTCTTTTTAACATGACATCTTGGTATATAAATGAGTTGAATGATGGGTATTCATATTTTAGTGATCTTTGTCTGAACTGTTGAGGACCCCACTTATGGAAACACAGTCATACTTGTGGTGGTCTAGATGGCCATTGGAGTGGTTGTCCAAATTTTTATTCCCCTTCCCCAGTCCCCCATTACGATCCTCTTGTTGTTTTTTATGCTTACAAGAATAATGAAGAGGAGGAACATCATGCTCAAATAAGAAATATGGAAAAAATTATCCTAGAGCATATGGAAGTAATGAGGGAGCAACTTACTGAACATAGAGGAGCCTTAAAAAGGATGAGTGCCAAGCTCACAGAGATGGTGGCTGAGACTACGACTTATAATGATTTGCAAGTCACAATCTTATACAATACTCAAGAGGAACCTCAAGGGAAACAAAAGAAGCTCAAACAAGAGATTAGCCAATTTAGCTCAAGTATCCATGACCTGTAGGGTCTTTTGAATGAAAAAGTTGAGGCGTCTGAGGCCCAACTACAAAGTGTTGTGGATACTATCCAATGCATGGAACAAGGAGAAGAATCCCAACCATTAGATGATTCTTTGGTGGTCGATGTCGATGGTGAGGAAGTGGATAAAAGTGAGGATGTCAAGTATAATGTAATCTTGGAGTTAGGGCGTATTGGTCCTCATTCTAAACATTTTTCAACATTGTGTTTGGGTGGCAACCTAGAAATAGAGTCGTCCAATCCTATGGAGAAATGTGTAGATGAGGAACAACACCCTTATATTCTAAAATTTATTATGCCAAAGACAAACAATGACATCCCTCACTTAAGGTAAAGATACAACATCTCTTACTTGGTCCCTTCAGTTTACACCACCACCCCTTGAGCATAATAGAAAATTGGAAAAGAAACTAGGTGTGAAATTTATAAGCTCAAAGTGGAAGAAAAAGTGGTGAAACTTGATGGCCTGTGCCGCGACGTTAAATCAGGTGCTTGTTGGGAGGCAACCCAACTTGTACTGATGTAGTTCTTATTATTTTTATATATAGTGCAACTTCTGTGTTTTTTGTTTTGTGTGCTGAGAAGGGGAAGTTTGAGTACCCGGAACAAAAGATAAGGAACATGTCTTTTTCTTAAGTGTGGGGTCGTGCGACCCATGTATCAAAGAAACATGCTGCTAGCTAGGCCCTAGAGGGCCTCAGGGAGTAATTTGTCACTCTAATCTATCTTTTAGTTTTAGTTGCTCTGAGGACGGAGCAAAGCTTTTAGTGTGGGGTGAGGGTATGTCTCCCTGAATTTTGAGGTTAAGGGTAAGTATTCCATCATGTTCTGTTTGAAATTTTTTTTTTGAAATGAAAATGACATGTCTCATCCACCCTTCAATTTTTCTTATGGCCTCGATTCTTTTCTGAAGGGGATCCCTTTGAACCGGGTAATTTTTGTGTTTTTTTGAGTCATTGTAGTCATAAAGTAATGAAGTTTCCCTATGATAGATGGACGATGATCATCTTAAGGAAAATTTCATCATATTTATTTTATTTTTTAAGATTGAGTCGTAGGACATCCACTTGTACGCTTGTCTATATTCTACTTAGCCGCTATGCTAGAGAAAATAGAATAGTCATATTGAGTCCATGAGTTAGAATCCTTGAGAGATGCACATGTCACTTTAATTTGACTCAAACATATCCTTAGGGATTAATTATGAATTTAACTTGTCATTCAATATGATTATGTGAATGTGTAGCTATAGAAACTGATTAGATTCTTGTTGCCATGAGAGTTGAGCTGAATTGTTTTGTGTGTATATATTGTAGCATCTAGAACTTGCCTCAATGTATGTAGGATAACTAGTTGGTAGGGAGTTGAGAGATGATCAAGGCATTTCTTTGAGAAGCCATGTTTTCCCACATTTGTTTCACCTTCCTAGTCATTCTCCATTGTTAACCCCTTCGAGCCTAAAAGCCTTATTCTTTCTTAGCCTCAATAGTAGCTTAATCCCCCTTTTTGTGGGACCTTAGACTTATTGATCCAAAGTAGTCTTTGGCACTTTGAGACTTGAAAGTGAAGGTCCACCGAAGTATAATGTTAAGGGAAAAAGAAAAGTTATGTTAAGAAAAGAAAAGTGAGAAGAAGGGGTGCCCATAAAAATTGTGTTGTCTACTTGCTGCTAGGGAATTGAAAAAGAGAACTTTAATTTCAAAATCCTTAATTATTCTATGATTAGAAAACTAGAAGCCAAGTAGTTGAAAAACATGGGGCATGAAAAGAAAAGACAAGGGTGAGTAGAGGAAAGGTGAACAAGCAGGGAAAAAGGTGGTTGAAAAGTAAAATAAAATATGTCTTGAAAGTGCTTAGGGTGGTAGTCACTATAAAATAAATAATCATTCCTACCCGTCCCTTAGCATACATTACAACCAAGAAAAGTCATTTTGATCATAATCTCTTGAAGCAACTAGGTAGTCTCAATGTACATGAAGGGAAAGCCTATGGTATGTTGCATATGTACATTACATAATTTGTGAGAGTGAGTGTGCCTCACTTATTGTGTTCCATGTCTTATTTTGATGAATTTGAGAGAGGAACATCACTAAAAGTGAGGGGCATAAGAGGATTAATTCGGTGTACTACTTGTTGCATGTGTCACACTTAATCATATTGGCCCTTTGTGTTAAAAAGATGAGTCATTTATAGAGGTCGTGTGTTTTTGATTGTGAAATCATTCTATGTGGTTTGTTGAGAATTGTTGTATGATGATAAACCATAATATCTTTGCTCCATCCTAGTTGTTTGGGTATGAGTTGATAGAGGTGTCAAGTGTGCTGGTGAAACATGATTTTAGGTATGTTTTAAGGATTGTTCGGGGACGAACAATGATTTAAGTGTGGGGTGGTGATGCTGGGCATATTTTCATGCCCATTTGCCATGTTTTTACCCATATTTGATTATGTTTTGAGTTTATAATCCTTAATTTATGCTTAAATTCATATATGTGTGTGTTTTATGCGCTAACAAATGATTTGAGTTGATTTGAGAAGGAAATTAAGAAAAATGGGCTCAAAATAATGCAAGGAATGAAGATTAGAGAATCTGACAGATTTGGTGCTATGACTAGCGCCCCACACTAGCAATTAAACTTCAGAGAAAAAATTCTCAAGCTGGTGCTATGGCTTGGGCGGCGCGCTAGGCCTTATCTTGAGCTAAAAATTGTTGAAAATTTGACTAAGTTTGTGGCAAGATAGGAGGGGCGGTGCACCAGACACATTCCGGGGCAAAAAATGTTGATTTTTAAGCCAAGTCTTGAAGGGCAGAAGTGTCGTTTGAAGGCTCATCTATAAATATAAGCCTTAGGTTGTTTGTTAAGTAGTTTTTTACTTCTTGAAGTAGTTTTGGACTACTTGAAGCAGTCTTTACTCATTTTTACTCCGTAGTTCATTCATGAAAGCTTGTGAGCCATTACGAAGGAAAACACAGTTCTACAACAAGGTTTTCTCTTCTTTACTTCATATTTTCGCATGATGATGACTAAGTATTTAGTTTTCTACTTGTATATGAGTGGCTAAACTCATATTATAGGGTTGTGGCCATGGTGAATGGTTTATTTTTTGACTGATTAATTTAATTTAGTTTTGATTCTTCTTTTATGGTTGTTTGTAGTTATTTATTTTAATTTATTATTTATGAGAATGATCACCTTGTAAGTAATCTATTGGCTTTCGATTGA
The DNA here is from genome assembly GCA_035772735.1 of Datura wrightii. Taxonomy (NCBI): domain Eukaryota; kingdom Viridiplantae; phylum Streptophyta; class Magnoliopsida; order Solanales; family Solanaceae; genus Datura; species Datura wrightii. Next base: position 74,133,058 of record JASDFA010000007.1, on the reverse strand, counting down.
ACATGGAAAAGGGAATCGAAAGGGTTAAAAATAAATACAGAACAAAAATTCAAAGACCCTTGAACCCATTGGTGATAGGATAGAAGTTGTTGAGGATAGAGATATACCCTTCAACCCCGTTTAGTTGAAATACAAGTAGGCATAATCGTCGTTTCATTGTTCTCCTTCTACCATAGGGATATAGGGGTTAGGGTTCACGAAATAGTTCTTGGATGCTAGGGATAATGGCAAAAATGGGATAGTAACTTGCAACTAACAACCGTAGGAAGAATCATGTTAGTTTAGTAAAGTCTGGAAAACTCAACTTGAAACAAACCAAGTGCCATTGTCCTAGTTTGTCATCATTATCGAAATACAATCAAGCCTGCATTTGTTTTAGTTAATTTTTACATTTGAAGTTTTAGTATTTTAATTTTTCGAACCAATTTCATTTTACTTGTTTCATAGATTAGTGAAATCAAAGTAAAACCTTATAACGATTAAATTGACAAGTTCATGTGGGTACGATATCTGGACTTAACAATCCTATATTACGTGACAACCATGTGCGCTAGCGCGACATCATTTTACTTATCCTATATACTCAGTATATTCAAAGTATTGATCGCATACTTTTGTGCTATATCATCTCATGATATAGGTTTGGTTTGATCAGTCTCAGACTTGCTGTTAGATTTGCTCTTGCTCCAAGTTCAGCTCAGTTTTTGGTGGGTCCTGATCATCCGAGGACATCAGTTTTGGTTTATGTCCCTTTTATGTCATTTCAGTTATAGAATTTGTAGAGCTAGTTAAGGGTTTGTCCTGTCAGCTCATCTTATGTTCAGAGTCTTTTTAGACTATGATGTGTAGATAGTTAGCGGTTTTGATTTGTTGTCTCTGTTTACGTTTTATGATATCTTAAACTTCCACTTATGCTATATCTTATGAATGTCTATGCTTAGTTGTATGCTTATGCTTATGTTATGCATGTACCATGGGTTATATTGGAGCCATTCGTGGTTCTAGGTCATGTATTGCCTCAGGGGTCTATGCTCGGGTCATGACATGTAGTCTCCTAAAAATGCATATCTCAGATGTGAAGGAAGAGCCTTAAGTTCTAAGACTGGAGGCTCCTCAATTGAAGATTCTTCTAGAGGGGCTGCACAATTTTTCAAAATCGAGGTCCAACTTCTTTTGCTTGAAACTGTAAGACCCTATTCCGACAAGTGCATTCTCCATCTCCTCATACCCCTCGGTATCATCCCCGCGAAGTACATAATCACAAATGCTAGTGCCTCTACACCAAGATGCTCCTCAAGGGGCACTGTCGGCCTTTCCTCATCAACCTAACTAATCACTGATACCACTCTCATATCATTTGGCTGCTTGGTTGACCAGCCCATATCAAATACTACCTCTTCATTATTTAATCAAAACATCAGCTGTCCGGTCTCCATAACAACTAGTACTCAACTGGTGGCACAGAATGGTTGCCCCCAAAATGATGGAGACCTAAAAATCCACTTCGTAATCCAAAATAACAAAATCTGCATGGAATATAAATGCTTCCACTTTCACCAACAACTTTTTCACTGTGCGATCCACCATAGTAGCCGTATTGAAGTCAGTGTGGGGGATCCCAAGACCAAACTTCTGATATAATGCTAGTGGGCATCAGGTTTATACTAGCTCCCAAATCACGCAGAGCCTTTGCAAAATTGAAAACTCCAATGGTACATGGGATGGTGAATGCTCGTGGATCCTCCTTCTTCTGCATAAGGGTCCATGAAGCTTTGATCAAGTGCCTAGACTAAGGGAATATTCATTGAAAGCTGCTTCAACATAGAGATCAACTTGTGAAACTTCTCATCTTCAACCTTCTTTTTCATTCTCTAATGTAAAGGTGGAGGAGGTCGTGGGATGGGCTTCACAACTTGAGGGACCTCCTTTTCATTTCTTTTTTTTTTGAGCTAGTCTCTTTTTCAGTAACTGGAGATTTTTTCTCCTCTAATTTATCATCAATCACCTGCTCTTCAGATTCAACAAACTGCTCAGCTTCAATCATCTCCGACTCTGCATCATCAACTACAACAGGCTCAGGTAGCTCATGCATTGTCTTACCACTCCCAGTAGTTACAACCATACAATGATTATAATTCTTTGGATTCTAGACTATGTCGCTAGGTAGTGTAACCTTTTTCCTCTGATTTAGGGATGCTTACATCTGGCCCAACTGCTTCTCAATCTGCTTAATCCCTGTAGAATGCGACTTAACCTTCTAATTCATTCCAAATATATCTCCGCGAATGTCTTTCAACTGATCATTAGTCAGCTTCACCTTTTTCAATACCTCGACCATTATCTTCTCTAGTTTTAAGAAACTAGACTCTTCTTCTCAGCCTTTTGGAGGGACATATAAACCTCTATGGTTATTCTTGTACCCATATTTCTTCCTCTAATTGTCGTCTCTATCTTTTCCTCTACTCCTATCTCTGTACGCTGTGCGGTTGTAGTTGTCCCTATACTGGTTCTGACCTTGATTCCCTTGTCCTTGGCATCAAAATTCTTGATTAGACCCTTGGGAATTATCCCAAAAACCCACCACCTAATTGTCCAAGTAGTTTGCTTCCTCCTCAAAAATCGGAGTTTTCATACCCTTGCTCCTTCCCGTGAGCACCGACTGCATTAACATTTTTTGCTCCAGCTCCCATAATATTCTTAGTGACATTGTCAATAGAAGTTTTCATATGGGTTATGTCCTGGTCACATTCTTCTTCTTTTCTATGCTGCTCTGCAGTCCTTCTGACAGCAGATGTTCCAGCAGATACCTCAGCCTCTTTTGTATGCCACGCCCTGTTTGTTTTAGTCACACGATTGAGTATCACAGTTGCTCCTCACCATGTATTACTCATCAAAGATCCTTTTTCTACAGTATCTACAACAACGTTGTTGTTGTTGTTTAAAGGCCTGTAAGATATGTCTAACAAGCTCTCATTAGGAATTTAATGATTCAGGCACTTATTCAACTTCTTATTAAATCGCAACCATGTCTTGCACAGTGCCTCTGTCTTAAGCTATCGAAAATTACAAATCTCATCCTTGAGCTGCAATATCCTCGACGGTGGAAAGAGCCTCTCCAAAAAGGCACGCTTCAACTCTCTCCAGTTGGTGATAGTTATTTGGTAACTCTAACAACCATAAAGTAGCTTCACCAGTCAGAGAGAATGGAAATAGCTGCAGTCTGATAGCATCTTGGCTCACTCCAACTAACCTGTAAGCCTTGCATATCCGCACAAAGTTCACCAGGTGTAGATTTGCATCATCACCAGCATTACCACCAAACATACCTTTCATATTCAATAACAGTATCATTGTGCTAGTGATGTCGAACATTTTCTAGAAGGTAGAGGTGGGGAAACTATGACACCTATTGACCCAGCTTTATCTATATCCGGATCATCATCATCATTGATTCCAGATAAGCTTTCCCATGGCCACGACTCAAGCTATTAAATGAACAGTAATAGTTTCAAGTCTCTGTTGTCAATTCCCTTTTTTAAATCTCTATCTCTCTAGGTTTAAGCAAATAGAGAATACAGGCAAGTCCTAACATTGCGCAACATTAAAATCATTCATAACAACAGGAATAACAATGCAAGCATACACATAGAATCACTACATACGTAAGCCTACTTTGTTAATTCTCCATGGTTCCCACAACCCTAGTAGTGGGATTTAGCTATGCATATTTGTAAGATCTCAAAGTGAATTCATGAGAAAGACATAATTATGAACTTACAAATTTAACAAAGTAAATCCCAAGGACATACGTGTGTTTCTTCGGACTCAAAGGGGCATACAATTAGTCTCCTAAAACAAGTATGACACTGTCTGCGCTGAATAATCAAAAATAAAACCTAAGAAAGTATTTATACAAAAATAAAAATCCTTTCCTAATTTAGCAGGATTGCAGAGTCGGGGAATACAATGAATCATGGTAGGATACCACGACTTGTAGGATGTAATTATGGTATAAGACTCAGTCTTGGACCTCTCAAGTACGGATGCTCAGGATGACTTGTGGTAAGATACCACGACTCATGACTTCATGTTATGGTTGGAAGTTCCTCATTGCACCTTCTCTGAAATTCATACAACGGCTCTTCAGCACGACTCATACTTTCCTAGTACGATTCATGGTGTCAGGTCGTGGCTTGAGGAAGTCAATTTGGTTGCTATCTATTTCTAACCATGAAAGCTCAGTACGACCTATAGTCTACTTTGACGAGTCGTGATATCTAGTCTCCACTTCATGATGTTCTTATGATCACATTTTGTTTCTCACCAAAAAGCCCCAAGACGGCTCGTACCAACAAGGTACGACTTGTACCATGGCTCGTAAGACCCACTTCCTGCCTTTTTCATTGTTTTCTTACGTCTAACTCCTAGAACCTATTTTCCATGCAATATCAACAAAACACATCATATCCATAAAAACATGCCTAAGTAGCAGCATATTTTCTATGTTTTAACCCCCAATTGCTTAGGGGTCGCACTCTGTCCCGCTCGGTGGACAAAATCTTCTCTCCTTTTAGAATTCTTTCTCCCTAACCTTTTTTGGACTAATTGAACTTAGTCTGACTTTTTTTCTTTTTCCCATGCTTGGAGTTGGTCAACAACCAACAAAAGTGCTCTATACTTCTTCACTACTCGTACAGGGTTGGAAGTGTCATAAAACCATGGCACATCAGTACATGAATTACATCATAACATATACTAAAAACTGAAATGACTGAGAAAAGTATAAACCAAAACTGTTGTCCCTGGATGATGAGGATTCACCACCCAAAGCTGGTCAGGGACAGGAACTTAACTAGCAGCGGGGCTGAGACTAAACACCCTAACCCACATTATGAGACGATATAGTATAAAATATGCGGTTAGTATATTGAATTACTGAGTATGGAGAATAAGGAAAACATAAGAGTAAGGACATTATGCTAAAAATCATGATCGTGATATAGTCATAAAACACGAGATTTTATCTTAAGCTGAAGTACAATGACCCAAGGTTTTTTAAAACATAAACATAGAGTTGAGAATGTTTGAAATCATAAGTAAATTCATAAATTGATCAATGGGCCATGTAAAAAATACTATAAGTCAATGAATCATAAAATATGAAAATGAGAGATTCTCACAATCGACATACTCCAAGTGAGCATCATGGGCCCAATCTGTAACCCTAGTTGGGAGGGTGTTCATACCTTACCAAAGGTAAGAACCATGAAGGTGTGAATTCACTCATGAGCCCATTTGAGCAAGGGAGACACTGTCTAGCGAGGACCCCTTCATACCTATGATGACATGTAGTTATGGGACTAGGGTTATTTGAACCTGTATCCGCTCGGTGTTAAATACTACTCCCAAAATAGACATAGATGCTCATGATCATACTTGAAACATGATATATTTTGCATGGGCTAGTTTAAAATCATGTAAATTACTAAATTCCTTGTATTACTAAACTAGCCATGGAAAACAATGCTGATTTAATAGCCATGATACGATAATAGTGAAAATCATCTGAAAACATGCATTATTTGGAGCAATTCATGCTAAATTGAACATAGAGAATCATAGGAGTTTTTCAAATAATTTAACCTAATCATAATTTCAAAATACATGTAGAATCGTGAGAGAAACAATTCATAAAAGAATTTAGAGATTTTGAGTCAAAGGGTTTAAGCCCTAGAGATCATGGATTTAAGCTTGGGATTTGGGAATAAGGGTGAAAGGAATCCATTATTGATAATCCCACATACCTTGGCTTAATGATTCCATGACTATAGCTTGAGACCCAGAGATTGGAGAAGAAGAACCCTAGATGTTCTTGAGAGCTTGAGAGGTAGAATTTCTTGAATGATTGATGATATGAAAAGGAATGACGGAATAGCCTATTAAAACCTCTTAATAAAACCCAAAACGACATGGTTTAGGAGCTAAAAGCATATGGAGTTATGAAAATATCCCTGAGAATTTGAATTAAAAAAATGTCCGACCAGTGACGACGGGTCATACCACGAGTCATCATGTCTGACCACGACTTGCGGTGACCTTTCATGGTCACTGAATCAACTTAAACAATTTCTGATCTTCTGCCCACGACTCTTCCTTTGACATCACGATTTGTGATGCCCATTCATGGTCGTTGGACTGATTTTGAACCATTTATGAACTTCATCCAATGACTCATTATAATAAGTCGTTACTTCCTCCCACGACTCATCATCTGTCTCATTGTTTCTGGAGGAAAATTTGACAAGTTTTAGGACTTGGCTGCTTTGCTCAGGACAAGTGACATAATGACTCATCACATGAATAATGGTGACTAGAACATGGCATTCTACTGCTTCATCACCACGAGTCTCATGATGAGTCATTAGAACATACCACGACTCATCAGTGGAATTGTTTTATGGAAAATGTCAATTTTCTTACTGGTTTCTACTTCAAGCCTGGGGTTTGATCTTATATACTTTTGGAGTGTTATATTATCTCCCTCTTGGGAACATTCATCCTTAAATGGAGACTAGTAAAGCTGAAAAGCAAGGGAAAAAGTTGTAATCCCAATATTGAATGCTAAACACTTAATATTGATGGGGTGACTGACTCCAGACTGTAATACATATGTTCAACTGATTTCATGAAACATGCATGCATACTAAGACATGAGAGGAACTGAGGGATATTAAACTAAGTAGGATACTAAGGAGGAAACTATTACCTTATGTTAGAACTAAGATGGAAGAAAAGAGGTAAGGATACTTGGCCATCATGTCGGCTTTGGCTTCCCAAGTAACTCCCTGTACAAGCTGATTCCTCCAAAGGACTTTCATTAAAGCGACTTCCTTATTCCTCAACATACGAATATGACGGTCAAGAATCTCAACTAGAACCTTCTCATAAGAGAGACTATCCTTCATACTAATACATTCCAAAGGTACAACTAGAGCCAAATCGCCAATGCACTTTTTCAACAAGGACACATGGAAAAATGGATGCATTGATGCCAACTCTGCGAGCAACTCCAACTAATAGGCCACATGGCCAATGCACCTCAAAATTCTGTAAGGACCAACATACCGAGACTGAGCTTTTCCTTCTTGCCAAACCTCATCACCCCCTTCATGGGTGACACCTTAAGAAATACCCAATCAAGCTCTCTCCTCCTTACATCCGCATAGGATTTCGAACGACTTTGAGATGTTTTTAGCCTTTTTCTAATAAGTTAAACTTTCTCCACAGCCTCATAAACTGAATCTGGCCCTACCAACGTAGCCACACCAACCTCAAACCATACGATAGGTAATCTATACCTCCGCCCATAAAGAGCCTCAAATAGAGCCATTTGAATATTGGAGTGAAAACTGTTATTGTAAGGAAACTCTATGAGAGTAAGTGATCATCCCAATTACCTTTAAAGTTGATCATGTAATCTCTCAACATGTCCTCCAAAGTCTAAATGGTCCACTTGGCCTGACCATTTATCTGCGGGTGAAAAGTTGTGCTAAGTTTAACGTGAGTACCAAGGCCCTTCTGAAATAACTTCCAAATTGTGAGGTGAAATGAGTACCACTATCAGAAATGATAGACAAAAGGACTCCATACAACCTGACTAACTCCTGAATGTAAAGTCTAGCATAATCCTCGGCTGAATCTTTAGTCTTAGCTTGCAGGAAATATGTTGACTTAGTCATCCAGTCTATAATTACCTATATTAAATCGTGATGTCAGCACATATGAGGTAAACCCATAATAAAGTCCATATGTATGTCTTCCCACTTCCAAGTAGGAATGCCGATATCCTGTGTCACCCTTCCCGATCTCTAGTGTTCAACCTTAAACTATTGGCAATTTGGACACTTAGCCACAAATTTGCAATATCCCTCTTTATGCCACTCCACCAATAAGCTTTTCATAGATCACGGTACATATTAGTGGCACTTGGGTGGTTAGATTACTGAGAGCTGTGAGCCTCTCTCAATACCCGTTGTTAAGTCATCTACATCCAAAACACATAATAGACCCTGATAGTAGAGTACACTATCTCCCCATTGGGAGAAAACCTCCACTTTATGATTTTGGACTGCTTCCTTCAACTTAACCAAGATAGGATCCTCGTCTTGTTTCGCCTTAACTTTCGTCACCAATGAAGATTTTGAACCATTAAAAACACTGACGCCACTTTCTGCCGAATCAATAAGGCGAACCCCTAAACGAGCAAGCCTGTGGACATATCTAGCCAACTCCATTCTTTCATATTCCACTTGAGCCATACTCCCCATGGACAACTTTCTAAGAGCATCAGCCACTATAATGTTATACCCCGTAGAATTTCCGGCACCTAGATGACCTGTTCGCACGTTGGTTAAGCATATTTGAAGGCCATACGTGCTGGAGAAAGTCCCGGGAAAAGATCGGACGAGAAACCTGTCGAACCATCGCGGAAGGAGCCGAGGCAGAGCCCCTCCGCGATGGCAGTGTGTCACGGAGGAGAGGCCTCCGCGTTGGCTCCGTGACAAGTTTGCCTTGTCCAGGCCCAAGTATATAAAGCCCCACTTCGGGTTAATTCATTAAAACACTTAGGAAATTTCCAGGAAACAGAGAGAGAAATCAGAGAAAGGAGAAGAAACGAAGGGGGTGATATAATTTGCGTCCGATTACGCTGCTAAATATTGTCCAAACTCAAATTAACTCCAGATACTGAGGTATTTAGCAGCAGAGAGCATTCCTACGGATTCAGTTTCGTGAAATACGGCCGACGAATCGTCGAGCCACCGAGCTAAGGTAAGTGGAATTGCTCTAAATTAGTGTCTATGTGTTCCTAGCTGTGAAGTGAATATTTCTCCCTTCTGGACCTCTGAAAAATAGCGAGTTTTTGGCCGTCTTTCGATAAGCCTAAGTTTAGGCTATAAACTATATCGAAAGTGACGTTGCCTTTTAAAGTAAAGCTGTATTTAATATTAATTGACATATTTATGAATGCAGTTGGGAGAAAATAGCTGAAGTACCGGCCGAGTCTCGTTCGACAGACGAATAGTTCAAGGATAAGGTATGTAAAGCTAGTTTCCTGGGCAAGTTAGAAATCTTGGTACAGTACAGTAATTTAAAGGCCAGTAGAATATTCAGAAGCCATGTATGATGTTTATTACGAATGTTGCTACGATATTAGAAACATCATGTTATGATCAGCGCGAGACTTGCTAGCACGATATAGATTTTAATGTAAGTGTTAGGGACTGCACAGCGTGCTCAGTATGTGATGTGACACAGAATGTTAGGATATCATTGTATTTAGTTGAAACCTAGTAAAGCAATGTAATATCTATAAGACATCTCAGAAATAGAACGATAAGTTAAAGTGAAGCTAGAAAGCATATTAGAACTAGTAGATCATGTTACTATAGAAACTCAGTACACAGCATAGTTTCAGCAGAAAAACTATATCCTGTTCAGTATTAGCCCCAGAACAGTCTGGCAGGAGACTATATTCATACATATATATATTTACCAGCCTCAGCATGTATTAAATACGTACATATTACTATTACTAGTTCAGCATGTAATATATACAATACTTTACCACTATTAGCGCCAGTATGCGAGACATGCAGATAGTATTACTAGTTGAGACCGTTATATTGTTTGGGATTGGACTACCTAGCATCCATGACCGTCCTAGGGTTGATAGCTGTATCGACTCGTCCGCCAGAGGACGAGGATACGTCACTCTACGGAGTGGCATGCCGTCCCACAGGGGACGAAGATGGGATGCCAGTTTTCCCCATATTATGCCTTGGTCGGCTTTTACACACCCCTGTCGAGTGGATACACCCGGGTGTTGATTCAGGAGTCCTTCGGACTCAGGTATAGTTATAGTCAGGGGCTCAGCGAGCCCAAGTGCATACCCAGGGGACCGGCGGGATGCTTATAGCTATTATAGGAGATGGGATGACCGGGATAGCGGTGTAGATTCTGTGCTGGTTGTACCTCCCGGCTTATGGGGGCCGGGTAAGGTTTGTGTGTGCTATACTATGTTATGTTATGTTATGTCATGTCACGTTAGATACGAGTAGATCAGCAGTTGAGTGATACGTCTCCAGGTGCGACCCTTATTTCCTTTCAGTATAAATGAGAGAAGGTATGACTTACATTATCAGATAGTTAATCTACTTCTTCTTACTTCAGTTTCATCAGTTACATTGTTGTTTTCAGATTTTGCTTTCAGTTATTTCTTTACATACTCAGTACCAGTAGTACTGACGCCCGGTGGGGCGCTGCATTACTTGCCTGCAGGTACTCATAGACGGGCAGGCGATACTACGTGATTCCTGTCAGCGATCGAGTAGTCAGCTCCTGTCATCCGGAGACTGAATTCCAAAGGTGTATTTCATTTCCTTTTTGCTGTATAGTACGGGTAGGTCGGGGCCCTGTCCCAATCATTTCTATTGCTATTCCTAAAGGGTTGTAGTCTGTATATGTTTCCCTATGGTCAAATGAGCCGGTCGTGTGAGGCCGTGCAGTTGTTAGCTGTTAGTACTTCTGTTTCTTTTATGTTGGCCGTGTGGGGCCATAAGTTCGACAGTAGTGGTGACCTTGCCGGTCACGTAGCTATCCAGTACTTCAGGGTTGAGTTATAGATAACTAGACAACATGGTGGCCTTGCCGGCCCGTATAGGTTTCCCTATATTGATATGCTTCTGGTCAGCTGCTAGTACAGGTACAGGAGGCTATAGGCCAATGGGCCGGGGGCTGTGTTTACAGCCGTTATATAGCCCTTTGTTCCAGAAATATGAGTTAGAGCCAGCCAGGCACCAGATGTGCCCAGGCTTAACGGTCCAGCAGTTCAGGTCCTAGTAGGGCACCAGGTGCCAATCATACCCCCCACAAGGCGGGGTGTGACAAACTTGGTATCAGAGCAGGTCGTGTCCCAGGGGGTCTGCAAGCCGTGCTAAGTAGAGTCTTGTCTATGGATGTGTTGTGCACCACATACTATAGGCAGGAGGCTACGAGGCATGATAGGATGGTTACCCTTCCTTCTCAGTCAGTCGTGCTTTAGAGCGGTACAGCATAGGGTTGAGTCCCTATAAACTTACCGTATCCTTTGATTACAGATACAAAGGCAGATCAGCATTATCATATCACAGGCAGAAGATCAGATATAGCAACAGAAGAGGGCATCAGCCAGTTACATGATAACTACAGTAGCAGGAGGAGGTACTCGAAACCTCCTAGCATGATACCTTTATCGGTACTATCCCCAGTATATGTTGATAACGTCAAAATAGGAAGTCAGGAGTGTAATGTACACACGAGTTGATTTATTTATTAGCCATATAAGATCTGATTAAGATTACAGACAAGGTCAGACCACCAGGTAAGTATAAGAAAGAGAGGGAAATGCAGGAATCCCAAATACATCTTTTTGGATATGGTACAGTTAAATACTTTTATTTGTTGCAATAAGAAAAGGGCTATTCCTACCTCTTGATTTTGATGTCAGTATAGTAAAGGGGCATAAGACTTGAGATGGGGTTGCCAAATCCAGCGGTAAGTAAAGATGGGCTGATTGATCCTAGTAAGTATTAGAAAGTATAAAGAGCCCCTAGGATTACGTAAGTTGTGCAGACCCTTATGACAATAAGTCAGTAGAGAAAGTAAGACCGTTAGCTTACCCGAAGCAGGGGTAAAAGACCTGTTAGTGATAAATGCCGGGTAATAGTCAAGTTTGAGTCAGAAAAAGGCCAAGTCCGTTACATATGCTAACAAATAGCAAGACAAAGACATACCTGTAAGATTGTAGTAATGATCCAGTTGTGATATTGAAAGGGTGAGGGGTCATGTGAATCAGATAGGTCTGACTGCAAGTCAGGGGAAGTATGAACTAATACTGGACCAGCAATCTTGTTAACAATGAGGAGCAGGTACCTTGAACCCCAGAGTTCCGCCTAAGTAAGGTGAGGGAAAGAAGCAGGAATGTCAGACCTTGTGGGGAAATTAGAATTACCCCCCCCTAGATTGATACAGTATCGTTTTAAGGATTAAGCCTCGGGCTGACAGTAAGATTGCGGTTTGGAATACCGCAGTATGCCCGTTCCTGGAGAAGTTAAGAAATTACTGATACAGTAATTCTAATCTAGTGTGGCCTAGAGATAAGGCCCAGCGGACAGTCATGGGCTCTTAATATAATCCAAGTAAGGCCACAAGATTCGAACGTTGACCCCACATCGCAAGAGTGGCGGAATTTCAAACAGCAGACAATAACTAAAGTGTTTATGTTTGTTACTTTCAAAATGCGGTGACAATACAATGAAATGATAAGTCACGGAAGGAGATATTATTAGTCCGTAGAAGTGGTGTATCATGCACGGTATGAGACTCAGCAGAGCATGTCAGAGATTATGTATTACCGCAGAATTCAGTACATATTGTACGTAGCTATTGATATATATATATACAGATAGTAGATATGCTGTGAGTAGCTGCCTATAAGGGTTCCAATCACAGATGCTGATTAGTAATAGAAAGCATGTACAAATTGCATTGCAGGACCCCCCCTTGCCAAAAAAAAAAGGGGAGAAGAAATAAAGAAAAGGAGAGAAGAAAGGAGAAAGGGAAAGGAGAAGAGAAAGGATAGATTAAGTGTGAATTACGTATGAAGTCATAGAAACTATCTCAGTTCTCAGTTATTAAGTTAATAGATTTATGTGTTGTTGCCAGATCTAGGCTCTAGGAGCTTATCAGAGTTAATGGCCTAAACCAGATGACTAGATGATAAGGGCGCAGTTAGACGGTCTACCGACCAGCTAGCGCCTGCATTAGCAGGGAAGCATCCCTGAAGATCGGTAACAGTAGTATATGTGCTAGAACCAGGATTAGAGGCCGAATAGGCAAATTTTAGAAATTAGCAATACCAGAATTGTTCTAGTACGTTAAGTGGTCGTACGTCATGTTTCCATCCTTGTAGGTGAGAGTCGGCCTTAACCAACCTAGCAGTTATTATGTGGAACACCCCATAAGACAGTCGGTCGTCCCAGTCAGAATACCTGTGGGTACCCCAAGGAAGGGTCCACATCAGTAGTCAGCGACAGACTAGTACTTCAGCTGGTTCTCGTAAGATATTTAGATACAGAGCCCTAGCAAAAGGCCAGTATTTACAGAATAGCTCATAAGACCGAGAATTCCCCAGAATAGCAGTATAAATCCAAGTGGATACACACAAGGCGTAAGAAATTGATAGTACCCTGCTAGCACAGTGTTTACTAAGACCAGGGGATCAGTAGACTCCCCGTGAAGACCCAGAGATTGATCACCTGGAAGTAAGTTTGATTAAGCCCAGCCTTAACATGGTTCAAGCAAAATAACAAAGCAATTAGATGCCCAAAAGTCTACAGTATGCATGAACTATAAGTACTCAAGTAGAACAGTTAGAGCATTGTTAGACTACTGCCACATTCGGGTCATTCAACCCGACTATTCAATTATTTAAGGTTATGCAGCCAGAGCGTTAGAGGTCATGATCAATATCAGGATCCTCTGGTCAGATAAAGGCACAAGGTGCACAGACGGTCGTTCAGGTTACCTTAGCAACAGGTAGCCTTAGCATACGGCCAGAAGGCCAGATAAGCTCTAGCTATACCGGTAGATTACTTGTCAGATTCTCCAGCATAATAAACCAGTATGACCGTTAGCTATATGCCAATTCTTTGTAAATGTGAATTTTGGTTGAGTTTAGTAGCCTTTTTGGTCACATTGTGTCAGAGGCTGGTGTACAGATAGATATACAGAAAATCGAAATAGTGAAGACATAGCCTAGACCTACCACTCCAATCGAAGTACGCAATCCCTACGGTTAGCCGGGTACTGCAGAGGGTTTGTGGAAGGATTTTCCACCTTAGCAGCACCTCTAACTAAATTGACACAGAAGGCAGCAAAGTTCCAGTAGACTGAGGCGTGTGAGCAGAACTTCCAAGAGTTAAAAGCCAGGTTAACATCAGCTCCAGTGTTAGTATCGCCAGGAGGTACAGAGGGTTGATGCAGCATGGTAAAGTAATAGCTTATGCTTTCAGGCAGTTGAAGAAACGTGAAAAGAATTATCTTACCCATGACCTGGAGTTAGCTGCAGTAGTTTATGCCTTAAAGAGTGAAAATTTTGTATCACCCAGGAAGGGCTAATATGGTAGCAGATGCCCTTAGCCGTAAATCTATGGGGAGTTGGCATACTTGCAGCCTGGACAGCGAGAATAGACCTGAGAATTACACTAGTTAGCCGGTTTAGCCGTTCACATAGCAGAAATAAAGGATAACAGAGCGATAATACAGAATGTCGTAGTGTTGTTGTTAGTGGTGGAAGTAAAGGAACGGCAGTATGGAGACCCTAGCTAGGTTCAACTTGAACACAAGGTTCAGTAAGAAGAGGTGACATATTTTCAGATAACCGGGGATGAAGTGTGGCGATGTAAAGGCCGCATTCGTGTTCCAGATATTTTGGGGCTTCGCCAGCAGATTATGAGCGAGGCGCATTACGCCCGCTATTCTCTCCGCCCAGGCGCGACGAAGATGTACCATGGCCAGGTATGAAAAGAGAAATTGCTGAATTTGTAGCTCAGTGTCCTAACTGCCAACAGCTGAAAGTAGAACATCAGGAACCAGGCGGTTTGACCTAGGACATAGTTGTGCCTCTCTGGAGATGGGAAGCAGTAAAATGGACTTTGTAGCAGGATTACCCCGTAGCAGGCATAGACACGATTCAATTTGAGTAATTTTTGACAGACTGACGAAATCAGGCCATTTCCTCTCAGTAAAAGCTACTTTCTCTGCCTAAGATTATGCCAAATTGTATATCAGAGAAATAGTTAGATTACACGATGTTTCAGTATCTATTATCTCTGATAGAGGAGCACAGTTGACTGTTAGATTCTGGCAGTCGTTCCAGAAGGGTTTGGGAATGCAGATGAACTTGAGCACAACATTCCACCCTCAGACAGATGGGCAGGCTGAGCGGACTATCCAAACGCTCAAAGATACGCTACGAGCGTGTGTGCTAGATTTTGAGGGTAGCAGCATCTTTCGTTAGTTGAATTTACTCATAATAACAGTTATCATTCAGCCATCCAGATGGAGCCTTCTGAGGCATTGTACAGGCAAAAATGCAGATCACCAAATGGTTAGTCTGAAATAGGAGAGTTAGCGTCGGTTAACGTAGACATTGTTCGACAGTCAGAGGAGAAGATAAAGCTTATCCGAGAACGTTTACT
This sequence comes from Datura wrightii, assembly GCA_035772735.1. Lineage (NCBI taxonomy): Eukaryota > Viridiplantae > Streptophyta > Magnoliopsida > Solanales > Solanaceae > Datura > Datura wrightii. The sequence goes on along the minus strand of JASDFA010000007.1, from coordinate 74,117,759 downwards.
GACTGCTCAGAGCCGCTAGAAGTCTTATGCAGACATGCGGCGCAGAAATCTAGAATTTGCGGTAAATGACTGGGTATATCTGAAAGTGTCTCCGATGAAAGGGGTAATGAGGTTTGGCAAGAAAGGCAAGCTTAGCCCGAGATTCATTGGGCCATATCAGATTCAGCGAAGAATAGGCCGAGTTGCGTACGAATTGAACTTTCCTCCAGAGTTAGCATCTGTTCACCCAGTATTCCATGTCTCTATGTTGAGGAAGTTCGTAGGGGACCCTTCTGCAGTAGTTCCAGTTCAGGATGTCCAGGTCACAGAAGAGTTAGCATATGAAGAGGTTCCCGTAGCTATCTTAGACAGACAGATTCGCAGGTTGAGGACTAAAGATGTTGCATCTGTCAAAGTATTGTAGCGTAACAGAAACCGTGAGGAAATGACGTGGGAAGCTGAAGAAGATATGAAAGCGAGATACCCTCACCTATTTCAGGCCTAGTCAGGCGACAGGTATGTCCATATTATTACTTATACAGTACCTGATAGTTGTATGTGTGTGAATGAGGAAGATTGATACTTAATTATCCAGTGGATCCTAGAATATTATGTGCAGTGTCTGTGTTGGACTTTTCTGCATTTCAGGATTTTGCTATAGTCCATATTACAGGGGAAACTCTGCCGAAATTTTTCTAGAAAGTAAAGTAAGTAGTCCTCTAGATAACAGTGTACATTCGAGGACGAATGTTCTTAAGGGGGGGAGAATGTTATACCCCGTAGAATCCCCGGCACCTAGATGACCTGTTCGCACGTTGGTTAAACATATTTGAAGGCCATACGTGCTGGAGAAAGGCCCGGGAAAAGATCGGACGAGAAACCTGTCGAACCATCGCGGAAGGAGACGAGGCAGAGCCCCTCCGCGATGGCAGCGTGTCACGGAGGAGAGGCCTCCGCGTTGGCTCCGTGACACGTTGGCCTTGTCCAGGCCCAAGTATATAAAGCCCCACTTCGGGTTAATTCATTAAAACACTTAGGAAATTTCCAGGAAACAGAGAGATAAATCAGAGAAAGGAGAGGAAACGAAGGGGGTGATATAATTTGCGTCCGATTACGCTGCTAAACGTTGTCCAAACTCAAATTAACTCCAGATACTGAGGTATTTAGCAGCAGAGAGCATTCCTACGGATTCAGTTTCGTGAAATACGGCCGACGAATCGTCGAGCCACCGAGCTAAGGTAAGTGGAATTGCTCTAAATTAGTGTCTATGTGTTCCTAGCTGTGAAGTGAATATTTCTCCCTTCTGGCCATCTGAAAAATAGCGAGTTTTTGGCCGTCTTTCAATAAGCCTAAGTTTAGGCTATAAACTATATCGAAAGCGACGTTGCCTTTTAAAGTAAAGCTGTATTTAATATTAATTGACATATTTATGAATGCAGTTGGGAGAAAATAGCTGAAGTACCGGCCGAGTCTCGTTCGACAGATGAATAGTTCAAGGATAAGGTATGTAACGCTAGTTTCCTGGGCAAGTTAGAAATCTTGGTACAGTACAGTAATTTAAAGGCCAGTAGAATATTCAGAAGCCATGTATGATGTTTATTACGAATGTTGCTACGATATTAGAAACATCATGTTATGATCAGCGCGAGACTTGCTAGCACGATATAGATTTTAATGTAAGTGTTAGGGACTGCACAGCGTGCTCAGTATGTGATGTGACACAGAATGTTAGGATATCATTGTATTTAGTTGAAACCCAGTAAAGCAATGTAATATCTATAAGACATCTCAGAAATAGAACGATAAGTTAAAGTGAAGCTAGAAAGCATATTAGAACTAGTAGATCATGTTACTATAGAAACTCAGTACACAACATAGTTTCAACAGAAAAACTATATCCTGTTCAGTATTAGCCCCAAAACAGTCTGGCAGGAGACTATATTCATACATATATATATTTACCAGCCTCAAAATGTATTAAATACGTACATATTACTATTACTAGTTCAGCATGTAATATATACAATACTTTACCACTATTAGCGCCAGTATGTGAGACATGCAGATAGTATTACTAGTTGAGACCGTTATATTGTTTGGGGTTGGACTACCTAGCATCCATGACCACCCCAGGGTTGATAGCTGTATCGACTCGTCTGCCAGAGGATGAGGATACGTCGCTCTACGGAGTGGCATGCCGTCCCACAGGGGACGAAGATGGGATGCCAGTTTTCCCCATATTATGCCTTGGTCGGCTTTTACACACCCCTGTCGAGCGGATATGCCCAGGTGTTGATTCAGGAGTCCTTCGGACTCAGGTACAGTTATAGTCAGGGGCTCAGCGAGCCCAAGTGCATACCCAGGGGACCGGCGGGATGCTTATAGCTATTATAGGAGATGGGATGACCGGGGTAGGGGTGTAGATTCTGTGCTGGTTGTACCTCCTGGCTTATGGGGGCCGGGTAAGGTTTGTGTGTGCTATACTATGTTATGTTATGTTATGTCATGTCACGTTAGATATGAGTAGATCAGCAGTTGAGTGATACGTCTCTAGGTACGACCCCTATTTCCTTTCAGTATAAATGAGAGAAGGTATGACTTACATTATCAGACAGTTAATCTCATTCTTCTTACTTCAGTTTCATCAGTTACATTGTTGTTTTCAGATTTTACTTTCAGTTATTGCTTTACATACTCAGTACCAGTGGTACTGACGCCCGGTGGGGCGCTGCATTACTTGCCTGCAGGTACTCATAGATGAGCAGGCGATACTACGTGATTCCTGTCAGCGATCGAGTAGTCAGCTCCTGTCATCCGGAGACTGAATTCCAGAGGTGTATTTCATTTCCTTTTTGCTGTATAGTACGGGTAGGTCGGGGCCCTGTCCCGATCATTTCTATTGCTATTCCTAGAGGCTTGCAGTCTGTATATGTTTCCTTGTCGTCAAATGAGCTGGTCGTGTGAGGCCGTGCAGTTGTTAGCTGTTAGTACTTCTGTTTCTTTTATGTTGGCCGTGTGGGGCCATAAGTTCAACAGTAGTGGTGACCTTGCCGGTCACGTAGCCTTTCAATACTTCAGGGTTGAGTTATAGATAACTAGACAGCATGGTGGCCTTGCCGGCCCATATAGGTTTCCCTATATTGATATGCTTCTGGTCAGCTGCTAGTACAGGTACAGGAGGCTATAGGCCAATGGGCCGGGGGCTGTGTTTACAGCCATTATATAGCCCTTTGTTCCAGAAATATGAGTTAGAGCCAGCCAGGCACCAGATGTGCCCAGGCTTAACAGTCCAGCAGTTCAGGTCCTAGTAGGGCACCAGGTGCCAGTCATACCCCCCCCCCCCAATGCGGGGTGTGACAATATTGGCCTTACCCAAATGATAAAGAACGCTCATGTCATAATCCTTAAGAAGTTCAAGCCATCTTCTCTGCTGAAGATTTAGGTCCTTCTGAATAAATACATACTAAAGACACTTATGGTCCATAAACACATCAACATGCACCCCATACAAATAGTGTCTCTAAATCTTCAAGGAAAAAAATACTGCTGCTATTTCAAGGTAGTGTATCGGGTAATTCTTCTCATGAGTTTTAAGTTATCTTGAAGCATATGCAATGCCCTCACCATGCTGCATCAACATACACCCGAAGCTAACTCTTGAGATATCATAATACACTACAAAGCCATCCGTGCCCTATGGCAGGGTCAAGATCATAGCAGAAATAAGTCGACTCATTAACTCCTGAAAGCTTCTTTCACAAGCATTAGAGCACTACAATTTGACCTTCCTTTGAGTCAATCGGGTTAGAGGTGAAGCAATGGATGAAAATCCTTCTATAAACCTCCACTAGTAACCAACTAAACCCAAAGAGCTTCTAATATTTTCAGGAGTGACAGGTCTAGGCTAGTTATTCACCACCTCGATTGTTTGAAAGTCTACTTGAACACCCTCACTAGATACCACATGCCCAAGAAATGCAACTGACTTTAGCCAAAACTCACACTTGTTGAACATAGAAAATAACTGATGGTCCTTAAGGGTTTGCAACACAATTCTCAAATGAGCAGCATGCTCTCTTCACTCCTGGAGTATACAAGGATATCGTCTATGAAGATGATGACGAACGTATCCAAATATTGCTTGAACAACCAGTTCATCAAATCCATAAAAGCTGTAGGAGCATTTGTTAGTACAAAATATATAACTACAAATGCATAGTGAACACACCATGTTTTGAAAGCTGTTTTCAGAATGTCACACTCTCTAACTCTGAGATGATGATTGCTAACTTGAGGTCTATCCTTGAGAAATAACTAGCACCCTGAAACTGATCGAACACGTCACTAATCCTTGGAATAGATACTTATTCTTGATTGTCACTTTGTTCAATTGGCATTAGTCGATACACATTTTGAGAGAACCATCTTTATTCTGCATTAAAAGGACTAGAGCACCCCATGAGGACTTACTAGGCCTGATAAAACCCTTATCTAGGATATCCTTCAACTATTCCTTCAGTTCCTTAAGCTCAACTGGAGCCATGTTGTAACTAGGAGTGGATATGGGTTGCGTATCAATAAGGAGGTCTATCCCAAAGTCAATCTCTCACTCGGGAGAGACACCAGGTAGATTATCTTGGAACACTTCTGGAAATTCATGAACAATTGGGATGGACTGAAGAGTCGGGGTTTCACACTTAGAATTCTTCACCCAAACTAAGTGGTATGCACAACCCTTGAAAATCATCTTCCTGGCCTTAAGGTAGGAGACAAAGCGACCTATAGGCGCTACGGAACTATCTTTCCTTTCTAGGACTGGTTCACCTAGAAATAAAAATTCTACTATTTGGGTTCTATAGTTTGAATGAAGCATAATAGGAATACAACCAATCAATGCAAAAGATAACATTGAAGTTAGTCATGTCTAACTCTACTAAATCAGCTGTGGTGATTTTTTGGAGAATTAAAATTGCGCAATTTTCGTATACCCTCCATGCTAAGATTGACTCTCTAACAAAAGTAGAGACTGAGAAGGGTTTTGGGAGGATGTCGAGACTGACACCAATGTTTATAGAAACATAGGGGGTCATGAAATATAATATGGCCCCTGGATCTAGCAATAACATCAAGGTGGAAAAATTGTAACATATCCATGACCACGTATGGTGAGTTATCCTGATCCTGGCATGATGAATGTGCATAGAAATGATTCTAGCACTTTTTGCCACCTGAACTAGATGAGGCACCCTGCTGGGGTGGGTAAGCTACTGGGGATGCTAAAGAGGTGGCTTTGGCACGGCCACTACCGTCACCCTGTTTGGCTGATGGACAATCTTTGAGTTAGTGACTGAGCTTACCACACCCAAAATAAGCATCCTTGCCAATCAAACACTCTCTAAGGTGGTTCCTTCCACACTTCTTGCAAGCTGGGAAAGTGCGTCCTCTAGACATGCACCCTTGAGACTTAAAGTCTGCTGCTCTACCCCTCTGAGCACATCTAGTCTTGAGGGATAGGACACTAGCTAATGAAGGCATTGGAGCTAATGATCTCTGATTGAAATGTGAGTGATTTCCACCGCTTGTCCTATGTAGAGAGAATTCAAAGTTTACTATCGTAGCCCTCTTTCTTTACCTTTCTTTCTCTTTCAGCTTCTCTTCCTCAATCTGTTCGGCATGAATAATGAGTTGGGAGATATCCATATCACTGATGAGCATAGCGATCCTGCACTCCTTGACCACCAATCCTTGAATCCTGACATAAACTTACTTATTCGAGCCCTCGACTCGACAACCATCTCTAGAGCATACTTAGACAGCTGGGTGAATTTCAGAGCATACTCCTGAATCGTCATAGTTCTGCTTTAGGTTTCTTTAGCCTCCCTTAACTCATGAGAAAAGAATCTACCTAGGAAGGCTGACATGAACTCATCCTAATCAACTAGAGCTACAACTGCCTAACTGTCACAACCAAGTTTATACCCTAGATGCAACACGGTGCCTAGTTCCACAAGTGACCCTAAGCTAACCCATGGCATAACATAATTCTAACATAAATCAACTTATAGGAAATTCTAAGAAGAAACTATCTGTAAATAAAACATTCTGTAAGTATAAAAAGGGATGTATTTGATAAATACTGATGTTTTAAAACAACACTAGAAACAAGATGAATATAATACACCTTGTATGAAAGCCTTCTGAAAATGATGAGCTAATAGGACAAGCCCCCAGCTAACTCCAAAGTCTAAAAATTGAAAACAATAAACAACTGAAATAAAGATACTCCGATCCTCGGAAGATGAGGAATCACCACTGTCAGTCTGCTGGATATCGCCGGAAGAAGATGTAGCTGCAAAGTTGAGTCTAGGTACCTAAGCCTATATCATGAAACAATATAGCATATATAATATGTGGTCAGCACTTTAAATGTACTGAGCATGTGAGATATGCAACTGAAACACAAGCATGCTAGTAAAATCTGAAGATATAGATGAACTCATATGCAATGACCCTGTTTGAATGCATGAATACTGAAAGTAGCATGAAAATTTTAAAATGCTATAACAAGTAATAAAAACTGGTTTCAAGGTCAGGCACATATACTAAATTCTGAAAATGGAGATTAAAATGAAGACTACAGTCGTACTGTGGGAGAGTCTATTAACCACATATTACCACGTGAGCTAGATGTGGAGTTCCATGTATACGCCCCATTAGCAGGACCCAATATACCTTGCTAGGTATAAAGGCATGGTTGTGTGATCACTAAACTGAGGCCCATTTAGGATAATAACCTACAGTGGCACGTAGTTCTGAGAACCTGAGTGCACTGAACCTCGGCCCACTTGTGTTATACCTCAGGAGCTCAAAGATTGGACCCCAGAGTTGAAATAGGGAAAATGTAAAATTTATGTTGCAGTCATAGGACGAGTCGTGAGACGACTCAAGAGGACAAACCACGAGTCTTGAGATGACTCATGAGGAATGTGACTCGTGGGGAGGCCATTAAGGAGGTTGGGAAGTTTGAAGAAGAGGGGCCCTACAGGAGTGGAAATGACTCGTGGTCAGCCCCCATGAGTCGTTAGGTCAGTCATGGGGTGAAGGAGAAGGAAAAGAGAAGGAAGAAAGCAGTGTACTTCATAGGTGGTGACCACAAGTCGTGGTCAGCCACCACGATTCATGGGGTCCCCCATTGCCAGCCAGATGAGAAATTTCGGGAGAATGAGGTAGTGTACTTAACGATTGGTGACCACGAGTCGTGGTCACCCCTAACGAGTCATCATGTTAACCGTTATGAGCCCAGGAGACAAGGCAAGGTAGTGCACTTGACGAGAAAGGTGATGAGTCGTTGCCTTGGACCACGAGTCGTTAGGTCGTCCGTTAGGACCACCTGGCAGTAATTTCCTGCAAATCTAGTAAGGGCCTTTTCATAATACCTAAGTTCCTAAAGCCTATACTACATCATTTAAGGCTTGTATTAGTGGGTTTTAAGAAGGGAAAACCTATTCTAAGTTATTTTCTTCCATGCATGCAAACTTGAGAGGTTGAAGAGGTGATCTAAAGCAATTCTTCAAGGTTTTCATTCAAATTCTTCTTCGGCAATCAGTGAAGTGGTAGAATCAATCCCTTCCAGGTATGTAGGGTTATGAGTGGGTCTTTCCTTCCAGACCCATGCCCAATTTCTATCTAAATATGAGAATTTCGTATGATCAAGCATTGGGTTTCTACCCAAATGCATGAATCTTCAATTTCTTTACATGGGTATGAATTTATTATGTTTTTATTATCGAATTGTGAAGCATGGGCTGATTTGATAATGATTTCGACAAAAAATATATTTCTAGTCCTATGAATGTGGAAGCCCATTGATGATATGATCATGAAAAGTGAGATTTGTGAAGTAAATGTGATAACAATGGGATATTAAAATGAAATGCATGATTTGAAGCTACCCATGTCTATAATGATGCTTTCACTGGGAATTGAGTATTTTTAAGTACGATAAAGCTTTGGGCAATGCCCATATGTTAAGTTTAAATAATGATTTTTCCTAACTAAGATTACCACATTGTTTTGGAGCAAAGACTCCCAAATTTTATATTCTAGCTTGTCGTATGGTTTGAGTTAAGTCTTACTATGCATAGCTTACCACATGGATTTGGAGCAAAGGCTCCCAAGTATGTTTTCAGCTTGTGGTATGTTTTGAACTAAAGCTTCTCATATGCATGATTTCGTATTTGAGATGTATTTGATCATTGAGATACGTCAATAGACGATGTTGAGCTTCATTATACACGATGTAGAGTGATCACGGGCAAAAGTAGCATGCCCGAGATATGCTTTATGACTTAAATTAGTCTTGTTTATCTAAGTTATTGTATACATTTTCATGTAATTTTATATGTATGTGAAGATATGTGCTAACCAACATGATTAGCCTTTGTTTTGTAGGTTTTGATGACTTTTGAGTAACCAATCCATGATTTGGTGAAGTAGAGGCTCGTAAATGGAATTAACCCGCGAACATCGGCAAAGAGGAGGCACAAAACAGCCCACCTATGCATCGACAACGTGCCACGGCAGGCAGGATGATCACAACAGCCCACCTGCACATTGGCAACGTGCCACGGCAGGCTGGCTGCATGACATGGAGGTATCAACGCGCTGCCCAAGCAGCGTGACACGTTGCCAACACGGCAGGGTGCTGCCGAGGCCAAATATCCGGTGATTTCCAAAGAGCTTTCGCGTTGCATCCGTGTCACGGAGGCAGTGCTCCGCGATACACTCCGTGACACGGAGCCGTTCCATGATAGGCTAAATTAAGCACGTTCTCCATTTACTATAAATAGGACCCTTAGCTCCTAATTCCATTTGGTCACGATTTTATTCTGGAAAACTACCAAGGAGTGAAGGGAGAAGTGGGAGAACTCATCTAGGGTTTGGAAAATTCTGTTCTCATCTACCAAATTCATGTAAGTATGTTAGTTAGTAGTAGTTAGTTGTAGTTTTACAAACATGAATGGCAAGAACCCTTCCTCTAGGGTTGAAGCCATGAATTATAATTGTGATTTTATGAAATTGTTTTGGAATTAAGTTATTGATTGTTGTTTTCATCTTGCATTCTGGATTGTTGGTTGTTTTTATGATTGATCACCATGAAAACATATGCGTTAGCTTGAGTAATATCTTGAGAAAGCATTACGTCGGTCAGGACATGAGAATGTGAGGAGCATGTTTGTATCTCGGGAGATATTTTTGTGTCATGATAGAAATATACCTAACACCGTGCTTGGTTCACACACGGGGGTTATGAAAGACCAACTTGGGATGTAACATCACCACTCGAAGAAGTAGTTGTGAGGCTAAGTTTAGTTAAATGGTTAGACGCACGAAAGTCCCTAATCGTTTCTCCGTAAACCACAACATAATTGATTGCCCGCGACTAGAAATTAAACTCCTCACTCACAATGATATAGTGAGGCTCGATTGCCGTGTTTAGAGGCTTAAAAGACCATAAACATGCAATTCTAATTATTTGAAATAACAATTGATAGTTCCATGCTTAACCCATTGCAAATCGTAGTAACGCATGATTAATTGGTTTTAACTCTATGCTGCTCCTAGAGTAATTTCAGAATATTTCGTTGACCCAAACTTAGACTTAATTCATCTCAATTGAAAATGTCTATAACCAACACTTGAGGTATTTAAGATCACACTAGAAATGGATAGTTAGAGGAATGGGTCCAGTCCCTGTGGGTTCGACAATCCGGTTCTTAAAAAGAGCCACTATATTACTTGCACGACCCGTACACTTGCGGACGCGCGAATCGGCCACGTCAAGTTTTTGGCGCCGTTGCCGAGGACTCGGCGAAGTTTTGATAATTTATCTGTTTTTGTGTGATTTTTGGAATTTCCTCAAGTGTTGAGAAACTTGGTCTTAGTCTGTTTATTTGCAGGTGACAGGTTGTCCTGCCAAGCTGGCTAGAAATAGAGAGCTTGTGGAACCGTTGCTGGAACCTGAACGTCAAATCCATTTGCGAAGGAGAGTAGCTCTAGAGCAAAAGCTGAAGAGACTTCAAGAAAAGGTACAACAATAACCACCCGCGGGACAAGCGCAATTGTCATTCGAAGCAATGGCAGCAAGACCAGTTCGCGAAGTGGCAATCCTACTAGCGACTAATGTGACCTCTAGCATTCATAAACCGGAGCCTGGAGGGCACTTTGAGCTTAAACAGAACATGGTGCAGCTGTTACATTCTAGTGGTCAATTCACTGGGATGGCACATGAGGACCCACAGCAGCACTTACAGAACTTTCTTGAGATTAGTGACACGTTTGTCCCCACCGGCGTGTCCACAAATTATGTCCGCCTGACCCTCTTCCCATTTACACTGTTGGGAGAGGCAAAAAAGTGGCTGAAGGCTGAGCCACCGAACTCCGTAACTTCATGGAATGATTTGGCTAAGAAGTTCCTTATCAGATTCTTTCCTTCAGGCAAACCTACAAAGTTGAGAAGTGAAATACTCAGTTTCAAGCAGAGGCCTGATGAGAACTTATATATGGCTTGGGAAAGATTCAAGTCATTGTTAAGAGACTTCCCCCATCACCAACAATCAAATGAAGTGCTGGCTCATACCTTTGTAGAGAGTCTAGACCCACACACAAAAATATTACTAGACTCTGCATCGGGTGGGCAAGCCTTGGAGAAGACATATGATGAGTTGTACACTTTGTTGAACAGAATTGCACAAGGAAATCCAGAGTGGTACAGCGAGTCATTGAGTGGGGCAAGAAAGAGATCAGGGTTGATAGAAGTAGATGGTTTGAATGCCTTGGCAACACAGTTAGCTTCGTTCCAGCACCAGATGATGACTCAGTTCAATAAACTGAGTATGAATCAACACCAGGGCCAGGTTAATGTAGTTCAGCAAGCTCCGAGTTGCTGTGAATTTTATGGTAATAATGGGCACTATGCAGAATCTTGTGGAGCCAATCTGGAGTCAGTCAATTTTGTTAGTAATGTGCAGCGCAACAATCAAAATTTTGGAACTAGTTACAACAAAAATTGGCAGGACCACCCGAATTTTTCTTGGGGTGGAAACCAACAACAGAATTATATGCAACCTCAACAACATCAGTATTAGCAGAATAGGCAGAATGATGGGCAATTGAACAGCAGCATTGAGGAAACATTGCAAAAAATCATGGAGACCCAGACTCAGTTAGTGGAAAATCAGGCGAGGATGGCAACAGACTTAAAGAATCAGCAAATGGCCACCCGCAATGTTGAAAAACAAGTGGGTCAGATAGCAGCTGCTCAAAACATGAGATCACAAAGGGGATTACCCAGCGACACAGATCCTAACCCCTGGCAGATCAATGCCATCAGTCTGAGAAGCAGTAAGCAATTAGCTGATGCAGTGCCAAAAGAGCTGAGAAAGGGGGTGCAGCCGGAATTGGTTAGACCAGGACCATCCATCAACATGGGAGATAATCAGAGTGTTGGGAAACAAAATGCGGAACTTTCACTGCAGCCAGCACAAAGACCACCACCACCATTCCCCCAGAAATTCAGAAAGAGCAAGGAGGAAGAATGCTTCAAAAAGTTCTTTAAGAGCTTCAAAGAACTTCACATAAATTTGCCTCTTATTGATGTCTTGCAGGGAATTCCCAAGTATGCTAAATACTTGAAGGACGTGATGGCGAACAAAGTTAGATTGGTGGATGTCCAGACTGTAGCACTGACTGAGGAGTGCAGTCACAGGGTATTGAGAAAAATGCCAAAGAAGCTCAAAGACCCAGGGAGTTTTACCCTCCCCATACAAATTGGTAAAGCTGAGGTGCTACGAGCTTTGTGTGACTTAGGGGCAGCAGTTAATCTAATGCCCCTATCCTTATTCAACACCCTGGGGTTGGGAAAACCGAGGACGACAAGGTTGATGTTGCAGCTGGCTGACAAGTCGCGAGTGACACCTGATGGAATAATAGAGGACCTTCTCATCAAAGTAGGTAAGTTTATTATACCTGCTGATTTTATTGTCCTAGATTTTCAGGTTGATGACCAGGTACCCCTGATCATGGGACGACCATTCTTGGCCATTGGAGGAGTGGTGATTGACTTGAAAGCAGGGACCCTGAAAATAAGGGTTGAGGATGAAGAAGAAATCTTCCGCGTTTACCAAGAAATGAACCCATCTGCACACTACAGAAACCTTTGTCAGGTTAGTGTGTTGGCAGAGGATAAGTGTGGGGTGGAGGAGTCCACAGGTGCAGGGCCAAAGGCAATGACAAGTGTTCAGCCCGAGTCTGATAAAGGGCTTCAAATTAAAAAGAAGTTGGAGAAAGAGAGGAACAGAGTGGAGGCTGTTTCCTCTAAACAGCAAAAGAAAAGGAGATGGTTCTCGAAAGAGAACCCAGGTATGAGGATGTCCTGAAAAGTATAGTCCACGTCGGGCCACGACGTAAAATAAGGCGCTGCTTGGGAGGCAACCCAAGGGTACCTCAGGTACAATTTGTAATTTTGATTGTTGTTTTAATTTTGTTATTTTCATTTTGTTTGTTGTTTTGGTGGAAAGTTAGGCACAGGTGGAGGGGAAGTCTAAGTACCCGTGGAGGAGGAAGCTAAAAAGCATGGATGATAAAAAGTGTGGGGTCGACACACACTAGTGCAAAGTTGAAGGAAAGCATGCTATTAGCTCGGCCTAAAGGCCTCAGGGAGTATTTCTCACCCTTTTTAAATTTTAATTTGATGCTATGAGGACATAGCAGGATTCAAGTATGGGGTGAGGGAAATTTCAAGGGAAATTTCAAAATTTTTGTGCTTAACGATTTTTGGTGAATGTAATGCTTGTGAGAAATATTTGAAAATTTTGAAAAATTTTTGTGAAGTAAGCATGACTTCATCACCCGTTGGTTTTTCTTTTCGGTTCTTTTCCGACGGGGGGTCTTTGAACCGAAGAATTAAAATTTTCTTTTTCTTTCCTTTGTCTGTATATAGTGTTTTTAGTCATAATTAGGTACTGTTTCCGACGATGGATGGATGACGACCGTCTTGAGGAAAAATTAGTCAGTAGGTGTTGGGTTTTTGAAACCATAACTAATTGGTGCTTGATGTTCTTGTTATGTGCTATACATGATTGTAAGATGCAAGTATGTTTAGTGTGAAGCATGCAAGTGTATAACTGTGTTTGAGACACTTAGGCTCTTGAATTTGACTCAATACGATTGAAGCTTAATTCTGAATTCATGTGATTAGCTGAGTAAGAGTCTGCTGAATGTGTCTTGATTTGAGCATGTGCCATGAGTGTAAGGTTTTTGAGTATTCTGTGCTGTTGTGGATTGTCTAGAACTTTCCTGGTGTGTTTATTAAACGAAATGAAGGATGTGAATTATAGGAGATGATTTAGGCATTTCTTTGAAGGAACCTAATTTTTATCCCTCGTTTTACCTACCTTGAGAAATTAATCCTAGTTAGCCCTGTTGAGCCTTGAGCCTATTCTTTGTTAGCTGCAACATAAGCTTAATCCTTTTCTTTCAGTAACCTTGAATTTGATCCAAAGCTCCTAAGCGCTTAAAGAGGAAAAATCCGAAAGAGTAAAGGAGTGAGAGGAATGAAAAGAAATGAAAAGTAGCAAGTTGTAGAAGTTGAGAAAGGACAAAGGTGCACCTGTGGGAAAGTGGTTGATCATCATTAAGGAGTAAGAAAAAAAAAGTAATGAAAAATTATTTATAGAGCTCCTTACTGACAAGCCAAAAGTGCCCAAATAAAGGGGGAATAAAAGAGGGAAAATAAAACTACCAAGGATAAAAGGTGAAGGGAACGGAAGTTCGCAATGAGGGCGTGATGTATTAAAAGCGCTTAGGAAAGATAGTCACTATTACTAGCCATAATAGTATCTACCCGCACCCGAGCCTACATTACAACCCATTAAGTCCTACTTGATCTTACATTCACACATCCTTAAATTAGTGGAATAAATCACCAAGGGCAAGCTTATGGGTCATTACATGATGCATCTGATTTCTTTGTGAGAGTGAGCGTAATTCTATTCATATACCCACACATGTTGTGATTTGAAAAATTGTTTTTGCGTGTGAAATTGGGTAACTCTCTTTCCGTGAGGGCACATGTTGAATGAAGAATATAATTCATGTGAGATTTCTTAATCAATTGATTTGCATGAGTTTGCTAAGATTGAGAGTCGATTCTTGAGGTTAAGAAGTCTTAACATAGTTGTACTTCATTTCAATGATCAAATCGTGCATGCTCTATTTTTAGCTTGTATCTTACAGAAGCATTATAGCTGTAACTTGAATTATCTTGCTAAATTAGTTATGTGGGAGTCTCCATATGCATGATATGTAAAAGGTTGTTCGAGGACGAACAAGGCTTTAAGTGTGGGGTTGTGATCACGGGCAAAAATAGCAGGCCCGAGATACGCTTTGACTTAAATTAGTCTTGTTTATCTAAGTTATTGTATACATTTTCATGAAATTTTATATGTATGTGAAGATATGTGCTAACCAACATGATTAGCCTTTGTTTTGTAAGTTTTGATGACTTTTGAGTAACCAATCCATGAGTTGGTGAAGTAAAGGCTTGGAAACGGAATTAACCCGCGAACGTCAGCAAAGAGGAGGAAAAAAACAGCCCACCTGTGCGTCGGCAACGTGCCACGGCAGGCAGGCTGATCACAACAGCCCACCTGCACGTTGGCAATGTGCCACGGCAGGATGGCTGCACGACATGGAGGTATCAACGTGTTGCCCAAGCAGCGTGACACGCTGCCAACGCGACAAGGTGCTGCCGAGGCCAAATATCGGGTGATTTCCAGAGAGATTTCGCGTTGCCTCCGTGTCACGGAGGTAGTGCTCCGCGATACACTCCGTGACACGGAGCCGTTCCACGATAGGCTAAATTAAGCACGTTCTCCATTTACTATAAATAGGACCCTTAGCTCCTAATTCCATTTGGTCACGATTTTATTCTGGAAAACTACCTAGGAGTGAAGGGAGAAGTGGGAGAACTCATCTAGGGTTTGGCAAATTCCGTTCTCATATACCAAATTCATGTAAGTATGTTAGTTAGTAGTAGTTAGTTGTAGTTTTACAAACATGAATGGCAAGAACCCTTCCTCTAGGGTTGAAACCATGAATTATAATTGTGATTTTATGAAATTGTTTTGGAATTAAGTTATTGATTGTTGTTTTCGTCTTGCATTCTGGATTGTTGGTTGTTTTTATGATTGATCACCATGAAAACATATACGTTAGCTTGAGTAATAGCTTTAAAAAGCATTACCTAGGTCAGGACATGAGAATGTGAGGAGCATGTTTGTATCTCGGGAGAGATTTTTGTGTCAGGATAGAAATATACCTAACACCGTGCTTGGTTGACACACGGGGGTTATGAAAGACCAACTTGGGATGTCACATCACCACTCGAAGAAGTAGTTGTGAGGATAAGTTGAGTTAAATGGTTAGACGCATGAAAGTCCCTAATCATTTCCCCGTAAACCACAACATAATTGATTGCCCGCGACTAGAAATTAAACTCCTCGCTCACAATGATGCAGTGAGGCTAGATTGCTATGTTTAGAGGCTCGAAAGACCATAAACATGCAATTCTAATTATGTGAAATAACAATTGATAGTTCCATGCTTAACCTATTGCAAATCGTAGTATCGCATGATTAATTGGTTTTAACTCAATGTTGCTCCTAGAGTAATTTCAGAATATTTCGTTGACCCAAACTTAGACTTAATTAATCTCAATCGAAAATGTCTATAACCAACACTTGAGGTATTTAAGATCACACTAGAAATGTATAGTTAGAGGAATGGGTCCAGTCCTTGTGGGTTCGACAATCCGGTTCTTAAAAAGAGCCACTATATTACTTGCACGACCCGTACACTTGCGGACGCGCAAATCGGGCATGTCATAGAGCATTGCATATTTTTGGGAGAAGAGTCTAGCACCGAGAGGGCTAAAGGATGATCACCCATGCCCCAGAACTACGCGCCAATGTAGGATGATATTATTATATTATTAGGACCTCCTTTGTGAGCTATCCCTGACCCTAATGGCCCATGAGCTTGATATCGATATCATGGTAGCATCCTTAGCCCTGGTAAGGTTTTGGATGGCTCTGCCCACTTGAGTGTAATAGTCGCGACCACGTAAGCTCTATCGTGGTATGTCGGTTAAGTGATGAGTCTCCCGTTGTCTATATGATTCAGATTTGCATTTTCATTACTCATGGTTATTACTTTATACATGTATGTTCTAAAAGCAAGGTTTGACTCAATGTTCAGCTTTTCTATAAATGTTATTTTTTAGCTTTGAGTCATTCGACTCAGTTGGATGTTGTAAAGTATGTATTGTCATGTTATGAAAAGATCATGATTTCAGAAAGAATGCATGCAAGCCCCACTTCAGCTAATGATGTTTATGTTTCGACTATTGCATTGTCTTAAAGTGATTTTACTTGCTTTAGCGGTTTTACTTACCTTGCATACTTGGTACATGTACTGACCGCATACTTCTATGTTGTATCGTTTCATGATACAGGACCCAACTCTAAGGTTCAGCCCCGCTCTTAGACATCTTACCAGAGTTAGCATCTACTTATTGGTGAGTTCTCATCTTCCGAGTACTAGACTATCTATCTTTCCTTATGCATTTCAGTTTCCAACTTGTTGAGTTAGTTGGGGTCTTGTCCTATCAACTCGTCATGTTTAGAGGCTATTCAGAAATATGTATGTATTCAGCTTCAGATTTTATATTCGGATGTTATATTCATGTTAGACTTCCGCTATGATTGTGTTGATGGTTATTCTGTTCTTGATTGAGTTAGATGTATGCTTATGCCATGGGTCGACTTGGGGTCTTTCGGGGCTCCTTGTCCCGTGTTATGATCCAAGCCTCCATTCGTGTCGTGACAACTTAGTGCTAAGTACTACTCCCAACCGAAGACATAACTATATATAACTATATTGATATCTCAAAACTGATGTCCTAAGACTAAGTCAGAACTACTTATTTGTAAATGTCCTGAGAGTCTGAAGGACCTGATAAACTAATAATACTGAAATAGTGATAATACTACCATTTCTGATAACACTATATATACTGAGATTTCTGATAATACTACTAATATTGAGTATATTGAGGTTGGTGTAAATATTGTAAGGAATGGATGCATAATTCTTTGAGAAACTCATGATACTTTGGCAAATCATACTAAGTTAGGATAAATGCTAATTTTAAAGTACATTCTCTAAAAAACCATATTAAAATTGAAAGCATGTGAAGCTACTATACAAGCTGAAAATAATATCATAAATATCTCATAATTCTAATCATGAAAGCACGGAAACATAAAGGAGATAGGGAAATTCAGTAATTAGAAGAAACCCTAAGTCAGGATTTCTAGAAAAGCTTTAATCTAGGGTTTGCTGAAAATATTTGGACATAAGGGAGAAAGAAACCCCCTGTTGAAGTCTCACATATGTGGAGAATAAAATCCCTTCGATAGAAACTTAAATTCTAAACTGTAAGGAAGAACCCTAGTTTGTCCTTGAGAGAAAACTCTAAAGTTCTACAGTTGTCCTTGAGAGATTAGGAGAGAATGAGAGGAGAATGTCGACTAATCCCCTTTAATTCCCCTCTAGAATACCCTAATACAATGTAGTTTAAGAATAAAAGAGTGGGATGTTACGGAACTGCCCGTAGAAAATCATACTTAAAATTTCACATCCAGTAACAATAACACATACTATGAGTCGTTGCTTGTCACCACGACTCATGGTGACCATCTATTATAGACTGGACCAATTTCCTCCTCTCTGATCCTCCATCCTACAGGCGTATGGTACTATCCATACCATGATACTACGGTCTGTTACAAGGGCTCGTACCACCTGAAACCACATTGGTTATTCTCTGAAGTTCATCCTACGAAGGCATACTACGACTAGTACAACCTTACCATAGGTCGTACCATGGATCATGGTTAACCGAAAATCTCTAAACACTTCTCTAAATCCCTTCCTACGCCCTTCAGTACGACCCATACAATCTTGGTATGGATCGCGGGTTCCTGCCGTGGTTTCTGGACCATAATCGGCTGCTTATTTGAACTTCATGCTACGGGTCTTGGTATGACTTGTACCTCCAAGTCACAGGTTGTACTAAGACTCGTATGATGTAAAAGTTCAATTTATCTGGAGGTTCAAACTCCAAATCTAGAGTCTAGTATTAGGGAATTTTAGGTTATTATATCGATGACCTTTGTTCCACTGCTTATACAATACGTGAGCTACCCCCATTAGTAGATAAGACGCCAAGTTTGCACTCTCCTCTCTGGTGATACCCATGATCTGAGTGCTTATGGATCTCATCAATAAACTCCTGTGGATCCTCGTCCATCTTCCAACCATGGAACTTCTGTGGGTTCATCCTGGTAAAGTCTCCTACCCTTTCAGCTGCAGCACTCCCATTAGAGTTCACAGGTACAACTGCCTACTAGTTGACCTGATTCGTCATGGCCTGCGCCAACATCTGGAAGGCATCTCTAAACTCCATATATGTAACTTGTTCATTCAGAGGGTCTGTTGGAGCCAGTGAAGCTAGCTGGTTCCTGTTACAATTTCTCCTTCCTTTGGCTCTTCGGGGGGGCCTTCTCTATAAAGTGCACGAGTTGGAAGAGAAAAGAGAGTTGAACTATATCGCACGATACAGAACATGAAAGAAGGGAAATTATCTAAAATGTTTTGTAGCCTCTTCCTCATAAGTTTGGCGCGCTTCACACAAATGAGAAAAAATCTACTTAACGTTGCTTTCAGACACCCTAAGACACTCCTAAACCTGATGCTCTGATACTAAGTTTGTCACAACCCGAGCTGAACCCTGGACACAACACGGGACTTAGAAACACAAATGGCTCCAAGCTAACCCAAGGTACATGCTTGACATCATAAAATATACTAATAATTGAGCAGAAGCTAATAACAAGACATGTTATAAAACTGAATAAGTTTGAAACATCAAGAACATTTAACTAAAATAACATATGCCAACTCATCTAAACATAATGGTCTGAAAGCCTCTAAAACATCTGATGAGCTAAAAGAATAGGTTCCCAATTAGCTCTTATCATGATCCGAACATAAACCCGGATTGAGAGACAAGACAAGGAACCTCAAGAAGCTCCAAGTCGACCCATGGCATGAACATAACATCTAAAACTCAACATAATACTACAGAAGTCTAATTATACATTATAGCGAATGTCTGATAACACAATAACTTCTAAACATCTGAATACATAACACAATCTGAAACTAAAACATACTATGTATGGTAAGCCTCTACCGATTGACGAGTTGATGGGACAAGACCCCAACTAATACACTAAGACTAAAATTGAAAAATACTGAATAGAACGGATAGAAGGGTCCTCGAAGGATGAGGACCCACCAACTCTGGTTGGGAGATGCTACTCTAAGAATCTGGCTAACTGCGGGGCTGAACCTGAATATCCGAGCATGTATCATGAAACGATACAACATAGAGTATGCGGTTAGTACTTGAAATATACTAAGTATGCTAGGTAAGTAAAACCTCTATGTAAGTAAAAACAGAAATCATGCATATCATAAAACATGTCATCATAAGATTCTTAGAGTAGGGCTTGCATGCTATTATCTAAAAAAATGATTCAAATATAACTGAATATCATAACTGAATCGAATGACCTAAAGCTGAAACTGATTATTCATAAGTAAAACTGAACATTGGGTCAAACTGCTGAAAACATAATATCATGACTAATGAACATGCACAACTGAAATCATGAGGAACAATGGGAGACTCATCATATAACTGACATTACTATGATAGAGCTTACGTGGTCCCGACTATTACACTAAAGTGGCCAGAGCTGTCCAAAGCCTTTCCATGGCTAAGGATGCTACCATGATATCAATATCAAGCTGAAGGCCCCTTGGGGGTACGGGAAGCTCACAAGGAAGGCCCCATATAATCTGATCATACCTACTTTGGCGCATAGTTCTGAGGCACAGGGTTGACTGACCCTTAACCTACTTGGTGTTAGACACTACTCCCAAAAACATGCATACGCTCTCCATCGTTTTTCAGCAAAGCTGAACCATCATCTAGTGATGAAGCTTATTCATAACATGAAATACAAAAAAAACTAAAAACATAACATGAGGAGCCATGGCTCAAACCATATCACAAGCTGAAGAGGGTGGGAGTCTAGACTCCAAAATCCATGTGGTAAGCTAATAACATGAAATCATGAACATACTTGATCATATGGGCTTGTACGAACTTAAACATACTTGAATTAGATTTTGATAGTCAAAAACATGAAGTAGACATGGGTAATTGAAAATCATACTTTCATTATATACACCTTATCATGCCTGAAAATATATATCATAATTTCATCTTTTCATGAACTTTCCTAATTAGGCATCATAATTTGTAAAACTTGAAGCATGACTAGTAATTAAAACATTGTAAAACATGCCCATGAATCATAGTTTAACATTAGAAACATGATTAGAATATACCCATGATGGATACTTAGAGAATTCACAAGTTGGGTAAAACCCTATAGATTCATCAACTTAGGATTTCCATGAATTTGAGAAGGGATTGGGCATAGGAGTGGATGAATACACCCATTCATAACCCTACATACCTGGGTCCTTCTGATTTCACAACCCTCATGAATGCTGAAAGGAAATTGAAGAAGATTTGATGAACTTCTAGGCTTGATCACCCTTAGAAACTTCTAAGATTGCATGCATGGAAAGGGTTAGTCTTAGAATGAGCTGAACCCTCTTAAAATACACTTATTTGAGCTTAAAACGACATAGTTAGGTCTTAGGAACTTAGGAATTACGGAAAAACCCTTACTAAATTTACAGGAAAAATCATATTGCCAGTCCCAACGAGGGACTGGATGACTCGTTTCCTGAGGGAACAACTCATCACCAGAACTCGTTGCCAACACTGGAAGTCTTCACTCTGCTAGTCACCATGAGGGACACCACGACCCGTGGTGTACCTGACAACTCGTGGTGACTGGTCATTGGGAACACTACCAATCATTTCAACGTAGAAGTCAAACTCCTGACCACAGCCAACATTATGACTCGTGGACCTGACCAAGAATTCTGACTTCACTGGTGATCAACCCCCAGACCAAAACTCCAACCAAACTCTCCCTTCACTCCACGAGTCTCCTAACGACTTGTGGTGTACCTCACAGGTCATTGGACGACTCGTCATGTGACCTAGCGTAGAAATTTCTATTTTCTCCATTTCAACCCTCAGGTATGATCTTAGGGCTTTCAGGGTATCACAATATCTCCCCTTTGGGAAAATTCATCCTCGAATGTGGATGAACATACTGAAAAGCTAAGAAATGCAACTTTCTTACCAACTGAACATTTAGAGTTGAAAGCTGGTAGAGTGACTGACTCCAAACTGAACTACATGACTGAACTGAATTCAGGAATCATACATAAATACATTGACATGAAAGAAACTGGGGCACATGATCTGAACATGAAACTGAATAGAGTACTATGGAGGAAACTGGTACCACAAGTTGAAATTAAGCCGGAAGGGAATAAATACGGGTATTTAGCCATCATCTCTTCTTTGAATTCCCACATAGCTCCCTCGACATGCTGATTCCTCCATAAAACCTTTACTGAGGCTACTTCTTTGTTTCTTAGCTTCCGAACCCGACGATCAAGTATTTCCACCGGAACTTCCTCATAGCTAAGACTATCCTTCATGCCCACGCTCTCCATCGGGACCACCAAAGTTGTATCACCCATGCATTTCTTTAGAAGCGACACATGAAACACTGGATGCACTGAAGCCAATTCCGAGGGCAACTCTAACTCATATGCTACCTTGCCAACCCATCTTACAATCTGGTACGGGCCAACATAACGAGGACTGATTTTCCCTTTCTTTCCGAATCTCATCACTCCCTTCATGGGAGATACCTTCAGAAACACTAAATCTTCCACTTCAAACTCAAGCTCTCTCATTCTCACATCCGCATAGGACTTTTGGCGATTCTGAGCTATTTTCAACCTTTCCCTTATAAGTTGAACCTTCTCCATAGCCTCATGAACTGAATCTGGTCCTATCAATGTAGCTTCACTGACTTAAAACCAACCAATAGGCGATCTACATATTCGCCTATAGAGAGACTCAACGGAGCCATCTGAATGCTGGAATGGTAGCGGTTGTTATATGCAAACTCAATGAGAGGTAAATGGTCATCCCAACTACCCTTGAAATCAATCACACACGTCTCAACATGTCCTCAAGTATCCGAATGGTCTGTTCAGCCTGACCATCTATTTTCGGGTGAAATGTTGTGCTAAGCTTGACTTGAGTACCAAGTCCCTCTTGAAACGATCTCCAAAATTGGGAGGTAAACTAAGTACCTCTATCTGATATATTGGACAAGGGTACTCCATGCAACCGAACTAGCTCCTAAATATACAGTTTAGCATAATCCTCAGCCGAATTAGTAGTTTTGACCTATAGGAAATAAGCTGCTTTAGTCAACTTGTCCACGACTACCCAAATAGAGTCATACTGTCGGTGAGTACAAGGCAACCCCGTAATGAAGTCCATATTGATTTCCTCCTACTTCCAAGTAGGAATGCTAATGTCTTGAAGCACACCTCCAGGTCTTTCATGCTCAACCTTTAGTTGTTGACAATTCAGACATTTAGCCACAAACTTTGCTATGTCCTTCTTCATGCCATTCCACCAATACACTTCACGTAGGTTACGGTACATCTTAGTGGCACCTGGATGTATAGAATATCTGGAACCATGTGCTTCATGCAATATCCACTCCCTCAAGTCATCAACTCCCGATACACACAAACGAACCCGATATCATAGCACACCATCTCCCTTGGGAGAAGACCTCCACCTTATGATTCCAAAAGGCTTCCTTCAACTTTACTAAAATAGAATCCTCATCTTGTCTAGATTTGACCTTGGTCACTAAGGAAGATTCTGAACAATGACACCACCATCTGTCGAGTCAACAAGATGAACTCCTAGTCGTGCAAGCCGATGCACATCCTTCACTAACTCTTTCCTCCCCTCATCCACATGGGACACACTTTCCATAGAAAGCCTGCTAAGAGCATCTTCCACTATATTGTCCTTGCCCGGATGATAAAGGACACTCATATCATAATCTTTAAGAAGCTCCGACTACGTTCTTTGACGTAGATTTAGATTCTTCTGGGTAAACACGTACTGTACGCTTTTGTGGTCCGTAAAAATATCCACATGGACCCCGTACAGATAGTGTCTCCAAATCTTCAAGGCAAATACTACCGCTGCCAACTCGAGGTCATGAGTTGGATAGTTCTTCTCATGGACCTTCAGCTTCCTGGACGCATAGGCTATAACCTTACCGTGCTGCATTAATACACAACCAAGACTGATCCTCAAGGAATTACAGTATACCACAAACCCATCTTAACCCTCAAGTAGGGTCAACACTGGTGTTGAGGTGAGTCGAGCCTTCAACTCTTGGAAGCTCTTCTCACAAGCCTCCGACCATTGAAACTTTACTTTCTTCTAGGTCAACTTAGTCAACAGAGCAGTAATAGATGAAAACCCCTCAACAAACCTCCAGTAGTAACCAGCTAAGCCAAGAAACTCCTGATATCTGAAGGACTCATTGGTCTAGGCCAATTCTTCACAACTTCTATTTTCTGAGAGTCCACTTGTACACCCTCACTTGAGACCACATGACCCAAAAATGCTACTGAGTCTATCCAAAACTTACACTTGGTGAACTTAGCATATAATTGGTGATCCTTAAGAGTCTGTAGTACCACCCTCAAATGGGCGCATGCTCCTCCTCACTCTGAAAGTATATGAGAATGTCATCTATGAACATGATCACGAACATATCCAAATATGGATTGAACACCCTGTTCATCAAATCCATAAAGCTGCAGGAGCATTCATTAGTCCAAAAGACATAACTACAAACTCATAGTGACCATACCGAGTCCTGAAGGCTATCTTCGAAATGTCACTCTCCCGAACCCTGAGATGATGATACCCGAATCTGAGGTCTATCTTTAAAAAGTACTTAGCACCCTAAAGCTGGTCAAAAAAATCACAAATCCTGGGGAGAGGATACCTATTCTTGACTGTGAACTTGTTTAACTACCGGTAATCAATGCACATCTAAAGGGAACCATCCTTCTTCCGGACAAAGAGAACTGGTTCACCCCATGGGAATTTGCTAGGTCTGATGAAACCCTTATCTAAAAGTTCCTTCAACTACTCCTTCAACTCCTTTATCTCAGCTGGAGCTATCCTTTAAGGAGGAATAGATATAGGCTGCTACCAGGAAGAAGGTCAATACAAAAATCGATCTCCTGCTCGGGAGGAATTCTAAGTAAATCATCTGGAAACACTTTAGGATATTCACTCACTACAGGAACTGACTGGATAGTTGGGGTTTCAGACGTAGCATCCTTAACCCTAACTAGATATTACATGCAACCCTTAAAAATCATCTTTCTGACCTTAAGGTAGGAAATGAAGCGACTTACAGGCACAACTGAACTACCTTTCCACTCTAGGACTAGATCACCCAGAAACCGAAACTCTACCGCACGGGTTCTACAATTTAATAAGGCATAACATTCATATAGCCAATCCATGCCAAATATAACATTAAAATATCTCATGGCTAGCTCTACTAAATCTACTGAGGTGATTTTCTGTCTCACTGTGATAGGGTAGTTTCTATATACTCATCGAGCTATAACTAAATCATCGACTGGAGTAGAGACTGAGAAGGATTTTGATAGGATTTCGGGACTGACTCCAAAACTACTAGAAACATAGGGAATCACAAAAGATAAGGTATCCCCTGGATCTAACAATGCATATACATAAAGGTGGAACACTCGTAACATACCAGTGACTACATCTGGAGAGGCCTCCTACTCCTGACAAGATTCGAGGGCATAGAATCTATTCTGACGCTGACCACCACCTGCACTAGTGGAGGCTCCCTACTGAAGTGAGTGTGCTGGTGGGACTGTTGAGCTAGTGGCTGGGTCTCGGCCTCTACCATGGCCTGGTCTAGCTGCTGGACAATCTCTAAGCATATGTTCGGGCTTCCAACACCCTAAACAAGCACCTAAACCTGCTAAGCACTAACCCGTGTGCCTCCAACCACACCTATAACAAGCTGGAATACTAGGTTCCACAGATCTGCTCCCCTGACCTCAAGAGCCTGATGCTCGTCCTTTCTATCCGTGCCTAGATCTAGATGGCACACTCGCTGCTAACGGAGCTGTGGCTGATGATCTCTGGTGGAACTACTGACAGTGCCCACCACCAGGTCTCTACTGGGAGAATCCAAAGCTATCAGTCCTAGCCCTCTTGGAATATCTCTCTCGTTCACTCACATGCGCCGTCTCCATCTACTGGGCCAACAGAGCTATCCATTAGAAATCAATGTCCTGGTGAAGCATCACAGTTTGACAATCTCTGACCAAATAATATTCTATCCCATGAATGAACCAACTCACTCAAGACCTTTGGTCTGCCACCATCTTGAGTGCATACTTGGACAAGCGGGTGAATTCCAAAGCATACTCCTGGACCGTCATGTGGTTTTGCCTCAAGTTCATAAATTTCGCCGCTTTGATTTTCCTTATCTCTTGGGGAAGGACCGATCCAAAAATGCGGTATGGAACTCATCCCAACCAATGGGTCCTGCTCCAACTATCCTTCTACTCTTCCATTGCTTGAACCAGATGTGTGCTACCCCTTTGGACTGATAAGAGGCTAAATCTGTGCACTCCTCCCCGGTCACCCCCATGATTTAGGTGATTTTCTGAATCTCATCAATAAACTCGTGGGGGTCCTCGTCCACCTTTGACCCAAGGAACTCAGGAGGGTTCATCCTTAGAAAATCTTTGACTCTCTCTGCTGCCGAATTACCATTCTGAGGGACATATGCTACCGCCTGTTGGTTGACTTGGGCCGTCAAAGCCTGAGCTGACATTTGAATGGAAGCCCTAAACTCTACATAGGCCACCTGTTTGGGTACATGATCCTTGGGGACTGGTGGGGCCTTTTGGTGCCTATCCCTATTACTGTTTTCGTTTTCGTTTCTTCTTCTATTAACTCGGTGAGGAGGCATGATTCTGCAAATGCGTATACCACGATTTAGAAGGATAAAGAGACATTTCATTGCACGACATAGATCATGAAAGAAGGGAACATTTCCTAAAATGTTTCATAGCCTCTTCGTCATAAGTGTGGCGCGCTTCACACCAATGAAAAAAATTCTACTTAATGCGGCTTTTAGAGACCCTAGGACACTCCAAAACCTAATGCTCTGATACCAAGTTTGTCACGAACCGAACATAGTCCCGGATCAAGATACACGACAAGGAACCTCGAAAGTCTCCAAGTCGACCAATGGCATTAACATAACATATAAAACTCAACATAATAATGCAAAAGTCTAATCATATATTATAACGGAAGTCTGAGAACATAATAACATCTAAACACATAACACAATCTAAATATGAAACATACTATGTTTGATAAGCCTCTACTGATTGACTAGTTAATGGGACAAGACTCTTAATTAACTCACTTAGACTGAAACTGAAAAATACTGAGTAGAACTTATAGAAGGGTCCTCGAAGGATGAGGACTCACCAATTCTGACCGGGAGATGCTACTCAACCAATCTGGCTAACTGCGGGGCTGAACCTGAATATCTGAGCCTGTATCATGAAATGATATAGCATAGAGTATGCGATCAGTTCTTGGAATGTACTGAGTATGCAAGGTAAGTAAAAACATAAATCATGCATATCATAAAACATGTCATCATAAGATTCTGAGAGTAGGGCTTGCATGCTATTATCTGAAAACATGATTTAAACATAACTGAATATCATAACTGAATCGACTGACGCAAAGCTGAAACTGATTATTCATAAGGAAAATTGAACATTGGGTCAAACCTACTTAAAACATAATATCATGACTAATGAACATGTATAACTGAAATCATGATGAATAATGGAAGACTCATCATATAACCGACATTACCACAATAGAGCTTATATGGTCCCTACTATTACACTCAAGTGGGCAGAGCCGTCCATAGACTTGCCAGGGCTAAGGACGCTATCATGATATCAATATCAAGCTTAAGGCACCTTGGGGGCGGGGGAAGCTCACAAGGGAGGCCCCAAATAATCTAATCATACTTACGTTGGCGCATAGTTCTGAGGTACAAGGTTGACTGACCCTTAGCCTACTCGGTGCTAGACACTACTCCCAAATACATGCATATGCTCTCCATCGTTTTTCAAGGAAGCTGAACCATCATCTAGTGACGAAGCTAGATCATAACATGATATACAAAAAGATCTAAATACATAACATATGGAGCCTTGGCTCAAACCATACCACAAGATGAAGATGGTGGGAGTCTAGACTCCAAAATTCACGTGGTAAGCTAATAACATGAAATCATGAACATACTTGATCATATGGGTTTGCTCGAACATAAACATACTTGAAATAGACTTTGATAGTCAAAAAAATGAATATAGACATGGGTAACTCAAAATCATACTTTCATCATATACATCTCATCATGCTTGCAAATATATATCATAATCTCATCTTTTCATGAACTTTCCCAATTGAGCATCATAATTTGTAAAACATGAAGACGTGACTTGTAATTGAAAATATTATACAAGATGCCCATTCATAGCTCAGCATTATAAACATGATTAGAATATACCCATGATAGACACTTATAGAATTCATAAGTTGGGTTAAAACCCCATAGATTCATCAACTTAGGATTTCCATGAATTTGAGAAGGGATTGGGCGTGGGAGTGGGTGAATACACCCATTCATAACCCTACATACCTAGGTCCTTCTGATTTCATAACCATCTTGAATGCCCAAGGAAATTGAAGAAGATTTGATGAAATTCTAGGATTGATCATCCTTAGAAACTTCTAGGATTACATGCATGGAGCGGGATAGACTTAGAATGAGATAAAACCTCTTAAAACATACTTATCTGAGCTTAAAACAATGTATTTTAGGTATTCGGAACTTAGGAATTATGGAAAAGACCTTACTAAATTCGTAGGAAAAAATTGTATTGCCAGTCCTAATGAGGGACTGGACGACTCGTTGCCTGAGGGGACGACTCATCACTAGAACTCGTTGCCAACACTAGAAGTCTTCACTCTGCTGGTCACCACAACTCGTGGTGTACCTAACAACTCATGGTGACTGGTCATGGGGAACACTGCCAATCATTTCAACACCAAAGTCTAACACCTGACTACGACCAACACTATGACTCGTTGACCTGACCACGAATCCTGGCTTCACCCGTGATCAACCCAGACCAAAAATCCATCCAAACTCTCCCTTCACTCCAAGAGTCACCTAACGACTCATGGTGCACCTCACGAGTTACTGGAGGACTTGTCCTTTGACCTGGTGCTGAAATTCCTATTTTCTCTATTTCAACCCTCGGGTCTGATATTAGGGCTTTCGAGGAATTACAACTCTACATAGTCTAAAAACTGAAATGACTGAGAAAATCATAAAGCAAAATTGTTGTCCCCAATGATGAGGACTCACCACTAAAAGCTGGTCAAGGATAGGAACTTACCTAGCAGTGGGGCTGATACTAAACATCTAAAACTATATCATGAGATGATATAGTATAAAATATGCGGTTAGTACATTGAATTACTGAGTATGGAGAATAAGTAAAACATAAGAGTAAAGACATTATTCTAAAAATCATGATTGTGATAAAGTCATAAAACATGAGATTTTATCATAAGTTGAAGTACAATGACCCAAGGTTTTAAAACATGAACATAGAGCTGAGCATGCTGAAATCATAAGTAAATTAATAAGCTGATCAATAGGATATGTACAAAAGACTATAATTCAATGCATCATAAAGCATGAAAGTGGGAGAATCTCATAACTGACATACTCCAAGTGAGCATCATGGAGCCCAACCTATAACCCTTGTTGGGAGGGTGTTCATACCTTGCCAAGGGTAAGAACCATGAAGGCGTGAATTCACTTATAATCCTATCTAGGCAAGGGAGATACTCTCTCTTGAGGACCCCTTCATACCTACGATGACACATAGTGATGGGACTTGGGTTATCTGAACCCGTATCTGCTCGGTGTTAAATGCCGCTCCCAAAACATACATAGGTGCTCATAATCATACTTAAAACATGATAGGTTTTGCATGGACTAGTTTAAAATCATGTAAATTACTAAATTTCTTAAATTACTAAACTAGCCATGGAAAACTATGCTGATTTAACAGTCATGATATTATAATAGTGAAAATCTTTCGAAAACATGCATTATTTGGAGCAATTCATGCTAAATTGAACATAGAGTATCATAGGAGTTTTTCAAAGAATTTAAACCACTTTTAATTATAAAATATATTTATAATCATGAGAGAAACAATCCGTAAAAGAATTTAGTGTTTTTGAGTCAAAGGGTTTTATCCTTAGAAATCATGAAATTCAAAAGTACCATATTAAAGAATTGAAATCATGGATTTATGCTTGGGATTTAGCCATAAGGGTGAAAGGAATCCCTTATTGATAATACGACATACCTGGGCTTGATAAGTCCTTGACTATAGCTTGAGACCTAAGAGATTGGAGAAGAAGAATCCTAGATATTCTTGATAGCTTGAGAGGTAGAATTCCTTGAATGATCGATGATATGAAAAAGAATGAGGGAATAGCCTATTAAAACCCCTTAATAAAACTCTAAACGACTTCGTTTAGGAGTTAAAAGTATAGTATATTATGAAAATAACCCTGACAATTTGAATTAAACTTCTGTCTGACTAGTGATAATGGGTCGTACCACGAGTCATTGTGTCTGACCATGACTCGTGGTGACCTCTCGTGGTCACAGAATCAACTAGGACAATTTTTTTATCTTCTCCCCACAACTTGTCAAGATGACTCATCCTTTGATATCATGAGTCATGATGTCCATTCATGGTTAATGGAATGATTTTGAACCATTTTTTAAATTCATTCAATGACTCATCAGGACAAATCGTTACTTCTTCCCATGACTTGTCCTCTAGCTCGTGGTTTTTGGGGGAAAATTTGACAAGTTTCAAGACTTGGCTGCTTTGCTCAGGACGAGTGACATAACGACTCATCACATGAGTCGTGGTGACTGAAACATGGAAGACTGCTTCTTGCTCACCATGGGTCTTACGACAAGTCGTTAGAACATACCACGACTCGTCACTTGAGTCGTTCCTTGGAAAAATGCCAATTTTCTATTGGTTTCTACTTCAAGTATAGGGTCTAATTTTAGGGACTTTTGTGGTGTTACAGTATTTCAACAATCAAGCAATGTTTATATGTATTAATTCTTTAAAATTAATAAGAACTGAACACAAACCAATTACATTTCGCCAAGTAGATTGAACATATATCTAAGAGAATCAATCAAATGAGGGTTAAGCCTTGAGTTCATGTTGATTGATCCTACCAAATCCTAATCATCTCTTGTAAGAATAATTGAGGAAAATTGGCATGATCCAGTATTTAAAACAACAAGCCTTAACTAGAAAATCAAGAATTAATCAAATTTATCAAAGCCCAATATCAATTGATTATAATTGAGATTTCTAGGTTTCACAACCCCATTGGGTTCACAGTATTAGATAAAAATTTAGCTACTCATGATTAAAAATGAAGAAGAGAGCATTGAATTAAAAATGATCAACTTAGAATAGAGCGGAAGAAGTGAGAATACAAAACCTTAGAAGTAAATCTTCAAAAGTGACTTGCAATACAATGGGTAATATCACAAAACTCTGTTCTCAGTGTATTGTTTAGACTTGCTACAAAAATGACTAAAATTTTATTTATAGTAAGGTCAAAATCCCAAACCCAAATTAATTTCGAACTACCGAGATACAACTTATGGACCACATTTGATTTATGATTTGTAGATTGCACTACAAATGGGATTTCTTCTGTGATCTATCGGCGGCCATAAATTAATCTACGGGCCATACTTTGAAATAACGGTCTATATTTCTCTTCAGAAAATGATATGTTAGCACAAACTCTCTGCACTTTGTTCTGCGGCTTCATTGCACTTTGAATCTACGGATCGTATCTGCTTTTGTATGTTGGAGTCTCAAGTTTCATAGTCTATAATTCTCACCCAACGGTGACTATTTAATATTTTTAAATAGCATCCACAAACCGTAACTTTCTTTGCATGTTGCTCACAGACTTGGAAACTGATGAGAAGGTAATTTACCAACTCATTAGGCTCTTAGACATGAATTTTTGCTCAATTTTCAAGTCTTTTCGGTAAATTTTATGCTTGATCTTTGTAGGTATTTAAATTAAGTAGAAAAAGCATGAAATTGTACAAAAAGCATGAAAATGGAGACGAGGACTGACGCTCCACCAGAGGACACTGGTGAAACGCGGATGCCTACCGCGCTGAGGGAGATTGGCTACCGGCGGACTGCGCATCAGCACTGGCAAACCGCTGGTGCCAACACCGAATTGCTCTGGAACTTACTGGCCATCAGTTGTGACCAATCGACGGACCGTGGACTAGCACCGGCGAACCGCTGGTGTCGCGCAAGTAACGCCCGTCAGAAAAGGGCAAAAGTGTACAGCTCAGAAAAAGAGGAGCATTTTTGTACCCTACTTTTGTACATCTAAAAAAGGAACTGAACATTCTATTCCATTATCAATTGGGCATTGTATTGAATATTGAGATAGAGAGAAGTCGAGAGAGAAGCACTCATCTTCTTCTTGGAAAAGGTTGAAAAATTTACTGGAGATCAGAACCCTATGCTTGAATTTTTCTTACTCATTTTGTTGAATGGATATTGAATTATCATTGAATGCAATGTCTTCTTTTACTTACATGAGTAGCTAAATTCCTTGCTAGGGGTATGTGAATGATTGGGGTTGATTTGGATTGGGTATTGTTAAATTTATCTTAGATTTACTCAATTAGTATAATTCTAGTGTTTCATTTAAGTTTTAATCTAAATACTCATCTTTGCAAATGTGGGTTGTATTTACTTATCCTAAGACAGAGGAGTGGACCTGACAAGCATAAGATTCATTCAATAGCCAAGCAGGAGAGTATGCACCACAAGGCTAGAAGTGCTATAAAGGAAAGTAGGTAGAAGAAGGAGACAAGAACTATCTTGCTATACCTAAATCAGTTTGACTCAATGCTTGCACTTGGATCTTTTTGCTTAAAAAAGGAATTTAGAGTATGGGTGATGAAACATTAGCGGATAATTGGGTATTGATCATGTGGGGTTGGGCCAGAGATAGTCAAAACCCATTGTCAAACACCCATTTAGAATCAAAGCTAGAGATATTGATTCTTACCCAAGTTGATGTGGTTGTTGTGAAAAGGACTTTAGGGTTTGAGAAAACCTGAGGTATAGGGCACCTAATTGGTTGAAAAATGTAAGGTGCCACCTTGTCCACAACCAATTATACTGTAGAGTAATCCTAGGAGATGTTAATAATCCCAATCCGTATGCCCCAATATTATCACACCCCTAATAGTCTCTTCTTTGGTATTTTCTATGCTTTGTCCCTATTTTCTATTCATGCTCCAGCGCACATAGTTGTACAAGTAATATAGTGACCCTGAAGAGCCGAATGTCCAACCCACAGGGACTAGTCTATTTGAGTGAATATTCACGTTCAAGTGTTAAATTAATTTTCACAAGTGTTGGTCTTAGAGATTTTGAATGTTTTATCTAAATCTATAGGTGATCACAACTAATTTGGAAAACAATAATGAGGAGCATTTAGAGTTAAGGTCTGACAATAATGCAATACTAAAATTCATAAAGGTTCAAGTATACACAATTCATTTGTTGTCTCATAGAGTTAATATTCAATGTTCATGGTCTTGCGAGCCTCTAAGAACAACAAAGTAGTCTCACACCTACATCATTGAGTGGGGATGTGACGTTCTAATTAGTGAGCAATTAACACTATGGATGTGGTTTACGGGGTTTATGCCCTTGGTTATGGACTCTCGTACCTATAACCATTTAACCTAGAATTAACTTCACAACTACATCTGAGAGTGGTGATATGACAATTTAATCCTAGTGTCTAGCTATCTTCCTATTTAATTAACCAAGCAAGGGAATTAGGTATATTGTTATCCTAACCGCGAATCCTATCTTGAAGATAAAAACTTGCTCCCTGCATTCTTAGTTCTAAACTAGGGTTACTCTTTCGAGCTTTTGCCTAAGCATAACAAATGCATTTCATTGGTGATCAAGCATTAAAATGATAATTACAAGAATGCAAGACAAAACAACAAAGAAAATTCAAACCAAAGATGAATTCATGAAAATACAATCATGTCATGTGGCCTCAAACCCTAGAAGAAGGATTATAACCACTCATGTTCGTACAATGATTCAAAAACATGTTTGAATTAGAGTACATAAAAGAATGGTTAAAAGAGAAGTTAAGAATTCAAACCCTAGGTGAAGTTCCTCGTTTCTTCCTTCACTCCTCTCTGTTTTCCCAAAAAATAAACGTGATATCTCCAAAATATTACCAAGTGTTCAATTTATATTAAGTGAAAAATTGCAAATTCTGGTCATGGAGGGGCTGCCTCTGTGCCATGCTGCCCATCACGCATCTCAGCCTCTGTGGCACGGAGCTGTCGTGCAGGCCTATTGGAACTCAGCATCATGGCATGTCTTGTGCGAGAGATGGTGCGCGTCGCCTAGCATGGAACGACGCTGGTTGCGCAGCATGCGCAACGTGACATGCTGTCGGTCGAGCAGGCATTGCCTCAGCCGGTCCTCTTAACCGCATAGGACTTGCCATGACACGGTGCCTGATAAAATCCAAAATACACTCCTCTTTTATGAAAGAGCGTAAACTGTTGTTATATCAAAACAAATATCCCAACAGATGTCAGGGTCGAATCCCACAGAGAATTGAGTCGATAATTCAAGAGTTATAAACTAATTCAAACTAGAATGCATAATTGTTCAACATTTAAAAAGTAAAATTTGGGGGGAAATTAAGGGAAAATAACTATCTAATTCTAAACTAAGACTAATTGGGGGGGAACTCCAATTGAAGAAATCACAACTGATATGTCTAGGGGGATTCTATAGATGAGATCTCAAATAAATCGGGAATTTCCTCAATGTTATATCCCGAGAGCTCAAAGATCGAACTCGGGAGTTGAAACGGGGAAACTGTAAAATTTGATATTGCAAACACAGCACAAGTATGGGGTTTCTACCCAAATGCATGAATCTTCAATTTATTTACATGGGTATGAATTGATTATGATTTTATTATAAAGTTTTGAAGCATGAGCTTATTTTATAATGATTTCAACTAAAATTATATTTTTAGCCTTATGAATGTGGAAGCCCATTTGATGATATGATCATGAGTAGTGAGATCAGTGAAGTAAATGTGATAATGATCAGATATTATGATAAAAAGCATGATTTGAAACTACCCATGTCTATAATTATGTTTTCGATGAGAATTGAGTATTTCTAAATATGATAAAGCTTTGGGCAATGCCCATATATTAAGTTTAAATGATGATTTTCCCGAACCAAGCTTACAATACTGTTTTGGAGTGAAGACTACCAAATTTTATATTCTAGCTTGTGGTATGTTTTGAATTAAGTCTTCCTATGCATAGCTTACCACATGGTTTTGGAGCAAAGGCTCCCAAGTATATTTTCTGCTCTTGGTATATTTTGAGCTAAAGCTTCTCATATGCATGATTTCGTATTTGAGATGTATTTGATCATTGAGCTTTGTCAATAGACAATTTTGAGTTTCATTATATACAATCTAGAGCACTTGCATGTTTTG
Organism: Datura wrightii; assembly: GCA_035772735.1. NCBI lineage: Eukaryota > Viridiplantae > Streptophyta > Magnoliopsida > Solanales > Solanaceae > Datura > Datura wrightii. The sequence goes on along the minus strand of JASDFA010000007.1, from coordinate 74,082,709 downwards.
GGATAAGAGTCTAGCACTGAGCGGGCTAAGGGTCGATCAGCCTATGCCCCAGAACTGCGCGCCAACGTAGGTTCATACTATTATATTATTGGGACCTCCCTTGTGAGCTTCCTCGGCCCTAATGGCCCATGTGCTTGATATTGATATCATGGTAGCATCCTTAGCCCTGGCAAGGTTTTGTACGGCTCTTCCTACTTGAGTGTAATAGTCGGGACCACGTAAGTTCTATCGTGGTATGTCGGTTAAGTGACGAGTCTCCTATTGTTCCATATGATTCAGATATGCATATACATTAATCATGTTTATTATATGCACATGCATGTTCTAAAATCAAGGTTTGACTCAATGTTCAGCTTCTTAATAAATGTCATATTTCAGCTTTGAGTCATTCGAGTCAGTTGATGTTATAAAGCTATGTATCGTATGTTATGAAAAGATCATGATTTCAGAAAGAATGCATGCAAGCCCTACTCTCAGTTTACTGATTTTATGTTTAATTAATGCATTGTCTTTAAAAGATTTTACTTACTTTAGTGATTTTACTTACCTTGCATACTCTGTACATTTCATGTACTGGCCGCATACTTTGTATGCTGTATCGTTTCATGATACCGGACTCGGCTCTCAGGTTCAACCCCACACTTAGACAGTTTTTTGGAGTTAGCATCTTCTTATTGGTGAGTCCTCATCTTCCGAGGAACATACTATCTATCTTTCCTTATGTATTTTAGTTTTCAGATTGTTGAGTTAGTTGGGCTCTTGTCCCATCAATTTATGGTGTTTAGAGGCTATTAAGACATATGTATATATGCAGCTTTAGATTTTATATTCGGATGTTATATTTAAGTTAGACTTCCGCTATTATTGTATTGATGGATATTTAATTCTTGTTTGAGTTAGATGTATACTTATGCCATGGGTCGACTTGGGGTCTCTCGGGGCTCCTTGTCCTGTGTTACGATCTGGGCCTCCGTTTGGGTCATGACACTCAATGTCTTAGACCCACAATTAGCATAGATAGCAGTGGGTAATTCACATTCTCTTGTTTTTCAACCATAAGAATGTTTATGCATTGGGTTCTTTCAAACCCCAAAGCCAATTCAAGTAGTCAACCACTCAAGCTTCAGGAAGGACTAGCTATTTCTAGCCTTTACCTTTAATGGAGTGAAAATGTGGGTTTTAAGTATTTCTAGCTTAATCCCACACACTAACACTCTAATTACTCATTATTACCTTCTCAGCCAATTCTTACCTCTCTCTTTCAAGAAAAAGCAAGAAAAGTAAAGCACAATTAATGTTTGCAACCATCGATTTTAGCAATTGTAACTTGAAAGACGATAATAGATCTATAATGCAATAAGAATCCAAGAGCAATTTGTCAACACCAAATCAAATTAAAAACCCAATCATGAATATACCTCTATCTAGAAAATTAGTCACGCATATTTAAAGATAGAGAGAAGATACCAAGAGGATTCCCCTCACATTCATCACATTAGCTTTCCAAATTTGCTTCACAAGCTCTTACAACAATGGTGGAATTTTCCCAAAATGGGTTAAAGAAAAAGAAGAAGAAAAGTACTGTCTAACTCTATAAATCTATGGAGAAAAGATTCTACTAAAAATTCTATGAAGAAGATGAAGTCTAGATGATTCAATTGTTGAATGAATAGTTGGTGTGCAATGGAGGTTATATATACATCAATACTTTCTTGTGTACAACTTTTCCCAAATGTCCTTGGAGCTTCTACATGCTTTAGAGACCTTTTTGGACCCTTTTACCCTTCATTAGACAGCCTCTCTGGCGAGGAACCGACGTTTCGCTGGAGGAAATTCGTGGAGAACCACACTGTGGCTGGTTGAAAAGACTGCTCCGTGAACCACCGGTTGTTTAGCCGGTCTGGGCAGTGGATTCAGTGTTTCGCCCGCGTTTCACCCTTTCGGATCCGCGTTTAGCCGATTCAAAGCACGTCCTTTCACCTTTCTTAAGATCAAATCTTCCCTTATCTTTGTCTCCTCTCCCTCATATGCTAACTCATAAAATTTTTTCTCAAATTCTATGTGTTTTGCTCGATTTCGTGCTTTCTTTACTCACATGCGGAACCTAAAAAGAATTCAAGAGAAAGGGAATAAAATCCACATAAATGACTCAAAAACTAGTCAAAAACTCATGATTAGGAGCCTAATGAGTTGGTGAATTTCCAACTCATCAGCGCCCAGCGTGCCATACCCTTGCTGTGGCATGCTACCTAGCGCGCAACCCTGTCGATGTAGCATGCTGCATAGCGCGGGCTGCCTTCTCTTCTTGCAACATAATTTTTTCTTCTTGGCATTTGCTCCATGCTTTCATCTTGTGCATTGAACAGCAAATTTTTCCCCTCCTTAGTATATTTCACCTACAAAAATGGGCTAGTCACATTGGTTAGTTCTAGCACACAAATATACATAAAATACATGAGAATAAAATTAATTAATTTGACAAACAAGACTTAAAATTAGATATAACATAGCACTTGGGCATGTAAACATGCCCAAGATCACTACCGCACACTTAAATCCTTGTTCGTCCTCGAAAAAATCCATTATATCTCATGCACACGTAAGACTCACACATACCCAATTGAAGCAAGACAACTCAAGCTAAGGCTACACCGATTGATTTAGATAGCAAGTTTAGAATAGAGCATGCGATGTATATAACCAACTAATATCACATACAGCTAAGTTAAGATCTCCTAATCTCAAGAATCAACTTTAAACCTCAGTAAACTCATGTAGATTAACTAATCAAGAAGTCCGCAATGAATTTCATCCTTCCTCAAACATGTGCCCTCACAACAAGAGATACCCATTTTCACTCTTAATTTTTCAAATTATGAAAATATGGGTATATAAATGTAATTACGCTCACTCTCAAAAGGGATTCACCTGCAACATGTAATGACCCATAAAATTGCCTTTAGTGTTTTACTTAACTAATTTAGGAATGTCTGATAGTAAGATCAAGTAGGACTTATCCGGCTGTATAAGCTAAGGGACGGGTAGGTACTATTCTTGCCCGTAATTGTGACTATCTTCCCTAAGCGCTTTTAATACATCACATTTTATTCTTTTCAACTCATCAATTTCCTCTTTCGCTTCCTCATTTCTTTAAGAATACTTAGCTTATTAGTAAAGAGTACTAAAGCAACTTTTTCATTCTTTTGTTCTCTTACTCCCTACCAATACTTATGCATTTTCAAACAAGTGCACCTATAGTCTTTTCATCAACTACCACAACCACTCTTTTCCTTCTTTAGGAGTTTTGGATCAAATTCAAAGCTATTGAAAGAAAAGAATTCAGCTTATAATATGGTTAATCAAAGAATTGGCTAAAGGATCAACGAGGTTAATTAGGATTATAAATTAAGGTAGATATAGCAAAGGATGAAAATTCGGCTCATTCAAAGAAATGCCTAGATCATCTCCTACAATTAACATCCCTCATTTCATTTTATTTACACACCAGGCAAGTTCTAGACACTACACAATAGCATGAAATTTTCAAGAAAGCCTTACACTCAGTGCACATGCTCAATTCAAGACAGATTCAATGGACTCTTAGCTCAACAAATCAAAAGAATTCAAAATAATGCTTTAATGCATATAGAGTTATATTCGAGAGCCTAGGTGTCTCAAATAGAGTTATACAATTGCTAAACATGCTTCTCGATCAACACCACTTGCATCTTACAATCATGTATAACACTCAGCAAGAACATCAACCCATCAATCAACTAAGGGTTCAAAAACAAAACCTACTGAAAAATTTTCCCTCAAGATGGTCGTCATCCATCGATCATCGGGAAAAGTCCCTAACTATGACTAAAACAACTATTTACAGACAAATAGGAAAATTATTCTCTTGGTTCAAAGTACCCCCCCCCCCCAAAAAAAAAAAAGAATTGAAAAGAAAAATCAAAGGGTGGGTAAACTATGCTCAACTCAAAATTCAAATCAAAAAATAGTAGACCAAGTACCAAATTCACCCAAAATCACTTAGCTCAAAATTAAAAAATTTCCCTCACCCCACACTTAATTTATCCTATGTCCCCAGAGCATCATTTACCATCAAAACAAAGGTGAGAGATACTTTCTGAGGCCTCTAGGCCTAGCTAGCAGCATGTTTTCATCCATTTTAGAACACGTGGGTCATCGACCCCACACTTGCAATTTCCCATGCTCCTTAGCTTCTGCTTCTAAGGGTGCTCAGACTTCCCATTTTTCCTGTTCTTAAGTCACCAAAAACAACAACAAAAAGTGAAGTAAAATAAAAATTTAAAATAAATAATAAAAATAAAATGTCCCTGTGGTACCCTTGGGTTTTCTCCCAAGCAGCGCCTAATTTTACGTCACGGCACGACGTGAACTACCTTTTTTAGGATATCCTCAAATATGTATTCCATTTTGGGAACCATCTTCCCTTCTTTTTTACTTTTAGAGGGAACAACCTCTACCCTATCCTTCTTTTCCTCCATCACCTTCTTCCACTTCTATTCCCCATCAGACTTGGGCTTGAGTGTCAGAATGTCTTGCAATAGTGGACCCATGGAATCTACCACCCCACTCTTAGCATCTGTAACCATACTGATCTTGCAAAGATCTCCGTGGTTTGTGGGTGGGTTGATCTCCTGGTAGACTCCAAAGAGCTCTTCCTCCTCATTGACCCTCATTTTCAGGGTACCCGCTCTCACATCGATTATCACTCCACCAGTAGCCAAGAATGGCCATCCCAGGAGTAAAGGTACCTTATCATCAACCTTAAAATCTAGAATAGTAAAACCAACAAGTATAATAAATTTACCTACTTTAATGAGAAGGTTCTCAATAATTTCCTCAGGGGGCATTGTTGACTTATCCTCCTGCTGTCACATTACTCTTGTGGGCCTTGGCTTCCCAAAACCCAATGTGTTGAACAGAGATAGGGGCATCAAATTCACCGCCGCCCCTAAGTCACACAAGGACCTCATTATTCCAGCTTCACGTATTTGTACGGGGAGGGTGAAACTCCCTAGTTCTTTAAGCTTTTTGGGAATTTTGCTCATTACCTTGTAACTGCACTCCTTAATGAGTGCCACAATCTGGACATCCACTAGCCTCACTTTGTTAGCCACAACATCCTTTAAGTACTTAGCGTACTTAGGCATACCTGCAAAACATCAGTAAGAGTCATACCTGATAAGGAACTTTCATTCTAGGTTGTCCCAAGATGTGATGGAATTTGGTGGCTCTGCCTTCAGCCACCTCTTCGCCTCTCCCAAAAGTGAAATGGGAAGAGGGTAAGTCTGACATAATAAGTTAATACTTCCATAGGGACGAAAGTGTCACTGATTTCTAGGAAGTTCTATAGGTGCTGTTGTGGGTCTTCATGTGTCATACCCATGAATTGACCACTCGAGTGCAACAACTGCACCATATTCTGCTTCAGCTTAAAATTGCCTCCAGGCTCTGATTTGTGAATGTTGGAGGTCACATTTGTCGCGAGTGGGATTGCCACTTCGCAAACTGGTCTTTCTGCCATTGGTTCTAGCAACAACTCTTCCTGCCCAACTAGTGAATGCTGTTGTAGTTCAAGAATCTGCTCCCGTAACCGCTGCAACTTTCACTCAAGAGTCTCTCTCCATAGCAAGTGCAACTATCATTAAGGCTCTAACAATGGGTCCACCAATTCTCTATTCCTTGCCAGTGCTGCAAGGAAAAATCTATTACCTACAATGGAACAGACTAAGGCCAATATTTTCAACACTTAAGAAAAATAAATAATACACAAAAACTAAAGATTCACCAAAATTTGCCAATCCTCGAAAATGGAGCCAAAAACTTGTTCTCGCTTCAGCGCACACGGTCGTATAAGTAATATAGTGGCTTTGAAGAGATGGATGTCGAACCCACAGGGACTGATCTATTTTAGCGAATATTCATGTTCAAGTGTTAAATTAATTTTCACAAGTGTTGGTCTTAGAGATTTTGAATGTTTTATCCAAATTTATAGGTGATCACAACTAATTTGGAAAACAAAAATGAGGAGCATCTAGAGTTAAGGCCTGACAATCATGCAATGCTAAAATTCACAATGGTTCAAGTATATGCAATTCATTTTTTGTCTCACAGAGTTAATATGCAATGTTCACGGTCTTGCGAGCCTCTAAACACGACAAACTAGTCTCACACCGACATCATTGATCGGGGATGTGACGTCCTAATTGGTGAGCAATTAACACTATGGATGTGGTTTACGGGGTTTATGCCCTTTGTTATGGACTCTCGTTCCTCTAACCATTTAACCTAGAATTAACTTCACAACTACGTCTGAGAGTGGTGATGTAATAATTTAATTCTATGTGTATAGATATCTTCCCGTTTAATTAACCAAGCAAGGTGAATTAGTTATATTGTTGTCCTAACCACGAATCCTATCTTGAAGACAAGAACTTGCTCCCTGCATTCTTAGTTCTAACCTAGGGTTATTCTTACGAGCTTTTGCCTAAGCCTAACAAATGCATTTCAATGGTGATCAATCATTAAAACAATAATTACAAGAATGCAAGACAAAAAAACAAAGGAAACTCAAACCAAAGATGAATTCATGCAAACACAATCAAGTCATGTGGCCTCAACCCTAGAAGAAGGGTTTAGCCACTAATGTTCATATAATATATTCAAAAACATGTTTGAATTAGAGTACTTACAAAAATGGTTGAAATATAAGTAAATAATTCGAACTCTAGGTGAAGTTCCTCCTTTCTTCCTTCACTTCTCTCTGCTTACCCGAAAAATATACGTGATATACCCTAAATACGACCAAGTGTTCAATTTATATTAAGTAAAAAATTACACATTCTGGTCGTGGAGGGACTGCCTCTGTTCCATACTGCTCATCCCACAGCTCAGCGTCCATGGCACGGAGCTGTCCCGCGGGCCTATTGGAACTTAGCATCATGGCATGTCTTGTCCGAGAGCTGGTGCACATCGCTTGGTGTGGCACGACGCTGGTCGCGCAACCTGCCCAGCGTGACACGCTGTCGTCTTTGCAGGCATTGCCTCAGCTTGTCCTCTCGCATGCACACACCTTGTCGTAATACGGCGCCCAACGCGCCATTCCCTTGCCGTGGCACACTAACTCGCGCGTAGCTCTGGCGGCATGGCATGCTAACTAGTGCGTAGCTCTGCCGGCGTGGCATGCTGCATAGCGCGGGCAGTGATCTTGGGCAGATTTATATGCCCAAGTGATACTCAAACGTATCATTTTTACCTTGTTTGTTGTGCAATGTGTATATAATATCATGTAATTGGTAATAAAATGCGAATTTATACTAACCAACATGATTAGCATTTGTTTTGCAGGAAAATATGATTTTTAGGAGCTAAACTGCATGTTGGAACTATGTCGGAGTTGGACTTGGATGCGAGCGTGGAAAAGACCTTGGAATGCAGGATTTATAGGGGCTCCGCGATGGGACCGTGCCAAGCTGCCATCGCGGTAGCACACTGCCTGGGTGTGAAATAAATTGGCACTTTCCAGTATGCCAGCGCGTCAGCTCCGTGGCACGGAGATAGGCCTCCGCGATGGCCTCCATGCCACGTTGAGGTTAATTCTCCGGACCATGAAATTCAAGAGAGGGTCCGCGTCCACGCCGTGTCACGGAGGTAGTGCTCCGCGTTGGCCTCCTTGACACGTTGCTTTTTATTCCGGGAAAAATTTCCCACTAGTATAAATAGCACACTTAGGTTTATTTTTAATGAGTTTTTAGTTTTTAGACTGAGTTCAGAAGTGGAGAGCAGGAACGTGCGTTAGTAGCAGTTGAAGAACGGAAAAGCTAAGAGTTTTCTTCTCTTCCTTTCTTCTTTCCTTCAATTGTATGCATGATTTACACTCATTTTAGGATGATTAATCCAAGAATGAGTGGCTAATTCCCTTTCCTGTTGAGGTTTCGAACTTGTGTAATGAATTTTGATGATAATTGATATGGTTTCTTCTTCTTCTTGCATGTTGTTCTATTAATTCTTGTTCTTACTACATTATTGATTGGCCAACATTAATATATATCTAAAAAGTCCAATTTCACTCGAGAGAGCAAGAAATTGGAAAGTTGTGAATTAATAGGGTATTGTTCTTAACTTGATTTGGGAAAATTGGGTTTTGATGTGCTTTCTTGATAGAAATATACTTGAAAGCCGTATTAGTCAACTTAGGAACCGGAATTGTAGTGCTAGGTCATAAATTGCATTTGATCACAGAAATATAGACGGATGGTTCATGATTCTAAAGTGAAATTAAATATGAAAGTTTTAATTTCTAGGCAAACATTCTTGGCTAGCAACATGAGGAAGAGGATAACCAAATTATCATGATTATCAAGTTCATTACTCGTTCTTAACCTTGGCATGTTCATATCCATTGTCTAAATTCAAAAGTAATTAAGTGTGATTAATTGTAGTATACATATAGTTTAGAAACAAAAACTCAAAATAACTCTTGGTTGCATTGTTGTTAACATAATTAGGAATAGAATAGAGATATAGTAAACTAGGAAATTTTACGTATCTAGAGCAGCCTCCTTGGATCGATACTTGGCTACTTAGCCACTTTATTACTTGTTTGACCACGTGCACTTGCGTGTCGATTTTTAATATATACCGAGCAGACCGCGAACAAGTTTTTGGCGCCGCTGCCGGGGAGGCTAGGCGATTTGTAAAATTTTGTTTAGTGTAAATTTACTGTATTTGTATTTTTATTTTCTTAAGTGTTAACAACTTGGTCTTAGCCTGTATTTTGCAGATTTTTATTTCTGTGAACACTGGCAAGGGACAAGGAGCTGGTGGAATCTTACTTCAAGCCAGAACGTGAATTGCATAGTCAACGTAGAGAAGCTCTTCGGAAGAAGTTGCAGTTGCTTAAACAGTCTATGATGGAGCAACCAAATCCACCAGTTGTGCGGGCAGTGTTAGTGCCCGAGGAAGTAGCAGCCAGGCCGGTTCGCGAGGTGGCAATCCCACACGCTAATAATGTACATTCCAGCATCCGCAAACCAGAGCCTGGAGGGAGATTTGAGTTAAAGCAAAATATGGTGCAACTTTTGCACACTAGCGGGCAGTTTACCGGTCTCCCTCACGAAGATCCGCAACAACATCTCCAGAACTTTTTGGAGATAAGTAACACTTACAAATTTTAGTGTGGGGTTCCAAATCCGAAGCAGGTTAATGCAGCGACCACGAGGAGTGGTTTACAATTAAAGGAGGTGGAACCGGAAAGACCGCCTCATAAGTCAGGAGCAGCAGATGTTGAGGGAGAGCAAAGTTCTGATAAGGGGAAGAGTAAAGAAGCTGAACCAGCAAGGCCTCCACCCCTGTTCCGTCAACGACTTAAGAAACACAAGGAGGAGGCGTGTTTCCAGAAATTCATGGAGGTACTTAAACAGGTACATGTTAACTTACCTCTTGTTGATGTCTTGCAGGGTGTGCCAAAATATGCGAAGTATATCAAAGACATCGTGGCCAACAAAAGTCGCTTGACTGAGTATGCCACGGTAGCTTTAACGGAGGAATGCACTTCCCGTATTCAGAATAGGTTTCCCACAAAACTGAAAGACCCTGGAAGTTTCACTATCCAGCTTACTATTGGGCAAAGTATCCGAGCGCGTGGATTATGCGACTTGGGGGCAAGTATAAATCTGATGCCATCTTCGGTATTCAGAAAGTTAGGTCTAGGGAGTCCTAGACCTACAACGGTAATCTTGCAGCTAGCAGACAGGTCTTTGGCTAAGCCGGATGGCATTGTTGAGGATGTGTTAGTGCAAGTAGGCTCCCTCATTTTTCCGGTCGATTTTATTGTTCTGGACTTTGAACCAGATGCTGAAGTCCCATGTATTTTGGGACGACCCTTTTTGGCAACTGGAAAGGCATTAATTGATGTAGCTGCGGGTCAACTCACGATGCGAGCACATGACAAGGTCAAAGTGTTCGACGTGTACAAGGTACCTAAGCTCCCGACTGTTTATAAGGATCTCTCGGTGATCAACGTAATTGATCATGGGAAGGCTAACAGATTGAGCGATTCCCGAGAGTTACTAGGTAGGCCACCGGACAAGGTTGAGAACTACTGGGGGGATGATCATGATCGGGACAAATCGTCCATCTCCCTAGTAGATAAATGAGCTTAAAGGACGTCGAGCCGCGACGTTAAACCAGGCGCTGCACGGGAGGCAACCCGTGAAAAATATATTTTTTTCTTTTTTCTCTTTCTTTAGTGTAATTTTTTTTTTATTTTATTTTCTTTTTCTTGACTAGGTTTAGATTTGCATTTTAATTAGTAATTTTTATTTTTAGTAGGGAAATCTATTAATTTAACCAATTTTTGGTTAGTGAGGTGATTTTCAGGTATAACGGAGGAAAAATACATGGAATCGAGGAAACGAGGCGAGGTATGAAAAATAAAAATTGTTGGTGAAACACAGCACTGGCGCGTTGGCGCCGTGTCCCGGAGGCAATGCTCCGTGTTGGCCTCCGTGACACGTTGAAGGCAAATCTGGATTTTTCAAAATTCCAGTAAGCCAACGCGTTGGCTCCGTGTCACGGAGGAGGGGCTCCGCGTTACCCTCCGTGACACGTTGCCCTTATCCCAGTGCTGGGTCACACCGGGTTTCCGGGTGACCCGCGTGTTTCCTTTAAATAATAACCCCGATTTCGCCCCAAATTCCCCCATTCTCTCTTCCCTCCGCGACCAAACACCTATTTCCCCCTCCCCAAGCAACGTGCCACGTTGGTAGGCAAAGAAAAACGTCAAGTTTCTCCGATTCTTCAATTCTAAGGTATGTTTTCATCGTCTAACTCAATTTTTTGGCGATTTTTGTCAAATTTGGGCATGTAAGGTGAGAAATATCACCCTAGGTAGAAATTAAACATGATGTTGAATTATTTTGTGATTGATTATGTTCGGATTGTTGTAGTTAGCGTTTGAACGTGTCGATTATGTAAATAATTCAAAATTTGATTGTCGAACTCTATTCTAGGGCTTGGGTTGTTAAATTTGACTTGGGCAACTTGATTGTTTGGTGAAATTGATGCCGGGGTGTGTTTATTATTTGAGATAAGTCGTGGTAAATATTGTGTAAATGTTCGAAGACGACTAATTCTTGAATTTTTGTGGGAAATTGCATAATGTGTGAATTGGTTAGATTGTTAGATTAGCTTGTATATAAAATGTTTTTCTAGTTGTTTTTAGTTTGTGGTTATTTTGTTGCTTGTGCGATGGTTGAATTGCTAGCGATAGCAGGATGGGGAATTAGCTGTATGAAGTCTGAGTAGTACACTAACCGTTATGCTGTCGAAATTTTGTTACGAACGCACTTAGCAATATGTGTATAGTTGTTTGTGTTTGGGGTTGTAAATAGAGCTATCCTTGCTGAAATTTTGTAAATATTGTTAAGGACTAAGTGTGGGGTAAATTTTGTGTAACCCAACCTTAGCCGAAGCTAACAACTATTTAGCTTAACGTTGTGCTTGTTTGTGTAAACTGACAGGTACAATGGCTAGCAGACAAGACAAAGGCAAGGGTGCTTCTACCTCAGGCACCGGCAGAAAAAGGATGAGACTGGGCACTGCAGTCCCAGCGGCACCCGCTGTTCCGCGCGGTCAACACCGCCGATACGGAACACGATGGGTCACCGATGAAGGGAAGAAATGGTATGCGAAGCACAAAGAAAACAACTACTTCCCCGAGGAACATATTGCTAGGGAAACACTCGCACAGGAGTTCCCTCGCATTGTACAGAGGATTGAGGCAGCTGGGCTCAGCTTTGTTTTTCAGGAGCCCAAGGAGTGAAACCTTCACTTGGTCCGGATTATGCCAACTGGAACCCGGCCATCAGAAGCAACACTATTAAAATCAGAGGGCAGATTGTCACTCTGGAAGCCTTGGATTACATTCCGCAGCTGGAGCGGAGGGCCCTTGATGTGACAAAGACTAAGGCCCCCGACACTACACACGGACCTGTGCTGACTTTGGGCGAGCGACATGCTCGTGACGATCAGTACATGGCCCGTATGTTCGGCATGCAGATGCTGCAGCTAAGGATAGGTAGGAGACCAGCCACCGAGGAGGAGTTATGGCAGCTGGAGCTGGACTACCCCTTTGGCGAGAACGCCAGAGCCTTATGCAAGGTACGACCAGCCTTCATGGAGCCGACTGATGACGATGTCCCTACTGATGAGGAGACACATCGTGAGGACTCTGATGTGGAGTCCGATGATGACGATGGAGCTGATTCAGATATGGGCGTCGAGGCCACAGCACCGGATGAGGAAGTCGAATATTTCGACTAAGCAGGGAGTTCCACCACCCAAAATTTTGTGCTTTGTATTTTTGTGAACACTGGGGACAGTGTTCGATTTAAGTGTGGGGTGGGGAGTAGTTAGGTGCTAGGTCAAGGCTCTAAATTGCTGTATAATTTTTCCTTGCTGTTTATGTATGTTGTGCTTTCCCTGTTGTGAATTGATTTGCGATGCATGTGTATATATTTGTTTTGTGGCTAATGATGTGTGTTTTGAAAGTTATGGTTGCCATTGTAAATAATTTTGTAAATTTTGTAAATATTTTGTTTTCTCTATCGACATGATCGATATTTTTCAAAATTTTTGCGAAAATATTTTGCACTTGTAAATATTTTCTTTCTATCGAAATGATCGATGTGTTGCAAAATTTTTTTTTCGATTTTTATTTTTTTGGGTTTCTCGGAGTTTGTTTTCGGTTCTTTTACCGAGAATAGTCCAAAATTTTTTTTTCGATTTTTATTTTTTTGGGTTTCTCGGAGTTTGTTTTCGGTTCTTTTACCGAGAATAGTCCCATTGAACCGATGTCATAGTTAGTGACCGTTCCCTATGATGGATGGATGACGACCGTCTTAAGGGAAATGTAGTCGGTAGGAGTAGGATTTTTATTTGTTGTTTCTTTTTAGTTTTCTTTGGTGGATTGCATCAATAAACTGTAGTTGCTTATGGTTGCTTCAAAAAATGGCTTATCAAAAGTATTCTATTTCTAAAAAAAATAATAAAAGAACTTTCAAAAATACATCCAAGTGTATTATTTAGATTCAAAGAAATATCTGAATCGAATGAAACGAAAATTTCGTTGCGTGTTGCAATTGATGTTCAAAATGTGAAAGTGATTCGTTTGAAAGCATGCAATTCTGTAAATATGTTGAGTTACCTAGGCTATAGAATTTGGTTCATTATGATTGAGGCTTAATCTTGAATTCATGTAATTGACTAATTAAAGAGTCTGTGAATGCATCTTGATTCGAGCATGTGCATGAAGTGTGAAGTGAGGTTTTGCTATTCCATGTCATTGTGAATTGTCTAGAACTTGCCTGGTGTGTGTACAAAACGAAATGAAGGAGGTGTAGTGTTGGAAAGGATGTAGGCATTTCTTTGTTTTAACCGAGAGTTTCCATTTTTTTCTTGTCAAATTCTACCTTTTTATATGTTGTATACCCTAGTCAGCCCGTTGAGCCTTTAGCCGATTTCTTTCTTTTGTCCAGAATTGTATGAACTAAGCTTTATTCCTTCTTTTCATTAGCCTTAAAGTCTTTAAGAAGCTCTTAAGCGCTTACAAAGAACAGAAAATGTTTCCCAAAGTGTTAAAGAGTGAAAAGAGTGAAAAGAAAAAGAAAAGATGACGTTGAAGAGGCACTTGTTGTAATTAATTGATATTGAGGGTACATGAAAACCCTCTGCTTTGTGTCAAGTGTGGTTGATGAAATGGGTTGTATGAAAGTAAACCAGCATGAATGGGAGAAAAAGAGAAAAGAGAGGAACAATGTCCATGAGTCGATGGGAATGAGTTGAAAAGGCGCTTAAGGATGCTAGCGACTATTATTGGCTAATCCAATATATATATACTAGATCCATAGCCCCGTTACAACCCATTAAAAGTCCTATTTGATCCTATATTGCATTTCTTTATATTAGTGGAGTAATACACTAAGGGCAAGCCTATGGGTCATGACATGATGCATGTGAATTCTTTTGGGAGAGAGAGTGAAATTAATTTTTATATGCCCCTACTTGCATGTTTGTGTGTTGCATGAACATAAAGGGGAAATTTCTCTCGAGTTGTGAGGGCACATGCTTGATGAAAGATTGATTTTCGTGTTGGATTTCTTGATTAGTTGATTTGCATGAGTTTGCTGATATCAAGAATCAATTCTTAAAGTCTAGGAAGCCTTGATGTATTAAGGTCATTGTATTGTACAACCAAGCATGTTTTCTTGATGATTTGCAAAAATTGAATAATAGGTATGACCGTAGCGTAAATTGTTGCACCATAATGATGAAAGTTGGGATGTTATTTGCATGAGTTGTGTATGGGTTGTTCGAGGACGAACAAGGATTTAAGTGTGGGGTAAGTGATCTTGGGCAGATTTATATGCCCAAGTGATACTCAAACATATCATTTTTACCTTGTTTGTTGTGCAATGTGTATATAATATCATGTAATTGGTAATAAAATGCGAATTTATACTAACCAACATGATTAGCATTTGTTTTGCAGGAAAATGTGATTTTTAGGAGCTAAACTGCATGTTGGAACTATGTCGGAGTTGGACTTGGATGCGAGCGTGGAAAAGACCTTGGAATGCAGGATTTATAGGGGCTCCGCGATGGGGCCGTGCCACGCTGCCATCGCGGTAGCACACTACCTGAGCGTGAAATAAATTGGCACTTTCCAGTATGCCTGCGCGTCAGCTCCGTGGCACGGAGATAGGCCTCCACGATGGCCTCCATGCCACGTTGAGGTTAATTCTCTGGACCATGAAATTCCAGAGAGGGTCCACGTCCACGCCGTGTCACGGAGGCAGTGCTCCGCGTTGGCCTCCGTGACACGTTGCTTGTTATTCCGGGAAAAATTTCCCACTAGTATAAATAGCACACTTAGGTTTATTTTTAATGAGTTTTTAGTTTTTAGACTGAGTTCAGAAGTGGAGAGCAGGAACGTGGGTTAGTTGCAGTTGAAGAATGGAAAAGCTAAGAGTTTTCTTCTCTTCCTTTCTTCTTTCCTTCAATTGTATGCATGATTTACACTCATTTTAGGATGATTAATCCAAGAATGAGTGGCTAATTCCCTTTCCTGTTGAGGTTTCGAACTTGTGTAATGAATTTTGATGATAATTGATATGGTTTCTTCTTCTTCTTGCATGTTGTTCTATTAATTCTTGTTCTTACTACATTATTGATTGGCCAACATTAATGTATATCTAAAAAGTCCAATTTCACTCGAGAGAGCAAGAAATTGGAAAGTTGTGAATTAATAGGGTATTGTTCTTAACTTGATTTGGGAAAATTGGGTTTTGATGTGCTTTCTTGATAGAAATATACTTGAAAGCCGTATTAGTCAACTTAGGAACCGGAATTGTAGTGCTAGGTCATAAATTGCATTTGATCATAGAAATGTAGACGGATGGTTCATGATTCTAAAGTGAAATTAAATACGAAAGTTTTAATTTCTAGGCAAACGTTCTTGGCTAGCAACATGAGGAAGAGGATAACCAAATTATCATGATTATCAAGTTCATTACTCGTTCTTAACCTTGGCATGTTCATATCCATTGTCTAAATTCAAAAGTAATTAAGTGTGATTAATTGTAGTATACATATAGTTTAGAAACAAAAACTCAAAATAACTCTTGGTTGCATTGTTGTTAACATAATTAGGAATAGAATAGAGATATAGTAAACTAGGAAACTTTACGTATCTAGAGCAGCCTCCTTGGATCGATACTTGGCTACTTAGCCACTTTATTACTTGTTTGACCACGTGCACTTGTGTGTCGGTTTTTAATATATACCGAGCAGACTGCGAACAGGCAGCCTTCTCTTCTTCCAACATCATTTTTTTTCTTCTTGGCATTCAGTCCATGCTTTCATCTTGTGCATTGAACATCAAATTTAGCCCGTCCTTAGTATATTTCACCTACAAAAAGGGGCTAATCACATTGGTTTTTTCCGGCACACAAATATACATAAAACATATGAGAATACAATTAATTAATTTGACAAACAAGACTTAATATTAGATATAAAATAGGACTTGGGCATGTAAATATGCCCAAGATCACTACCCCACTCTTAAAGCCTTGTTCTTCCTCGAACAACTCCATTACATCTCATGAAGACGTAAGACTCACACATACCGAATTGAAGCAAGACGACTCAAGCTAAGGCTACACCGATTGATTTAGATAGCAATTTTAAAATAGAGCAAGCGATGTATATAACCAACTAATATCACATACAACTAATTTATGACCTCCTAGCCTCAAGAATAAACTCTAAACCTCAGTAAACGCATGTAGATTAACCAATCAAGAAGTCCGCAATGAATTTCATCCTTCCTCAAACAAGAGCCCTCACAACAAGAGATACCCATTTTAACTCTTAATTTTTCAAATTATGCAAGTACGGGTATATAAATATAATTACGCTCACTCTCACCAAGGCTTCACCTACAACATGTAATGACCCATAAACTTTCCCTTACTGTTTTACTACACTAATTTAGGAATGTTCAAAAGTAAGATCAAGTAGGACTTATCAAGTTGTAATATAAGCTAAGGAACGGGTCGGTACTATTCTGGCCAGTAATCGTGACTATCTTCCCTAAGCGCTTTTAATACATTACCTTTTCTCTCATTAAGCTTCTTCTCTTCCTCTACTTCACCTTTTACTCTTTTCAACTCATCAATTTCCTCTTTCGCTTCCGCATTTCTTTAAGCACACTTAGCTTATTAGTAAGGAGTACTTAAGCAACTTTTTCATTCTTTTGTTCTCTTACTCCCTACCAATACTTATGCATTTTCAAACAAGTGCACCTATAGTCTTTTGTTCAACTCCCACAAGCACTGTTTTCCTTATTTTTCATGACTCTCTCCTTTAGTCTTTTGCAGTTTCACTTAAGAGCTTAGGTGTTTTTGATCAAATTCAAAGCTATTGAAAGAAAAGGATTCAAATTATAATATAGTTAGTTAAAGAATAGGCTAAAGGCTCAACGAGGTTAATTAGGATTATGAATCAAGATTGGTAAAGAAAAGGATGAAAATTAGGCTCATTCAAAGAAATGTCTAGATCATCTCCTACAATTAACATCCCTCGTTTCATTTTGTTTATACACCAGACAAGTTCTAGACACTACACAATAGCATGGAATTTTCAAGAAAGCCTTACACTCAGTGCACATGCTCAATTCAAGACAGATTTAGTAGACTCTTAAGTCAGCTAATCACAAGAATTTAGAATTAATCTTTAAAGTATATAGAGTCATATTCAAGAGCCTAGGTGCCTCAAACAGAGTTATACAATTTCTAAACATGCTTCTTAATTAACACCACTTGCATCTTACAATCATGTATAGCACTCAACAAGAACATCAAGCTTTCAATCAGCTAAGGGTTCAAAAATAAAACCTACAGACTAATTTTCCCTCAAGATGGTCGTCATCCATCCATCGTCGAAAAAAGTCCCTAACTATGACTAAAATAACTATTTATAGACAAATAGAAAAATTATTCTCTCGGTTCAAAGTGCCCCCTTCTAAAAAGAACCGAAAAGAAAAACCAAAGGGTGGGTGAATTATGCTCAAGTCAGAATTCAAATCAAACCAATTTTAGACCAAGCACCAAATTCATCCAAAATCATTTAGCAAAAAATTTGAAATTTGCCTCACCCCACACTTAATTTATCCTATGTCCCCAAAGCATCATTTACAATCAAAACAAAGGTGAGAGATACTTCCTGAGGCCTCTAGTCCTAGCTAGCAGCATGTTTTCATCCATTTTAGAACACGTGGTTCATCGACCCCACACTTGCAATTTCCCATGCTCCTTAGCTTCTACTTCTAAGGGTGCTCAGATTTCCCTTTTTCTTGTGCTTAAGTCACCAAACACAACAACAAAAAGTGAATCAAAACTAAAATTAAAAATAAAATATACTTGTGGTTCCCTTGGGTTGCCTCCCAAGCAGCGCGTGATTTTATATCGGGGCATGATGTGAACTACCCTTTTCAAGTTATCCTCAAACAAGTATTCCCTTTCGGGAACCATCTTCTCTTCTTTTTACTTTTAGAGGGAACAACCTCCACTCTGTCCCTCTTTTCCTCCATGACCTTCTTCAACTTCTGTCCCCTATCAGACTTGGGCTTGAGTGTTAAAATGTCTTGCAACAGTGGACCCATGGAATCTAGCACCCTACACTTAGCATCTGTAACCACACTGATCTTGTAAAGATCTTTGTGGTGTGTGGGTGGGTTTATCTCTTGGTAGACTATGAAGAGCTCTTCCTTTTCATTGACCCTTATTTTCAGGGTAACCACTCTCACATCAATTGTTGCTCCACTAGTAGCCAAGAATGGTCGTCCCAGGTTTAGGGATACCTTATCATCAACCTTAAAATCCAGAATAATAAAATCAATAGGTGTAATAAATTTACCTACGTTGATGAGAAAGTTCTCAATAATTCCCTTGGGGAGGGGGGGTTGTTGACTTTTCCGCCAACTGCAGCATTACTCTTATGGGCCTTGGCTTCCCTAAACCCAGTGTGTTGAATAGAGATAGGGGCATCAAATTCACCGCTTCCCCTAAGTCACACAAGGCCCTCATTATTCCAGCTTCACCTATGTGTACGGGGAGGGTGAAACTCCTTGGTTCTTTGATATTTTTGGGTATTTTGCTTAGTACCCTGTAACTGCACTCCTCAATGAGTGCCACAGTCTGGACATCCACGAGCCTCACTTTGTTAGCCGCAGCATCCTTTAAGTACTTGGCATACTTAGGCATACCCTGCAAAACATCAATATGAGGCAAATTTATGTGAAGTTCTTTGAATCAAAGAACTTTTTGAAACAAGCATCCTCCTTGCTCTTTTTGAGCCTTTGTGGGAATGGGGATGATGGTCTCTTTGTTGGCTGTAATGATGATTGTGCATTGTGTGTTGCAGCACTCTGATTATCTCCTCTATCAACTGATGGACCTGGTCTGACTAGCTCTGACTGCACCTCATTTCTCTTCTCTTGTTGTGGTGCATCAGCTAACTGCTTTGCACTCATCAGAATGACGACATTGACCTATCTGGGGTTTGTATCTGTATCACTTGGTAAACATCCTTGAGGTCTGTTATGATTAGCAGCTGCCAACTGACCCATCTGCTTCTTTAAGTTTCTGGTGGCCATCTACTGATTCTTCAAGTCTGAGGCCATCCTTGCCTGATTTTCTGCCATCTGGGTATAGTTGGACATGATTTTATGCAACATCTCCTTAATGTTGCTATTGCTGGATTGGCCACTATTTTGCCTGTTCTGCTGCTGGTGCTGCTGCTGCTGAGGCTGCTGATAGCTTTGACTTTAATTACCACCCCAAGAAATATTTGGGTGACTCTACCAATTCTTGTCGTAGGTGTTACCATAATTCTGATTGTTTCTCTGAACATTACCTAAAAAGTTCTCTGACTCTTGATTTTCCCCGCAAGAGTCTGCACTATGCCCATTATTTCCACATATCTCACACCAGCTAGGAGCTGCTGAAACTGCATTAACCTGTGTCTGTGGCTGGGTTATACTCAGTTTGCTAAACCAAGTCAACATCTGGAGCTGCAGCAAAGCTAACTGTGCTGCTAAAGCGTTTACACTGTCGATTTTAATAAGCCTGGCCGCTCTCTTACCTACCCCTCTGGATGACTCATTATGCCACACTGGATTTCCTTGTGCAATCCTGTTCAACGGAGTGCACAACTCATCGTAGGTCTTCTCAAGTGCTTGCCCACCCGATGCAGAGTCTATTAAAATTATTGTATGTGGGTCTAGACTTTCCACAAAGGTGTGGGCTAAAACCTCATTCAACTGCTGATGATGGCGACACTCTCTCAACAAAGACTTGAACCTCTCCCAGGCTAATTTTAAGTTCTCCTCAAGCCTCTTCTCGAAACTAAGGATCTCACTTTTGAGCTTTGTAGTCTTGCCTGAGGGAAAGAATCAGATAAGGAACTTCCTTGCTAGGTCGTCCCAAGATGTGGTGGAATATGGTGGCTCTGCCTTCAGCCACCTCTTCGCCTCTCCCAAAAGTGAAAATGTGAAGAGGGTAAGTTTGACATAATCAATTAACACTCCAATGGGGATAAAAGCGTCGCTGATATATAGGAAGTTTTGTAGGTGCTGTTGTGGGTCTTCATGTGTCATACCCGTGAATTGACCATTTTAGTCTAATAGCTGCACCATGTTCTTATCAGCTTAAATTTGCTTCCAGGCTCCGGTTTGCAGATGCTGGAGGTCACATTTATCACGAGTGGGATTTCCACTTCACAAATTGGTCTTGCAGCCATTGGTTCGGGCAAAAACTCTTCCTGCCCAACGGGTGAATGGTATTGTAGTTCAAGAATCTACTCCCACAGCTGCAACTTTCGCTTAGGAGCCTCTCTCCGTAGCAAGTGCAACTGTCGTTCAGGCTTCAACAATTGGTCCACCAATTCTCCGTTCCTTTCCAATGATGCAAGGAAAAATATGCTACCTGCAATGGACCAGACTAAGACCAAGATTTTCAACACATAAGAAAAATTAAAATTACACAAAAACTAAATATTCACCAAAAATTTCCAGTCCCCGGCAACGGCGCCAAAAACTTGTTCGCGCTCTAGCACATATGCAAGCATAGGCGGTCGTACAAGTAATATACTGACTCTAAAGAGCCGGATGTCAAACCCATAAGGACTAATATATTTAAGTGAATATTCCCGTTCAAGTGTTAAATTAATTTTCACAAGTGTTAGTCTTAGAGATTTTTAATTTTTTTAATCTAAATCTATAGGTGATCACAACTAATTTGGAAAACAATAATGAGGAGCATCTAAAGTTAAGGCCTGACGATCATGCAATGCTAAAATTCACAATGGTTCAAGTATATGCAATTCATTTTTTGTCTCACCGAGTTAATATGCAATGTCAATGGTCTTGCGAACCTCTAAACACAACAAGCTAGTCTCACTCCTACATCGTTGAGCGAGGATGTCACATCCTAATTAGTGACCAATTAACACTATGGATGTGGTTTACGGGGTTTATTCCCTTGGTTATGAAATCTCATACCTCTAACCATTTAACCTAGAATTAACTTCACAACTACATCTAAGAGTGGTGATGTGAAAATTTAATCCTAAGTGTCTAGCTATCTTCCCTTTTAATTAACCAAGCAAGGTGAATTAGGTATATTGCTATCCTAAACGGGACTCCTATCTTGAAGACAAGAACTTGCTCCCTGCAATCTTAGTTCTTACCTAGGATTACTCTTTTGAGCTTTTGCCTAAGCTTAAAGATGCATTTCAATGGTGATCAAGCATTAAAACCATAATTAAAAGAATGCAAGACAAAACAACAAAGAAAGCTCAAACCAAAGATGAATTCATGCAAATACTATAATGTCATGCAGCCTCAACCCTAGAAGATGGGTTTTAGCCACTCATGTTCATACAATAATTCAAAAACATGTTTGAATTAGAGTACTTACGAGAATGGTTAAAAGAGAAGTAAAGAGTTCGAACCCTAGGTGAAGTTCCTCGTTTCTTCCTTCGCTCCTCTCTGCTTTCCCAAAAAATATACGTGATATCTCCCAAATATGACCAAGTGTTCAATTTATATTAAGTGAAAGCTTGCAGATTCTGTCGGTGGAGGGACTGCCTCCGTGCGATGCTGCACATCCTCCGTGGCACGGAGTTATCACGTAGGCCTATTGGAACTCGGCATCATGGCATGTCTTGTGCGAGAGCTGGTGCGCATCGCCTGGCGTGGCACGGCGCTGGTCACATGGCCTGCCAAGCATGACATGCTACTGGTCATGTAGATGTTGCCTCAGCTGGTCCTCTTGCGTGCACACGCCTTTCCATGACACAGAACCCAGCGAGCCATTCCCTTTCCGTGGCACGCTACCTAAAGCAGGCAACCTTCTCTTCTTGCACCATCATTTTTTCTTCTTGGCATTCACTTCATGCTTTCATATTGTGCATTGAACATCAAATTTAGCCCCTCCTAAGTATATTTCCCCTACAAAAATGAGATAATAACATTTGTTAGTTTCGACACACAAATATACATAAAAAACATGAAAATACAATTAATTAATTTGATAAACAATACTTAAAATTGGATATAAAATAAAACTTGGGCATGTAAACATGCACAAGATCACTACCCAACACTTAAAACCTTGTTCTTCCTCGAACAACTCCATTACATCGCATGCACACATAAGACTCACACATACACAATTAAAGCAAGACGACTCAAGCTAAGGCTACACTGATTGATTTAGATAGCAAGTTTAAAATAGAGCATGCGATGTATATAACCAACTAATATCACATACAACTAAGATAAGACCTCCTAGCCTCAAGAATCAATTCTAAACCTCAGTAAACTCATGTAGATTAACCAATCGAGAAGTCCGCATGAATTTCATCCTTCCTCAAACATGTGCCCTCACAATAAGAGATAACCGTTTTCACTCTCAATTTTTCAAATTATGCAAATATGGGTATATAAATATAATTACATTCACTCTTACAAAGGATTAACCTGCAAAATGTAATGACCTATAAATTTGCCCTTAGTGTTTTACTTCACTAATTTAGGAATGTATGAAAGTAAGATCAAGTAGGACTTATCGGGTTGTAATGTAAGCTAAGGGATGAGTAGGTACTATTCTGGCCAGTAATTGTGACTATCTTTAGTAAGAGCTTTTAATACATTACTTTTTCTCTCATTAAGCTTTTGCCCTTCCTCTACTACACCTTTTACTCTTTTCAACTCATCAATTTCCTCTTTCGCTTCCCCATTTGTTTAAGTACACTTATCTTATTAGTAAGGTGTACTTAAGAAACTTTTTTATTCTTTTCTTCTCTTACTCCCTACCAATACTTATGCATTTTCAAACAAGTGCACCTAGAGTCTTTTGTTCAACTCCAACAACCACTGTTTTCCTTATTTTTCTTGACTCTCTCCTTTAGTCTTTTGCAGTTTCACTTAAGAGCTTAGGAGTTTTGGATCAAATTAAAAGTTATTGAAAGAAAAGGATTCAACTTTTAATACGGTTAATTAAAGAATAGGCTAAAAGCTCAACGGGGTTAACTAGGATTATAAATCAAGATTTGTAAAGAAAAGGATGAAAATTAGGCTCATTCAAAGAAATGCCTAGATCATCTCCTACAATTAACATCCCTCGTTTCATTTTGTATATACACCAGGCAAGTTCTAGACACTACACAATAGCATGGGATTTTCAAGAAAGTCTTACACTCAGTGCACATGCTCAATTCAAGACAGATTCAGTAGACTCTTAAGTCATCTAATCACAAGAATTCAGAATTAATCTTTAAAGCATACAAAGTCATATTCGAGAGTCTATATGTCTCAAAAGAGTTATACAATTTCCAAACGTGCTTTGCAATTAACACCACGTGCATCTTACAATCATATATAGCCCTCAAAAAGAACATCAAGCTATCAATTAGCTAAGTGTTCAAAAACAAAACTTACTGACTAATTTTTCCTTAAGACATTTATCATCCATCCATCATCAGAAAAAGTCCCTCACTATGACTAAAAAAACTAAACAGGCAAACAGAAAAATTATTCGCTCGGTTCAAAGTGCCCCCTTCAGAAAAGAATTGAGGAAAAACTAAAGGGTGGGTGAATTGTGCTCAACTTAGAATTCAAATCAAACCAATTTTAGACCAAGCACCAAATTCACCCAAAATCACTTAGCTCAACATTTGAAATTTCCTTCATCAGACACTTAAATTATCTTATGTCCCCAAAGCATCATTTACCATCAAAACAAAGGTGAGAGATACTTCCTGAGGCCTCTAGGCCTAGCTAGCAGCATGATTTCATCCATTTAAGAACACGTGGGTCATCGACCCCACACTTGCAATTTCCCATGCTCCTTAGCATCTAATTCTAAGGGTGCTCAGACTTCCCCTTTTTCATGTCTCAAATTCACCAAAAATAGCAACAAAAAGTGAAGTAAAACAAAAATTAAAAAAATGTACCTGTGGTACCCTTGGGTTGCCTCCCAAGCAGCGCCTGATTTTATGTCGCGGCATGATGTGAAATACCCTTTTCAGGATATCCTCAAACAAGTATTCCCTTTCGCGAACCATCTTCTCTTTTTTTTACTTTTAGAGGGAACAACCTCCACCCTGTCCCTCTTTTCCTCCATCACCTTCCTCAACTTCTGTCCTCCGTTAAACTCAGGGTGGAGTGTCAGAATGTCTTGCAACAGTGGACCTATAGAATCTACCACCCTACACGTAGCATCTGCAACCACACTGATCTTACAAAGATCTTTGTGGTGTGTGGGTGGGTTGAACTCCTGGTAGACTCTGAAGAGCTCTTCCTCCTCATTGACTCTTATTTTCAGGATACCCGCTCTCACATCGATTGTTGCTCCACCAGTAGCTAAGAATGGCCATCCCAGGTTTAGCGGTACCTTATCATCAACCTTAAAATCCAGAATATAATCAGCAGGTATAATAAATTTACCTACTTTGATGTGAAGTTCCTCAATAATTCCCTCAAGGGGCACTGTTGACTTATCCGCCAGCTGCAGTATTACTCTTGTGAGCCTTGGCTTCCCCAAACCCAGTGTGTTTAACAGTGATAGGGGCATCAAATTCATCGCGCCCTTAAGTCACACAAGGCCCTCATTATTACAGCTTCCATATTTTTACGGGGAAGGTGAAACTCCCTAGGTCTTTCAGCTTTTAAGGCATTTTTATCATTACTCTGTAACTGCACTCCTCAATGAGTGCCACAGTCTGGACATCTACCAGCCTCACTTTGTTATCCACCACATCCTTTAAGTCCTTGGTGTACTTAGGCATACCCTGTAAAACTTCAATAAGAGGTAAATTTATGTGAAGTTCTTTGAAAATATCAAAAACCTTTTTGAAACAAGTATCCTCCTTGCTCTTCTTGAGCCTTTGTGGGAATGGTGGTAGTGATCATTGTGCTGGCTGCAATGATGATTGTGCATTGTGTATTGCAACACTCTGATAATCTCCTCTATCAGCTAATGGACCCGATCTGACTAGCTATGGTTGTACCTCATTTCTCTTCTCCGGTTGTGGTGCATTAGCTAACTGCTTGCCACTCCTCAAACTGATGGCGTTGACCTGTCTGTGGTTTGTATCTATATCACTTTGTAAACCTCCCTGAGGTCTGTTATGCTTAGCAGCTGCCAACTAACCCATTTTCTTCTCTATGTTTTTGGTGGTCATCTGCTGATTCTTCAAGTCTGAGGCCATCCTTGCCTTATTTTTTGCCATTTGGGTCTGGGAGGCCATGATGTTCTGCAATATCTCCTCAATGTTTCTATTGCTGGATTGTTCACTATTTTTCCTGTTCTGCTACTGGTACCACCGCAGCTAAGGCTACTGATAGCTTTGACTCTGATTACCACCCTAAGGAAAATTTGGGTGACTCTGCCAATTCTTGTTGTAGGTGTTTCCATAATTCTGATTGTTTCTCTGAGAATTACCTATAAAATTCACCAACGCTGGATTTTCCCCATAAGAGTCTGCACTGTGCCTATTATTTCCACATATCTCACACTAGCTCGGAGCTAGTTAAACTACATGAAACTGTGTATGTGGCTGGGTCATACTCAATTTGCTAAACTAAGTCATCATTTGGTGTTGCAGTGAAGCTAATATGCTGCTAAATCTTTGACACTGTCAACTTCAATAAGCCCAGCCGCTCTCTTACCTGTCCCCTTAGATGACTCACTGTGCCACTCCTGATTTCCTTGTGCAATCCTATTCAGCAGAGTGTACAGCTCATTATAGGTCTTCTCAAGTGCTTGCCCACCCAATGCAGAGTCTAGTAAGATTTTTGTATGTGGGCCTATACTTTCCACAAAGTTGTGGTCTAACACCTCATTTGACTGCTAACGATGGGGGCAGTCTCTCAACAAAGACTTGAAAGGCCAAGTATAAGTTCTCCTCAAGCCTCTGCTTGAAACTAAGGATCTCACTTCTGAGCTTTGCAGTCTTGCCAGAGTGAAAGAATCTGATTAGGAACTTCCTTGCTAGGTCGTCCCAAGATTTGATGGAATTTTGTGGCTCTGCCTTCAGCCACCTCTTCGCCTCTCTCAAAAGTGAAAATGGGAAGAGGGTAAGTCTGACATAATCAGTTGACACTCCGGTGGAAATTAAAGTATTTCTTATTTCTAGGAATCGGTCCATCAATTCTCTAATCCTCGCCAGTGCTGCAAGGACAAATTTGTTACCTGCAATGGAACAGACTAAGACCAAGATTTTCAACACTTAAGAAAAAAATTACATAAAAACTAAAAATTCACCAAAAGTTGCCAATCCCCGGCAACGACGCCAAAAACTAGATTGCGCTCTAGCGAACAAGGTTGTACAAGTAATATAGTGACTCTGAACAGCCGTATGTCGAACCCACAGGGACTAATCTATTTCAGCGAATATTCATATTCAAGTTTAAAATTAATTTTTACAAGTGTCGGTCTTAGAGATTTTGAATGTTTTATCTAAATCTATAGGTGATCATAACTAATTTGGATAATAATAATGAGAGGCATCTAGTGTTAAGGCCTGACAATCATACAATGCTAAAATTCACTAGTTCAAGTATATGCAATTCATTTGTTGTCTCCCAGAGTTAATGTGCAATGTTCATGGTCTTGTGAGCCTCTAAACAGAAAAAACTAGTCTCACACCTACATAGTTGAGCATGTATGTAACTTCCTAATTAGTGAGCAATTAACACTATGGATGTTGTTTACGGGCTTTATGCCCTTGGTTATGGACTCTCGTACCTCTAACCATTTTACCTAGAATTAACTTCACAACTACGTCTGAGAGTGGTGATGTGATAATTTAATCCTAAGTGTCTAGCTATCTTCCCGTTTAATTAACCAAGCAAGGTGAATTAGGTATATTGCTATCCCAACCGCGAATCCTATCCTGAAGATAAGAACTTGCTCCTTGCTGTCTTAGTTCTAACCTAGGGTTACTCTTTCAAGCTTTTGCCTAAGATTAACAAATTCATTTAAATAGGATCAACCATTAAAACAATAATTACAAGAATGCACGACAAGACAACAAAGGAAACTCAAACCAAAGATGAATTCGTTCAAATACAATCATGTCATGTAGCCTCAACCCTAGAAGAAGGGTTTTAACCACTCATGTTCATACAATGATTCAAAAACTTGTTTGAATTAGAATACTTACAAGAATTGTTAAAAGAGAAGTAAAGAATTTGAACCCTAGGTGAAGTTCCTCATTTATCCCTTCGTTCCTCTCTGCTTTCCTGAAAAATATACGTGATATCTCCTAAATATGACCAAGTGTTCAATTTATATTAAATGAAAAATTGCAAATTTTGACAGTGGAGAGACTGCCTCCATGTCGCGCTACCCATCGCGAGCTTAGCCTCCATGGAACGGAGCTCTTGCGCAGGCCTACTACAACTCGGCATCATGGCATGTCTTATGCGAGAGCTGGTGCATGTCGCTTGGCATGGCGCGCCGCTGGTCCCGCAGCCTGCCCAGCGTGACACACTGACGGTCGTGCAGGCATTGCCTCGGCTGGTCCTCTCGCATGCGCATGCCATATCGTGACACGGCGCTCAGTGCGCCATTCCCTTGCTGTGGTATGTTTCCTAGCACGCAGCCCTGCCGATGTGGCACGCTGCATAGGCGAGCAACCTTCTCTTCTTGCAACATCATTTTTTTCTTCTTGGCTTTCACTCCATGCTTTCATCTTGTGCATTGAACATCAAATTTATCCCCTCTTAGTTTATTTCACCTAGGAAAATAGGCTAATCACATTAGTTAGTTCCGACACACAAATATTCATAAAACACATTAGAATGCAATTAATTAATTTGACAAACAAGACTTAAAATTAGATACAAAATAACACTTGGGAATTTAAATAAGCCCAAGATCATTTTCATGAGCAAATTTTGTAGTTCAATTGGCAAGTTGTGATTTCCCAAGTTTTACTTTATTTTTGTTGAGACATTGATGCAAGTTACTTCAATTTGATAGACAATTCTTGTGTGATCAACTACTATTCCCTGTAGTATTCGACCCCGACAATCGTCAGATATATTTATTTTTCCAACAACTGTTTATAGTCTCTCACTAAGAGGAGTGAATTTGGATGTATCGGAAACTCTCCACGATTCATCACACAAATCACAGATTATTTCTGCGGCTCGTATGTCATGGTTTTGTAGCATATTTCTTGGATTATTTTACCTTTGCTCCAAATCATTGTGATTCTTGAAACTTAGAAAAATAACATTATTATTATTTACTTACAATAGTATTTAAAGGCATGCAAAACTCTATAAAAATAAGTACAAATGTGTCAAAAAATCCCAACACATCACCATCTCAGAAAATATAGCAAGCATGCATCACTGGAAAGTGGTTGGAGCATTACATAACCCAAAGGGCATTCTTCTAAAAGCAAAAGTCCCAAAAGGGCAAGTGAAAGTCGTCTTCTCATGGTCCTCCAATGCAATGCTAATCTGATGATACCCTAATTAACCATTAAGAAAATAATAATATGTTCTCCCAACTAACCGGTCCCGCATCTGATCAATGAAGGGCATAGAGAAGTGATCCTTGCAAGTTACCCATTCAACATGCGGTGGTTTATGCAAAATCTCCAACTTGTGACAGTCCTGGTGGATACAAACTCATTCTTCTTATTATTCACCATCATTATTCCTCCTTTCTTAGGTACACATTTGACTGGACTAACCCATATATTGTCAGAGATGGGATAGACCACTCCAACATCCAACCACTTGATGATTTTTTTTCTTAATTATTTTTTCATGGTCTCGCATTTGATGCAACTATCCTCCAATGAAATTATCATGACCCGAGTCTACACCCTGAATGTGACACGGTACTTAGAGCCACAAGTGGTCCCAAGCAAACCTATGGCACTAGCATGACACTAATCATATCCTGAATAATTGAGCGGAAGCTAGAATGATTCATAATCACATAACTGAATAAGTCTAAATTTAAAAGTAAATGTTTATGTTATCTGAAATCATGATTAGTAAGAAACATGTTTGGGAAAAATATAAGCTGATGCACAATGACACAAAAGTAAAACATTCATATAGAGTTGAACATGTTTGTAAGTCATAAAGTAAATTTATATATGTTGAAACTATGGTCCATGTACAATTACTGTAAAGAAATATATATATATATATATATATATATGTAGGAGATCCTCATAGCCGTCGTACTCCATGTGAGCAACATGGAGCCCAACCTGTAATCTTAGTTGAGGGTATTCATACCTTGCCAAGAATATGAATCATGACTAGTGTGAATTCATTCATGAGCCCATTCGTGCAAGAGAGACACTCTCAATTGGCGAGGACCCCTTAACCTAAGGTGGTACGTAGTTTAGGACTTGAATTATCTAAACCTACATTTTCTCGGTGGTAAATACTACTCCCAAAATTATATACATGCTCATAGTTATAATTGAGGTTTGAGAAGTTTGCATGGACTAGTCAAAAATTATGTTGTTTACATAAGTGTCTAAAATACTAAACTAGTCATGCAGGCTGTACTGATTTTGAAGTCATAAGATCATAATGTCATGGATCATTCTGATAATATGCTTAAATTGAAGAAATCTTGCTAAGTTTTGAGTATAAAGATAAATAGAGGTTTTTCAAAGAATTTAACCCATACACAACTATAAAATACATGTGGAAATCACGAGGGAAATATAACAAACGAAAATCAATAGTTTTTCATGAAGAGTTTTTAGCCCTAGAAATCATGAATTCAAATAACCATTCTAAAAATATAGTTTAAAGCTTGAGCTTTGGGCATAAGGGTGAAAAGAAACCCTTAATGATGATCCCACATACCTGGAATGACGAATTCTTTCCTATTGGCTTGAGAATCTGAGAGTTTGGAGAAGAGGAACCCTAGTTTCCTTAAAAGCCTAAGAGCATATTGTTCTCTGAAATTTCGATGTTATAAGAAGGAGTGGGAGGTTAGTCGACTAAAACCCCTTAACATTCCTCTAATAAAATCCAAAATGACATAGTTTAGGAGTTAGACGCGTAAGAACTTATGAAAATACCCCTGGAGAAACTATCCAAAATTCTAGAATTCCAGTCCCAATGGATCATACCATGAGTCATGTTATCAACCAAAGACTCATTGACTGGACTCGTGGGTTATTGGGCAATTTGAACACTTATGGGAACTCATACCACAGACTGTCAAAATGGGTCGTAATTTCCTATAATGAGTCATGCCTTGGCTCGTGCTGTCTGGGTTTAACCTGAACACTTCACCGATTTGGGCACCACAACTCATTTCTACTAGTTGTGCTCACATACCATGAATCGTAGCCTGAGTCGTGGTTCCTAGACATTTACTAATGGGGTAACCATGACTTCCACCCACGGCTCATGGTCCCAACCAATGAGTCATGATTTGGGCTCATGGTCCTTGGAAGGAACTTGCAAAATTAAGAGTCTAAATAGGCTGCTCAGTACAAGCCTTCCCATGACTCGTGGACTCACACCACGGCTCGTGGTGTGAGTCGTTCAGAGGGAAAAGTCAAGTTTTTGGCTGGTTTTCTACTTCATGTCTAGGGTCAAATGTTGAAACTTTTGGGGTGTTACAGAAATCTTGTGCTCACAAACACCTAAAGGAATGCTTGTCAACAATAATCCCACCAATGGACCTTCTGTATGTCCTCAGCATCATAAGAAACTTTTTCACCAATTCATCTATCAGAAAAGAAGAGACAATAACTAATAAAGTGCATCAGCTCCCAACAACATGTAATTGAGATGAGCTGGCAAGGGTTTCAGCTCAAGCTTCAGTGGCTCCATAGTAGATGGTTTAGCTGGAGGTGTCATCCTATTCTCAATATCTATTGAGAGATTCTTCGGCTTGTAAGAATAATATGCAAGCCCCTCAAATGAATTAACCATCTCCACATAACCTTTCATGTCATTGTTTGTGTCATAGTTCACTAGAATAGGCATCAAAGTTTCACCCAAGATTTCCTCCTCTACTTAAATGTCCTTTACATCTTCCATGATATCTATGTCATCGATTACTAAAATACTCTCATATCCTTTGAGAAGCTTCATCCTTTACCCGCTATAAAAGTGACCTCTTCATCATTGACACAAAATTTAATTTCATTCTTTTTTGAGTCCATGAGTGCTCTGCTGGTAGCAAAAAATAGGTTCCCTTAAATAATGGGGATCCCAATTTCAATTGCATAATCCAGAATAACAAAGTCGGCTGGAAGCATGAATTTTCCAACCTACAATAGTACATCATCAATAATACCCACCGGCTTCTTGATTGATTTGTCGGCCATCTCCAAACACATACTAGTGGATCTTGGCATGCCAAGTTCGAATCTCTTGAAGATAGCAAGTGGAATAGGTTAAAGCGTGCACCATTTCGCACAAGGCTCTAGAAAAATCTTATATCCCAATAGTGCATGGAATAGTGAAAGCTCTAGGATCACCCTTCTTCTCCACCATAGTGCCTGAAATAATAGCACTAACTTTGTATGATAAATGTGACCACCTCATTCTTTAGTGCTCTATTCTTTGTGACAAGCTCTTTGAAGTATTTTGCAAAATTTGGCATCTCTTTGAATGCATCTATGAAGGGGGTGCTCAAAGGCACTTGCTTCAACATATCAAGATATTTCTCGAGCTTTGCATATGTGTCCTTCTTCATCAACCTCTGTGGAAATGGTGGAGCAGTCTTTGGGATTGGTGGCAATGGTTTGGAACCTCTACTACCTTTTCCTCGAACTTCTCTTTATCTGATTTACCTACCACATTCTCCTCATTCTTCAAACTATCACCATGCTCTACCTCATCTTCCTCAGCAACTTTCTCATGAATAAAATAGTCAGCTTCCAAGCTTAGCACTTCACCACTATAAGTAGTAATAGCCATACAATATGCATTTTGGCCTCCCCATTGCCTTTAGGATTAGCAGCAGCACCACTAGATTATGCCCCTTCTACTTCTATTTCTACTCCCGAGACAAGTCTCTCATTTGCTACTCCGGTTTTTGAATAGATATTGTATAGGAGATCACAATCTTGGTCGTGCTCTTAAGAGTTATATATACTTTATCTTAATTCTGCAACACTCTTTCCAATATATTTTCTACTTAAAGCTTCCCTGATCCTGAGAAGGCCCTTCTCTCCAATTATGAGAATTAGACCCTTGGCCCTTCGGATGGACATAAGGATTGGACCTTTTATTTTTTATTGTTGTTTTGCCAATTCTAATTTGGACCCCCTATGCATTCCTACCTCATTGGTTATCTTGGACTTGCGACTACGATCTTTATTGATTCCTATAATTGAAGGGTTGAAAGTGTTGATTCTGATTCTGATAAATTGGTCTCTGATATCCTCCTTGTGCATTGTTAATATAGTTGCATCTTTAATTTCGCAGGAGGTTGGTCTTTATATTATTAGCCTTGAAACTGATGAGGGCAACCATGCATATCATCAACCGCATTGACCTTCTTCAGCTCACTCTCTGTCAATCGCTTTGTGAGCAAAGCAATATTGGTAGTCTTTGTTGCCATCATCAGGTCTCGCTGCTAGTTCTCCTTTATATAATGGTTCATATATGGGGCACCAATAGTGACACCCCTACTGCCGCTTTCATCATGCCAAGCCTAATTGTGCTTGGTTATTCTATCCAAAATGGCGGTGATGCAGTTATAAGTCTTGTCCATGAAATAGCTACCTACCGTATTGTTTGCCACCTATTGGGTCAGAGGGTCCAACCCAGTATAGAACTTCTCTAGAAGAATGTTATCAAGGAACCCGTGAGTGGGAGCTCTGAGAATATATTATTTGAATCTCTCCCAAGCCAAAAACAACTATTTCCCTGTATCTACCTGAAGTGGAAAATCTTATCGTCTGCTTGGTCTTCTTGTTTGGGGAAAACCACTTTTTCAAGAACACATTCACCAACTCTAACCAAGTGTGGATAAAGTTTGGTGGAATACAATGGAACCAATCTCTGGCTTCTCCAAAATGTGTATATTTAAAGACCCTCATATGAATAACATCATTTAACACATTGGTCTTCTTATGCATCTTGCACACCTAAAGAATGTTCTTCAGGTGCTGGTGCAAGTCCTGATCAGTGAGTTATAAAACTAATCATCGGCCTTCAGCATTGTATATATGCTCCAATCAATTTTGAATATGGCAGAATTAATCCATGGAAGCACAATAGCACTCACATAGTCAATATTAGCGTTCACCTCTACAAATACATTCTCAACCTCAAGGGGTGGAAAAGCAGCCATTATCATCCTGGTTCACATCAAAGCAAACAAAGTGTGGTGGAATAGATCAAGGCTAAAACCAAAAATATTTATAACATAGTAATTTCAAAATCTATTCCACAGTAACGATACAAAAATTTGATAGGCTCAAATTTACACCTAAAAATGATGTAAAATGGTTTTATGTAGATATAGTAACCCAACAAGGTCAGAGTCCAATCCCACAGAGAATAGGCATGACAATATTACTAGAATGAGTAAATATATAATTTATCTAGAGATTTTATTCCATGAAAGTTGAAATATTTGGTATTTAAACTAATTTATATGTAGAAGGTATGTTTTTAATCTATCAATTTTAAAGAACCAAGGTTGTGATCCCATTTCTGGCTGCTTCACCTACGTTTCTCAATCGAGACACCGAGAGCGACTTTCTATTCATATGAAAATAATCTCTAAACAATCACTTAATGTTTCCCAATAGTTAAGAAATGCTTTTCTTAATCAATTCTTCCAAATAAATCAGAATTCAATACAATCGATTATTTTCTGTCAAGTAAATTCAACTTATTCCTATGACAATTTATTAAATAAGGTTAGCACCATGAATCTTGTTAATTAATCCTTTAAAACCCTAATTAACCTTTTCAAGTATAATTAGAATCAATTGGCATGAATTGATATTCGCAACCACCAACCCTAGATGAAAAATGTAAATTAATTAAATAAATTTAAATTTACTATCGGCGTTCAAGATGAGATTCCTAGGTTTCGACAATCCTATTGGGTTCACAACTTTAGTAGAAGATTTTAGTTACTCATAATTATATAAGAAAATCAAAGGATTGAACAACTCATAAAAATATTCACAATACTTGAGAGTTTGCTAATTCAAGAACACCAAATTAATCTCAAAAAATTTGCAAGAATTTACGTCTAAGAACTTCTACAAATTGTTTCTGAAAATATCATTCAACAACTTCTTGAAAAAGACCTACAAAAGCTATTTATATTATGTTAGGAATTCAAATCCAACTTCTACTCTAAACTACCCAGGCGTCACTTACAGATCAAAGAAATGACTTACAGTACATAAAATGTAATCATAGATGATCTACTCTTCTTAACTATCAGAAGTTGTAAATGATCTCCAGACCATAAAATCAACATATGGTCCATAGAATTTCTTTGTAGATTTCTTCTAGCCTCTTGCAGCCTCTACAGTACTTCATTCTGCGGTCCATATTTTGACTTGCGGCCCATATCTGCATTTTGTTTGTTGAACTCTAAGTCACAACATCTCGGATTCTAACTTATAATGCCCATTTACAATTCGTAGGTGGATTTTACGGCCCATAACTGGCACGGTACTTCTCTCATACTTGGTCAATTTTTCCTTCTCAATGCATGTTTTCTAAAGTTCATCCACGAATTAACAAACGGACGGACTGTAGTATCAATCTGCGGTGCGTATATTGCTTATTTGCAGTAGAGTTTGCCTAGCTTTTGCAGCTTTCTTCAAATTTCTCCAGATTCCGAAATCTCCATAATAGATTTAGAACTCACTTATAATACTACTTAAAAGCATGCAAAAATATATTAAAAAGAGTATAAATATGTTGTTAAATCCTGACGCATTAGTGTTTCACAAGTGCGGGAGTTAATATTTAAGCAAGTATATAAGTGTACAAGGAGGTAAGGAGTTAGTAGTAGTGAGAGATACTCTAGATGTCAATACATAAAGTAATATGTGGCCGCTGAAGGACATATGCAGTCTATATATATGTTGCGCGCAAAATAAAATGAGTTAAAAGTCCCACGTACACTATTCTGGTTTGTGGACTAATACTCAACCGCAAAATGTGATATGCAATTTGCATATTGTTCCATAGATCAACACAGTCGAAGACTAATCACTAGTCCACAATGTGTTTAAATGTGGCCAAAAATCAGATTATGTGGTCTGCATATTCAAACACAGACCAATGCCTTCGAAAGGGAGCTACTATTTTGATATACAGAGCATTATGCAGCCGCAGAGTGGTCCAGCAGAACAGGCTAATGGGATTTTATACATACCGTCCTTCTCCAAAAGTTTTATGCTATTTTCATTCTCACAAGCCCTAAG
Source organism: Datura wrightii (assembly GCA_035772735.1). Taxonomy (NCBI): domain Eukaryota; kingdom Viridiplantae; phylum Streptophyta; class Magnoliopsida; order Solanales; family Solanaceae; genus Datura; species Datura wrightii. The sequence goes on along the minus strand of JASDFA010000007.1, from coordinate 74,047,126 downwards.
TCGATTTTCTCTCCTCTTCTCAACTACCCACACAAAGGTAGGTTCCTCCCATGTGTTTTTAAGTATATCTAGATGTCCCAAATCACTATTTATGAATTCTTAATGGGACTTTACACTACAATCCTAGAGTTTTCAAGGAAATCCTTCTCAAAGGTTTAAGCAAGGATTTTTGTTGTTATTCTTCAAAAATCATATTTTTATTGTATTGTATTGGAGAAATTAAGGTATGTAAGGATAATATCTCCATGCAAAAATATTATTATTCTTTCCCGTATTACATTTCTTCACACATTACAAATTATCCTTTGTGAGACTGTTGGGGTTCAAGTAAGAAAAAACATATGTATTGTTCTTGTTAATTCGTTATGAGTATCATAAATCCCTTGTGATATACATAAATTGTATTGACAATCCTATTCTATGAATTTCATTGCTTTCACCATAAAGATACGATAAATCATAAATTATGCTTTTCTTGAAACAAGATGAATTTATTATTTTACGATGAACATAATTATTAAATGAACTATAATTACAAGCCCTTGAGCTAATATTTTATCACATAAATATTAGGAGTATTATCGATAACTAAGAAGGTGTTAGTCCTATCAAAATCATCCTAAAGTACGTCTGCCAATGTAGGATAAGGGTCGTATCAAACTTTTTGGTTATTCTTCTTTGTTTTCCCTTGTCGATATGATATAAATCCAAATGCTAGATTATGATACGTATGTCTCATACCCTGGTAAAGTACGAACAACTTAGTTGAACAGAAAGAGATTGTACCATATGTGCTCACATGGTGGATATGTCAATAAAACTAAGAAACTACCATAATGAACTAACTTATGATTTAAATATGCAATGGTAAGGTCAACCTAAGGATTGAATAATTTTGATTTCCTTTCCATGTCTTATTGATGTGTTCATTCCATGTCATTTTACATACGAATACTATTTCACATGTACTTACCTCCCTTTTATTAGGGATACAACATTTCACGATTCAGGTTTAGACACTCAAGATGAAAGGGCACCATGTTGGTTCTGCATTATCAATTATTCGTGAGCCACACTTTATCTTGGAGCGTAGTCTTTATTTCAATTTTGCTTTGTTATGGGTATGACGAGGCCTTACGTCACAATCCGAACATAGGCCCGAATCTAGACACGGAACCTAGAACCATAAAAGGCTTCAAGTCGACCCATGGAATAAACATGATAACTAACTCAACATAATCAAGGTGGAAAAACTGAATTCTGAATAGTAGAAGTCTGAATACTAAGCATTTGAACAACAGAAATACATAACACTGAGTCAGAAACTGAATACAACACTATATTTGAAAAGCCTCTACATACTGACGAGTTGATGGGACAAGACCCCAACTAGCTCACTAACAGTCTGAAACTGATAATAAAAACAACACAACTAATTGAAGGTCCTCGAAGGATGAGGACTCACCATCAGCTGGCTGAACTAAACTCTAATGACTGTCTAGCGGAGAGACTAACCCTGAAGGTCTGAGCCTGTATCATGAAACGATACAACATAGAGTATGCGGTCAGTACTTGGAATGTACTAAGTATGCAAGGTAAATAAAACAGACTAATAAAAATACATAAGAGTTCATAAGAATAGGACAGTCAAATGAAATGATAGTCATAACATAAACATGAGGCTCAAGGTTTTCAGAACTATTCATAATCTAGTCGTATTCATAATCATAAGAGAAACCTTGTAATACATAACTTGAGCTAAAGTATCATAAACATGAAAATTCATAAATCATGAGGAACAATAGGAAGAATCGTCTTAACCGACTCCATCATGATAGAGCTTACATGATGCCCCAACTATCTCGTTCAAGTCAGTAGAGCCATCCCAGGCTTGCTAGGCCAAGGGCGTAAATAGCGTGATATCACTAGTAGGGACCCACCTAGAGTCCGTGAATATAAACCTATGTTGGTGTGTAGTTTTGAGTCCACGGAGTTTACCTGAATGCGGGACCGACTCGGTGCTAAAAATGGCTCCTAAAAACATGCACATGAAGGCTCATTTAGTAATTGTAAAGTCATACATGTAGTTCATGTCTATATAAATCATAACGTACTTGATCATACTTTAAATACAAGATTAGCCAAGAAATAGGGCCCGTGAGTCGGCCAAAATCATAGTTTAATAAATCATGAAGAACATGCATGGTTGAGAAAATCACCATACTTGAAATTCATGAAGAGTACTTGTAGGGAATCATATCATAAATCATAAATCATAAATCATAAATAATAATTTAGGGCTTAGGAGAATCAAAATCATAATAGAATTATAAACTTGATTTTACATAAAACTTGAATAATTGGGAATAAATTGGTTAAATTTTGAAACCATGAATTAATAATCAAAATAGGTATAAAATCTACCCTTAGATCTGAAAACATGATTTGAAATATGAAGAGAACTGACCCATAGATAAATCATAGAGAATTTCATAAAATTAGGAATAAGTCACCATAAGATCATGAACTTGATCTAGAACTAGAATTTATAGAATTGACGAGAATTTTGAGCATGAGAGTGAACGGAATTCTCCTTCATATCCCTACATGCCTGGGTAAACTGTTTCTTAACTTGAGTTTGAAAGCCCAAGAGATTTGGAGGAGAAATGGAGGGTTTCAAGCTTGATCTTCAAAGGAAAACTTCTACTCTTGCATGCATGGGAGTTGAATTAACTAGAATAGGTTAAACCCTCTTAAAATCCTCCTACAGATCTTAAAACGATGTAGTTTAGGACTTAGGAGCTTAGAAATTACAAGAATGCCCTTAATGAAAAATCTAAAAAATGGGAACTGCCAGTCGTCATGACTCTCACCATGAGTAGTACCAGGAAGTAACGACTTGTGCTTACCTCTCGTGGTCACCAATGCTTCTCTCTGCAGCATTTCTAAGTCTTATCAAGATTTCATATCACGACTCATGGTGTCTTACCACGAGTCGTACTGTCAGTCGTAACATCACCCCCCTTCACTTGCCAATTCCTAACAACCACTATTATCACAACTCATTGTTACCTACAATAAGTCGTACCATGATCTGTTACACCATACCCCCGGCACCACAAGAAATTTATCACGACTCTTGACCATGAGTTGTACCCATACATCATGACTCATTATGTGACTCGTGGTCTGGACACCAAACTTCAGAATTCCACCATGACTGAGACCACGATCGGTGCGAAATTGATTTTTCTACAAAACTCATTTCTAATTCTTTCATCTATTCTTAGGAACTTTTGGAGTATTACAATATCTCCCCCTTGAGAACACTCATCCTCAAATGTGGGTAAATATACTAAATAACTGGGAAAAGGATCTGTCATCCCAAATACTGAACACCTGAAGTTGAAAACTGATGGAGTGCCTGACTCCGGACTGAAACACTTGACTGAACTGAACTCATGAATCACACATATATGCACTGACATACCAGAAACTGAGAGACATGAACTAGACATGAAACTAAATAAAGTACCATGGAGGAAACTAGAACCTCAAGCTGGAATGGAGCTGGAAGGGAAAAGGTGCGGGTATTTAGCTATCATATCAGCTTCGGCTTTCCACGTAGCTCCCTCAACATGCTAATTCCTCCACAAAACCTTTACTGAAGCTACCACTTTGTTCCTCAACTTCCGAACCTGACAATAAAGGATCTCAACTGGTACCTCCTCCTAGCTAAGGCTATCCTTCACACTTACGCTCTCCACAGGAACAACCAAAGACGAGTCACCAATGCACTTCTACAAGAGCGAAACAATGAAAACTGCATGTACTTAAGCCAACTCTAAGGGAAACTCCAACTCATAGGCCACCTTACCAACACATCTCACAATCTTGTTCGGGCCAACATTGCAAGGACTAAGCTTCCCTTTCTTTTTGAATCTCATAACTTTCTTATGGGAGACACCTTCAGAAACACCCAATCCTCAACTTAAAACTCAAGTTCTCTCCTCCTCACATCTACATAGGACTTTTGATGACTCTGAGCTATTTTCAGCCTTTCCCTTATAAGCTAAACTTTCTCCATATCCTCATGAACTAAATCTGGCCCTATCAATGTAGCTTCACCTACTTAAAATCAACCATATGCTATCTACATCTCCTCCCATAAAGAGCCTCAAACAAAGCCATCTAAATACTCAAGTAATAACTATTGTTATAAGCAAACTCAATAAGAGGTAAATGGTCATCCAAACTACCTTTGAAGTCAATCACACATGCCCTAAACATATTCTTAAGATTCTGAATGGTCTGCTCAGCCTGACCATTTGTCTGCGAGTGAAAAGTTATACTAAGCTTGACCTGGGTACGAAGTTCCTTTTGAAACGACTTCCAAAATTGCGCGGTAAACAAGGTACCTCTATCTGAAATGATGGAAAAGGGAACTCCATGCAATCTAACTAACTCCTAAATGTATAATTTGGCATAATCTTCTGCTGATTCGGTAGTTTTGACTGGTAGAAAATGAGCTGCCTTAGTCAGCCTGTCTACCACTACCCAAATATAACCATACTGTCAACGTGTATGAGGCAGCCTTATGATGAAGTCGATATTGATCTCTTACCACTTCCAGGTAGGGATACTGATGACCTGTATCACACTTTTAGGTCTTTGATGCTCCACTTTCACTTGCTGACAATTTGGACACTTAGCCACAAACTCTGCAATGTCCTTCTACATGTCGTTCCACCAATAGACTTTCTGTAGGTCATGGTACATCTTGGTGGTACCTAGATGTATAGAATATCGGAACAATGAGCCTCATGCAATATTTGATCCCTCAAGTCATCAATACCCGGAACACACAAATGACCCTGATAATGAAGTACACCATCCCCCCTAGGAGAAGACCTCTACCTTCTGATTCTAAACCACTTCCTTCAACTTTACTAAAACTAGATCCTCGTCTTGCCTAGCCTTGACTTTAGTCACCAAAGAGAATTCTGAACCATTCTGAACCATGACACCACAATATGTCGAATCAACAAGACGAACTCCTAACCGTGCAAGCTGATGCACATCCTTCACCAACTCTTTCCTTCCATCCTCTACATGAGAAACACTCTCCATGGATAACCTCCTAAGAGCATCCGCCACTACATTACCATTGCCTGGATGATAAAGTACACTCGTGTCATAACCCTTTTGAAGCTCTAACCACCTCCATTGTCGCCGATTCAGGTCCTTCTGAGTAAACACGTACTGAAGACTCTTGCGGTCCATGAACACATCTATATGTTGTCCGTACAAATAGTGTCTCCAAATCTTCAATGTAAATACCATTGCTGCCAATTCCAAGTCGTGCGTCGGGTAATTCTTCTTATGAGTCTTAAGCTGTCTAGAGGCATACGCAATGACTTTTCCATACTGCATGAACGCACAGCCAAGTCCAACCCTAGAGGCATCACAATACACTATAAATCCATCTGTACCCTTGGGTAAGGTCAATACTGGGGCTGAAGTTAGTCGAGTCTTTAATTCTTGAATACTCTTCTTTCATGCGTCCGACCATTGAAATTTGACTTTCTTCTGGGTCAACTTAGTCAAGGGTGCTATAATGGATGAAAATTCCTCAACAAACCTTATGTAGTAATCAGCTAAACCCAATAAACTCCTGATATCTGAAGGGTTAATTGCTCTAGGTCAATTCTTCACCAGTTCTATTAATTGCTCTAAGTCAATTCTTCACCAGTTCTATCTTTTGAGAATCCACCTGTACACCCTCACTTGACACAACATGACCCAAAAATGCTATTGAGTCCAACAAAAACTCACACTTGTTGAATTTAGCAAATAGCTGGTGATCTTTAAGAGTCTGTAGCATAATCCTCAAATGAGAGGCAGGCTCCTCCTTGCTCCTAGAGTATATGAGGATTTCATATATGAAGACAATCATGAACATATCCAAATATGGCTTGAACACCCTGTTCATCAAATCCATAATAGTTGTAGGAGCATTTGTTAGTCCAAAAGAGATAACCACAAACTCGTACTGACCATACTGAGTCTTGAAGGCTGTCTTTGGAATGTCACTCTCTCTAACTCTAAGTTGGTGATAACCGGACCTAAGGTCTATCTTTGAGAAGCACTTAGCACTCTGAAGTTGGTCAAATAAATTATCAATTCTAGGAAGAGGATACTTGTTCTTGATGGTAACCTTGTTATCCCAATAGTCAATGCACATACGAAGAGAACCATCCTTCTTTCGAGCAAAGAGAACTGGTGCACCCCATGGGGATTTGCAAGATCTTATGAAATCCTTGTCTAAGAGATCCTTCAACTGCTTTTTCAACTCCATTAGTTCAGCTGGAGCCATTTTATACGGAGGAATAGATATGGACTGCGTATCGGGAAGAAGGTCAATGTCAAAGTCAATCTCCTGCTCGGGAGGAACTCCGGGTAGATCATCTGGGAACACCTCTAGGTACTCACACACTACAGGAATTGACTAGAGAGTCGTGATCTCGAACATAGCATCCTTAACCCGAACTAGATGGTAAACAAAACCCTTAAAAATCATCTTGTTGGCCTTAAGATAGGAAATAAAGTGACCTATAGGCACAACTGAACTACCCTTCCACTCTAGGACTGGCTCACCCAAAAATTGGAACTCTACTGCACGAGTTCTACAATTCATGGAGGCATATATGCATGCAACCAATCCATGCTAAAGATAGCATCAAAATCTATCATGTCTAACTCTATTAAATCTGTTGAGGTGACTTTCTTAAGAACTATGACAGGGTAATTTATATATACCCGTCGAGTTATAATCGAATCACCAATTAGAGTAGAGACTGAGAAAGGTTCTGATAGGATATGGGGATAAACTTCGAAACTACTAGCAACATAGGGCGTCATAAAAGATAAAGTATCCCCTGGGTATAACAATGCATAAACATCAATATGGAATACTCATAACATACTAGTGACTACATCTGGGGAGACCTCCTACTCCTGTCGAGATGCTAGGGCATAAAACCTATTCTGGTGCTAACCATCACCTTCACTAGTAGATGCACCCTATCAAGGAGGATGTGCTGCTAGAGCCGCTACTGAACTGGTAGCTTGAGTACAACCCCTGCCATCGCCCTGCCTAGCCAAAGGACACTCCCCGCGTATATGCCTGGGTTTCCGACACTCGAAGTAAATATTTGATCCGGCTAAGCACTCTCCTACGTGGTTTTTACGACATTTTCCGCAGACTGTAAAGGTGCGCTCTATTGACTTGTTCCTCTATCCCATCGAACCTAATGCCTTGCTCCTCTGATCACCCCGACATCTGGATGGAACACTAGCTGATGATGGTGCTTAGGCCGATGACCTCTGGTGGGACTGCTAATGATGTCCACCACCCGATCTCTGCTAGAAGAACCCAAAACTATCTGTCCTGGCCCTCTTGGCCTCTCTCTCCCTCTCCCTCAAATGCACTACCTCCATCTGCTGGGCAAACAAAACCAATCGGGTGAAGTTAATGTCATGATATAGCATTGTGGTCTTGCAATCCTTGACCAAGTAGTCCGCTAACCCATACAAAAATCTGCTCACCCGAGCTCTCTGATCGACCACCATCTCCGGCGCGTACCAAAACAAATAGGTGAACTCTAGAGCATACTCTTAAACTGTCATATTGTTCTGTTTCAAATTCATAAACTCAGCTACCTTTATTTCCCTCATCTCCTAGGGAAAAAAATTGGTCCAAGAATGTCGTGAGAAATTCATCCCAACCAATAGGACTCGCTCTAACTCCTCAGCCATCCTTCCACTGTCTGTACCAAATATGGGAAACCCTTTCAGCTGCTAAGAGTCTAGGTCTGCACTCTGCTCCTCCATCACCCCCATGATCTGGGTTATCTTTTCAATCTCCTCAATGAACTCATGTTGGTCCTCGTCCACTCTCGACCCAAGAAACTCAAGGGAATTCATCCTGAGTAAATCTCTGAACCTAGCTGTCGCTGCGTTCCCATTCTGAGAAACGTGAGCTACTGCTTACTGGTTGACCTAAGCAGTCAATTCTTGTGCCAATATCTGGATGGCTGCCTTAAACTCAGCATGGGCATCCAGCTCAAGCACATAATCCTCTAGGGCTGGTGAGGCCTGATGGTGTCCATCTCCATTGCCATTCTCATGGCCATTCCCGTTTCCGCTGCCATTCCTTCTTCAATTATCTCGGTGTGGAGGCATGATTCTACAAATACATATAGTACAATTTAGAAGGATAGAGAGATACCTTATCGCACGACATAGATCATGAGAGAAGGAAAATTTCCTAAAACTCTTTGTAGCCTCTTCATCATAAGTTTGATGCGCTTCACACCCATAAAAAAGACCTTACTTACTGCGGCTTTCAGACACCCTAGGACACACTGAACCATGGCTCTGATACCAAGTTTGTCACAACCCAAACATAGGCCCAGATCTAGACACAAAACCTAGAACCACAAATTGCTCAAAGTCGACCCATGGCATGACATGGTAACTGTTCGGTGGGTTCGTTGGGTATCTAAACCGACACGCAAGTGCACGTGGTCGAACAAGTAGTAAGTGGCTTTAGTAAGCCAAGTATCGATCCCTCAGAGACTCGGATTAAGTGAAGTTTGCTTAAGTATACTATACTATATTTAACTTCTAAATATGCTGACAACAACGTAACCAAAGAGTGAATAAATTGTTTTATAAATTTTATACTAAAACTACTAACAATTATCTACTTTGAATTTGGACTATGGATATAAGCATGCCGAGGTTAAAGAACATGTAATGAAACTGATTATCATCATAAATTGGTTAATCTTTTCTTCCAGTTGCTAGCCAAGAACATTAGCCAAGAGATTAAAACTCTCGTATTTAATCTCACTTAAGAATCATAAACCATCCGTCTACATTTCTGTGATCAAATGCAATTCATGGCCTAGCAATACAATTCCGGTTCCTAAATTGACTAATACGGCTTTCAAGTATATTTCTATCAGGAAATCACATCAAAACTCAATTTTCCCAAATCAAGTAACGAACAATATCCTATTAATTCACAACTTTCCAATTTCGTGCTCTTTCGAGTGAAATCGGACTTTTTAGATGTACATTAATGTAGGCCACACACCAATGCAGTAAGAACAAGAATTAATAGAACAACATGGAAGAAAAAGATGAAAAACCAAATAATTAATAATCAAAATTCATCACAAGCGTTCATAACCTCAGCAAGGAAGTGAATTAGCCACTCATTTGTGGATTAATCATCCTAAAACAAGTGTTAATCATACAAACAATTGAATTAGAGAAGAAAGAAAGAGAGAAAAAACCCTGAACGTTTCGTCCCTCAACTGCCTGTAACCCACGTCCTTGCTCCACCAAGTCTGAATTGTGAAAAATACACTTAAGTGTTCTATTTATATTAGTGGGAATTTTTCCCGGAATAATGAGCAACGTGTCACGGAGTGCATCGCGGAGCACTGCCTCCGTGACACGCCGTGAACGCGGACCCTCACTGGAATTGGGGGTCCGAGAAATCAAACACCAACGTGGCACGGCGTGCAACGCGGAGGCTAGCCACCGTGCCAGGGAGCAGTCGCGACCCTCCACTGGAAATTGATGAATTTTCACCCTCCAGGCAGAATGTCTCCGCGATGGCAGCGTGACACGGCTCCATCGCGGAGCCCCTTTAATTTGTGCAGTCCAATGCCTTTTTCCGTGCTCGATTCCAAGTCCAACTCCGATATCATCCAACATGCATTTTAGCTCCTCGAAATCACATTTTACCTACAAAACAATGTTAATCATGTTGGTTAGTATAAATTCACATTTTATTACCAATTACATGAAAATGTATACGCATTGCTAGATAAACAAGGCGAAAATGATACTTTTGAGTATCACTTGGGCATATAAATCTGCCCAAGATCAGTAACTAACTCAACATAATTAGGGCGGAAAAGCTGAATTCTGAAATAGCGGATGTCTGAATATTAAACATTTGAGCAATGGAAATATATAACACTGAATCTGAAACGTAATACAACACTATGTCTGAAAAGCCTCTACATACTGATGAGCTGATGGGACAAGACCCCAACTAGCTCACTAATAGTCCAAAACTGAAAATAGCAACAACACAACTAACTGAAGGTCCTCGAAGGATGAGGACTCACCAACAACTGGCTGAACTGAACTCAAATGACCAGCTAGCGAAGAGACTGATTCTGAACATCTGAGCTTGTATCATGAAATGATACAACATAGAGTATACAGTCGTACTTGAAATGTATTGAGTATGAAAGGTAAATAAAATGGACTAATTAAATTACATAAGAGTTCATAAGAATTGGACAGTTCAAAACATGAAATGATAGTCATAACATAAACATGAGGCTCAAGGTTTCAGAACTATTCGTAATCTAGTCGTACTCATAATCATAAGAGAAACCTCGAAACATAACTTGAGCCAAAGTATCATAAACATGACAATGCATAAATCATGAAGAACAATGGAGGACTCGTCTTAACCAACACCATCATGATAGAGCTTACATGATTGATGTTGCTCAAATTCACACTTCTTAACAAAGTATGAAGCGGTCGATGTCAAATATAAAACCGAACAAAGGTTGGGTCGATCCCACAGGGAATATAGAAGGATATAGAAAACCCTAGTGCTTAAGCTTTTTAGTTAATTATTTGCTAAAGGGGGGAATTTGCGAAAGTAACAAGTAATATCATTGAGAAATTGAAGGTTGATTTTATAATTGATGCAATTAACTAGGGTGAGTGTTCTACATGACTTCATAACGACAAGGCGTTTTATACTAGTGATCTATTCTAGTGCTTAGCATGCAATATTGGTAAGTTAACTTCACCTAAATGGTTGGTCCCTTATTTAGACGATTATCACCACGCAACTTGGTCCGTCTACGGGTGTATACTTGACTAACCCTTACCCTTGATATCAGATTAGCTATTCCTGAACAAGTTCAAGTTATTACATGAGGGTTGATAGCCTCAAATCTCCGTTGTTAATCCATTTTCCCATTCACTACCCCCTTGATCCAGTAAGTAAGAATAAGGCAAGTTCCAACATTTGCAACCATTAAGAAATAATTAAAATGAAGGGAAAAACAATACACGCATAAACCCCATTCAAGAATCACTAAGATTTTACCTATATGTGTTAATTCGTCATGGTCCCCACAAACCTAGTTGTAGAAGTTTTAGCCTATCATAATTATAAGTAAATTCATAGCATTCATAGACAAAATGTTATGCCCCGTAAATTTTAAATGAATAAATAGCCTAATGGCATGTTGGTTAAGGGATTTAGAAAAAGAAAAAAGAAAAAGAAAAGGAGAAAAGTCGGTTTTTCCATCTTTATCAATAAAAACTAGAAAAAAAACAGAGAGTAGCCATGTTAAGGCAAAACCCATGATTTTTATATAAAATTCCTTCCATTACGCTTCGAAACATGGTCTAAACTCCGTTCCGGCTTAGATACCGAGGTATAAAGCTGCAGAGAGCAATCCTACGGAGTTGGTTTCGTGAAATTTGGCCGGTGAAACGTCGTGCTACTAAGGTAAAGTAAATAGAATTGCTTTAAATTAGTACCAATGTGTTCCTAGCCTTGCAGTGGGCATTTATCCCTTCTGGACTATCGAGAAATAATGAGTTTTCGACCGTTTTCCGAAAGGTCAAAGTTTGGGATAAATATATATCAAAAGTGATAATTTCTCCCGGATATTAATGTATTTAGTTCTAATTGACATATATGTAAATGTAGTTGGGAGAAACAGCAAAAGTACCGACGGAAATCACATCGGTCAGTTGGGTACTCAGAAACCAGGTATGTAAAGCTATTCTTTCAGCAAGCCGGGAAGTACAATCCAGAAAATAAATAGAATAAAGGCTATTAACAGATACCCAGCGTACAGGAATGATTTTAGTACAATTTCCAGCAAGCATGCTAGTATATCATTACGTATCATGCGATAATCAGAATAACAGATAGTCAGATGATTTTAGATAGTAATGTGGTATCAGCTAGTAGCTCAGCATGTTCTTACGTAATACCCAGAATGGAAGTTGTAAAAGCAGTATAATGAATTAGCAAGATTACAGATAGTATGTATTACATTTGTTGAGACTGTATCCGGTAATAGATGGCACATTTTATATTATTGAGCTATATCCAGTTATAGATGGCTTGTTCTATGTTATTGAGTTATATCCAGATATAATCAGATCAGTAATCAGATATAGAAATAGCTCCAGACGCCGATATAGCTCCAGATACAGATATAGCTCTAGAAACAGATATGGCTCTAGAAACTGATATAGCTTCAGATCTCGGATAACAATAATCAGATAAACAGATAAAGGCCAGGTAGCAGTTAGCCCAGCAATCAAAAATAGTGTAAAACAGAATATAGCATCAGTTGTTTAATACGGACTGGCCTTGAGATAAAAGAAGAGAATATGATTAGTATTTTTCATTTGAGCATGCTTGTTGTGTATGTGTTTTGCATGTTGAGACTTGTTATGGCATGTGGGCACCCTTTAGCATCCCCGCCGCCCCTGGGTTATAGCTGTGTCGATACCAGGTTTAGGTACTGCCCCCAGTAGGGCGATGCCATCCGCCTAGAGGACGATGATGGCTGACCACCATAATAATATGGTCTAGATTACCCTACTTGCAGGGGCAGTTCAGTTTACTCTGCGCAGAGCCAGATTACCCTGTTTACAGGGGCAGACTACTCTGTGTGTGCTTGTGGCCGGGGACAGTTTCAGAAACAGATTTTTATAAAATTACCCTGTTGTGTGTTTACACCCAGGGGCCGTTTCAGTCACAAATACAGCAGCAGATTACCCCGTTGAGAGCTTTCGCCCAGAGGCAGGAGTCTTCGGACTCAGACACAGTTCACTGTCAGAGGCCAAGGCCTGAGCTACGTACCCAAGGGGGCCAGCAGGAGGAGCTCACAGTTATTAGATGAGTGGAGTGACTTATTTTTGGTTGGTTTAGACCCGGGTAAGGGTAAGTAGATTGTTCTGTTGGTTGGCACCTTCCCGGCTTATGGGGTCGGTCAGGTATTGTGTGTATTTATATGTATATCTATATGTGCTATTAGATACTGATGGACAAAAGGACGACACGTCACCAGGTACGCCCAGTTTAGTTACATAATAGGTAAACTCTTCCCAGTTTTCCTCAGCCAGATAGACTCAGCTACTTCCTGCTTATATGTCATGTTATTGTTGTTACACATTTCAGTTGTATATTTCAGTTTGCTTTACATGCTCAGTACCTGTGGTACTGACGCTCGTGGGGGCGCTGCATTGCTTGCCTGCAGGTACACATAGACGAGGAGTCGATCCCTCGTGATCCAGTCAGCATAGTTATCAGCTCCTATCCTCCGGAGCTAGACAGTCGGAGGTTGTTCCTATTTCCTTTTGATTACAGTTTGGGTAGGTCGGGGCCCTGTCCCAACCAATTTATTATCACTTCCTAGAGGCTTGCAGTCTGATGTTTCCCTGTGGTGGTGGAGCCGGTCGTGTGGGGCCGTGCATGTATATATGTGTTTAGTTGTTGATGTTGGCCGTGTGGGGCCTTCTTTTGGTTATAGTTAGTGACCTTGTCGGTCACAAATGTGAATAGCAGTTGCTTCAGATTATAGTGTCATTGTTCTAGTTAGCTGTTGTGCATTGCAGGTGGCTATAGGCCTAATCAGTCGGGGGCTGTATTTACAGCCGCTATATAGCCGGTTCATTTCTTGAAATAGAGCCAGAGTCAGCCAAAGCACCAAATGTGCTCAGGCTGGACCGTTTAGCAGCCTAGAGTTTAGCAGGCACCAGGTGCCCATCATACCCCCCAAGGTGGGGTGTGACACAAAATCTCAAAATAATACTTACAATGATGTTAGGAAGAAACTTCACTTGAATAATGCAAAACTAAGGAAGAATGATTCAACACTTTTCTTGAAATATGAAATAAAACCTCACAATCGTATCTCTAAACTTATGTCTTCAAAATGTGTTAAGATTTAAGACTCAAGACCTCTTCCAACTTCTCTAAAACTTCTCTACTTTCAAACTTCCAAACTTGGTTATTACATGAAAATAAAAGGGTATTTATAGTAGTAGATTTATGTTTTCCTTGTTCCTTGATGAATTTGACTTGGGACTTAAAGTTCCTTTTCCTAGTTGAAGTGGGATTTGCTTGTTGTTGGCTGTCTTAACCCCTTGCCGCATTGCGGGCTGCATTGCGCAGGTGGAAGGGCGCATCACACTTGCTGTAGCGCTGGAAAGGCTGCACCTTACGCATGTCATCCTCACAGCTTCTGCACCGCGTCGCACAAGGATACCGGCACCTCCCGCAGCACAAGGTTCATGTTGCGCATCTGGTAGCACAGCAAGGCCAGTGCCTCGCGCATGTGGTCACACAACAAGGCCAGTGCCTCGCGCATCTGGTCACGCAGTAGTGTTGTGTAGTGCGATATGCCTTGCTCTTTGCATTATTCATTCCAACTTCCTCATCTTTATTCCATAAGCCTCAAATACATTCAAATCCATCATTTTTAGCCCTGAAAGCATCTAATCACATACGTTATGTCTTTTCACCAATATATAACATAAATACATGCAAACACACATAAATTTATTCTTAAAACATTGTAAAGTATGGGCAAAATATGTATATGAAGTGCGCATGTACGCCCTTCATCAATGATGCCCCAACTATCTCGCTTAAGTGGGCAGAGCCGTCCTAGGCTTGCCAGGCCAAGGACGTAAATGGCGTGATATCACTAGTAGGGACCCACCTAGAGTCCATGAATATAAACCTACGTTGGCGCGTAGCTCTAAGACCATGGAGTTTACCTGAACGTCGGGCCTACTCGGTGCTAGACATAGCTCCCAAAAACATACACATGAAGGCTCATATAGTAATCGTGAAGTCGTACATGTAATTTATGGATAGATAAATCATAACATACTTGTTCATACTTGAAATACATGATTAGCCATGAAATAGGGCCCGTGAGTCGGCCAAAATCATAATCTAATAAATCATGAAGAACATACATGCTTGAGAAAATCACCATACATGGAATTCATAAAAGTCATGAATACTACTTGTAGGGAATCATATCATAAATCATAAATCATAATTTAGGGCTTAGGAGAATCAAAATCATAATAGAATCATAAACCTGACTTTTCATGAAACTTGCATAATTGGGCATAAATTGGTTAAAATATGAAAACCATTAAATAATAATCAAAATAGGTATAAAATCTACTTATATATCTTAAAACATGATTTGAAACATGAAGGAAATTGACACATAGATAAATCATAGAGAATTTCATAGAATTAGGAATAAGCCCCATAAGATCATGAACTTGATCTAGAACTTAAATTTATGGAATTGAGGAAAATTTTGAACATGAGAGTGAAAGGAACTCTCATTCATAGCCCTACATACCTGGGTAAACTGATTCTTAACTTGACTTTGAAATCCCAAGAGATTTAGAGGAGAATTGGAGGATTTCAAGCTTGATCTTCAAAGTGAAACTTCTAATCTTGTATGCATGGGAGTTGAATGAATTAGGATAGGTTAAAACCCTCTTACAATCCTCCTAACATAGCTTAAAATAATGTAGTTTAGGACTTAGGAGCTTAGGAATTATGAGAATGACCTTAATAAAAAATCTGGAAATGGGAACTGCCACTCGTCACGATTCTCACTACGAGTCATACCAGGAAGTAACAATTCGTTGTTACCTCTCGTGGTCACCACTGCTTCTCTCTACAACATTTTTGAGTCTCATCACGATTTGATATCATGACTTGTGGTAGAGTCGTACTGTCAGTCGTAACATCACCCCTTTCACCTGCAAAATCCTAACAACGACTACCATCATGACTCATTGTTACCTACAATGAGTCGTACCATGATCCGTTACACCATACCCCCGGCACCACAAGAAACTCATCACAACTCTTGACCATGAGTCTTACATACACATCACGACTCGTGGTCTGGACACCAAACTTCAGAATTCCACCATAGAGACCACGACCCGTCACTTCTCATCATGACTCTTACCACGAGTCATTTTGGTGCAAAAATGCAAATTTTTCTACATAACTCATTTCTAATTCTCTCGTCTATTTCTTTGGAACTTTTGGGGTATTACACCTTAGCTCTATAAGATATTATATTCATGATATACTTGAGGCTTCATATATAGACGAGTTCAGATTTTTAAATTCTACACGCTATTAATTTTTTCTTTCCTGTTTAATGGATTCTTATGATTTGATGTTTTGAACAAAAAGGCAATATTTATGAATGAGATCTCTCTTTAATAGACTTTATTTATGAATGTATTTTATCCTTTTCTCAATGAAAGTCATATTAGTTGGTTCTCTTGAATAAGTTAAGGCAATGAGTGTTGGTCTCATCCAGGCGAAGGTTCAAGGTGTGAAACGACATATATTGGACCATTTGAGATCCTGAAAAGGATTAGAGAGGTAGTCTATAGATTTTATGCTTTGGAAGTATTCCCAAGAAATAAGCCATATTGTATAGGTCATCAATAATGAGTTAGTTCGACTTCATCAGAAAATTAGCCTATGAGGAGACACTATAGCTATTTTGGGAAATAAGTCCTTTAACTGCAGTCAAATATTCATTCAATCAAAGTATTGTGAAGGAACCATCCAAGCAAGGAAGTTACTTAGGAGGTGGATCAAGAATCTGGGATAGATACCTATAGTTGTTGAACAGTAGGAGATTCTTATAACCGACTACTCCAAGTAAGCATACATGAAGCCCAGCTTGTAATCCTAGCTGTGAGGTGTGTTCATATCTTGGCAAGGGTAAGAAACATGAAGGCGTGATATCACTCATGGGCCCATTAGTGTATGGGAGACAGTCTCAAGGTGTACCCCATCATGGCTACGATGACACTTAATTCTGAGACCTGGATGCGGTGGAACCCCGACCTACTCAGTGTTAAATACTTCTCTCAAAACATATATAGTTCTCATATCATAATCATGAAACATACTTGATTTTGCATGGGCTGGTTAGAAATTATGAAATTCATAAATTGCTTAACATACATGAACTAGCCATGAAAATAATATTGAGAAACCAGTCGTGATACATAAGCATGATATTCATGAGATTTATACATACTTGAGTAAAGTCATGCTAACTTGAAAATATAAAATCATGAGAGATTTAAAATCATGTAATTATAATCATAAAATATAAATAGAATCATGAGAGGATCAATTTCATAAGAGATCATGGAGTTTTTCATCAAAAAGTTTCTAACCCTAGAAATTTATAAAAACCATAGTTGGAGATTTGAAGGAACTAAAATCATATAATTGAGCTTGGATTGGGCATGAGGGTGGAAGAAATCTCCATTCATGAACCCACGTACCTGGGCTTTGATGGATTCTTGCTTAGGCTTGAGACCCAAGAGAGTTGAGAAGAAGAAGAAGCCTAGTTGCTTAAGAGCCTTGAGAGGTTCGATCTTCAATTTATGATGTTTGAAATGAATGAGGGTTTAGGCTTAGTTTAACCCTTAAAAACCCCTCTTAGGAAACTCAAAAGGACCTATTTTAGGAGTTAAAAGAATAGGAAGTTACAATGATACCCTTAGAAACTCGCACTAAAAATCTATCTGTCAATGACCACGATCCAACCTATGACCCGTAGGTCTTTACCATGACTTGTACTGAGTCTCGTGGTCACTAGTCCCCTGCTAATCAATCTCTTAATCCCTTCATACGAATGTATGGTACAACCCTTACCAAGATACTACAGTCTATTACTTGTTGCTCATGCCTTCCAAGCCATATTGGTCATTTTTAGAACTCATCCTATGGGAGGCATACACGACTCGTACCATGATTTCACGGTCCATAGGTTCTGGTATTTTTGGTTGATCTCTGAGCCCCCTACCACAGACCATAGCTACGTAGCACGTAGATTTTCTGCGGGTTCAACTCCAAGTCTAGGATCTAGTCTTAAGGACTTTTGGGTGTTACATTATTTCCTCCTTAGGAATTTTCATCCTCGAATGGAGACTAACACAGCTAAAGAGATAGGGAAAAAACTGCAATCCTAGAACTGAAAGCTAAACAATGAATATTGATGGAGTGACTGACTCCGAATTGAGATACACATATTGCACCAAATTCATGAATCATACATATATGCTAAAATAAGAGGGTAACTGAGACACATGAAACTGAATAACATATAAAGGAGGAAACTAGTACCTCAAACTAGAACTAAACTGGAAAGGAAAAGATGTGGGTATTTGGCCATCATATCTGCTTCGGCGTCCCACGTAGCTCCTTTGCAAGTTGATTTCTCCATAAAACCTTCACAGAAGCTACTTCTTTGTTCCTCAACATGCGAACCCGATAGTCAAGAATCTCAACGGAAACCTCCTTATAAGTGAGACTATCCCTCATACCAATACTCTCCACAAGCACAACTGGAGCCAAATTGCCAATGCAC
The DNA here is from genome assembly GCA_035772735.1 of Datura wrightii. Taxonomy (NCBI): domain Eukaryota; kingdom Viridiplantae; phylum Streptophyta; class Magnoliopsida; order Solanales; family Solanaceae; genus Datura; species Datura wrightii. Next base: position 74,028,533 of record JASDFA010000007.1, on the reverse strand, counting down.
CTCTTCAATAATCACACATAAAAAATGGGATGTACTGATGCTAAATATTTGGGCAACTCCAACTCGTAGGTCACCTTGCCAACATGCCTCAAAATCCTATAAGGACCAACATTTCAAGGTCTAAGCTTCCCTTTCTTGCCAAACCTCATAACCCCCTTCATGGGTGACACCTCCAAAAACACTGAATCATCAACTAAGAACTCAAGCTCTCTCTTCCTAACATCTGTATATGATTTTTAACGACTTTGAGTTATCATTAGCCTTTCTAGGATAAGCTGCATAAACTGAATCTAGCCCTATCAATGTAGCCTCTCCTATCTCAAACCATCCTATAAAGAGCCTCAAATAGAGCCATCTGAATACTGGAGTGGTAACTGTTGTTTTAGGAAAACTTGATAAGAGGAAAGTTATCATCCCAACTGCCTTTGAAATCAATTTCACAAGCTATCAACATGTCCTCTAAGGTCTTAATAGTCCGTTCGGTCTGACCATCTGTTTGTGGGTGAAAAGTTGTGCTAAGTTTGACCTAAGTGCCAAGGCTCTTCTGAAACAACTTTCAAAATTGTGAAGTGAATTGAGTATTCCTATCTGAAATGATAGACAATGGGACCACATGCAACCTGACTAATTCCCGTATGTAAAGTCTAGCATAATCCTCGGCTGAATCTATAGTCTTAACTGGTAGGAAATGTGCTGACTTAGTGTCATGACCTGAGCATTGATCTCGAGCTGCGACACAGGAACCATGAATGGCTCCAAGCTAACTCATGCGTGGTATATTACTAGCACAATATAAATTATAAGGAAAACTAAGCGGAAGCTAACTGAAATGTAAGATATTTGCTTATGGATAACAAGATAATTTGATAATTTAAACACTGATTCACAAAGATGAACATACTAACTCTATGTCTGAAAGCCTCTACTAATTGATGAGCTGCTGGGACAAGCCCCCCGCTAACTCCAATGTTTGAAACTAAAACAAGGTAAAAGAACTAAAATGAAGTAGATAACTCTAGTCCTCAGAAGATGAGGACTCACCACTACTAGCTGATCAAGTCTGAAACATATCTAGCTAATTGTTGGGTTGAGTTTGAGTACCAAGATCTATATCATGATATGATATAGCATAGAGTATGCGGTTAGTACTTTGAATGTACTGAGTATATAGAGTAAGTAAAACATTCTCGTAAGACAGTGAAAGAGATCATGAGTGAAAGATCATATAAAACATGAGATTCTAATCATGAATTTAGCAAAAAGGCTCAAGGTTTGCAAAACTAGGTTGATCATGACTGAGTTCGTAAGTAAAATCCTCATAAAGCGTATTTTTTAGCCAAATCATCATAAGTCGTAAAGTCATGAAATATGAACATGAATACATACATATATCCAAATAAAAACTAAGTAACAGTGAGGGACTCATCATAATCGACACCATCATGATAAAACTTACATGATGCCCCAACAATCTTGCTTAAGTGGGCAGAGCCGTCCTAAGCCTTACTAAGGCAAAGAACGATAAAAGGCATGATATTACTCATGACTCAGGGCAAAAATATCTAATAATGATGACGCCTACATGTACCCACTGAGACAATGGAGACACTCTCCAATAGTGAAGATCCCTTATCCTACAGTGGCATGTAGGTATGAGACCTGGGTTTCTGGAAACCTCAGCCTACACGGTGTTAAAAGCTACTCGCAAAAACATATACATGGCTCAAAAACATCACCGTGAAACATACTTGATTTTTACATGGGCTAGTTAGAAATCATAAGGTTCATAAACACGGTTGAAATATGTGAACTATCCATGAAACAAGGCCCTTGAGTCAGCCATAATACAAAAGCTTGAAATTCATGAAATCATGCATAAATTGAGAAAAATCGTCATAACTTTAGAATCATAAATTCATGAGAGAATCTAGTAGAGAACTTACATTCATAATCATAAAACATGGGTTGAATCATAAGAGAATCATAGAGTTTCATTCAATTTGGGTCTAACCCTAGAAGTTCATGAAATCATGGTTGAAACTTGAAATTCATAGATTCATGAGGGATTTGATTACGAGGAATGTAGTCATCATCATAAAACATGAATTGAATCCTAAGGGGACTGATTTCATAGAAGAACATTAAAGAATTCTACAACAATCAATCCCAACCCTAGAATTTTGAAATTTAGGGCATGGAAGGATGGAAATCGTGAATTCAACTTTAAAATGGCATGAGGATGGAAGAAATCCCCCATTCATGACCTTAATACCTGTGGTTGATAAATTTGTACTGGACTTGAAGATCCAAGAGAAATTTGGAAGAGGATGATGAAGAACCCTAGCCTTCATTGAGAGAGAAACTTCCACTTACGGATGTTTGAATGGAATGAGAATTTAGGCTAGGTTGAACCCTCTATTAAACCCTTTAGGAAGCCCAAAATGATCTAGTTTAGGAGTTAAGCATAGAAAATTATGAAAATACCCCTAAGACATAGCACTTAAAAATCTGCCTGTCAGTCATCATAGGTCATACCATGACTTATGGTGACATACCACGGGTCGTGGAGTCAAATATGTGGCTTCTAGGTAGCTTAAAAGCATGCTCAAACTCTTGCTATAGGTTCTTCGTACGAGTCGTACCTACATACCACGAGCCGTACCATGACTCGTGGTGATTGGGCTAGTCCTGTCCGTCAAACCTGATAGTGCTTCACTAAACTGGCCATAACTTTTTATTCTGAACTCCGATTGATGCAAGGTTCGATGCGTTGGGAAGAAGACTCAGAGGGATTTAATTTGATATACCTGATCATCCAAACTCACTTTGTAAAATGGGAGTTATGATCATTTAAAATTGACCTTTGTAAGAACTTATGTTGAAAACTCAATCGGTTGGAAAGCTCTCAGCTCAACTTTATGCTTGAGGTTCCTTATGACCTTAACTTGCATCCAATGCTCTTCTTACACTTAAAAATTGATATTAACAGCTTGTTTCCATAAACTTCATCGAGTTCGGGTATATCCACATACCTAGAAAGGTTTCAAACTTAGCTTGAAAGTCTGAGGCATACGATATCTCACTTTACACACAGATGATATGAACCGTACCATGATCCTACGAACCGTTACCTGCTGCTCATACCTCCCAACTCATATTGGTCATTCTCTGGTCATGTACGAATACTACAGCTCGTACCACCTCCCTATAAGTCACACTAAGACTCGTAACTTTTCAAACAAAATCCTGAACACTTCTCTGAACCTCATGTCACGATTTCATACTACAAACCATACCACCCTACCACGAGTCATCCCATGGCTCATGGTATTTGAAACCCTGAAACATCTTCTGCTCCCATGGGTCAAGTCACGATCCATAGTTACTCACCACGAGGTGAGATATGTCTTGTACTGTGGGGTTTTTGTCCGGTTCTGCTATTTTTTTTTCTTTATGTCTAGGATCTAATCTTAGGTACTTTTGGGGTATTACATTATCCCCCTTTGGGAAAATTCATCCTTGAATGGAGACTAATAGAGCATAAAAGATAAGGAAAGAGCTGCAAATCCCAAAACTAAATGATATGGACTAAACACTGATGGAGTGACTGACTCCGAACTGAGATACATAGCTGAACTAAATTCGTGGATCATACATGCATGCTAAGACATGAGAAGAACTGAAGGACATGAAATTGGAATGAATCTGAGTAGAGTACTAAGAAGGAATTATTTCCTCTCACTATAACTAAGCTGGTAAGGATGGACTTATAAATCCCGAAACTACTTTCTGATACCTGAATAGCTGAAATGATAACTGATCTGATGAGAGTAAGACTGGGAGCGTGATCTTGGGCATAATTATGTGCCCAAGTGCCATTTTATAACTTAATTAAGTCATGCTTGTCAATTAAATTAATTATATTCTCATGTGATTTCTTTTAATTATGTGTATAAACTAACCAACATGATTAGTCCTTGTTTCGTAGGTGTAAAATGCATGTGAGGGACTAAAATGTGATGGTTGAAGTAAAGGAATGAAGTTCGGACTTGATGGAAAATGAAGGAATCATGGCAGGCCAAAGGGAAGGATGGCCGCACTAGGCAGCATGCCACACTGTGCGTGTGCCATGCCCAGCATCGTGCCACGCTAAGGATGCACGCGCAAGGATCTCAATCCAGTGGCCCTGCGCGATGGCAATGTGCCACGAGAGGCGCATGGCGCGACCAGCAGCGTGCCATGCCGAGCGACACGCAAGTACCTCACGCAAGATCTGCCTAGAAGACACGTTCCAGTAAACCTCAGCATTTTCTCCGCGGCACGGAGGAAAATCTCCATGACAGCCTCCGTGCCACGGAGCTGTTCCACCACAGGCCAAATTTTGCATTTTTTCATCTTAGTATAAATTGAACCCTTAGCTTATAAAATCAGGGGTCACGAAATATTTTCTGGAAACCGTAGAGGAGCGAAGGGAGAAGTGAAAAACTCACCTAGGGTTCACTAATTTTACATTCTCTTTTACCTATTCTTGTAAGTACTCTACTTTAACGATGTTTTTAAGTTATTGTACAAACATGAGTGGCTAAAACCCTTCCCCTAGGGTTGAGGCTACATGATATGATTGTAATGTATGAATTCATTTTGGTTTGAGTTGTTAATTGTTGTTTTGTCTTACATTCTTTAGTATGGTTGTTTTTATGCTTGGTCACCATGAAAACATACATGTTAAGCTAGGTAAAAGCTTGAAAGAGTAACCCTAGGCAAGAACATAGGAATGTAAGGCGATATCTTTCGACATGATTCGCAATTAGGATAAATAATATACCTAAATTGCCTTCCTTGGTTAATAAAACGGGATGATAGCAAGACACCGGCTTAGAATTGTCACTCCACCACTCGTAGAAGTAGTTGTAAAACTAAGTTAGGTTAAATGACTATAGGTACGAAAGTTCCTAATCAAGAGCACAAACCCCGTAAACTACATCCATGTAGTTGAATTGGCCACGAACTAGGATGTCAGATCCCCACTCAACGATGTAGTTGTGAGGCTAGTTTGTCGTGTTTAGAGGCTTGAGAGACCAGAACATCGCATTTCCAACTATGTGAGACAATAATTGATAATTTCATATGTGAACCATTACAAAGTGTAGCATTGCATAATTATCCGGCCTTAGATCAAGTTGCTTCTTATATTTTTTCCATATTGTTTTGTGACCACCCCAAAACTTAATTATAATTTACCGAAAATTTCTATAATCAACTCTTGTGAAGGTTAATCTTACACTTGAACTTAATAATTTGCTGAATTGGTCCAGTCCCTGTGGGTTCGACATCTGGCTCTTAAAAAAGGCCATTGTATTACTTGTACAACCGCGTACACTTGCGAGTACTCTATAGCACAAAAAGTTTTTGTCAAGCGTACGCAGTCGTACAACGAGGTACCTACGCGTCGCCAGGCGTGGCATGCTGTTGGTCTCTCCATGCGCCTATCGTGGGACATTGTCATCACGCAGGGCCATTGGATTGACATCCTCACGCGCGCATCCTTGGCGTGGCATGACGCTGTGCGCGGCATATGCACAGCATGGCACGCTGCCTAGCGCGGCCAGCCTTCCCTTTGGCCTGCCGTGTTGCCTTCATTTGCCATCAAGTACGAACTTCATTCCTTTCCTTGAACCATTACATTTTAGTCCCTCACATGCATTTTACACCTACAAAACAAGGACTAATCATGTTGGTTAGTTTATACACATGATTAACAGAAATCACATGAGACATAATTAATTTAATTAACAAACATGACTTAATTAAGTTATAAAATAGCACTTGGGCACATAATTATGCCCAAGATCACTACCCCACGCTTAAAGCCTTGTTCATCCTCGAACAACTCTTTTACATCTTATGCACATGAAGACTCTCATATAGCTAACTGAAGCAAGATAACTCAAGTTACGACTGCCATGATTGTTTTAGATGCAAGTTAAAAATATAGCATGCAAGGTATAACCATTAAAATCAAATATAACTATGTTAAGACTTCCTAACCTCAAGAATGGACTCTCAATCTCAACAAACCCATACGAATTAACCGATCAAGAAATCCAACATGAATTTTATTCTTCATTAAACATGTGCCCTCACAACAAAAGAGTTTCCCATTTCTCACTCACGATTCTTTAAATTTAGAACATGTATGGGTCTATGCATAAGAGATAAGATCACTCTCACAAAAAATTCACATGCCACGTGTATTGACCCATAAGCTTGCCTTTAGTGTTTTACTCCACTAATTTAAGAATGTTCGAAAGTAAGATCAAGTAGGACTTAATGGGTTGTAATGTAAGCTAAGGGCGGGTAGGTACTATTATGGATAGCAATAGTGACTATCTTCCCTAAGCGCTTTAATATACCACACTTTCATTAGGAATTTCCATCCTCCTACTTCACCTTTATACTTTTCAACTCCCATTTCCTCTTTTGTTTCCCAATTTCATTAGGCACACTTAAGCTGTTAGTACGGAGTACTTGAGAAATTTTCTTTAATTTTCTTTTTCGCTCTGTTCTTCTTTTACTCCCTACTAACTCTTATTCATTATTAAAAAAGTGCACCTCTAGTCTTCTCTTCAACTCCCACAACTACTATTTTCCTTCTTATTTCACTTCTCATTCCTCAACTTCTTTTGCAATTTCAGAAAACCGTTTAGGAGTTTTGGATCAAATTAAAGGCTAATGAAAAGAAAGGATTAATCTCATTTTGTGTCTAGCAAAGAATAGACTAAAGGCTCAATGGGGCTAACTAGGATCAGACATTCTAGGTAGGTAAAGCGAGGGATAAAAATTAGGCTCATTCAAAGAAATGCCTAAATCACCTCCTACAATCTACATCCTTCATTTTATTTTGTATACACACCAAGCAAGTTCTAGACACTACCCATTATCATGGAATATTAAAAATCCTTACACTCACAGCATATGCTCAATTAAAGACAAATGCAGCAAACTCTTACGCAGCTAATCACAAGAATGCAAAATTCAACTTTAAGCACATCGAGTCACATCCAAGAGCTTAGGTGTCTCAAAAAGAGTTATACAACTACTCACATGCTTCAAAATTTGGAACACTTGCATCACACAATCATACATAGCACAAAACAAGAACATCAAGCTATCAATCAACTACGGGTTCACAAGTAAGAACCTATTGACTAATTTTCCCTTAATATGGTCATAATCCATCCATCGACGGGAACAGTACCTAACTATGACTAAAACAGCTATGTACAAACAAAGATGAATTTTATTCACCGGTTCAAAGTGCCCCCCCCCCCTGTCGGAAAAGAACCGAAAAGAAAAACCAATTGGTGTGTGAATCATGTTCAACTCAAAAATTTTCAACAAAAACATTATACCCAGCACCACATTCACTCGAAATAACTTAGCACAAAATTCTGAAATTTCCCTCACCCCACACTTAATTTATGCTATGTTCCCAAAGCATCAATTGTAATTAAAACAAAGGTGAGAGATACTTCCTGAGGCCTCTAGGCCTAGCTAACAGCATGTTTTTCTCCATTTTTGAACAAGTGGGTCATCGACCCCACACTCATCATTTTGTCATGCTCCTTAGCTTTTACTTACATGGGTACTCAGACTTCCCTTGAATCTGTGCTTAAAAAAACAAGTGAAAAGTAACCAAAATTACAAAAAAACTGAAAAGAAAGTGTACTTGTGGTACTCTTGGATTGCCTCCCAAGCAGCGCCTTAGTTTTTTTTTAATAATGAATGGAGTTCCTTTTTCTATCCTATCCCATTCACCGGTACTGATCATTGATACTGTAAAAGTAGTTTTCTTTCTTTTGTGCCAGCTCATGATCTAAATTACGTCACGGCACGACGCATCAAGTTTCACCACTTTTTCTTCCACTTTGAGGATATTAACTCACCCCTAATTTCTTATCCAGTTTCCTCTTATGCTGTAGGGGTGGTGGTGGAAAAATGAAAGTACCAAAGTAGATATCTCCTCTGGCACTTATTGGCCCTTATGTAAGTGAACTCATTTTGTCTCTTAGAATCGGCAAATTTCAAAATATACGGGGCTTGTTCCTCCTCTATACCTTTCTCTACAAGCTTGAAAGACTCTATTTCTAGGTTGTAAACCAAACTTAATATCAAAAAATGCTTCGAGTGGGGTACAATACACCTCAACACTGAAACTACATTGTTCTTGACCTCCTTGCTTGTGTGTACCTTCCCCACATCAACATCTAACTCCACATGGATGTCAAATGGTTGGAACTCTATCTCTCCTTTCATGAATGGATTGACCATATGTGTGAGATCATCACAAAGACTCTCAGGAGCTTCTAACTGTTGAGCTTGTTCCAAGAACTCACCATTCTCTTCTCCTTGCATTCCCTCTTGCGTATTGGCTAAAACCACTACTTGCAAGTCAACGCAATCGTCAGCCTCAGTCATCAACTCCGTGAACTTGGTGCTTATCATTTTTAGGGCCTCTCCATTTTCCTTAGACTGAAACCCCATTACTTCCATCCGCTCCCTCATCACTTCTATCTGCTCAAGGACCTATTTTAACATGTTTTCTATCTGAGCTTGGTGTTCCAAGTCCTTCTTTTCATCATTCCTGTACTCATCAAAACCAACAGAAGGATCATAGTAGGGTCTTGGGGGAGGGGCATATGAATTTGAACAATCATTCCAATGGCCTTCCTGACCACCACATATACTGCAAGTTGGACAATGTTCCCACAAGTGGGGTCCTCCACAATTTAGACAAGACTTACCAAAATATGAGTATCCACCATTCAACCCATGTGTATTCCATGATGTCATGTCAAGAAGGTATCAAACTAAAAACAAGAATAAAATAAATCTAAAACTAATAAATATTTTTTTCAACACTTAGAAAATTAGAAGCTAACACAAAAATAAGAAATTCACTAACTTCGCCTATCCCCAGTAACGGTGCCAAAAACTTGTTGCGCTCCAACGCACTCGCAAGTGTACGCGGTCGTACAAGTAATACAGTGGCCCTTTTTAAGAGTTGGATGTCAAACCCACAGGGACTGGACTAATTCAGAAAATTATTAAGTTCAAGTGTAAGATTAACCTTCACAAGTGTTGATTATAGTAGTTTTCGGTAAATTATAATTAAGTTTTGGGGTGGTCACAAAACAATCTGGAAACAATATAAGAAGCAACTAGAGTTAAGGCCGGATAATCATGTAATGCTACACTTTGTAATGGTTCACGTATGAAATTATCTATTGTTGTCTCACATAGAAATGCGATGTTCATGGTCTCTCGAGCCTCTAAACACGACAAACTAGCCTCACAACTACATCGTTGAGCGGGAATGTGACATCCTAGTTCACGGGCAATTCAACTACATGGATGTGGTTTACGGGGTTTGTGCTCTTGATTAGGGACTTTCGTACCTCGAATCATTTAACCTAACATAGCTTCACAACTACTTCTACGAGTGGTGGAGTGAAAATTCTAAGTCGGTGTCTTGCTATCATCCCATTTTATCAACCAAGCAAGGCAATTTAGGTATATTATTTATCCTAATTGCGAATCATATCGAAAGATAAGAACTTGCTCCCTACATTCCTACGTTCTTGCCTAGGGTTACTCTTTCAAGCTTTTACCTAGCTTAACATGTATGTTTTCATGGTGATCAAGCATAAAAACAACCATAATAAAGAATGTAAGACAAAAGAACAATTAACAACTCAAACCAAAACGAATTCATGCATTACAATCATATTACGTAGCCTCAACCCTAGGGGAAGGGTTTTAGCCACTCATGTTCGTACAATAACTTAAAAACATCGTTAAAGTAGAGTACTTACAAGAATAGGTAAAAGAGAATGTAAAATTAGTGAACCCTAGGTGAGTTCTTCACTTCTCCCTTCGCTCCTCTACGGTTTCCATAAATATTTCGTGACCCATGATTTTAGAAGCTAAAGGTTCAATTTATACTAAGTTGAAAAAATGCAAAATTTGGCCAGTGGTGGAACAGCTCCATAGCAAATCGCTGTCTGAAGTAGTTACCTATCATTCAGAGAACCTAAATATAATCATGAGTAAAGCGTAACATCGACTGAAATATAAGGGAAACCATCTGATTAGGAAAAGATCAACACCCCAAGGCTACCATTTCAGGAACTCCCATACTCGAAAAAAACTCAAGATTTGACTTGGCCCTTCAACTTATCATCTCCCCCTTAGCTTAAGGTCATCATTTTGGATCCTTTCTTAAGTCTAGGTTAACATCACTAACTCTTGACTTCTCATTAGCCTCCAAAGAGATAATTGAAGGCTTCGTACTTATAACCATTTCATACAATCCACGGAATAAATTTCATGCTAGAATGGTAAAAGAAATCTTATACCTTATACTATGACTCTTGGGTCTAACAACATGCAAGAATCAACATGAAAAGCTCCTAATATATCTGTGACTACCTCTTGAAAGTTTCCCCAATTCTGACGTGATGGTAGGGTATCAAAGCAGTTCTGACTCTGTCCACTACCTACACCAGCTGATACGCCTTTCTTAGGTGGGAGGACTATCAAAGCTACTAAAGAGGTGGTTGGGGCTCTACCTTCACCCCATTTGGATGTTGGGCAATCTCTGAGCTTATGGCCTGACTTACCACATCAAAATCAAGCACCTGAACTAGCCATGTACTCTCCCAAATGGTTCTTCCTATAGCTCTTGCAAGCTGGATGTTTAATCTCCCTTACCCTAGATCTGGAGGGGGCACTGACTATCGATGGGGCTGGGGCGGATGGCCTCTGATGAGACTGTGAGTGAGGTCTACCACCCATTCTCTACTGAGAATACTCTGAGCCCCCGTCCTTGCTCTCTTGCTCTCCCTTTCCAATTCCTTTAACTTTTGCTTCTCGATCTACTGGACATGGATCAGGAGTCTGGAAATGACCATGTCACTGATAAGCATAGCGGTCCTGCACTCCTTGACTACTAGGTCTAAAACTCCATTTACAAACTTGCTCATGCGAGCCCATGGCTCGGCAACCATCTATGAAGCATATTTTGATAGCTGAGTGAACTTTAAAGAATATTACTGTACTGTCATATCATTCTATTTCAAGTGGACGAACTCTACAGCCTTTGCTTCCCTCAACTCCCGGGAAAAGAACCTGTCTAGGAGGGCAGCAACAAATTCATTCCAACTCACTGGAACTGCACCTACCCTACAACTTTCCTTCCACTATCTGAACCATATATGGGCTACCCACTTCGGCCAATAGGAGGCTAAGCCTACACTCTCCTCCGTGGAGATCCCCATAATCTAGGTAATCTTCTAAATCTCATTCATGAACTCTTATGGATCCTCATCCATCTTCAACCCAAAGACTTTTAGCGGGTTCATCCTAATGAAATCTCACACCCTTGCCTCCATAGTATTCCCATTAGGGTTCACGAGTGCCACCGCCTGATGGTTGGCCTGTGTCATTACGGCCTAAGCCAATACTTGGAATGTAGCCCGAAACTCTACATGGATAACCTACTCATTCATCGGGTCTGTTGGAGCTGGTGAGGCTGGCAAGTGTCTATTGCAGTTTCTCCTTCTGTTTGCTCATCTGGGAGGCATTGTCTGCAAATACATATAGCTCGATCTAGAGGAATAGAGGGAGTTAGACTCATAGCATGATATAGAATCATGAAAGAAGGGAAGTTTCCTAGAACGTCTTGTAGCCTCTTCCTCATAAGTGTGGAGCGCTTCACACCCATGAGAAAGACTCTACTTAACGTGTCATTCAAACACCCTAGGACACTCTAAACCTAATGCTCTGATACCAAATTTGTCACAACCCGAGAATGGACCCCGAATGGCAATCGAGATCTAGAACCACGAAATTCTCCAAGATAACGCATGGTGAATCATATTACGAGCACAATATAACTTATAAGGAAAAATGAGAGGAAGCTAACTAAAATGTAACATATTTCCTTACGAATAATAAGATAATCAGATAATTTAAACACTGAGTCACAAAGCTGAACATACTAAATCTATGTCTGAAAGCCTCTACCAACTAATGAGTTGTTGGAACAAGCCCCCAGCGAATTCCAAAGTGTAAAACTAAGACAAGGTAAAAGAACTGAAATGAAGTAGATAAATCTAGTGCTCAGAATATGAGGACTCACCACTGCTAGCTGATCAAGTTTGGAATGTATCAAACTATGGGGCTGAGTCTGAGTACTTGGATCTAAGTCATGAAACGACATAGTATAGTGTCACAACCCGAACATAGGCCCGATCGAGACACGCGATAAAGAACACTGTAAAGCTCCAAGTCGACCAATGGGATGAACAAGATATCTAAAATCAACATAATCAAGCAGAAGTCTAGCACATGTAATAAAGCAAAAATCTGAAAATAACATAATATCTGAATACATAACACACGGCTAAACCTGCATGCATACTATGTCTTAAAAATCCTATACTACTAACAAGTTGATGGGACAAAACCTCAACTTACTCATTACAGTCTGAAACTGAGAATACCAACTACAACTGAAAAAGAAGGGCCCTCGAAATATGAGGACTCACCAACACTAGATGGAAAGTGCTAACACTGCATATTTGACTACTGACGGGACTGAGCCTGAATACCCGAGCCTGTATCATTGTCACACCCCGCCTTGGGGGGTATGACTGGCACCTGGTGCCCTATCGGGACCTGAACTACTGGACTGCTAAGCCTGGGCACATCTGGTGCCTGGCTGGCTCTAACTCATATTTCTGGAAACAAAGGGCTATATAACGGCTGCAAACACAGCCCCTGGCCCATTGGCCTATAGCCTTCTGTACCTGTGCTAACAGCTGACTAGAAATATATCAATTCAGGGAAGCCTATGCGGGCCGACAAGGCCACCATGCTGTCTAGTTATCTGCAACTCAATCATGAAGTATTAAAAAGCTACGTGACTGGCAAGGTCACCACTACTTACAAACTATGGCCCCACACGGCCATCATAAAAGAAAGGAAAAATACTAACAGCTATACAACTGCACGGCCTCACACGACCGGCTCATCTGACCACAGGGAAATATATACAAACTGCAAGCCTCTAGGAATAGCAATAGAAATGATCGGGACAGGGCCCCGACCTACCCGTACTATACAACAAAAGGAACTGAACTACACCTCTAGAATTCAGTCTCCGGATGACAGGAGCTGAATACTCGACCGCTGACGGGAATCACGTAGTATCGCCTTCTCGTCTATGAGTACCTGCAGGCAAGTAATGCAGCGCCCCACCGGGTGTCAGTACCGCTGGTACTGAGTATGTAAAGCAATAACTGAAAACAATAATGCAACTGATGAACTGAAGTAGGAAGAATTAGATTAACTTCCTGATACTGTACGTCATACCTTTTCTCATTTATACTGGAAGGAAATAGGAGTCATACCTAGAGACATATCCCTCTACTGCTGATCTACTCGTATCTAACGTAACATGGCATAACATGAAATAGCATAACATGGCACACACAAACCTTACCCGGCCCCCATAAGCCGGGAGGTACAACCAGCACAAAATCTACACCCCTACCCCGGTCATCCCATCTCCTATAATGGCTGTAAGCATCCTGCCGGTCCCCTGGGAATGCACTTGGACTCGCTGAGCCCCTGACTATAACTGTACCTGAGTCTGAAGGACTCCTGAATCAACACCCGGGCGTATCCGCTCGACGGGGGTGTATAAAAGCCGACCAAGGCAAAATATGGGGAAACTGGCATCCCATCTTCGTCCCCTGGGGGACGGCATGCCACTCCGTAGAGCGACGTATCCTCGTCCTCTGGCGGACGAGTCGATACAGCTATTAACCCTGGGGCGGTCATGGATGCTAGGTAGTCCAACCCCAAACAATACAACGGTCTCAACTGGTAATACTGTTTGCATATCTCACATGCTGAGGCTAATAGGGGTAAAGTATCGTATACAGTACATGCTGAACTAATGATAGTAATCTGTACGTATTTAATACGTGCTGAGACTAGTAAATATATATATATATGAATATAGTCTCCTGCCAAACTGTACTGGGGCAAATGCTATACAAGATAGTGTTTCTGCTGAAAACTATGCTGTTTACTGAGTTTCTGTATTAACATGATTTACTATTCCTAACATGCGTTCTAAACTTTATTTTAGCCTGCCATTCTATCTCTGAAGTGCTTTACGGATATTGCATTACTTTACGGGGTTTCAACTAAATATAATAATATCTTAACATTTCATATTACATCACATACTGAGCATACTGGGCAGTTTCTAACACTTGTGTTAGAATCTATGTCGTACTAGTAAGTTGCACACAAGTTACAACTCGATGCTTCTCATATCGCATCAACATTCACAATAAACGTAACCTCGACTTCTGAACATTCTACTGGTCTGTAAAGTACTACACTGTACCGATATTACTTAACTTGCCGAGGGAACTAGCTTCACATACCTTATTCTTGAACTATTCGTCCGTCGGACGAGGCTCGGCCGGTACTTCAACTATTTTCTCTCAACTGCATTTATGAATACATCAATTAATACTAAATACATCTTTATTGTAAAGAGCAACATTACTTTCGATATAGTTTATAGCCTAAACTTAGGCTTATCGAAAGACGGTCGAAAACTCGCTATTTTTCAGTGGTCCAGAAGGGAGAAATATTCACTTCACAGCTAGGAACACATAGACACTAATTTAGAGCAATTCCACTTACCTTAGCTCGGTGGCTCGACGATTCGTAGGTCGTATTTTACGAAACTGAATCCGTAGGAATGCTCTCTGCTGCTAAATACCTCCGTATCTGGAGTTAATTTGAGTTTGGGCAACGTTTAGCAGCGTAATCGGACGAAAATTGTAATATTTCCTTCGTTCTTACTTCTCTCTGCTGCTCACCCTCTGTTTTCTGGAAATAATTGTGTGGTTAAATGATTTTAAACCGAAGTGGCCTTTATATACTTGGGCTTGGACAAGGCCAACGTGTCACGGAGCCAATGCGGAGGCCTCTCCTCCGTGACACGCTGCCATCGCGGAGGGGCTCTGCCTCAGCTCCTTCCGCGATGGTTCGACAGGTCTCTCGTCGGATCTTTTCCCGGGCCTTTCTCCAGCACGTATGGCCTTCAAATATACTTAACCAATGTGCGAATAGGTCGTTTAGGTGCCGGGAATTCTACGGGGTATAACATTCTCCTCCCCTTAAGAACATTCGTCCTCGAATGTACACTGTTATCTAGAGGACTACTTGCTTACTTTCTAGAAAAAATTCGGCAGAGTTTCCTCTGTAATATGGACTATAGCAAAAGCCTGAAATGCAGAAAAAGTCCAACACAGGCACTGCACATAATATTCTAGGATTCAATGGATAACTAGATATCAATCTTTCTTTATCATTTACAGACATACAACCACAAGGTACTGCATAAGTAATAATACGGACATACCTGTCGCCTGACTAGGCCTGAAATAGGTGAGGGTATCTGGTTTTCATATCTTCTTCAGCTTCCCACATCATTTCTTCCCGGTTCCTGTTACGCCACAATACTTTGACAGATGCAACATCTTTAGTCCTCAGCCTGCGAATCTGTCTGTCTAAGATAGCTACGGGAACCTCTTCATATGCTAACTCTTCTGTGACCTGGACATCTTGAACTAGAACTACTGTAGAAGGGTCCCCTACGAACTTCCTTAGCATAGAAACATGAAATACTGGGTGAACAGATGCTAACTCCGGAGGCAAGTTCAATTCATATGCAATTCGGCCTATTCTTCGCCGAATCTGATATGGCCCAATGAATCTCGGGCTAAGCTTGCCTTTCTTGCCAAATCTCATCACTCCTTTCATTGGAGACACCTTCAGATATACCCAGTCATTTACTGCAAATTCTAGATTTCTGCGTCGCATATCTGCATAAGACTTCTGGCGGCTCCGAGAAGTCAGTAAACGTTCTCGGATAAGCTTTATCTTTTCCTCTGACTGTCGAACAATGTCTGGGCCAACCAAAGCTGATTCTCCTATTTCAAACCAGCCCACCGGCGATCTACATTTTCGCCCGTATAATGCCTCGAAAGGCGCCATCTGGATAGCTGAATGATAACTGTTATTATAAGCAAATTCAATTAACGAAAGATGCTCATCCCAGCTACCCCCAAAATCTAGCACACACGCTCGTAGCATATCTTCGAGCGTTTGAATAGTTCGCTCAGCTTGCCCATCTGTCTGGGGGTGGAATGCTGTGCTCAAGTTAATCTGCATTCCCAAACCTTTCTGAAACGACTGCCAGAGTCTAGCTGTGAATTGTGCTCCTCTATCTGAAATGATGGACACTAGCACTCCATGCAATCTAACTATTTCTCTGATATATAATTCGGCATAATCCTCAGCCGAGAAGGTAGCCCTCACTGGCAGGAAATGAGCTGATTTTGTCAGCCTGTCAACTATTACCCAAATGGAATCATTTCTGCGTCTAGTACGGGGTAACCCTGTTACAAAATCCATGTTTATCGCTTCCCATTTCCACATAGGTACCGTTATATCTTGCATCAAACCGCCCGGTTTTTGGTGCTCTGCTTTCACCTGTTGACAATTAGAACATCTAGATACAAATTCGGCTATCTTAGCTTTCATACCTGGCCACCAGTAGATGTCTCTGATGTCGTGGTACATTTTCGTCGCTCCTGGTGAAGGGAATAACGAGCGTAGTGCACCTCGTGCATGATCCGCCCACGAAGCCCTGAAACATTCGGGACACAGAGGCGGCCCTTACAACGTAGCACCTCATCCTCGGTTATCTGAAAGTCTGGCTCCTTACCTTTCTGTATTCTATCTTTGAGCTGGACTAAATCGGGATCCTCATACTGTCGTTCTTCTACCTCTGTAACTAATGATGACACAGCAGAATTCTGAATTACTGCTCTATTATTTTCTGTTTCCATTACCCGAACGGCTAGACCAGCTAACTGATGAATTTCTTTGGTTAACTTCTGTTTCTCAGGTCGCAAATACGCTAAACTCCCCATTGACTTACGGCTCAGGGCATCTGCTACAACATTAGCTTTTCCAGGGTGGTATAGAATATTCACATCATAATCTTTTAACAGCTCCAACCAGCGGCGTTGTCGTAGATTCAACTCCCTCTGAGTGAAAATGTACTGTAAGCTCTTATGATCTGTGTAAATATCAACATGGACGCCGTATAGGTAATGCCTCCACATCTTTAAAGCGTGGATTACTGCGGCCAATTCCAGGTCGTGGGTAGGGTAATTCTTTTCGTGCTTCCTCAGCTGTCTGGAAGCATATGCAATTACTCTACCATGCTGCATCAACACACAACCTAACCCAACACCTGACGCGTCACAATAGACTGAATAACCTTCTGTGCCTTCCGGCAATGCTAACACTGGGGCGGAGGTTAATCTGTCTTTCAGTTCCTGAAAGCTCTGCTCACATGCCTCTGTCCATTGAAACTTTGCTGCTTTCTGTGTCAATTTGGTCAGAGGTGCCGCAATGGTCGAGAACCCTTCAACGAACCTCCTGTAATATCCTGCCAATCCTAGGAAGCTACGAACCTCAGTTGGGGTGGTAGGTCTAGGCCATGACTTAACTGCTTCTATTTTCTGCTTGTCTACCTGTATACCAGCATCTGAGACGATATGCCCTAAAAAGGCCACTGAGTTAAGCCAGAATTCACACTTAGAAAATTTAGCATACAACTGGCGGTTCCTGAGGATCTGGAGCACTATTCGCAAATGAGTCCGGTGATCTGCTTCAGAGCGAGAATACACCAGAATGTCATCAGTGGATACTATCACGAACAAGTCCAGGAAAGGTCTGAAAATACTGTTCATCAGGTCCATGAAGACTGCTGGGGCATTCGTTAACCCGAAGGACATAACTAGAAATTGGAAATGTCCATATCGGGTCCTGAACGCTGTCTTAGGAATATCTCTCTCACGTACTCGGACCTGGTGATATCCGGACCGCAGGTCAATCTTAGAAAAGTATCTGGCTCCCTGCAACTGATCAAATAAGTCATCAATTCTGGGGAGCGGGTACTTGTTCTTTACTGTAACTTTGTTTAGCTGCCGATAATCTATGCACATTCGGAGCGAGCCATCTTTCTTTCTCACAAATAAAACTGGCGCACCCCACGGTGACGTACTCGGCCTGATAAAACCTTTATCCAACAAATCTTTCAACTGCTCCTTTAATTCTCTGAGTTTTGCAGGAGCCATATGATAGGGAGGTATTGATATTGGCTGAGTGCCTGGTAACAAGTCGATAGCAAAGTCTATTTCCCTTTCTGGGGGAATACCAGGTAACTCATCAGGAAACACATCAGGGAATTCATTCACCACTGGAACAGACTGGAGTGTCGGAGATTCTGCTTGGACATCCTGAACTCTGACCAGATGGTAAATGCATCCCTTAGATATCAACTTTCTCGCCTGAAGGTAGGAAATAAACCTACCTTTTGGCATAGCGGTACTGCCCTTCCACTCCCGCACTGCTTCTCCTGGGAAGTGGAATCGGACCGTTTTGGTCCAACATTCAACATTGGCAAAGCACGGTACTAACCAGTCCATACCCATTATGGCATCGAAGTCTATCATTTCTAACTCGACCAGATCTACTGTGGTCTGACGGTCAGCAACCTCTACTATACACCCACGGTAGATTCGGCTAGCTGTGATAGAGTCACCGACGGGCGTAGATACTAAAAAGGGCTGCTGCAATAATTCTGGTGTAATACTAAACTTTCGTGCCACAAATGGAGTAATGTAGGACAAAGTAGACCCTGGATCAATCAACACATAAGCAGGGTGTGAGCAGATAGTTAGCATACCTGTCACAACATCAGGCGACGCTTTCGAATCTTGCCTCCCTGGTAAAGCATATGTGCGGCTTGGGCCCGCACCTGTACTGGAGGCCCTTGATCTGCCCCGACCCCTGCCTGCTGAAACTGAGGGCCTGCGCCCAGTCGAGGATGCTGTGGCTCGTGATCCTGCTGATGCTCTATCCTGTCTATCCCGGTCCTCTTGACCTCTGGCTGGGCAATCTTTCATCTAACGGCCTTCTTGGCCACAAATATAACATGCGGTGGAACCATACCTGCATGCTCCAGGATGGCGTCGACTGCATATAGGGCAAAGTGGTAGGATATACCTACTCTGCTCCGCCCTCCTCTACAATGGTGAATCTGCCATCTGCGAGCCTCTACCTGTCTCTGACTGCCCCCTGTGACTGAATCTACCCCCCTGGGACTGCGGCGGAGGCGGGGGCCTGGGCGGCCTATCTAACAATCGTGGCCTGGGTCCTCCCCGGGCCTCCCTCTGTAACTCAACTGGCCTGTCCCGGCGACGCTGTTCCTGACTGACCCTTCTGATCTCCCGTTGTCGCTGTCTGATGCCCTCAATATTTTGGGCAAATGCCTGAACTCGAGCAATGTCCATGTCCTCTCGCAGTGTGGCTATAATACAAGTCTCAACATATTTTGGATTCAACCCTATGATGAAATGGTGTACTCTGGATGCCATGGTATCAACAAAGGCCGGTGCATACCGGGCTAAGGAATCAAACCGCAAGGAATATTCCCGAACACTCATGGCCCCCTGCTCTAGATGTAGGAACTGATCTACTCAAGCCTGTCGAATCTCCCTCGGCAGATAGTGATCCAGAAAAGCCCCTGAAAAGCTGGACCAGGTGGGAGGGGAAACATCTCTCCCTCGAGACCTTTCCCAGCTTTCATACCATAGCACAGCGATATCCCGTAACCGGAATGCTGCCAATTCAACTGATTCGGTAGGCGTGGCATGCATAACCCTGAAGATTCTCTACATTTGATCCAGAAAATCCTGCGGGTCCTCTGTCCGGTCCGTACCTGTAAATTGTGGGGGATTCAAAGCTAAGAACTCTCGGACCCTCGAACTACCGGGCCCTCCTAATGATTGCAACTGTAGACGGCATTGGCTGACGCTGAGCAGCCATCATCTGTGCTAACATAACTACAGCACTCCTAACCTCCTGGTCGGAAGGTGTCGGTATAGGGACTGCTGAAGGTAATGTTGCCCCAAGTGGCTCCTGACGTGTTGGAGACTACTGAGGAGGCTGGGACGATGCCTCTGTAGTGCCCTCTGATCGGGCTATTTCTAAACGAGGGGGAGGCATCCTGCTGGTGCCTTCTCCTGCTGCAATATCTAAGCTCCGACCTGTTATAGGATGTTGCTGGTCTGACATTATTTGTAACCAAAGAATATAGTAAGCTTTTAGGGACTCAACCCTATATTGCACCGCTCTACAGCACGACTGAATAAGAATAAAAGACAACCATCCTATCATGCCTTGCAGCCTCCTATCCATAGTATGTGGTGCACAACACATCCATGGACTAGACTCTGCTTAGCACGGCTTGCAGACTCCCTGGGATACGACCTGCTCTGATACCAAGTTTGTCACACCCCGCCTTGGGGGGTATGACTGGCACCTGGTGCCCTACCGGGACCTGAACTGCTGGACTACTAAGCCTGGGCACATCTGGTTCCTGGCTGGCTCTAACTCATATTTCTGGAAACAAAGGGCTATATAACGGCTGCAAACACAGCCCCCGGCCCATTGGCCTATAGCCTTCTGCACCTGTGCTAACAGCTGACCAGAAACATATCAATTCAGGGAAGCCTATGTGGGCCAACAAGGCCACCATGCTGTCTAGTTATCTGCAACTCAATCATAAAGTATTAAAAAGCTATGTGACCGGCAAGGTCACCACTACTGACAAACTATGGCCCCACACGGCCATCATAAAAGAAAGGAAAAATACTAACAGCTATACAACTGCACGGCCTCACACGACCAGCTCATCTGACCACAGGGAAATATATACAAACTGCAAGCCTCTAGGAATAGCAATAGAAATGATCAGGACAGGGCCCCGACCTACCCTTACTATACAACAAAAGGAACTGAACTACACCTCTGGAATTCAGTCTCCGGATGACAGGAGCTGAATACTCGACCGCTGACGGGAATCACGTAGTATCGCCTGCTCGTCTATGAGTACCTGCAGGCAAGTAATACAGCGCCCCACCGGGCGTCAGTACCGCTGGTACTGAGTATGTAAAGCAATAACTGAAAACAATAATGTAACTGATGAACTGAAGTAGGAAGAATTAGATTAACTGCCTGATACTGTACGTCATACCTTTTCTCATTTATACAGGAAGGAAATAGGAGTCATACCTGGAGACATATCCCTCTACTGCTGATCTACTCGTATCTAACATAACATGGCATAACATGAAATAGCATAACATGGCACACACAAACCTTACCCGGCCCCCATAAGCCGGGAGGTACAACCAGCACAAAATCTACACCCCTACCCCGGTCATCCCATCTCCTATAATGGCTGTAAGCATCCCGCCGGTCCCCTGGGTATGCACTTGGGCTCACTGAGCCCCTGACTATGACTGTACCTGAGTTCGAAGGACTCCTGAATCAACACCCGGGCATATCCGCTCGACGGGGGTGTATAAAAGCCGACAAGGCAAAATATGGGGAAACTGGCATCCCATCTTCGTCCCCTGGGGGACGGCATGCCACTCCGTAGAGCGACGTATCCTCGTCCTCTGGCGGACGAGTCGATACAGCTATTAACCCTGGGGCGGTCATGGATGCTAGGTAGTCCAACCCCAAACAATACAACGGTCTCAACTGGTAATACTGTCTGATATCTCACATGCTGAGGCTAATAGGGGTAAAGTATCGTATACAGTACATGCTGAACTAATGATAGTAATCTGTACATATTTAATACGTGTTGAGACTGGTAAATATATATATATATGAATATAGTCTCCTGCCAAACTGTACTGGGGAAAATGCTATACAAGATAGTGTTTCTGCTGAAAACTATGCTGTTTACTGAGTTTCTGTATTAACATTATTTACTATTCCTAACATGCGTTCTAAACTTTATTTTAGCCTGCCATTCTATCTCTGAAGTGCTTTACGGATATTGCATCACTTTACGGGGTTTCAACTAAATACAATAATATCTTAACATTTCATATTACATCACATACTGAGCATACTGGGCAGTTTCTAACACTTGTGTTAGAATCTATGTCGTACTAGTAAGTTTCACGCAAGTTACAACTCGATGCTTCTCATATCGCATCAACATTCACAATAAACGTAACCTCGACTTCTGAACATTCTACTGGTCTGTAAAGTACTACACTGTACCGATATTACTTAACTTGCCGAGGGAACTAGCTTCACATACCTTATTCTTGAACTATTCGTCCGTCGGACGAGGCTCGGCCGGTACTTCAACTATTTTCTCTCAACTGCATTCATGAATACGTCAATTAATACTAAATACATCTTTATTGTAAAGAGCAATGTTACTTTCGATATAGTTTATAGCCTAAACTTAGGCTTATCGAAAGACGGTCGAAAACTCGCTATTTTTCAGCGGTCCAGAAGGGAGAAATATTCACTTCACAGCTAGGAACACATAGACACTAATTTAGAGCAATTCCACTTACCTTAGCTCGGTGGCTCGACGATTCGTCGGCCGTATTTTACTAAACTGAATCCGTAGGAATGCTCTCTGCTGCTAAATACCTCCGTATCTGGAGTTAATTTGAGTTTGGGCAACGTTTAGCAGCGTAATCGGACGAAAATTGTAATATTTCCTTCGTTCTTACTTCTCTCTGCCGCTCACCCTCTGTTTTCTGGAAATAATTGTGTGGTTAAATGATTTTAAACCGAAGTGGCCTTTATATACTTGGGCCTGTACAAGGCCAACATGTCACGGAGCCAACACGAAGGCCTCTCCTCCGTGACACGTTGCCATCGCGGAGGGGCTCTACCTCGGCTCCTTCCGCGATGGTTCGACAGGTCTCTCGTCTGATCTTTTCCCAGGCCTTTCTCCAACACGTATGGCCTTCAAATATACTTAACCAACGTGTGAATAGGTCGTTTAGGTGCCGGGAATTCTACGGGGTATAACAATCATGAAATGATACAGCATGGAGTATGCGGTCAGTATGTGGAGTGTACCGAGTATGTAACGTAAGTAAAACTACTAAGCAAGTAAAATCATAAATCATGCATATTATAAAACATATTTAAGATAAGATTCTGAGAGTAGGGCATGCATGCTATTTTTTGAAATCATGATCTGAACATAACTGAATATCATAAATGAATCTAATGACCCAAAGCTAAAAATTGATAATCATAAGTAAAACTAAACATTGGGTCAAACCTGCTGAAAATATAATAACATGACTGATGAACATGCATAACTAAAATCATGAGAAACACTGGTAGACTCATCATATAACCAATATTACCACAATAGAGCTTATGTGGTCCTGAATATCACACTCAAGTGAACAGAGCCGTCCAAAGCTTTGCTAGGGCAAAGGACGCTACCATGATACCGATATCAAGTTGAAGGCCCCTTGGGTGCAGGGGAAGCTCACAAGGGAGGTCCCAAATAATTTGAACATACCTACGTTGGCGCGTAGTTCTAAGGCATAGGGTTGACTAACCCTTAGCCTACTCGGTACTAGACACTACTCCCAAAAACATGCATATGCTCTCCATTGTTTTTCAATAAAGCTGAACCATCGTCTAGTGATGAAGCCGACTCATAACATACATGCATAAATCTGAAATCATAACATAAGGAGCCTTGGGATCAAACCATATCACAAGCTGAAAATAGTGGGAGTCTAGACTCCAAAATCCATGTAGTAAGCTATTACATGAAGTTTAGATAAATCATAAAACATACTTGATCATATGGGCTTGCCCAATACTTAAACATGCTTGACATAGACTTGATCGTTCAAAAACATGAACATAAACGTGGGTAATTCGAAACCGTACTTTCTTCATATGCATCTCATAATGCTTGAATACATATATCGTACATCTCAACTTTCATGAACTTTCATGGATGGACGTCATAATTTATAGAACTTGAAAACATAATTTATAATTGAAAACATTGTAAAACATGCCTATTAATCATATTTCAACACTAGACACATGCATAGATCATACCCATGATTGATACTTAGGAAATTCACTTGTTGGGCTAAAACCCCATAGGTTCATCAACTAGAATTTCATTAATTGAACAGGGACTGGGCATGGGTGTGGATGGATACACCAATTCATAGCCTTACATACCTATAGATATTTGATTTCACATCTCCCTTAATTGTCCAATGGAAATTTGGGGAAGAACATGAGGAATCTAGGCTTGATCACCCTTAGGATCTTCTAGACTTGCATGCATGGAAGTTAATAGGATTAGAATGAACTTACCCCTTTTAAAACACACTATTATTAGCTTAAAACAGTGTAGTATAGGTCTTAGGAACTTAGGAATTATGGAAAATCCCTTAATAAGTTCACAGGAAAATACTCACTACCAGTCCCCATGAGGGACTAGATAATTCGTGCCCTAGACCACGACTAGTGGTCAGCTTCTCGTCGGCTGCATTGGAAATAGTCAAAACTTGTCACCACGAGGGACACCACGACTCGTGGTGAATGGTTGTTAGGGACACTGCCAAAACATTCATCCTTTAAGCCAATCACTGACCACGACCCACTTGACGACTCGTGATGGTGACCAGGACTCGTAGTCCCACCCATGGTCAGCCTCAAATCCCAAAACTCAACCATGTACAACCTTCTCCCCATGAGTCACTCAACGACTCATGGTGCACCCGAGGGGTCACTGGACGACTCGTCCTGTGACCTGGTGCACAAAATTCTATTTTTTCCATTTCAACTTCTGAGTCTGATCTTAGGGTTTTCGGAGTGTTACAATATCCCCCCTGGGAACATTCATCATTGAATGTGGGAAAACATACTGAAAAGTAGAGAAATGCAATCAAATATTCAATTACTGAACATATAAGCTGAAAACGGACGGGGTGACTGACTCCAGACTGAACTACATGAATGAACTGAAATCATGAATCATACATACATACATTAACATGCAAGAAACTAGGGCACATGAGCTAAACATGAAACTGAATAGAGTACTAGGGAGGAAACTGATAGCTCAAGTTGAAACTGAGCCGGAAGCAAATAGACGCGCGTATTTAGCCATCATATCTGCTTTGGCTTCCAAAGTAGTTACCTCAACATGTTGCTTCCTCAACAAAACCTTGACTGAGTCCACTTCTTTGTTTCTTAGCTTTCGAACCTGACGATCAACTATTTCTACCGGAACCTCCTCAAAACTAAGGCTATCTTTCACACCTACACTGTCCACCAGAACAACCAGAGCTGGATCAGCCAAACACTTCTTTAAGAGCGATACATGGAAAACTGGGTGAACTAAAGCTAATTTCGAGGGTAACTCCAACTCGTATGCTACCTTTCCAACCCGTTTCATAATCCGGTACGAACCAACATAACAGGGATTGAGCTTTACTTTCTTTGCAAATATCATCACTCCCTTCATGGAAACCTTCAGAAACACCCAATCATCAACTTTAAACTCCAGCTCTCTCCTCCTCACATCCACATAGGACTTTTGGTGACTCTGAGCTATTTTCAACCTGTCCCTTATAAGCTAGACTTTATCCATAGCTTCATGGATTGAATCTGGTCCTATCATCAAAGCTTCATCGACTTCAAACCAATCAATAGACAATCTACATCCCCGTCCATCGAGAGCCTCAAAAGGAGCCATCTGGATGCTAGAATGGTAGTTGTTGTTATATACAAACTCGACGAGAGGAAAATGATCATCCCAACTACCCTTGAAATCAATCACACACACTCTCAACATGTCCTCGAGAGTCTGAATAGTCTGCTTCTCCTGACCATCTGTTTGCGGGTGAAACATTGTGCTAAGCTTGACCCGAGTACCAAGTCCCTTCTAAAATGATCTCCAAAACTGGGAGGCAAACTGAGTACCTCTATCTGGTATGATGGACACTCACGAATGTACAACTTAGCAAAATCCTACTCTGAATCGGTAGTGTTGATTGGTAGGAAATGAGCGGCCTTAGTCAATCTATCTACAATCACCCAAATAGAATCATATTGTCAGCGTGTGTGAGGCAACCCTGTAATAAAGTCCATATTGATCTCCTCCCACTTCCAAGTAGGGATACTAATGTCTTTGAGAATACCTCCAGGTCTTTGATGTTCCACTTTCACCTGTTGACAATTCGGACACTTAGCCACAAATTCTACTATGTACTTCTTCATGCCACTCCACCAATAAACTTCTCATAGGTCACAATACATTTTGGTGGCACCTGGATGTGTAGAGTATCTGGAACCATGAGCCTTGTGCAACATACGATCTCTCAAATCATCAACACCCGAAACACAAGTGACCCTGATATCGAAGCACACCATCTCCGCCATTGGAGAAGGCTTCTACCTTCTGATTCCAAATGGCCTCCTTCAATTTTACCAAAGTGGGATCCTCGTCTTGTCTATCTTTAACTTCGGTCACTAAGGATGATTTTGACCCATTTTGAACAATGACACCACCATCTATCGAGTCAACAAGACGGACTCCTAGTCGTGCAAGCCGATGTACATCCTTCACTAATTCTTTCCTTTCCTCATCTACATGGGACACACTCTCCATAGAGAGCCTGCTAAGAGCATCTGCCACCACATTATCCTTGCCCGGATGATAGAGAACACTCATATCATTATTTTTCAAAAGCTTCAACCACCTTCCCTGACGTAGATTCAAATCCTTTTGGATAAACATGTACTGTAGGCTTTTGTGGTCCGTAAACACATCCACATGGACACCGTACAGATAGTGCCTCCAAATCTTCAAGGAAAATACTACTGCCGCTAAATCGAAATCATGAGCCGGAAAGTTCCTTTCATGAACCTTCAACTGCCTGGAAGCATATAACTTTACAGTGTTGTATCAATACACAATCAAGGCCGATCCTTGAAGCATCACAATATACCAAAAACCAACCGATTCTCTCAGGTAGGGTCAACACTGGTGCTGAGGTAAATCGAGTCTTCAACTCTTGAAAGCTCTTCTCACAAGCCTCCGACCATTGAAACTTCATATTCTTCTAGGTCAAATTAGTCAATGGCACTGGAATGGATGAAAACCCTTCAACAAACCTTCGATAATAACCAGCTAAAGCCAGGAAACTCCTGATGTCTGAAGGACTCACTGGTCTAGGCCAATTCTTCACCGCTTCTATCTTTTTAGAGTCCACTTGTACAACCTCACTTGACACCACATGACCCAAAAATGCCACTGAGTTCAACAAAAACTCATATTTACTAAATTTAGCATACAACTGTCGATCCTTTAAGAGTCGGTAGCACTACCCTCAAATGAGCGACATGCTCCTCTTGGCTCCGAGAGTATATAAGGATGTCATTTATGAACATAATCACGAACATATACAAGTATGTCTTGAACACCCTATTCATCAAATCCATAAAAGCTGCAGGAGTATTCATTATTCCAAAAGACATAACCACAAACTCATAATGACCATACCGAGTCCTAAAGGCTGTCTTTAGGATGTCACTCTCCGGAACCCTGAGCTGATGGTATTCGGATCTAAGGTCTATCTTTGAAAAGCACTTAGGACCCTAAAGCTGGTCAAACAAATCATAAATCCGGGGGAGAGGGTACATGTTCTTGATTGTGACCTTGTTCAATTGTCGATAATCAATACACATTCGAAGGGAACCATCTTTCTTTCGAATGAAGAGAACTGGTGCACCCCATAGGGATTTGCTAGGTGTGATGAAACCCTTGTCTAAGAGATCTTTCAATTGCTCCTTCAACTCCTTTAGCTCAGCTGGAGCCATTCTGTAAGGAGGAATAGATATAGGGTGCATATCGGGAAGAAGGCCAATATCAAAATTGATCTCCCGCTCAGGAGGAATTCCCGGTAAATCATCTAGGAATACTTCTGGATACTCACACACTATAGGAACTGACTGGATAGTCGGGGTTTAGGATGTAGCATCCTTAACCCTAACTAGATGGTACACGCAACTTTAGAAATCATCTTTCTAGCCTTAAGGTAGGAAATGAAATGACCTACAGGCATAGTTGAACTACCCTTCGACTCTAGGATTGGCTCACCCGAAAATCTAAACTCTACAACATAGGTTCTACAATTGACTGAGACATAACATATATGTAGCTGATCCATGCTGAAGAGAACATCAAAATTGGTCATGGCTAACTCTATTAAATCTGCTGAGGTGACTTTCTGAAGGACTGTGATAGGGAAATTTCTACATATCCGCCAAGCTATAACTGAATCATCGACTAGATTAGAGACTAAGAAGGGTTCTGATAAGATTTCGGGACTGACTCCAAAACTACTAGCAACATAGGGTGTCACAAAAGGTAAGGTAGCCCCTGGATATAGCAATGCATATACATCAAGGTGGAATACTCGTATCATACCAGTGACTACATCTGGGGAGACCTCCTACTCCTGATGAGATGCTAGGGCATAGAATCTGTTTTGACGCTGACCACCACCTACACTAGTAAATGCCCCTTGTTGAGTCGAGCATTCTGGTAGAGCTGATAAACTGGAGGATAGGCCTCAGCCCTATCATGACCCTGTCTGGCTGCTGGGCAATCCCTAAGAATATGTCTAGGCTTCCATACCCGAAACAAGCATCTGAACCTGCTAAGCATTGTCCCACATGTCTCTGGCCATATCTACTACACTCTAGAATGTTGGACTCTATGGGTCTGCTACCCTGACCTCTCAAGCCTGATGCTCGTCCCCTCTGATCACGCCTAGATTTGGATGGCACACTTATAGCCGATGGCGCCGGGGCTGAAGATCTCTTGAGGACTGCTGACGGTGCCCACCAGTTCTCTGTTCGGAGAATTCGAAGCTACCAGTCCTGGCCCTCTTCGCCTCCTCTCCTACTCACTCACCTATACTGCCTTCATCTACTAGGCGTATAGAACTGTTCGAGGAAAGTTAATGTCCTGGTGAAGCATCGCGGTCCGTCAATCCTTGACCAAGTAATCTGCTATACCATGCACGAACTGACTCACTCGGGGCCTCTGATCTGTGACCATCTCAGGTGCATACTTGGACAGACGAGTGAACTCCAAGGCATACTCCCGAACTTTCACATTTTCTTTCGTCAGGTTCACAAACTCGGTTGCTTTAATCTCCCTCATCTCATGAGGGAAGAACCGATCTAGAAATGCGGCATGAAACTCATCCCAACCGATAGGGCCTGCTCCAACTACCCTATTATCCTTCCATTTCTTGACCAAATGTGCGCAACCCCTTTCAACTAATACGAGGCTAGATCGACACGCTTCTCTTTCCGGTCACCCCCATGATCTAGGTGATCTTCAGAACCTCATCAATAAACTCATATGGATCCTCGTCCACCTTTGACCCAAGAAACTCCAGAGGGTTCATACACAGAAAATCTCTGACTCTTACCGCCACTGCATTTCCATTCTGAGGGACATGCGCTACTACCTCTTGATTGACCTGGGTGGTCAAGGCCTAACCTAGTATCTGTATGGTTGCGCTGAACTCTGCATAGGCAACCTGCTCAGGTATATACTCCTCATTGGTTGGTGGGGCTTGCTGGTGCCTATTCCTATTTCCATTATCATGGCCATCTCCATTCCTGTTTCTTCTTCTGTTAACTCGGTGAGGAGGCGTGATTCTACAAACGCACATAGCACGAGTTAGAAGGATAGAGAGACATTTCATTGCACGACTTAGATCATGAAAGAAGGGAACATTTCCTAAAACGTCTCGTAGCCTTTTCGTCACAAGTGTGGCGCGCTTCACACTAACAAAAAAGACTCTACTTAACGTGGATTTCAAGCACCCTAGGACACTTCAAAACCTAATGCTTTCATACCAATTCGACACTTCAAAACTTAACGTGGATTTCAAGCCCGGATTGAGACATGAGACAAAGAACCCCGAGAAGCTCCAAGTCGACCCATGGCATGAACATGATATCTAAAATCAACATAATCAAGCGTAAGTCTAGCACATGTAATAAAGCAGAAATCTTAAAATAACATAACATCTAAATACATAACACACGACTAAAACTTCATACATGCTATGTCTAAAAAAGCCTATACTACTAACAAGTTGATGGTAAAAGACCCCAACTAACTCACTATAGTTTGAAATTGAGAATACTAGCTATGACAGAAAAGAAGGGCCCTCAAAAGATGAGGCCTCACCAACTCTAGCTGGAAAGTGCTAACACTGCAGATCTGACTAATGAGGGGACTGAGCCTGAATATCTGAGCATGTATCATGAAATGATACAACATAGAGTATGCAGTCAGAACGTAGAATGTACTGAGTATGTAAGGTAAGTAAAATCTCTAAGCAAGTAAAATCATAAATCATGCATGTTATAAAACATATTTAAGATAAGATTTTGAGAGTAAGGCATGCATGCTACTTTCTGAAATCATGATTTGAACATAATTGAATATCATAACTGAATCTAATGACCCAAAGCTAAAAATTGATAATCAGAAGTAAAACTAAACATTGGGTCAAACCTACTGAAAACATAATAACATGACTGATGAAAATCCATAACTGAAATCATGAGGAACACTGGTAGACTCATCATATGAACAACATTACCACAGTAGAGCTTATGTGGTCCCGAATATCACACTCAAGTGAACAGAGCCGTCCAAAGCTTTGCTAGGGCTACGGATGCTACCATGATATTGATATCAAGCTGAAGGCCCCTTGGGGGCGGGGAAGCTCACTAAGGAGGTTCCAAATAATTTGAACATACCTATGTTGGCGCGTAGCTCTGGGGCATAGGGTTGACTGACCCTTAGCCTACTCGGTACTAGACACTACTCTCAAAAACATGCATATGCTCTCCATCATTTTTCAATGAAGTTGAACCATTGTCTAGTGGCAAAGCTGACTCATAACATACATGCATAAATCTGAAATCATAACATGAGGAGCCTTGGGATCAAACCATACCACAAGCTAAAAATAGTGGGAGTCTAGACTCCAAAATCCATGTGGTAAGCTAATACATGAAGTTTAGATAAATCATAATACATACTCGATCATATGGGATTGCCCAATAATTAAACATGCTTGACATAAACTTGATCATTCAAAAACATGAACATAACCATGGGTAATTCAAAATCATACTTTATTCATATACATCTCATCATGCTTGAATACATATATCGTAGATCTCAACTTTCATGAACTTTCATAGATGGGCATCATAATTTTATAAAACTTGAAATCATAATATATAATTGAAAACATTGTAAAACATTCCCATTAATCATAATTCAACATTAGAAACATGTTTAGATCATACCCATGATTGATACTAGGAAATTCACTTGTTGGGTTCAAACCCCATAGATTCATCAACTAGAATTTCATGAATTGAAGAGGGATTGGGCATGGTTGTGGATGTATACACCCATTCATAGCCTTACATACCTGTAGAAAGCTGATTTCACAACTCCCTTAATAGCCTAATGGAAGTTTGGGGGAGAACTTGAGGAATCTAGGCTTGATCACCCTTAACTTGCATGCATAGAAGTGAACAGGCTTAGAATGAACTTGCCCCTCTTAAAACACACTATTTTGATCTTAACATGACGTAGCATAAGCCTTAGGAACTTAGGAATTATAAAAAATCCCTTAATAAATTCGCAGGAAAATACTCACTGGCAGTCCCCACGAGGGACTAGACGATTCATGCCCTTCTCGTCGCCTGCACTGGAAATTGTCAACACCTGTCACCACGAGGGACACGACGACTCGTGGTGTGCACGATGACTCATGGTGACTGGTCATTAGGGACACTTCCAAAACATTAATCCTTCAAACCAATCACTGTTTGTGATACCCCGGGAAGGCCTAAGAATAGACCCGAGAGTTGAATTTGTAAAGTGCAGAAAACTAGAAAAAACATCACAGAACGGGCCATAGAACAACTCATGGTATTAGACCAAGAGTTGTTGTATGTTGTTGTTGGTTGGGGAAAGGATGGTAGCAGTGGAGATAACGAGAGGTATGATGACCCGTTGTGGTATACAATGGGCCGTCCTTTGCGGTCGTGGTTAGGGTCAGGCTAGGCAATAGTGAAAACCATGGGAAATATGACGACTCATTGTGGGAAACAATGAAAAGTCATTAGCAGTCGTAGGAGGGAGTTAGGTTTTTTAGGTGACTTTCAACGGGCGTCCCAACAACCCATTAGAATAGACCACGAGTCATTGGTTGTGGTCGTTGTTTCAGTTTTAGTTTTTCCAGTGGACTCTACAGGGGATAACAACGGCCCATTTTTTGTTGTGATGGGTGGTGGTGACACACTTTAGGAGATGAGATGCCAAGGTTCACGGGGCTAACCATGTGCGATGTAACAAGTCATGGGTTGAAGGCACAGGTCATCCTGTCAACCCGTTGTTTTGATTCGAGACTAGGTCATTCAACAGTCCATTCAACAAGGTACATGACGGGTCGTAGGAAAATATTTTCATGATATAAGGCCCTAAACTACGTCGTTTTTTCATGGGAAAGCTGGGTTTTTAAGAGAATGGCCCATTCTAAACTCCCATTCATACATGCATAAACTTTAAGAGAGGATTCAAGGGGAGATTTCAAGCTTTTCACCTCAATTCCTTCAATTTCATTCTTGGGCTTTTAAGGAGGGTGAGGAGTTGATAATCCCAGGTATGTAAGGTCTTCAATGGGTGGATTCTTCCACACTCATACTTCTTCTATATTAATTACTCAAAAATTCATTTGAAAACTCATGGGGTATTATATTCGATTTGTATAAATTTTAATGATTTAATTATGGGTTTTGTGATTTTGAATCCCTATCATTTTCTACTGATTTTGATTATCTTTTGAGATCTAAATTGATATTAATATGGCTGATTTCGAATTTCTAATCAATTAAGCTTGATTATGCATACCCATGATAAACCAATTTATGATCCATTGATCCATCAATGTTTTGATAAGCCCAGTATGTATTATGAATTAAATTATGAATATATTATGTTATCTATTATGATCTTATGGAAATTTAAACTATATGCATGATCTACAAGTATGTATGTATTTTATTAAGCATGAATTATGTTTTAGCCGACTCACGGGCCTCAAGTCATGGATAGTTCATGTATGTTCAAGCATAATTATGATTATCATGATTTAACTAGCCCATGAACTCATGTATGTACTATTATGAGCACTATATATATGTTTTAGGAGTAATATCGAACACCGAGTAGATTCGGGGCTCACGATTAAGCCTCGGATCTCATGAACTACGTGCCACTGTAGGTATGTTGGGATCCTTTCATGTTTTTCCCTAGCACAAATGCCCCTTTTCATGTGTGATCACGCCCTTCATGGTTCCTACCCTTGGCAAGGTATGAACACTCTCCCAACTAGAGTTATAAGTCGGGCTTCATGTATTCTCATATGGAGTATGTTGGTTAAGAGAATCTCCCACTGTTCCTCATGATTTATGCATGTTAATGATTACGTATGTTGTCTCAAGTTATGTTAAGTAAGGCTCTGCTATTATGATTATGACTATGTTTACGTCACGAATGTTTTGAAAACCTTGAGCCTTATATTATATTACGATAATTATGTCGTGAGCATGTCGTCCTACTCTTATGATCATTTATGTGTTTTATACATGTTTTAAATGTCCGTTTTACTTACCTTGCATACTCAGTACATTCTACGTACTGACCGTATACTTTCTATGTTGTATCATCTCATGATACAGGTCCCAGTTCTCAGGCGCATCCTCACCCATAGATAGATTCGGACTTGCTCTCTACGTACTTGGTGAGCCCTCATGTTCTGAGGGCTACATGTTCACACTCTATGTTGTTCCTTCAGTTTCTGGATGTTGAATTAGTTGGGGAGTTGTTCCATCAATCCATCTTTCATGTTTAGAGACTTATCAGACTAAAAAGTTATATTTTGCCGTATTGTATAAGTGTTGTACTGTTTTCCCTCATGTTATGTTATGATTACATTATCTATGCTAAATCTTCCGCTCATGTTATTGAATTAGATGTATGCTCATGCCATGGGTTGACTTGGGGTCTCTCGGGACTCCTTCTCCCGTGTCTACGATCTGGGTGTACGTTTGGGTCATGACAAACTTGGTATCAGAGCCATAGATTTATGTGTCCTAGGGAGTCGGAAAGTGGCGTTAGGTAGAGTCTTTTTCATGAGTGTAAAGCGTGCCACACTTATGACAAAAAGGCTACTAGACGTTTAGGAATGTTCCCTTCCTTCATGATCTATGTCGTGCGATAAAAGTCATTTACCCCTCTAATTCATGTTATTCACATTTGCAAAATCATCCCTCCATGCTGAGTAAATGCCAGGAGGAACAATAATAGTGATGATCATGAGGGTGCCCATGATGGAGAGCATTAGCCAGCTCCACCCGTTCATGAGGAGCACGTACCAAAGCTAGCCACCCACGTTGAGTTTAGGGCGTAATTCAGACATTGGCACAAGCAATGACAAATCAGGTCCAGAATTAGACTGTGGCACATTATCCGCAAAATGGGAATGCGGTAGCTGCTAAGGTGAGGGAATTTTTGAGGATGAGCACTCCGGAGTTCACAGGGTCGAAGGTAGACGAGGACCCACATGACTTTATTAAGGAAATTCTGAAGATCGCCTAGGTTATGGGGGTGAATAATGGGGAATGTGTTTATTTGACCTCCTATCAGCTTAAGGAGGTAGCACATATATGGTTCAAGTAATGCAAAGGTGCTAGGACAGTGGGTGCAGGCCCGATAGCTTAGGATGAGTTCCACACCATGTTCATGGATCAGTTCTTCCCTCGGGATATGAGGGAGCTCAAGGCGGCTAAGTTTGTGAATTTGAAACAGGGAAACATGTCAGTCTAGGAGTATGCCTTGGAGTTCACTCGGCTATCTCAATATGCTACAGATTTGGTGGCGGATCAGCGGGCTTGGGTGAGCCGCTTTGTGCATGGAGTAGTAGATTACTTGGATAAGGATTGCCGGATTGCCATGCTACACCAGGACATCGACTTTCCCTATATTTTATTGCATGCCCAGCAGATGAAGTCAGTCTATACGAGGTAGAAAGAGGCCAAGAGAGCCGGGATCGACAGCTACGGGGTTTCTCAGGCTAGGTTAGGAGGTGGATCATGTCAGCAGTCTCAGCATAGGTCCACTACTCCAGCTCCATCATCGGCTAGCACTCCGTCCAGGTTCAGGGGAGACCAGAGGAGCAGGGCTACAGACTCGAGGGATCATGGTAGCATGCAGGTGGAGCGCACTTTCCCAGCATGTGAGAGATGTGGCAAAAATCATCCCGAAAGGTGCCTGGTCGGGGCGGGTATGTAGAGGTTGCCCCATTACGGTGTTGCATAAGATTACCTCCGTGGACTTAGTAGAATTAGCCATGACTGATTTTGACATCATTTTGGGCATGGATTGGTGTTTTGCATGTTATTCTTAGATTAATTGTAGGACCCGTGTAGTGGAATTTCAATTTCCAGGTGAGTAGGTTTTGGAATGGAGGGGTAATTCAGTTGTACCAGCCGGTCAATTTATTTCATATCTGAAGGCTAGGAAAATGATCTCTAGGGGTTGCATGTACCACCTAGTTAGGGTTAAGGATGTAGAGTCCGAGACCCCGGTCATTTAGTCAGTTCTAGTGGTGTGTGAGTATCCGGAGGTTTTTCTCGATGACTTACCAGATGTTCCTCTAAAAA
Organism: Datura wrightii; assembly: GCA_035772735.1. Taxonomy (NCBI): domain Eukaryota; kingdom Viridiplantae; phylum Streptophyta; class Magnoliopsida; order Solanales; family Solanaceae; genus Datura; species Datura wrightii. The sequence continues at coordinate 73,992,644 of JASDFA010000007.1, read as the reverse complement.
AGGAAATTGATTTCGGTATTGATCTATTACCCAATACGCAGCCTATCTTTATTCCTCCTTACAGGATGGCCCCAGCTGAGCTAAAAGAGTTAAAGGAGCAGTTGAAGGACTTGTTGGATAAGGGTTTCATTAGACCGAGAAAGTCTCCATGGGGTGCACCAGTTCTTTTTGTTCAGAAGAAGTATGGATCCCTTTGAATGTGTATTGATTATCGACAACTTAATAAGGTCACCATCAAGAACAGGTACCCCTTGCCTAGGATTGATGATTTATTTGACCAGCTCCAGGGTGCCAGGTGTTTCTCGAAGATAGATCTCACGTCTGGGTATCACCAGCTAAGAGTTCCGGAGAGTGATATCCCAAAGATAGCCTTTAGGACCTGGTATGACCATTATGAGTTTGTAGTTATGTCATTTGGACTAACCAATGCTCCTGCAGCTTTTATGGATCTGATGAACAGGGTGTTCAAGGCATACTTGGATACATTTGTGATTGTGTTCATTAATGACATCCTTATATACTCTCGGAGCGAGGAGGAGCATGCCGCTCATTTGAGAACAGTACTTCAGACCCTCAAGGATTGTTAGTTGTATGCAAAGTTTAGCAAATGCGAATTTTGGCTGGACTCGGTGGCATTCTAGGCCATGTGGTGTCGAGTGAGGGCATAAGGGTGGATTCTCATAAAATCGAAGCGGTGAAGAATTGGCCTAGACCGGTGAATCCTTTAGAAATTCGAAGTTTCTTGGGCTAGCGGGGTACTATCGGAGATTTGTTGAGGGTTACTCATCCATTGCGGCACCTTTGACCGGGTTGACTTAGAAAAAGGTGAAGTTCTAATGGTCAGAGGATTGTGAGAAAAGCTTCCAGGAATTGAAGACCCGACTCACATCAGCACCAGTGTTGACTTTACCCGAGGTACGAATGGCTTTGTTGTATATTGTGATGCTTCAAGAGTCGGACTGGGAAGTGTGTTGATGCAGCGTGAGAAGGTGATAACATATGCCTCTCGACAGGTAAAGTTCACGAACAGAATTACCCGACCAATGATGTCGAGTTGGCCGCGGCGGTGTTTGAATTGATGATATGGCGGCATTACTTGTATGGGGTCCAAGTGGACGTGTTCACGGATCGCAAGAGCCTACAATATGTGTTCAGGCAGAAGGATCTAAATCTTTGACAAAGGAGGTGGTTGGAGTTACTAAAGGACTACGACATGAGTTTCCTCTACCATCCGAGCAAGGCTAATGTGGTTGCAGATGCACTTAGTAGGCCCTCTATGGAGAGTGTGTCCCACATGGATGAGGGAAAGAAGGAGTTGGTGAAGGATATCCACCGACTTGCAAGACTGGGAGTTAGATTGACCGACTCTACTAATGGCGGCGTTATTGTGCAGAATAGGTTAGAATCGTCCTTAGTGGTCGATGTTAAATCTAGGCAAGATGAGGATCTGACTTTGAGAAAGATGAAGGAAGCAGTGCGGAGTCAAAAGGTGGAGGTTTTCTCCCAAGGGGGAGATGGGGTGCTACGATACCAGGATCGACTATGTGTTCTGGACGTTGATAATTTGAGAGTTCGGATATTACATGAGGCACATGGTATTAGATATTCTATCCATCCGAGATCCACGAAGATGTACCGGGACTTGTGAGAAATCTATTGGTGAGATGGTATGAAGAAGGATATTACGGAGTTCGTAGCTAAATGTCCAAACTGTTAGCAAGTGAAAGTCGACATCAAAGGATGGGAGGTGTACTTCAGGATATTAGAATTCCTTCTTGGAAGTGGGAAGAGATTAATATGGATTTTATTACAGGCCTTCCTCATACTCGTCGACACTATGATTCGATTTGGGTGGTGGCAGACAGGTTAACAAAGGCTGCAACTTCCTACCGGTTAAGACCACAAATTCAGCGGATGATTATGCCAAGTTGTATAATCGGGAGTTGGTTAGACTTCATGGAGTGCCCTTGTCTATATTTCAGACCGAGGTACTAAGTTTACCTCCCAGTTCTGGCGGTCTTTTTAGAAGGGACTTGGGACTCATATTAAGCTCAGGACAGCATTCCATCCGCAAACGGATGGCCAGGCAGAATGAACAATTCAGACTCTTGAGGATATGTGGAGGGCATATGTAATGGATTTTAAAGGTAGTTGGGATGATCGTTTTCCCTTAATCAAGTTTGCTTATAATAACAGCTATCACTCTAGTGTTCAGATGGCACTGTTCGAGGCTCTTTACGGGCGAAGGTGTACATCGCCCATCAGATAGTTTGAGGTTGGTGAGGCATCCATGATAACACCTAATTCGGTTCATGAGGCCATGGTAAAGATCCATTTGATAAGAGACCGGTTAAAAATCGCTCAGAGTCGTCAGAAATCGTACGCTGATGTAAGGAGAAAAGATTTGGAGTTTGATGTGGACGATTGGGTATTTCTAAAGGTATCTCCCATGAAGGGAGTCATGCGGTTTGGAAAGAAAGGGAAACTCAGTCCCCGCTATGTTAGCTCCTACCGGGTTATGAGAAGAGTTGGTAAGGTGGCGTATGAGTTGGACTTGCAATCGGAGTTCTCTTCAGTTCATCCCGTCTTCCATCTGTCGTTTAAAGTATTTGGGTGATCCAGCCTTGGTAGTCCCGATAGACAGCATTGGAGTAAAAGACAACCTTAGTTATGAAGAAATCCCCGTTGAAATCTTGGATCATCAGGTTCGAAAGTTGAGAAACAAAGAAGTAGCTTTAGTTAAGATTTTATGGAGAAATCAGAATGTTGAGGGAGCTACATGGGAAGCCGAAGCGGATATGATGGTGAAGTACCCACATTTGTTCTCTACCGGCTTAGTTCCGACTTAAGGTATCAGCTCTACTCTATGATCCCATTTAGTTTTCATGTTCAATTCATGTGTTCAAGTTTCTTTTCTGAGTATGAATGTGTATATGAAGCATGAGATTAGTTCAGCTATGTGGTTTGGTTTGGAGGTAGTCACTCCGTGAAAATTTCGGTTAAAACGATCAGTATATGGCCATGATAAATTGTATGTATTTCTTTGCTGCTTGTTCCCTACATTCGAGGACAAATGTTTCCAAGAGGGAGATATTGTAATACCCTGGTAAGGCCTAAGAATAGACCCATGAGTTGAATTTGAAAAGTGCAGAAAACTGGCAAAAACATCACAGAACGGACCACAGAATGACTCGTGGTATCAAACCACAAGTCGTCGTATGATGTCGTTGGTTGGGGAAAGAATGGTGACAGTGGAGACATAGAGAGGTATGATGACCCATTCTGGGATACAACGGGCCATCTTTGTAGACGTGGTTAGGGTCAGGCTGGGCAATAGTGAAAACCGCGGGAGATATGATGACTCGTTGTGGGAAACAATGAGTCATCATTAGCAGTCGTAGGAAGGAGGTAGGTTTTTTAGGTGACTTTCAACGGGTGTCCCAACGACCTGTTAGAATAGACCATGAGTCGTTGGTTGTGGTTGTTGTTTGAGTTTTAGTTTTTCCAATGGACTCTATGGGGGATAAAAACAGTCCGCTGTTTGACTGGTCGTGGTGTGACCCGTTAGGAGATGAGATGCCAAGGTTCAGGGGGCTAACCACGGGCAATGTAATGAGTCGTGGTTTGAACGAACGGGTCGTCCTGTCGACCCGTTGTTTGGATCCCAGACTAGGTCATTCAGCAGTCGATTCAACGAGGGACATGACGAGTCATTGGTGGTTCCCACAACCCGTTGGTACCACTCGTGGGTTACATCCCTCCGGTTTTCAGGGCAGGTTCATTAAGGGTATTTTTTGAATTTTTCACGATATAAGGCCCTAAACTACATCGTTTTGACTTCTTCCACACCCATGCTTCTTCTATATTAATTACTCAAAAATTCATTTGAAAACTCATGGGGTATTATATTTGATTTGTATAAATTTTAATGATTTAATTGTGGGTCTTGTGATTTTGAAACCCTATCATTTTCTACTGATTTTGATCATCTTTTGAGATCTAAATTGATATTAATATTGTTGATTTCGAATTTCTAATCAATTAAGCTTGATTATAAAAGCCCATGATAAACCAATTTATGATCCATTGATCCATCAATGTTTTGATAAGCCCAGTATGTATTATGAATTAAATTAAGAATATATTATGTTGTCTATTATGATCTTATGGAAATTTAAACTATATGCATGATCTACAAGTATGTATGTATTTTATTAAGCATGAATTATGTTTTGGCCGACACACCGGCCTCAAGTCATGGCTAGTTTATGTATGTTCAAGCATAATTACGAATATCATGATTTAAATAGCCAATTAACTCATGTATGTATTATTATGAGCACTATATATATGTTTTTGGAGTAGTATCGAACACTGAGTAGATTCGGGGCTCACGATTAAGCCTCAGATCTCATGAACTACGTGCCACCGTAGGTATGTTGGGACCCTTTCATGTTTGTCCCTGTCCCAAATGTCCCTTTTCATGTGTGATCACTCCCTTCATGGTTCCTATCCTTGGCAATGTACGAACACCCTCCCGACTAGGGTTACAAGTTGGGCTTCATGTGTGCTGATATGGCGTATATCGGTTAAGAGAATCTCCCACTGTTCCTCATGATTTATGCATGTTTATGATTACATATGTTGTCTCAAGTTATGTTAAGTAAGGCTCTTCTATTATGATTATGACTGTGTTTACGTTACGAATATTTTGAAAACCTTGAGCCTTATGTTATATTACAATAATTATGTCATGAGCATGCCGTCCTAATCTTATGATCATTTATGAGTTTTATACATGTTTTAAATGTCTGTTTTACTTATCTTGCATACTCAGTACATTCCACGTACTGACCGCATACTTTCTATGTTGTATTGTCTCATGATACAGGTCCCAGTTCTCAGGTGCATCCTTACCCGTAGGTAGTTTCGGACTTGCTCTCTGCGTACTTGGTGAGTCCTCATGTTCCGAGGGCTACATGTTCACACACTATGCTATTCCTTCAGTTTCTAGATGTTGGATTAGTTGGGGAGTTGTTCCATCAATCCGCCTTTCATGTTTAGAGACTTATCAGACTAAAAAGTTGTATTCCGCCGTATTGTATAAGTGTTGTGTTGTTTTCCCTCATGTTATGTTATGATTACATTCTCTATGCTAAGTCTTCCACTCATGTGATTGAATTAGATGTATGCTCATGCCATGGGTCGACTTGGAGTCTCTCGAGACTCCTTTTCCGTGTCTACGATACGGGTGTACGTTTGGGTCATGACACTGTTATACCCCGAAAGCCCAAAAATCAGACCTGGGAGTTAAAACGGAGGGAAGTTGGAATCTGGGAATAGGCATCAAGACGGGTCGTAAGGTGACCCGTGAGAGTAGCCCACAAGTCGTGATGTGACTCATGGGGATGCCCAGGGATTAAATTTGAATCTTAAGAAAAGGGGATCCCACGGACATGACCACGAGTCGTGGTCAGGACCCACGACTCGTTAGGTCAGTCGTGGGGTGTGTGAGTAAGAAAAGAGAAGGAAGAGAGGCAGTGTACCTGAAGGAAGGACCCTACAAGTCGTGGTCAGTCACCAAGATTCATGGGGAGGGTCGTGAGCTGCAGAATAAAGCAAGGTATGAATCAGAGGCAGTGTATCCAACGAGTGGTGACCACGAGTCATGGTCACCAGTGAAAAATCGTGAGGTCTCCCGTTACGAGCCTAGAAGACTCAACTAGCAGTGTACTTCATGGATCATGCCACTAGTCATGGCCATTGAGGATTAATCATTAGGTCCCTCGTGGTGACCTTCAATGTGCTCCAAGCAGTGTAGTCCACGAGTGTGACCACGAGTCATGGTCACTAACCACGACCTATTAGGATACCTGTGAGGAATGACACTCAGTTATTTCCTGAGAATTTTCTAAGGGTGCTTCAGTAATTTCCTAACCTCCTGTATCCTAAACTAAGTCGTTTTGGATTATTTTGAGGGGACTTAGAGGGGTAAAACGGTTTTCCCCCTTATTCCCACTCATCTTCAGAAAATATACCATAAGCTTTCCTCTCAAGAAGCTCTCAAGCAAGATTAGGATTTTTCCTCCATTGCAGCAGTCCAAGCTTCCTTCTCCAAGGAAATTCTAACTCAGGTATGTGGGAATTCAACAAGGGGATAGTTCTTCCCTTGTGTCCCCCAAAACCCTTGTCTAGTTTCTCTATAAATCCTAGCCCCGATCTTTCTAATATGAAGAAAATATATGTCAATTTTCTTTGAATTCACATAAAATGATATCCATTGAGGCTGCCACCCTGGTGCGTCGTGCCTCCTATTGAGGCAACAAGCCTAGCGCGCACGCTAGCCAGTGCACTGTTGGTTCCATCAGTTCATGATTAAATTAATGTTACTCCCGTAAAAGTGAATTATACCCCTGCAGATTTTCGAATGCTAAGAAATTCGTGGTAATTCTTCATTTAATCCATGTGGAATATTATGTTATATTAATTGTGGATATTTTCCACCAGTTAGTGAAAGTATTGATGCTTATCCCTGTACATTGAGCTTTTCCCTAGTCCTTGAGAGTAGAAAAGACTAGAATCTTGCTAACTTAGTTAAACCTTGAAATTTTCCTGATTATATCAGTGTGGTGAATTTTCATATTATTTTATATGCTAAAAATTCATTCAGATACATGGTTGCCTAGCTTTACTTGAAATGTGAAAATACTCATTCAGAAATGTCAGCTGATCAGTTTGACTACAGAATTTTCTGAGGTGTTAGTATTACCTCCCAGTTATCAGAGTTAGATTCAAAATTTCGTTTATTGGTCCACTAGGCAGTCATGACACTTTTGACATATAGCTCTGACTATCCTTAGGATCCCACTGAAGATTATAGTTTGTTCTTAGACGGTTACGACGCTTCTAGGTAAGCAGCTCTGACCTGTCTTAGAGCACAGTTTTAGAATATAGTTTGATAAGACTCTCAGGATGCTTTCAAATATGTATACCTGATTATTATTGGGCCACAGTTTCGAGCTATCAACTTTGTATTTAGTCTAGGATTATTCAGTGGGAGTAGGACTTAGCACGGAGCGGACTATGGTTTCAGCGCACCCAGGTTCCCAGAACTACGTTGCCAGTGTAGGCTATAGTATCTATTAGACTGATTGTCCCCAGACCTTTGTGATCAGCCAGTTCATGCCTTTACACCCTGGTAAGGTATATTGGGTCCTACCGGTGGGGTGTATACATCGGACTCCATGTTTATCTCACATGGTTACATGTCAGTTATAAACTCTCCCACTAGTCAGTTCAGTCAAGTTTCAGTTCAGTTTAGCTCAATATTCCAAACTTAGAATATGTTTTGACCATTAGAAAGGGTCTTCTAGACCACCTCAGTATTTTAGTTATTCAGGTAAGTAACTTTAGTTGGTCGATGCATGACTTTCAGTTCAACATTTCTTTTGTTATTTATCCCATTGTGTAATGTTCCTCTCACTTACTCAGTACATTCAAAGTACTGACGCATATTTTTATACTGTATCATTTTATGATACAGCTACAGGATCACAGTTTCAGCCCCGTTAGCCGACTGCTCACTGAAAATCTTAGCTATTCCAGTTGGTGAGTCCTCATCCTTCGAGGATGGAGATTTATTGCTTCAGTTATTCTTTCATTTCTTTTTATTTAGATTTGGATTTAGCTGGGGGGTTGTCCCAGCAGCTCATAAGTCATAGTGTCTTTCTGACGTAGATTTGTTTTCAGACTCAGACTGATTTTTATTAGACTTGTAGCTTTGTTCTAATATTTTCAAGTATTTATATTTTGCTTCAAACTTATTCTGTATGTATTTTTATAATACTCAGAATGCTAGTGTATGATAGACTAGGGGTTGACTTGGGTTCACGTGTGACTTTAAATACCGTGTTTCGTCCAGGGTGTAAACTTGGGGTGTGACAATCACTGACCATGACCCACTTAACGACTCATGGTGGTGACCACAACTCGTGGTCCCACCCATGGTCAGCCTCAAATCCCAAAACTCAACCATGTCCAACCTTCTCCCCAGAAGTCATTCAACAACTCGTGGTGCACCCGACGGATCACTGGACGACTCATCCTGTAACCTGGTGCAGAAAATATTTTTTTCTCCGTTTCAACTCTTGGGTCTGATCTTAGGGTTTTCAGGGTATTACACATAGAGTATGCGGTCAGTACGTTGAATGTGCTTAGTATGAAAAGTAAGTAAAACATGCTAGTAAGACAGTAAAATAGATCATGAGTGAAAGATTGTATAAAACATGAGATTCTGATCATGAATTTGGCATAAAGGCTCAAGGTTTGAAAAACTATAATATAAGGCTTATCATGACTGAGTTCATAATTAAAATCCTAATAAAGTGCACTTTTGAGCCAAATCATCATAAGTCGTAAAATCATGAAACATGAACATGAATACATACATACATACATACATATACATATATATATATATATATATATATATATATATATATATATATATATATATATATATATGTATACATATACATATACATACATATACATATACATATACAAACATATACATATACATATATATACATATATATATATACATATATATATATATATATAAACCAAGGAACAGGGAGAGACTCATCATAACTACACCATCATGATACAACTTACATGATGCCCCAACTATCTCGCTCAAGTGGGCAGACAAGTCCTAAGTCTTGCCAGGGCAAAGAACGATGAGTGGCGTGATTTTACTCGTGACTCAGCGCGACAATCTCCAACAACGGTGACCCCTACATGTGCCTAATAAGGCAAGGGAGACACTCTCAAATGGTGAGGATCCCATATTCCTCGGGCTAAGGGAAATATCCTCTAAGATCGAGGATCTCTTATCCTACTACGGCACGTGGTTATGAGACCTAGGTTTCTGAAACCCCCGCCCTACTCAATGCTAGACACTACTCCTAAAAACATGCACATGACTCGTAAACATCATCGCGAAACATACATTATTTTTATTTGGGTTAGTTAAAAGTCATGAGGTTCATAAACATGTTTCAAATATGTGAACAAGACATGAAACAAGGCCATTGAGTCATCCATAATACATAAGCTTGAAATTCATGAAATCATCCATACTTTGAGAAAAATCATCATAACTTGAGAATTAAAAATTCATGAGAGAATATAGTAGAAAATATGCATTCGTAATCATAAAACATGGGTTGAATCATAAGAGACTTGAAACCATAAGAGAATCATAGAGTTTCATTCAATTTGGGACTAACCCTAGAAGTTCATGAAATCATGCTTGAAACTTGAAATTCATAGATTCGTGAGGAATTTGATTATGAGACATGTATTCATATCAGAAAACATGAATTGAATCCTACGGGGACTGACTTCATAGAAGAACATGAAAGAATTCAACAACTTTCACGATCCGAGTTCACACCCTAACCGTAACATGGGATAAGGAATCTTGAAAGGCTCCAAATCGATCCATGGCATGATCGAAACATATCACTTAACAATAGAAATGACCATCAACATGGATAAGCTAAATATAATAGCAAGAATCTAATGGAAACCACAAGAACAATTATAACAACACTTAGATACAACGCTGAATCTGTCTGGACAACTTTGAAAGCCTTCTAGAAAATTGATGAGTTGCTGGGACAAGCCCCCAACTAACTCCTAAAGTTTGAAAACTGAAACATAAGGTAAATGAAAAACATAAATCACGTCCTTGGGAGATGAGGACTCATCACTAGCAGCTGAGAGGAGACGAAGCGTATCTAACCAAAGGAGTGCAGTTAGTACTTGGAATGTACCGAGTATACGGGTGATGAAGGGCGTACTCATGCACTTCATAGACATATTTTTCCCATACTTTACTATATTTTGAGAATACATTATGTGTGTTTATATGTGTTTATGTTATATATTTATGAAAATTAGCTAACGCGTGTGATTAGATGTTTTCAGGGCTAAAAAGGATGGATTTGGATGTATTTGAGGCTTATGGAATGAAGATGAAAAGAAGCTGAAGTTGTGGGCAAAGGTTGAGTTTGGAAGATGCAGAAACAGTGTACCTGACGGGTTGAGGGAACGACTCGTTACATCTAGTAACGAGTCGTGAAGTCAGTCATGAAAACTATGAGAGAAATTATTGACAAAGCAACCAGTGGAGATGACGAAAGACATAACGAGTCGTTGGTTGAATAAACGAATCTTTGGCAGATCACTGGAACCAACAGTAAGGTACACTTAAAATTTGAAGGAGTTAGACCACGAGGGGCCTAACGACTCGTGCCCATGCAAAAAAAGTCGTTAGGTGACACGCTGCCACAATTGGCAATGCGGAAGTGGTTGGGGTGACGAGAAACGCTCCCAAAACGGCAAAAATTTGCTCTCCCACTTCATCTAGGAAAAGGAAATTTAAATCCCAAGTCAAATTCATCAAGGAACAAGCAAAGCATAAATCTACTACTATAAATACCCCTTTATTTTCATGTAATAGCTATGAAGTATCAAGTATTAAGTATAAAGTTTTAAGTTTGAAGTAGAATTAGAAGCCAAGTTTTAGACAAGTCTTGGGCTTAGAAGTTTTACGACACACGTCTGTTCTTCTTTATTGTTGCAATAATCAAGTAAGTTTCTTCCTATCATCGTTGTAAGTATTAATTTTTGCTTTTATTTATGAAATCTATTAATTTACTTATAAACATGATAGGCTAAAACCACCACAACTAGGGTTGTGGGAACCATGACGAATTAATACACATCGGTAAGATACTTAGTGATTCTTGAATGGAGTTTATGCATGTATTGTTTCTTCCTTCGTTTTAATTGATTTTCAACAGTTGCAAATGTTAGAACTTGCCTTATTCTTACTTACCGGACCAAGGAGGTAGTGAATGGGAAAAGGGATTAACAACGGAGATTTGAGGCTATCAACCCTCATCTAATAGCTTGACCTTGTCCAGGAATAGCTAATCCGATATCAAGGGTAAGGGTTAGTAAAGCATACACCCATAGACGGACCAAGTTGGATGGTGATAATCATCTAAATAGGGGACCAACCATTTAGGTGAAATTAACTTACCGATATTGCATACTAAACACCGGAATAGATCACTAGTATAAAACGCCTTGTGGTTATGAAGTCATGGGGAACACTTACCCTAGATAGTTGCATTAATTTGGAAACAACAAACAATTTCTCAACATTGTTATTTATTACTTTTACAAATTTCCTCCTCTTAGGAAATGATTAACTAAAAAGCTTAAGCACTAGCATTCTTCTACATCCTTCCATATTCTCTGTGGGATTGACCCCAACATCTAGTTGGGTTCTTTATTGAAAACGTCCGCTTCATACTTCATAAGGAGGTGTGGTTTGAGCGTTATCAACGGGAAGCATAAATAAACTAAATCATGCAAAAACTAAATCATGCAAATATATAAGAAGGAAGAAAATCAAACACATTTATGATAACATAACTGAGAGGAGATACAACCACCTTATATGAATTTACATATACATATTAGTAAAACAACTTATACAAGCATTCACTGAGATATGTTCAACTGATACGAAAAGGTTACAAGCTGAACCAATACCAAGGACCAAGGCTGTGACTAATATCATAGAGGGTCCCTGACTGTCTAAGGGGAGATCCATGACGGTCGAAAGGAAACGTTCTCGGCTAGAGATATTCCCTGACTGTCAAAGGGAGAGCATGATCTAATATATAGAGAGTCATTGGCTGACCAAGGGAAACATTCTCAGCTAAGAAAACATTCTCCGCTAATGAGAGACCCAACTGGCTAAAAAGACATTCTACACTAATGAGAGATCCGACTGGATAAGGACAGATATTCTCCTCTAATGAGAGATCCTACTGGCTAAGGACAATCTAAATTGCAACATCTAAACAGAGACAAGCACATTTACCACTTTCATCATACGGCATTCGTTCGAAAGTAATAGGGATACCTTCTAATAACAACAAGCCCAATAGTCTGAAATATCATCTCATGCTATATCATCATAATTCACATAGTCATGGAGTCAAATCAATATTTGCGTCAAGCATCTTACACTAATGAACATTCAATAGATTCACATTATGCATTATACTTTCACAACATTCCAATTTCAAATTCGTCTCACTCAACAAGTAATATAAGGTCAGTAATGGTCCATATATCCAATTCATACTTATTCGTAGATACATTACTTCATTTGTTTAGATTTACGGAGAACCCATATGTTAAACTCATTCCTCCACATTCACGAAAAATTCATGGAAGGGCATACATTTTCATTTCATAAGCCCCATTTCATAATTTACTCTGATTCATGAGAAAGATGCAATAATTAGTCCATTATCACAAATTCACCTCATACCCAATCAATTCTATCAAAAACATAATGAAAATATATATTCTACTTTGAATTGATCAAGCCCATAAACTCTAAACTCATCTCAACATATTCATCAATGGCATAATCGGGTTGTTAGGGATAATCATACAATATTCAAATACTTTAAACATGGACATGAATTACTACGATAGAAAAGTGAACAATAATAACGTCCCATTCAACGTTCAAGCCAATTTATGAAGAACATTTTATATTCATGCATTTCCATCATCTAACCCACAATTCAAGACAACCCATTAATTTATATTCCTATTTAATTTGTAATCAAAGTAGGTTTTAGCATTCAAATAAATTATAGAAGAATTTACCCATCACACAAACGCTAGATCATGCTTTTCTAGATTTGTTGAAATCTGATTTTAATAAAACATTTTGGGGCACAAGGATGGAAGAATACCCTTGTTGAAGAACCCACATACCTGGTAGAAGCAACCCCACTCGAAATTACACCTTGAAGCTTGGAGGAAAACCTTGGTAAATCCTTGATCTTGAGAGGAGAGGAAGGAGAGTTGAGAAAATGAGGGTTTAGGCTTGAAAATACCCTAAAAATGACACTTAGAAGCCCAAAACGACGTCACTTTAATTCTAGAAGCATCAGACTTTACCAAAATACCCCTGAGAAAAACTTGAAAAACTACCCGAACTGGAACCACGACCCTCAGGGCGAGTCATTGTTTCCTCTAACGACTCGTTGTCCACGTCCGTTAGGTGCACTGGAATTTCCTTCACGGCTTTAGCTTCTCCAAACAACGATCGACAGGACGAGTCGTTTGTTCCTCTAACGACTCATCAAAATCATCCGTTAGTTGCACCGGTTACTTGATTGGTGGCCCAAACAATGACTGACATGATGAATCGTTGCTAGAACCAACGACTTGTCATTCCTTCCGTCACCCACACCGGACCAACCCTTATGCCCCTTCGAATGATCGATACCATGGGTCGTTGCTAGCTCCAACGGTCTGTTACAACCATCCGTTGCCACCAACTGGAGACCCTAGACTCCAACCCATGACTCCTCTGAGCGACCCATCAAAGCCACTAACAAGTTGTTGTATGACTCATTCCCTCCAAAAACCTCAACCTGAAATCTTTCCACGATTGCATTCAACGGGTCATTTTTTCGCACAACAACTCGTACCTTCTCCCGTGGCATCAAGACACCTGGCACCAATTCCTGAATACCATCCAACGACTGCCTCCAATGACTCGTTAGAGCTGCTAATGATATTCAAGTCGTTCTGAGGCACTATTGAAATTTTCTTATGAGCACATTTTCAAACTCCAATTTTTAAATCTTGGGAACTCTTGGGGTGTTACAATATCTCCCCCTTGGGAACATTCATCCTCAAATGTTGGTTGAACATACTGAAAGGATAGGGACGGAACTGAAATTCAAAATCAATCAATCACAGCTAACACCAATGGAGTATCTAACTCCGGGCTAACCTTACACACCAGATTTGAATATCTACATTGAACATGCATACCATGGCACAAGAGAAACCGAAGGACATGATACTAACATGGAACTAGATAGAACATTGAAAAGGATTCTTCCCCTTTTATCTGACATTGAACTGATATGGACTAAACCTTCATCCTCAAATTGCTTCTTGATACTAAGCTAGAATTCATGATATCTAATCTAACTAAGGGTAAGGAATTCATGAGCAATAGTCATTCCCGACATCTAAAATTGAGCACATACATGAGATAATCTGATTCTACTGAGTCTAAGCAACTTCTAAAGATTGATTTCGAGATGACCATACTACAAAACATGAATTAACACATATAATTGATTCATAACATGAAGATGAGACTAAATGATTCATAGAGCAAGGTTGGCATCACTGTCTAAAGCGGTTATCTCTAAATCTCGAGAATCTGCACGTAGGGATGGAGATAACTTAAATTCAACTGAAATACAAGAGAGGTTATCTAAACTTGAAGAGATCGACATACTACAACTGCTAAGGCTGGAACTCTCTTATTAGCAGTCCTAGGGTCCGACTTACTTCACATACTCACTATCTCCCCCTTAGCTTAAATTCATCATTCTAAGGCTCCCGAATCTTTCTTAAGGTCAGGCTAGTTTACTAACTCCTAGCTTCTCTTTCACTTCTAACCTTCACTACAAGCCTTACACTAATAGCTATTCACATCACACATTGACAACCTCTTCCCACAATTACTACGAAACCTCTTATTCAATACTGGGGTTAGCAATATATAAGGGGTAACACAAGATTCACAACATACCTATGGCCACTACCAGTGACTTGCCCTTATCCTGGTGTGCTGTTACAGCATAGCAGCGATTTTGATGATGCCCGCCACCCGATTTAGAGAATGTGCCCTACCGAAATGGACGGGCTATCAGAGCTGTTGAAGAGATGGCCGAGAATCTACTCTCGCCTCGCTTAGATGCTACGCAATCTCAGTGCATATGGCCTACCTTGTTGCACCAAAAACAAACACTTGAGCCGGCTATGCATACTCCCAAGAGGTGCTTCCAACAACTGATAGACAATGGATACGTAATCTCCCTTACTCTGGGTTTGTATGGAACACTGGCTGTCGAAGGTGCCGGGGCCGATGATTTCTACTGGTAACTTGAGCGATGTTCGCCACTCAACCTCTACTGGGAAAACTCTAGATCTCTAGTTCTAGCCCTCTTGGCCTCTCTCTCTTTTTCCCTCGCCCGTTCAACTTCCATCTATTGAGTGAATATCACCAAGCGTTGAAAGTCCAAGGCCCTATGTAACATGGCAATCCTGCACTCTTTAACCAAGGAGTCTGACACTCCGTTCACGAACCTACTCACTCAGGCCCGCTGGTCGGCTACCACCTTCGGTGCATACTTGGATAATTGAGTAAATTCCAACACATACTCCTAAATAGTCATATCATCCTATTTCAAGTTAATGAACTCTGCCGCCTTTGCCTCCCTCAACTCCCGAGGGAAAAACCTATCCAAAAATGCTGCCATAAATTCATCCCAACCTACAGGACCCGCTCCAATCCCCCGACTGTCTCTCCACTAACAAAACCAGATATAAGAACTCCTTTCAGCTAATAAGAGGCTAAGTATGAACTCTTCGTTCCCTTCACCCCCATGATTTGAGTGGTCTTCTAATATCTCTTCCAAGAACTCGTATAGGTCCTCATCCACCTCTGACCCTAAGAATTCGGACGGGTTCATTCTGAGAAAATCTCTTATCCTTGTCGCTGCTTCATTTCCATTCTAGGGCACACGAGCCATCGGCTACTGGTTAATCTGGGAGGTCATGGCCTACGCCAACATGTGAAAGGCTGCTCAAAACTCGGCATGAGTAAGATGATCATCCATTGGGTTCGCCTGAGCTGGTGGTACCTGCTGGTGGCCGTTACCATGTCTTCTTCCATTCGCTCGTCTGGGAGGCATTATCTGCGAGCACGTAAAGCACGAGTCAGGAGAGGAACTATTTAGAGCTTCATACTCTATGCACGATAAGAATCATGAAGAAAAGGGAACATTCCTAAAATGTCTCGTAGTATCTTCATCATAACTGTGGCGCGCTTCACACCCATGAAGAAGACTACATAACGCGTCTTTCAGACACCCTAAGACATTCTAAACCTTTCCTCTAATATAAAGTTTGTCACAACTCGAGTTCAAACCCTAGCCGTAACACGGGACAAGGAACCCTGAAAGGCTCTAAGTAAACCCATGGCATGATCATAGAATATCACTTAACAACATAAATGACCATTAACATGAATAAGCAGAAGCTAATAGCAAGAATCTAATGGAAACCATAAGAATAATTATAACAACACTTAGATACAACACTGAATATGTCTGGACAAGTCTGAAAGCCTTCTACTAAACAGATGAGATGTTGGGACAAGCCCCTAGCTAACTCCTAAATTCTGAAAATTGAAACATAAGGAAAATGTAAAACATAAATCACGTCCTCGGGAGATGAGGACTCACCACTAGTAGCTGAGAGGAGATGAAGCGTATCTAACCAGGAGGTTGAGTCTAGAGAACTAAATCTAATCATGAAATGATATAGCACACAAAGGAGTACGGTCAGAGAGACCCAACTGGCTAAAAAGACATTCTCCATCCCTGACTGTCGAAGGGAAACGTTCTCGGCTAGAGAGATTCCCCCACTATTTAAGGGAGAATATGCTATGATATTTAGAGAGTCACTGGCTGATCCAGAGAAACATTCTCAGCTAAGGAAATATTCTCTGCTAATGAGAGACCCAACTGGCTAAAACAACATTCTCCGCTAATGAGAGGTCCAACTGGCTAAGGACAAATATTTTCTGCTAATGAGAGATCCAACTGGGTAAGGACAATCTAAATTGCAAAGCTAAACAGAGACAAGCACTTTTAGCACTTTCATCATAAAACATTCGTTCGAAAGGATTAGGGATACCTTTTAATAATAACAAGCGCAACAATCTGAAATATCATCTCATGCTATATCATCATAATTCACATTGTCATGGGGTACAATCAATATTTGTGTCAAGCATCTTACACTAACGAACATTCCATAGATTCACATTATGCATTATACTTTCACAACATTCCAATTTCGAATTCGTCTCACTCAACAAGTAATATAAGGTCAGTAATGGTCCATAGATCCAATTCATACTTATTCGTAGATACATTACTTCATTTGTTTAGATTTACGGAGAACCCATATGTTAAACTCATTCCTCCACATTCACGAAAAATTCATGGAAGGGCATACATTTTCATTTCATAAGCCCCATTTCATAATTTACTCCGATTCATGAGAGATATGCAATAATTAGTCTATTATCACAAATTCACCTCATAGCCAATCAATTCCATCAAAAACATAATAAAAATGCATATTCTACTTTCAATTGATCAAGCCCATAAACTCTAAACTCATCTCAACATATTCATTAATGGCATAATTGGGTTATTAGGGATAATCATACGATATTCACATACTTTAAACATGGACACGATTTACTACGATAGTCAAGTGAACAATAATAACGTCCCATTCAAGGTTCAAGCCAATTTATGAAGAACATTTTATACTCATGCATTTCCATCATCTAACCCACAATTCAATACAACTTATTAATTTAAATTCCTATTTAATTCGTAATCACAGTAGGTTTTAGCATTCAAAGAAATTGTAGAAGAATTTACCCATCACACAAACCCTAGATCATGCTTTTCTAGATTTGTTGAAATCGGATATTAATAAATCATTTTGGGGCACAAGGATGGAAGAATACCCTTGTTGAAGAACCCACATACCTGGTAGAACAAACCCCACTCGAAATTACACCTTGAAGCTTGGAGGAAAACCTTGGTGGATCCTTGATCTTGAGTGGAGAGGAAGGAGAGTTGAGACAATGAGGGTTTAGGATTGAAAATACCCTAAAAACGTCACTTAGAAGCCCAAAACAATGTCACTTTAATTCTGGAAGCATCAAACTT
The DNA here is from genome assembly GCA_035772735.1 of Datura wrightii. Classification (NCBI taxonomy): domain Eukaryota; kingdom Viridiplantae; phylum Streptophyta; class Magnoliopsida; order Solanales; family Solanaceae; genus Datura; species Datura wrightii. The sequence goes on along the minus strand of JASDFA010000007.1, from coordinate 73,974,690 downwards.
TACCAAAATACCCCTGAGAAAAACTTGAAAAACTACCCAAACTGGAACCACGACCCTCAGACGAGTTGTTGTTTCCTCTAACAACTCGTCGTCCATGTCCATTAGGTGCACTGAAATTTCCTTCATGGCTTCATCTTCTCCAATGAACGACAAGACGAGTCATTAGTTCCTTTAACGACTTGCCAAAACCATCAGTTAGTTGCACTGTTACTTGACTGGTGGCCCAAACAACGACTGACATGACGAGTCGTTGCTAGAACCAACGAATCCTCGTGCCTTCCATCACCCACACTAGACCAACCCTTATGCCCCTTCCAATGATCGATAACACGGGTCGTGGCTAGATCCTTCGGTTCATTACAACCATCCATAGCCACCACCTGGAAACCCTAGACTCCAACCCATGAATCTTTTGAATGACCTATCAAAGCCACTAACGAGTCGTTATATGACTCGTCCCCTCCGAAAACCTCAACCTAAAATCTTTCCACGATTGCATTCAATGGGTCGTTGTTTTGCACAACAACTAATACCTTCACCCATGTCATCAAGACATCTGGCACCGTTTCCTGAATCCCATCTAATGACTGCCTCCAACGACTCGTTAGAGTGACCAACGACTCATTATACGAGTCGTTTTGAGGCACTGCTGAAATTTTCTACTGAGCACATTTTCAAACTCTAGTTTTTAAATTTTGGGAACTTTTGGGTTGTTACAACAACGATCAAGCCCAACCCTAGAATTTTTAAATTTAGGGCATGGAAGGATGGAAATTATGAATTCAACTTAAATAGGGAATAAGGGTGGAATAAATCCCCCATTCATAACCCTAAATACCTGGGCTTGATAAATTTGTAACTCGACTTGAAGATCCTAGATAAATTTGAACGAGGATGCTGAAGAACCCTAGCCTTCCTTAAGAGAGAAACTTCCACTTACGGATGTTCGAAGGGAATGAGGATTTAAGCTAGGTTAAACTCTCTAATACACCCCTTAGGAAGCCTAAAATAGCCTATTTTAGGAGTTAAAATCATAAAAAATTATGAAAATACCCCTAAGGAATTGCACTTAAAAATCTTCCTGCCAATCGTCATAGGTCATATCATGACTCGTGGTGACATACCACGGGTCATGGTGTGAAATCTGTGGCTTCTGGGTGGCTTAAATGCTTGTTGAATCTCTTGCTATAGGTTCTAGGTACTATTCAAACCTACATATCACGAGTCGTACCATGACTCATGGTGACTGGGCTAGTCCTGTCCGTCAAACCTAGTAATGCTTCACTAAACTGGCCATATCTTTTCACTCCAAACCCCGATTGATGCAAGGTCAGATGCATCGAAAAGAAGACTAAAAAGGATTCAATTTGATATTCTAGATCACCCAACTTCACTTTGTAAAATGGGAGTTATTATCATTTAAAATTGATCCTTGTAAGAACTTATGTTGAAAATTCAATCGGTTGGAAAGCTCTCAACTCAATTTTATGCTAGAGGTTCCTTATGACCTTAACTTGCATTCAATGCTCTTCTTTCACCTAAGAATTGATTTAACACCTTGTTTATATAAAATTCATCGGGTTTGGGTCTATTCACATACCTAGAAAGATTCCAAACTTAGCCCGAAAGTCTGAGGCGTACAATATCTTACCTTGCATACAGATGGTATGAACCGTACCATGATCCTATGATCCGTTACCTGCTTCTCATACCTCCCAAGACATATTGGTCATTCTCTGATCAAGGATGAATACTGCGGCTCGTACCACCTCCCTATGAGTCGTACTGAGACTCATAGCCTTTGAAACAAAATCCCGAACACTTCTATGAACCTTATCTCACGATTCCATACTAAAAACATACCACCCTACCACGAGTTATTCCTTGGCTCATGGTAGTTGAAATCCTAAAACATTTGTTGCTCCCCACGGGTCAAGTCACAATCCGTGGTCACTCACCACGAGTCTGCAATGTGCTTCTAAGTGCCATTCCACCAATAGACTTCCTCTAGATCATGGTATATCTTGGTGGCACCTGGATGGATAGAATACCGAGAGTTGTGAGCCTCTCTCAACATCCGCTCTCTGAAGTCATCCATATTTGGAACATATAGTCGGCCATGATATCAGGGTACACCATCTCCCCCTTGGGATAAAACCTCCACTTGATTTCAAACTACTTCCTTTAACTTGACCAAGAGAGGATCCTCATCTTTGCTTACCTTAACTTCCTACACCAATGAAGACTCCATACCATTCTGAACCACAACACCACAATCTGCTGAATCAGTAAGGTGAACCCCCAAGTGAGCAAGCCTATGGACATCTTTCACCAATTCTTTTCTCCCATCCTCAACATAAGACACACTCCCTATGTACAACTTGCTAAGCACATCCGACACTACATTGGCCTTTCCCAGATGATAAATAACACTTATATCATAGTCCTTGAGAAGCTCAAGTTATCTTATTTTCTGCAAATTCAAGTCCTTCTGAGTAAACACATAGTAAAGACTCTTGTGGTCCATTAACACATCCACATGCACCCCATACAAATAGTGCCTCCAAATTTTCAAGGAAAATACCGCCGCTGCTAACTCAAGGTCATACCCCGAATAATTCTTCTCATAAGTCTTAAGATGTCTCGAGGCATAAGCAATGATCTTCCCATGCTGCATCAATACACACCAAATGCCAATCCTAGTGGCATCACAATATACCACAAAGCCATCCATGCCTTCTGGCAGGGTCAAGATTGAAGCGTAAATGAGTCGAGTCTTTAACTCCTGAAAACTCTTCTCACACTCATTGGACCACTGGAATTTGACCTTCTTCTAGGTCAACTTAGTCAAAGGTGCAACAATGGATGAAAATCCATCTACGAACCTCCGAGTAGCCAGCTAAACCCAAAAATCTCCTAATGTCAGTAGGAGTGGCAGGTCTAGGCCAGTTTTTCACCACCTCAATCTTCTGAGAATCTACCTGAATACCTTCACTAGATACCACATGGCTTAGAAATACAGTCGAGTGTAACCCGAACTCACACTTTCTAAACTTAGAAAACAACTGAGGATCCTTAATGGTCAGCAACACAATTCTCAAATGAGTGGCATGCTCCTCCTCACTCCGAGAATACACAAGGATGTCGTCTATGAAAATAATGATGAACATAACCAAATAATGCTTGAATACCGTGTTCATCAAATCCATGAAAGCTACAAGGACATTCATTAGTCCAGAAGACATAACAACAAACTCATAGTGACCATACCGAGTCTTGAAAGCTTTCTTCGGAATGTCACTCTCCCTAACCCTGAGTTGGTGATAGCCGGATATGAGGTCTATCTTTGAATAGCATTTGGCACCCTAAAGCTGATCGAACAAGTCATCAATACTAGGGAGAGGATACTTATTCTTGATTGTAACCTTATTCAATTGGCGATAATCAATACACATCCTAAGAGAACTATCCTTCTTCTTAACAAAGAGGATTAGAGCACCCCCATAGGGACTTACTAGGCCTGATGAAACCTTTATATAAGAGGTCATTGAACTATTCATTCAAATTCTTAAACTTGGCCGAAGCTATTTTATGAGGAGGAATGGAAATGGACTATATAGCAGAGGAAAAGGTCAATATCAAAGTCAATCTCCCACTCGGGAGGGACTCCTGGTAGATCATCTGGGAACACCTCCGGATACTCACATACCACCGAGACTGACTGAAGAGTCAAGGTTTCAAACTTAGAATCCCTAACCCAAACTAAATTATATACACAACCCTTAGAGATCATTTTCCTGGCTTTAAGATAGGAGACAAAACACCCAACAGGCACTGCTGAATTGGCAAGGTGGCGTATGAATTGGAGTTGGCAAGATGGAGTATGAGTTGGAGTTTCCCTCAAAGTTATCTTCCATGCATCCTATGTTTCATGTATAGCTTTTGAAGAAATATTTTGGAGATCCAGCTCTAGTAGTCCGGTGGACAGCGTTGGTGTAAAGGATAGCCTTAGCTATAAGGAGGTTCCGGTGGAAATATTGGATCGCCAGGTTCGAAGGCTAAGGAACAAGGAAGTAGCTTCAGTTAAATTATTATGGAGGAATCATCATGTTGAAGGAGCTACCTGAGAAGTCGAAGCGGATATGATGGCTAAATACTCACATTTATTCTCTACCGGCCCAGTTCCAAATTGAGGTATTAGTTTTTGCCTATGACTCTACTTAGTTTTAATGATAAAATCATGTGTTAAGTTTATTTTATGTATATGGATGTGTATGTGAAGCATGAACTCAGTTCAGCTATGTGATATGAATCAGAGGTAGTCATTCCGTTAGTTTCGATTTAAATAATCAGCATTTGGGTGTAAGGGTTGCATGTCTTTGTTTTCTGCTTTTTTCCAACATTCAAGGATGAATGTTCCCAAGGGGGAGATATTGTAATACCCCAAAAATGCCTAATATTAGACTCGGGATAAAAATTTGAAGTTGGCTGAAAAACTAGGAAAAAGTCACAAGACGGGTGATGTAACAACTCATGGTTGGAAACCACGAGTCGTCATTAACAGTTGTGGTAAAGAAGGCCCAGGTGTCAGTGGAGACAATAGAAGAAGTAATGACTCGTTGCTTGGAACAATGAGTCGTTGTTTTCAATCGTGGCAGAAGCTGGGCCTTCGCAGTTGGGGATTACCCCGGATCATCCAATGACTCGTGGTGAGAAGTGATGACTCATGGTCACCAGTCGTCATTTGGATGCTAGGATTTCCAGTGCATGTAACGTATTGAGAACCTGACTCATTGGAAGAAACCATGAGTCATGGTGAGGCTCGTGGTAAGGAAGTTCAGGTGTGTGAAGGGGGCTGGCAACGGTCGACCTAAGGACCCGTCATTTGAAGCAACGACTCATCCTATCGAGTTGTGGGAAGAATATAAAACATGAAGTGAAGCAGTGGACCCAATGAGTGGATACCACGAGTCATGGTTTCATGCAATGACTCATGGGATCAGTCGTTGGTTCGCCTAGGACAGTTTTCAGGGAAAATTTATTAAGGGTATTTTCAAACTTTCTATGCTCTAAGACCCTAAACTACGTCGTTTTATGTATTTTTCTGGGCATAATAAGATAGGTTAAGTCCCTCTTGCATAGGCCATTCCCATGTATGCAAATTAAGAGAATTCTAGAGAGATCAACCATAGATTCAAGATTTTTCCTATCAATTCATCCTTGGGTATTCAAGAACTTTGAAATCTGATTTTACCTAGGTATGTAGGGTTACAAATGGGTGTTTCCATTCACACCCATGTCCATTCTCTATTAACTTATGAAAATCTATCAAAACTCTCATGGGGTATTGATTTCAATTTTGTGAAAATCAAATGATTTGCTAATAGGCTTTTATGATTTATGATTTACATCATATTATATTGATATTGATCAGATTTTACAATTATTTTACTTATAATTTATTGATTTCGATTTCTACCAAATCAAGCCTATTTAAGCATGATCTATGATGAATCGATTTATGATCTTCTCTTCAATTGATGATATTTACAAGCCCAGCATGATTTATGATTTTAAATGTGAATTTATCCAATTACCCATCATGATTTCAGGACTTACAAGTTATATGTATGATCTACAAATATGCATGAAACCTATGATTCATGAATTATGTTTTTTGCCGACTCACGGGCCTTATGTCATGTTTAGTTCATGAATGTACAAGAATGTTTATGATTATAATGATTTAACTAGCCTACGAATTCATGAATGTTATACTATGAGCACTATATATGTTTTTGGAGTAGTATCAAACACCGAGTAGGTTCGGGGCCTAGGTTCTGCCCCGGATGTAATAAACTACGTGCCACTGTGGGTATGTTGGGACCTCCTGTGTGACTGTCCCAGGCCCAAATGACCCTTTTCATGGTGATATCACACTTTCATGGTTCTACCCTTAGCAAGGTACGGACGCCCTTCCGACTAGGGTTCGAAGTCGGGCATCATGTGTGCTCATATGGGGTATGTCGGTTAAGAAAATCTCCCACTGTTCCTCATGATTTGTGCATGTTTATGATTACATATGTTGGCTCAAGTTATGTTCAATATAGCTTTACTCTCATGATTATGATTATGAATGCATTATGAAGGATTCGGAAACCTTGAGCCTTAAGTTTGTTATGTTATGATATTTATGATATGAGCATGATGTCCTGCTCATATGATGTTTTATGAGTTTTTAAATATTTTAATGTCCGTTTTACTTACCTTTCATACTCGGTACATTCCATATATTGACCGCATACTTTCTATGTTATATCGTTTCATGATACAGGACCCGGCTCTCAAGCTTATCCTCATGTTTAGACCATCTCAGAGTTCACTGTCAGCTTGTTGGTGAGTCCTCATGTTCCGAGGGCCATTTGACTAGACATTTATGTTATTTTATGCTTTAGTATTTGGCCGGGTTACTTGGGGGTGTTGTCCCATCAATCCATCTTATGCAGTAGAGGCTTTTAGACAGTATGTAGTACTTAGCTTGTGTTTATGTCCAGTGTTTCCGAATGTTATGATATGTCAGGTCATGTTTACGTTTCCGCTATGCCTTATCTTTAGTCTTCTGTTTAGAGTGAATGAAGTTAGATATGCTTATGTCATGGGTAGACTTGGGGGCCTTTCGGGGTTTTCTTGTCCCATGTTACAATCGGGGTCTAAGTTTGGGTAGTTAAAAACTTGGTATCAGAGCTATAGGTTTGAAGTGTTCTAGGGTGTCTGAAAGCCGTGTTAAGTAGAGTCTTTTCCATGGGTGTGAAGTGCGCCACACTTATGATGAAGAGGCTACGAGATGTTTAGGAAATGTTTCCTTCTTTCATGATCTATGTTGTGCGATGAAAAGTCTTTCTATCCTTCTAATTCATGCTATTCGTGATTGCAGAATCATGGCTCCTAGAAGAATGAATGGAAGAAGAAACGGAAACGGTGAAGGCCATGAAGTTGGAAATGGTCATGGGCATCAGCAAGCCCCACCTGTTTAGGAGCCCCAAGAACCAGAGCCAGTTGCCCACGTTGAGTTTCGGGAAGCTATCTAGATATTGGCGCAGGCCTTGACTGCTCAGGTCAACCAACAAGCTATTGCGTATATCCCACAGAATGGAAATGCGGCAGTGGCCTGGATTATAGATTTCCTGAGGATGAACCCTCCGGAGTTCCTTAGGTCCAAGGTGGATGAAGATCCACACGATTTCATCGAGGAGATTCTAAAGATCACCCGGGTGACCAATGGAGATTGTGTTGAGTTGTCCTCCTATCTGATAAAAGGGGTGGCACATATATGGTTCAAGCAGTGGAGAGATGTTAGGGAAGTGGGTGCAAGCCCTATAGGTTGGGAAGAGTTCCATGTAGCAATCTTGGATCAATTCTTCCCTGGGGAGATGAGGGAGCAAAAGGCAGCTGAGTTTGTTAACTTGAAGCAGGGTGACATATCGGTTCAGGAGTAAACTTTGGAGTTCATTCGACTATCTAAATATGCACCATAGTTGGTGGCAGACCAAAGGACTCGAGTAAGCCGATTTATGCACGGAGTGGCGGACTACTTGGATGAGGACTGTAGGATCGCCATGTTGCATCGAGATATACACTTTCCCCGCATTGTGTTGCATGCTCAGCAAATGGAGTCAGTGTATCAGAGGCAGAGAGAGTCCAAGAGGGACAGGACCGATAGTTATTCGACTTCTCAGGTCAAATCGGGGGGTGGATAGTGTCAGCAGTCTCAGCACCGATCTATTGCTCCTGCACCATCATCAGCTAGTACGCCATCTAGATTCCGAGGGGATTGGAGGAGCAGGGCTCCAGATTCGAGAGGCCAAGGTAGCATGCATATAGTTTGCACTTTCCCAACTTGTCTGAAGTGCGGCAAGAATCACTCAGCGAGGTGCCTGGTTGGTTTGGATGCTTGTTTTGGGTGTGGCAAACTCAGAAACATGCTCAGGGATTGCCCTTCAGCCATATCAGGAGGTGGTGGGGCCCACATGCCAGACACTAGTTCAGCCGCTCCAGCAGCACGTCCTCCTTAGTAGGGTGCCTCGACTAGTTCAGCTGGCGGTCAGCACCAAAATAGGTTCTATGCTTTAGCACCCCGCCAGGAATAGGAGGTCTCCCAGGATGTGGTCACTGGTATGTTGCGAGTTTTCCATATTGATGTTTATTCTTTGTTAGATCCGTGGGCTACTTTATCTTTTGTGACTCCTTATATTGCTAGTATCTTTGGAGTTAGTCCCGAGACTCTGTAAGAACCATTTTCAGTTTCTACTCCTGTTGGTGATTCGGTTATAGCTAGGCGGGTGTATAGAGGATGTCCGATCACTATATTGCATAAAGTCACCTCCGCAGATCTTGTAGAGTTAGCCATGATTGACTTTGATATTATTCTTGGCAGGGATTGGTTGTATGCATGTTATGCTTCTGTTAATTGTAGAACCCGAGCAGTGGAGTTCCATTTTTCAGGTGAGTCAGTCTTGGAGTGGAAGAGTAGTTCGGTCGTGCTTGTAGGTCATTTTATTTCCTATCTTAAGGCCAAAAAGATGATTTCTAAGGGTTTCATGTATCATCTAGTTAGGGTTAAGGATGTTGCGTCCGAGACCCCAACTATCCAGTTAGTTCCAGTGGTGCGTGAGTATCCAGAGGTCTTTCCCATTGATTTGCCAGGTGTTCCTCCTGAGCGGGAGATTGATTTTGGTATTGACCTTCTACCCGATACGCAACCTATATCTATCCCTCCTTACAGGATAGCTCCATCCGAGCTAAAGGAGTTGAAGGATCAATAGAAGGACCTATTATATAAGGGCTTCATTAGACCGAGCAAGTCTCCATGGGTTGCACCAGTGTTATTTGTCCGGAAGAAGGATGGTTCGCTTCAGATGTGCATTGACTATCGATAATTGAACAAGGTCACCGTTAAGAACATGTACCCTTTATGCAGGATCGATGATTTGTTTGACCAGCTTCAGGGTTCCAAGTGTTTCTCAAAGATAGATCTCAGATCCGAGTATTATCAGCTCAGAGTTCGGGAGAGCGATATCCCGAAGACAACTTTCAGGACGCGGTATGGTCATTATGAGTTTGTAGTTATGTATTTTGAACTAACAAATTCTCCTGCAGCTTTTATGGACTTGATGAACAGGGTGTTCAAGCTGTACCTGGACATGTTCATGATCGTGTTCATTGATGATATCCTTATATACTCTTGGAGCGAGGAGGAGCATGCCGCCCATTTGAGAGTACTACTTCAGACTCTCAAGGATCGCCAATTGTATGCCAAGTTCAGTAAGTGTGAGTTTTGGTTGGACTCCATGACATTTTTGGGCCATGTGGTATCGAGTGAGGGCATAAAGGTAGATTCTCAAAAAGTCGAGGCAGTGAAGAATTGGCCCAGACCGGTGAATCCTTCAGATATTTGGAGTTTCTTGGGTTACCTGGCTACTATTGGAGGTTAGTTGAGGGTTTCTCATCCATTGTAGCACCTTTGATCAAGTTGACTCAAGAGAAGGTAAAGTTCTAATGGTCGGAGGCTTGTGAGAAGAGCTTCCAAGAGTTGAAGACTCGACTTACTACCGCATCGGTGTGTTCGGTGGTTCGTTGGGTATCTAAACCGACACGCAAGTGCACGTGGTTGAACAAGTAGTAAGTGGCTTTAGTAAGCCAAGTATCGATCCCTCAGAGACTTGGATTAAGTGAAGTTTGCTTAAGTATACGATACTATATTTAACTTCTAAATATGCTGACAACAACGTAACCAAAAAGTGAATAAATTGTTTTATAAATTTTATACTAAACTACAAACAATTATCTACTTTGAATTTGGACTATGAAAAGAGCATGCTGAGGTTAAAGAACATGTAATGAAACTGATTATCATCATAAATTGGTTAATCTTTTCTTCCTGTTTCTAGCCAAGAACATTAGCCAAGAGATTAAAACTCTCGTATTTAATCTCACTTAAGAATCATAAACCATCCGTCTACATTTTTGTGATCAAATGCAATTCATGACCTAGCAATACAATTCCGGTTCCTAAATTGACTAATACGGCTTTCAAGTATATTTCTATCAGGAAAGCACATCAAAACTCAATTTTCCCAAATCAAGTAAAGAACAATATCCTATTAATTCACAACTTTCCAATTTCGTGCTCTCTCGAGTGAAATCGGACTTTTTAGATGTACATTAATATAGGCCACACACCAATGCAGTAGAAACAAGAATTAATAGAACAACATGGAAGAAAAAGATGAAAAACCAAATAATTCAATAATCAAAATTCAACACAAGTATTCATAACCTCAGCAAGGAAGAGAATTAGCCACTCATTTGTGGATTAATCATCCTAAAACAAGTGTTAATCATACAAACAATTGAATTAGAGAAGAAAGAAAGAGAGAAAAAACCCTGAACTTTTCGTCCCTCAACTGCCTGTAACCCACGTCCTTGCTCCACCAAGTCTGAATTATGAAAAATAAACCTAAGTGTTCTATTTATAGTAGTAGGATTCTTTCCCGGAATAACAAGCAACGTGTCACGGAGTGCATCACGGAGCACGGCCTCCGTGACACGCTACGGACGCGGAAGCCCTCTGGAAAATCACCCGAAACTGGCCCGGGCAGCACCCTGCCACGTTGGCATCCCTTGGTCGCGGAGGCCACCTACCGTGGCACGTTGCTAACGTGCAGGTGGGCTGTTGTGAGCGGCCTGCCTGCCGTGGCACCTTGTCGACGCGCTGGTGGGCTGTTTTTTGCCTCCTCTTTGTCGACGTTCGCGTGTTGATTCCTTTTCCAAGCCTCTACTTCACCAACTCATGGATTAGTTACTCAAAAGTCATAAAAACCTACCAAACAAAGGCTAATCATGTTGGTTAGCACATATCTTTACTTTATCTAAAATTACATGAAAATGTATACAACAATCTTAGATAAACAAGACTAATTTAAGTTGTAAAGCGTATCTCGAGCATATATTTTTGCCCTTGATCACGGTGTTGACCCTACCAGAGGGTACGGATAGTTTCGTGGTGTATTGTGATGCTTCGAGAATCGGACTCGGTTGTGTATTGATGCAGTGAGGGAAGGTGAGAGAATATGCCTCTAGACAGTTGAAAGTCCATGAGAAGAGTTACCCAATCCATAATCTTGCATTGGATGCGTTGGGGTAGTGAACTTGGGCATAATTGCTTGCCCAAGTGCTATTTTATAGCTTAATTTAGTCATGTTTGTCTAATTATACACTTACATTCTTATGCGATTTTGTGTAAATTTGGGTATGCACTAACCAACATAATTAGTCCTTGTTTTGTAAGTGTGAAATGCATATGAGGGACTAAATAATGATGGGTGAAGTGAAGAAATGGAGTTGGAAGTGAATTGAAAAAGATGGCAAGGAAACATGCCATGGCAAGGCTGGACGCGCCAGGCAGCATGCCACGTTGTGCGTGTGCCGCACCCAGCGTCGTGCCATGCCAAGGCCATGCGCGCGAAATTCTGCCTTCCAAGGCGCCTGCGCGCCAGCGTCCATGCCACGCTAGGCACTGCTGCGTGCCGCGGGCCGTGTCACGCTTGCCATCGCGCAGGACAAACGCCGTGCCACACCACCTGTCGCGCCATGCCTCGGCCAAGCAAGTTTCAAGTGCACTTTCAAGTAAGCTGCCACGTTACCTTCGTGTCACGGAGGCGAATTGGCACATTCACCTCCGCGCCACGGAGCCATTCCGTGACAGGCCAAAAATTGCAAATTTCCTATTTACTATAAATTAAACCCTTAGCTCCTAAAATCATTTGTCACGAAATATTTTATGGAAACCGTAGAGGAGAGAAGGGAGAAGTGAAGAACTCACCTAGGGTTCACTAATTTTACATTCTCTTTTACCTATTCTTGTAAGTACTCTACTTTAACGATGTTTTTAAGTTATTGTACGAACATGAGTGGCTAAAACCCTTCCCTTAGGGTTGAGGCCATGTGATATGATTGTAATGCATGAATTCATTTTGGTTTGAGTTGTTAATTGTTGTTTTGTCTTACATTCTTTATTATGGTTGTTTTTATGCATGATCACCATGAAAACATACATGTTAAGCTAGGTAAAAGCTTGAAAAGAGTAACCCTAGGCAATAACATAGGAATGTAGTGAGCAAGTTCTTATCTTTAGATATGATTCGCAATTAGGATAAATAATATACCTAAATTTCCTTGCTTGGTTGATAAAACAGGATGATAGTAAGACACCGGCTTAGAATTGTCACTCCACTCGTAGAAGTAGTTGTGAAGCTAAGTTAGGTTTAATGATTAGAGGTACGAAAGTCCCTAATCAAGAGCACAAACCTCGTAAACCACATCCATGTAGTTGAATTGCCCACGAACTAGGATGTCACATCCCCCCTTAACGATGTAGTTGTGAGGCTAGTTTGTCGTGTTTAGAGGCTCGAGAGACCATGAACATCGCATTTCCAACTATGTGAGACAACAATTGATAATTTCATACGTGAACCATTACAAAGTGTAGCATTGCATGATTATCCGGCCTTAGCTCTAGTTGCTTATTATATCGTTTCCATATTGTTTTGTGACCACCCCAAAATTTAATTATAATTTACCAAAAACTTCTATAATCAACACTTGTGAAGGTTAATCTTACACTTGAACTTCATAATTTGCTGAATTTGTCCAGTCCCTATGGGTTCGACATCCGGCTCTTAAAAAGGGCCACTGTATTACTTATACGACCACGTACGCTTGCGAGTGCGCTGGAGCGCAATAGTTTGCATTAAAGATATGGTGACATTACTTGTATGGGGTCCATGTGGATGTGTTTACGGACCACAAGAGTTTATAATATGTGTTCATGCAGAAGGACCTCAATCTACGGCAAAGGAGGTGGTTAGAGCTACTCAAAGGCTATAATATGAGTTTCCTTTACCATCCGGGTAAGGCTAATGTGGTAGCGGATGAACTTAGTAGACTCTATATGTAGAGTGTGTCCCATGTGGATGAGGGGAAGAAGGAGATGGTGAGAGATGTCCATCGACTTGCAAGGTTGGGAGTTAGGTTTGTCGACTCGACCGATAGCGGGATTGTTGTCCAGATCTGATCAGTGTCGTCCTTGGTGACTGATGTGAAATCTATAAAAGATGAGGATCCAATTTTGGTAAAGTTGAAGGAAGTCATTCAAAGTCAGAAGGTGGAGGTCTTCTCCCAAGGGAGAGATTGTGTGCTTCGGTACCAGGGTCATCTATGCATTCCAGATGTTGATGATTTGAGGAGCCAGATATTGCATGAGGCCCATGGATCCAAGTATTCTATCCATCCGGGTGCCACCAAGATATATCATTATTTGCAGGAAATATATTGGTGGAACAGCATGAACAAGGATATTGCAGAATTCGTAGCTAAGTGCCCGAACTTTCAGCAAGTAAAAGCGAGCATCAAAGGCCGGGAGGCGTACTTCAGGATATTAGCATTCCCACTTGGAAGTGTGAAGATATTAATATGGATTTCAATACAGGGCTACCTCATACTCGCCGACAGAATGATTCTATATGGGCGGTAGTAGACAGGCTGACTAAAGCTTCTTATTTTTCACTGGTCAAAACCACAGACTCAATGGAGGATTATGCCAAGCTATATCCAGGATTTAGTTTGATTGCATGGAGTGCCCTTGTCTATCATTTCAAATTGAGGTACTCAATTTACCTCTCAGTTTTGGCAGTCTTTTCAGAAAGGGCTTGGTACTCAGGTTAAACTCAGCACAACATTTTCACCCGCAAACGGATGGCCAAGCGGAGTGGACAATTCAGACCCTTAAGGACATGTTGAGGGCAGGTGTGATTGACTTTAGAGGTGGTTGGGATGATCACTTGCCCCTAATCGAGTTTGCTTATAATAACAAATATCACTCCAGTATCCAAATGGCACCGTTCCAGGCTCTCTATAGGCGAAGATGTAGATCTCCATCAGATGGTTTGAGGTTGGTGAGGCAACTGTGATAGGGCCAGATTCGGGTCATGAGGCTATGTTGAAGGTTCAGTTGATAAGGGACAGGTTAGAAACCGCTCAGAGTTGCCAAAAATCCTACGCCGATGTTAGGAGAAGGGAACTTGAGTTCAAGGTGGATGACTAGGTGTTCTTGAAGGTATCTACCATGAAGGGAGTAATGCGGTTCAGAAAGAAAGGAAAACTTAGTCCCTGCTATGTTGGCCCCTACCGGATTGTGAAAAAAGTTGGCAATGTGGTGTATGAATTGGAGTTGCCCTCAGAGTCATCTTCCGTGCATCCCGTGTTTCATGTATTGCTTTTGAAGAAATGTTTGGGAGATCCAACTCTAGTAGTCCCGATGGACAGTTTTAGTGCAACGAATAGCCTTAGCTATGACAAGGTTCCGGTGGAAATATTAGATCGTCAGGTTCAGAGGCTAAGGAACAAGGAAGTAGCTTCAGTTAAGGTATAATGGATGAATCAGCATGTTGAAGGAGCTACCTGGGAAGCTGAAGCGAATATGATGGCTAGATACCCAAATTTATTCTCTACCGGCTCAGTTCCGACTTGAGGTATCAGTTTTTCCCTATGACTCTATTTAGTTTTCATGATCAAATCATGTGATCAAGTTTCTTTTATGTATATGGATGTGTATGTGAAGCATGAACTCAGTTCAGCTATGTGATATGAATCGGAGGTAGTCATTCGTTAGTTTCGGTTTAAACGATCAGTATTTAGGTGTAAGGATTGCATATCTTTGTTTTTTGCTTGTTTCCAACATTCCATGACGAATGTTCCCAAGGGGAGATATTGTAATACCCCGAAAATGCCTAAGATTAGACTCGGGATCAAAATTTGAAGTTGGCTGAAAAATTGCGCAAAAGTCACAGGATGGGTGATGTAACAACTCATGGTTGGAAACCACGAGTCATCGTTAGCATTCGTGGTAAAGAAGGCCCAAGTGTCAGTGGAGACAACGAACGATGTAACGACTCATTGCTCGGAACAATGAGTCATTGTTTGCAATCATGGGAGAAGCTGGGCCTTGGCAGTTGGGGATACCACGGGTCATCCAACGAATCGTGGTGAGAAGTGAGGACCTGTGGTCACCAGTCATCGATTGGCTTCTAGGATTTCTAGTGCATGTAACGGGAAACTGCTGCTGACATATCCTACGAATCATAGCGTGAAGCTACGAGTCGTGGCTTCTATCTGTGGTATGCACTGCAGTCTTAAAATTGGTTAAGAGGGTATTTGGTTTAGCTTAAAAGCTTTTAAGAACTTTTAACTTTTTGTAGTGTTTGGTTTGGACAAAAAGTGCTTAAAAAAATTGAAAATGTTTTTAAAAAGCCAAAAGCCAAAAGTTGGTTCTTACCAACTTTTTATTTTTTGGCTTATAAGCTATTTATGTTTAACCAAGGTATTTACCTTTTTATCCCCATAATAGTTTTCTAATTTTAATAACACCCTCAAGAAAATAAAACTCTACAACCCCTTTTCTTCTTCTCATTCTCTACACTCCAACCTTCTTCTCATTCTCTACACTCCAACCGCTTCTCATTATGTTCCTCTTGTTCATATTTTTCATCATTTTTCTTACGTTTTGCTCAGAGAACTCGTGGTATTTTAGACCTTATGGTAAGTTTATCATTAAAATTATATCTTATATATATATATATATATATCCATCTTTATTTGAATCTGTAATTTTACTTTTCCAGTGAATCTGTAACTTTTTCCCGGCAAATCTGTAGTTTCTTTTCCGGTGAATCTGTAATTCTTTTTCGGTGAATTTGTAATTTTATTTTTTCGGCAAATCTATAATTTCTTTTGGTGAATCTATATTTTTTTCCAGCAAATCTGTAATGATATAATTGCTAATGATATTTGTAATGCTTGATGTTTGTATTATATAAATATTTTTCACTTTTTGCATATTAATATATTTATGGCTCTCTTTAAATTTTTTACTTTTTTTGCTCATATGATGTCGAACTCTATTTATAACCTCACCCGTTCATAGTTTAAAAATGAAAATATACAATTAATTTATTAATTTTTTTAAGCAAAGAAAAGACACTCAAATCTTTAACAAATGTGGATACAAGAAAAAATAATTAAAAATCTGGAAAAAAAAATTCCAAGGTAGTATTAATTCATTTAAATTATTATATTTGATTTTACAAATAAAAAATAGAACTATACTCTTAATAAAAAGTAAAGGGAGATTTACCTAATTTTATTCAAATTATATACTTTAAAAATTAAAAATAACATAAATAATTAGTTTATATTAAAAATAATTTATAAATTATCAATTAATTCAAATTTTGATTATTTAAGAAATAAAAATATCATAGTAATTTCACTTTCTATAGTGTTAACAGCTTTAAGGGCATTTCAGTCATTTGATCAAAAATAAGTGCTTAACAGCACTTATGTACCAAACACATCAATAACTTTTTTTCAGCTTCAACACTTTTATCTAAACACATAACTACTTATTTGTAAAATAAGTATCAGCACTTTAAAAAATACTTTAAGCACTTATGTTAAAAAGCCACTTTTTCTGCTAAACCAAACGGGTTGTAAGTCCTGGGAGTTGGTGCGACTCGTACAATGATGCTACAATTCGTATGTTGCCTGTCGTGGTCTAATCTTATGAAGTCTGGCATCCGCTAAAGTTTTGCACGAGTCCTTGGTATGGTTCGTACCTTGATGTTATGAATCTGGTCCCTACTCGTACCCTGGGATCTGCCGACTTGATATGTTCTCTGGAATTCACTATGGCTCCTTGGTACGAGCCGTATGATGTCATCACGACTCGTATCTTCTAGTCATACCAGGAACTCAGGCAAGTGCACAATTTCTAAACTTTTCCATGACTCCTTGGTACGGCTCGTGCCATGATTGTACGGCTCATACTAGGAGTCGTACTTGGCCTCAGCACTTGTGCATCTCCTCTATATTTTATCATAAATGACAGGTACGGCTTGTATTGAGGTCTGCACTTGGCCCATTTTTTGCTCTTTTTCCTCTCCTTTTCAAGAATTCAACTCCAAAACTTGATTTCCTTGAAAACAAGGTAAAAAGACCTTATATCTGTATAAACATATCTAAGACCAAGCATCTTTTCTAAGTTTTAAGCATCGAAAGTATTGTAAACACACAACACATCAACACCCTCAACTTAAAACTTTTGATGTCCTCGGGTAAACAAAACACTACTATAACACGACACTTAACTAAAAAGTAAAACAGAAGACCTATAGCCAATCAACATCAAAATTTTGCACGCATGAGCACTTATCAAGTACTGACCCCTTTTCCATTTAAAACCAAGCTAGCTATGCATACATGCAACTACAAACCATGACACAAAGGGATCTAGAGATGCCATTCAATCATTAACAAACAACTGAGCTAGCACTAATGTTGTTTACACAGAAGGTTGGCAGAATGCAATGCAACCCATGTACCCTTACAGCAAACGAAGTCCCCACACACTCAAAAGAGAGATATATAGAAATATAAAAATGGGACGATCAAGCGACGCTCTCACTCTCACAAAGAAGTTCCAAATACTGCATAAGTGATACAATAGGCTTGCCCTTATTTTCTCTACTCTGATCTTTCAGACAGTCAGGCTAGGATCACTATAGGACTTTATTGGCTTGTAATACAAGCTTCGGATTAGGTGTGGTAGATATGGTAATAGTGACTAACCCTCCTAAGCTCTACATAACTTTGACTTCACTTTTTGACTTTTCCCCTTTTTCTTCATTTTTTCTCACTTTTCTCCATTTCATTCCACTTTCAACTAGTGGGTGTGGTTTCTTTTTCACTTTTCTCTTATTTCTCTATTCTTCTTCTTTTTTTCAAGATTTTTCTTTTCTTTTTCTTTCTCTTTTTCTCTTTTTTTCCACACTACACCCACTTCTTATTGATTAACTTCTTCTCCTTTTATTTCCCCCACACAGCTTACCCACCCCTATAATAGCCATCTTCAATTTAGGTATTTTTTCTGAGTTGAGGTTCACAATGTCCAACGAGGGACCAGGGCCAAAATAGTTTCATTATAAACAAGTGGGAAGATGAATGGGTTAATCAAAGGAAAATAGTCAATGAAGGCTCAAATATTTGGATTAAGGGATACTCATTCATTTGGTAGGACAATTTAGGCTAAACGTGAGCTAATTCAAAAATGGACTATGATCCTTTCCTGGCTAACTATCCTATAACCTAAGCAAAGACTAATCGGGCAAGTTCTAGATCACCCACACAGTATCAAACTAGATAAGAACTCACTAACACATGGTACAAGTTTACATCACACACTACCTATCCAGTTCATGTACAGCTAACCTACAGTCAATCATGCTAATACTTAAATGCCACAAAAAGATCCAAAATAGTCATGCTTCATTGTCACATACAACTATACAACAAAAAATTTAAAAAAGGTCATTTTTTCAATAATTTCAAAACATCAAACACATGTGCATTTATTGGTTGTTAAGTACTTCTAAGCTACTTCTAGTTAAACAAAAAAACATCCTAAAAATGTTGGTTCTACTAGATAGCATATCTGAGGGAAAAAAAATATGTCAACAGAAACCCTCAGACGAACCAAAAACTAAAAGACAGATATACCCCCATTTTGAAAAACATACTTTGTCCCAAAATGCAAGGAAATAAAAACTAAGAGAGGTACATACTTGTGCCACTCTAAGCACTCCTGTCATCCTGTGGAGGCGAGTGTGAGGGCACACTCCCCTCCGCTACAATCGTGGCGCCAGCGGTGGCCGACGCACTCAATAATGTGGTAGAGGAGTTGTGGTTGCCCACTCAACAGTCTTGGACGCCTCAGTGACCTCTCTATCCATTTGGGCTGAATGTGGCTCACCCGAAGGGTCCTTGCCACCTACAAGCTCGCCAGGCATAATAGCTGAGCTCCTGGCTCCTCAAGCTCTCATGCAGCTCAAACATGTGTTCGTCATGAGTCTACAGCCTGATTGTTATAGCCTACTTGTGCTCCTTTATTTCTCTTCTCTTCCTCTTCCTGGAGGTCTCTCCATCAACTACCTCCGCTGCTCTCTTCTTTCACTTCTATCCACTGACCATCTTAGGAGCCAAGAATGCCCCTAGATCAAGCTCCTCTTTTGGCTCATCCTCAAACAATGATATAGTGGGGGCTGACAATATGCTCGGCTGTCTAGATGACAACTCAGCTACCTGACTCTACAGCGACCCAATCTCCTCTCTCAAGCTCCCCACATCTGGCTACTCAGCTAGCTGCTCATTGAGCCCTAACTCAAAGTTGTCTAATCTGTTGTGTAGCCCTATTGTAGCCTCTTCAATCTCATCCTTGACCCGAGGCTTGACCTACTCCATCATCACATTGACCTTTTTCCTGATCAAGGTCAGCTTTTTGGCTAGCTACTGTGGAATATCATGGGCCACCAATATACATCCGAATGGAACCTGACCTAATGTGGCTAGTGGAGGTAAAGATAAAGTGTTGGGGTAGTTGATGTATGGCCAGCATCTCACTCTGTTCAATAGAGGTGGGGGCATCTACCTACTCGCCCCCTGACTGGCTGTGGTGGTGGAACTACTGCTAGTAGTCTATCCGGCTCACTAGGTTCATCTTGTCTTGGATTAATCCCATATTAGTAGTCTTGTTGCCTTCAATCCTAGCATCAACCTCAGCTATCACCCACACACCTAACTCTATGCAGAGTATACATATGAGACTCGAGAACGAAATCATCGTGCTCAAGGTTAGAGCTCGATTTTAAATCTCCTCTCCTATCACCCTCGGGATGTTAAGGGCATACCTAGCCATGATTCATTCCACTAACGCTGCTCTGAAACTGCTTAGGGTATTATCATTCGTTGTTAGTGCCAGCCAATGGCGAACCAATGTCCAGCAGGCCCTTGCTATAAAGTTAGGCGAAGCTTTAGTGACCTATCGTCAACTGGTCACCAGTTCAACCTCCTCTTTCTCCTCAGTGATTACTTGAGCCAACCACCTCACCTGCCTCTGTCTCTCCTTTAGGCTCAGCTACTTAACCCTTTTCAAGGTATCAAACCGGTAGTCAAACTCTGCTATAGCGGCTAGGGACATAGATGATTGAAGAAAAACCCAATTGATTATTGCACAATCAAAGTATAATCATGCAACACCACAAAAGTTCCCAATATTTAAAATCCGGAGTTGAAATCAGTTCAGTAGTAAAAACTACAAAATGGCCTCAAAACGACTCGTCTAACGAGTCGTTAGTCCCTCTAAAGGGTCGTGGAAGCAGTCATTGGATGGGAAAAAGGGATTCGAGTCAGTGGCAACGGATGGTCATAACGGGTCGTTGGAGCTAGTAAGGACCTGTGGTGTCGATCGTTGGAAGGGGTATAAAGTATGGTCTAGTGGGGCTGACGGAAGGAAGTGACGAGTTGTTAGGTGTGGCAACGACTCGACATGTCAGTCGTTAGATGGGAGAAGTTGTAGCCGTGAAAGGGTTGAAGGAGCTGAAGCTGTGTAATTTTTCCAGTGCACCTAAAGGGTGTGACGACGAGTCGCTTGAGGAGATAACGACTCGTCATGAGAGTCGTGGTTTCAGCTCGGGTAATTTTTCTAGCTTTTCCCAGGGGTATTTTGGTAAAATCGTATGCTCCTAGTTATTAAGTGACGTCATTTTAAGTATTTTTGGGGACGTTTTTAAGGGTTTTTCATGCCTAAACCCTCATTTTCTCAACTCTCCTTCCTCTCCTCTCAATATCAAGGTTTCCCAAGGTTTTCATCAAAGCTTCAAGGGGTGATTTCGAGTGCAGTTCTTCTACCAGGTATGTGGGTTCTTCAACAGGGATATTCTTCCATCCTTGTGCCCTAAATTGTTTTGTTAAAAATCCAATTTCAATTAATCTAGAAAAGCATGATTTAGGGTTTGTGTGATGGGTAATTTCTTCAACATTTTCTTGAATGCCAAAATCTACTGCGATTAAGAATTTATTTGGGATATAAATTAATCGGTTGTCTTGAATTGTGGATTAGATGATGGAAATGCATGAATGTGGAATGTTCTTCATAAATTATCTTGAGCACCGTATGGGACTTTATTATTATTCACTTAATTATCGTAGTAATTCATGTCCATGATTAAATTATGTGAATATCGTATAATTATCCCTAATAACTCAATTATGCCATTAATAGTTAGGTCGAGATGAGTTGGAGTTTATGGGCTTGATAAATTGAAAGTAAAATATGTATTTTCATTATGTTTTCAGTGTAAATGTTTTGGGTATAAAGTGAATCTATGATAACGACATAATCATCGGAGCTTCTGATGAATTGGTGTAGATATCGAAATGTGTTCCATGAAATAAATATATTCTTCTATGAATTCGATATAAATGTTTGAGGTATGAGTTAAATGTATAGGCATACCAAAAATATGAATAAATGAAGCCAGGTATCTTTGATAAAGTATTAATTGAACCTATAGATCATGCATGACCTTATGCTACATGTTGAATGAGATGAATTCAGAATTGGAATGTTGTGATAGTATACTGCATAATGTGAATCTATAGAATGCTCGCTAGTGTAAGATGTTTGAAGAAAATATTAAATTGGTTCCATGATGATGTAAATTATGATGATAAAGCATGAGAATGATATGTCAGACTGTTGAGCTTGTGTATTAGAAGGTAGCCCTAATCCTTTCGAAACGAATAATGTATAATGAAAGTGGTGAATGCTCTTGTATCTGATTAGCTGTAGTAATGTAGACTAGCTCTAGCCTGTCGAAACTCACATCCTAGTCCCCAGCTGAGAATGTTTTCCCTTAGTCTATCGGGACTCACATCCCTAGTCTATTGGGACTAACATCCCTAGTTACCAGTTGAGCATGTTGCCCTTTGTCCGACGGGACTTACATCCCTAGACAGTCAGTAACCCTCTATATCAAAGAACACTCTCCCTTAGACAGTTAGGGACCCTCTCTAGCCGAGAATGTTTCCTCTTCGACAGTCAGGGCCTCTCCCTTTGGCAGTCAGGGACTCTCCCTTAGACAGTTAGGGACTCTCTATGATATCAGTCACGGCTTCGAACCTCTGTATTGTATCTGTTTATAATATTTTGCGCATTAGTTGATCTTATGTTAGTGGATGTCCTTATAAAGTGGTTATGTTAATATGTATATATGAATCTCATATAAGGTTGTTGTATCTCTTTTCCGTTATATTACTATTAATGTGTGATCGATTTATTTCCTTCTTGTATATCTGAATGTTTCTATTTATTTATGTTTCCTCCATACTCAGAACATTTCAAGTACTGACCGCACACCTTTGTGTGCTATATCATTTCATGATATAGATTCAGGTCTCCATACTTAGCCTCATAGTTAGATACGCTCGACCTCTCTCAGCTGCTAGTGGTGAGTCCTCATCTCTCGAGGACGTGATTTATGTTTTACTTTTTCCTTATGTTTCAGTTTTTAGATTTTAGGAGTTAGCTGGGGGCTTGTCCCAGCAACTCATCAGTTTAGTAGAAGGCTTTCATACTTGTCTAGACAGATTCAACATTGTATCTAAGTGTTGTTATGCAACACCCTGGATAATTTAAGCGATAAAATCATGCTTTTGAGGTAGGAATAAGATTGAATAATAGGCTAAGAAGGAAGTGTTATGAGTTATTTGAGTCCCTCTATAGTCGCATTTATGTTTGGACGTCGATCAAGTTGTAGAACAAAATTCGAAAAAAGTTATCGCAAAATTTCCTTCTTGAGATTCTTTGAAATTTAGGTCAAATTTCTTGAAGATTTTCTCCCAATATATAAGGAGCTATGGGGTGTGAGACCAATCAAATTAAATATCTACGAGTCTAGTTTCCAACACATCAAACCGTTCATCAATCCGACTTCGGAGTAGAGAGATATTCGCGTTTACGCGAGACCGCGCAAGCAGGCACGTAACAAGGGTCTAAGGCGGTGGAAGGCTATTTATGCCCCTTTGGTCGTTTTGAAGTCATCCAAATTTATTTCCAGCAAGTTTCTTCATGATAAACCTCTCTCTAACTCTCCCTTAAGTGTTCTAATTGTTCCTAAGGTAGGAAGCCATGATTTAACATGATTTTTGTGTTGGGAAGTGGGGAATCGTGTGTAGTCCGTGGTTTGGTGTCTTTTCCGGGCTGTTGGTGGCTGTTTCGTGGTTAAGCTGTTGGTAAGCCTTATTTCTTTTGTTCTCCTTAGTTTTAAGGTTGGTTATAGGTGTTTTAACACCGGTAGGTTGTTATCTCGGAGTTTCTACCGTCGAATTCCTATGAATCTTGTCGGGTAAGCTTCGTCCGTCTTCTTTTGTTATTGAATTGTGTTGGCTGCATTTTGGCAGAATTTTGGACTGACTTTAGGCAGTATGTTCATGGTTTTGAAGGCTCAAGTTTGTCTAGGCTTGAAGCTAAGGTATGTTAGGCTTATCCCTCCCTTTGTCGGCATGAATTCCATAGTCGTTGTCATCCGTGTTGGCGTGTGTGTTGGCTGTTTTTTGATGGATTGTATTCTTTCTATTATTGAACTCTTTTTCTACTTTTTATATGGTGATAAAGGTGTGTATAATTTTCTTGTTTGGTTGGTGTCTTGGGATTGAGTGCGGAGAATCGTAGACATTGCAAATTATTAGGCTCGTGTCGAGAGGCTGTGTGTGAAGCGTGTGGTTCTTGTAGAAAGTTTTGGGATGATTGAGTGAATAAGAGTAGGTGTTTATATTGTCAAGTGAATAAGGGATTAGAGTGGTTAAGGTCGATGGCAGCGATGATCTTTTGTTATATTTGAATCGGCAATCATGTTGACCGTGTCGAGGGCGCGTGACGGTCGTGGTGACACTTGGGCTGATTTGGCCATGTCCCTTGATGTTAATGGTAAGTATAGTGGCGTGTGGGCTGTTTTTAAAGCTTGAGGATAGAATGTTTAGGATGGTAGTCCTTATCTTGGTTAGTGGCTTATCGGTGGACAGCTAGACGTGAAAGAATAGTATTATGTTGTAGTAGTTAGGTTGTGGGGTTTGAGAGCCGATTGTAGGCTATTTGAGCATGTATTATTATTGTTTGTTTTTTTTTTTTGTGTGTGTTATGTTTGAGGACTTATGGCTTGTGGATACCCGATGCACGAGAGTTGTTCCAACTAGGGGTCGAGCCTGAGGTGCCTTGTGGCTTGTGGATACCCGACGCACGAGAGTGTTTCCGGATGAGGGGTTGAGCCCAAGGAGTGAAATGACCTACGGGGTTGAGAATGATGTCCTCCGTAGAGTTGAGTTAAGACATGATTCGAGAGTAATCTAACATGTCTGAGCCTTCCTGAGATCGCGATTGGTTCTCCTAGATGGATTGAGCTCCGCTAACTGTGCGCAGCCGAGAGAGTGTCCGGCAGTTCCTAATTGATGATGTTGATTAACTGGTGTTTATTTGTGATTTGTTTGGCATTATAATTATGGTTGTTTCTTGTGTTATTTGTTATCTGATAGAAGTGGATGCTAGATGTTGGCTGGTGTTAGCTAAGGCTATTGAGAGGTCTAGAGGTGATGCCAGGTGAGCTGGGTCATCTAGGTGTCGTTGTATTGTTATTTACTTTTTGGACTTGCTAGGCTTATGGGGGCCAATTAGGTCCTATTTGTATGTTTTCTTGTACTTTCTAGGCTTATGGGGGCCAAGTAGGTTTATGTGTTTACTAAAGTTCAGTTCTCCTTCTGCGATATTTGGTATATCTGTTGATCTCTAATCTTAGTCTTCCAGTTGTTTCTGCCTTTCATGCTTGGTACATTATTGTACTGACGCCCTAGTCGGGGCGCTGCATTCATGTCTGCAGGTGATGGTGGGCTATTAGATCGAGTTCTTGGGTGCTGAGTGGAGTTCCAACTAAGTTGGTGCGCTCCAGGTCTTTCAGAGTTGCTAGATGTTTGAGATAAGGGTAGTTCGGGACCCTTTCCCGGACAATTGATTTCTATAGAGGCTCATAGACATTTGTTGTGGGTGTACTGTCATTGTTATAGTCCAGGTGGGCCATGTTGTATAGTTGTTCTTCCATTCCGTGGCCTCAACGGTATGTTACATTTATTTTTCTTGGTTGGTCAGGTGAGCCAGCTTCTGCTATAGTGTATCATCTCATTTTGATTGTATAGTTATTGTGTTGTTGAATCTCATTGGTTCTGGCCTTTGTTTTATATCTTCGGCGTGGGGTATGCTCATATTAGGGGTGGCACAGGGTGCCAGTCACACCTCCCTGGGTTTGGGGTGTGACATGTTAAAATTGTTCTTATGGGTTTTATTGGATTTTTGCTATTAGCTTCCACTTATTCATGGTTTTAGTCTTTTGTAATGTTAAGTGTAATCCTTTGATTATGCCATGGGTCGACTTGGAGCCTTTTGGGGTTCCTTGTTCCGTGTTACGGCTAGGGTGTGAACTCGGGTCGTGACAAACTTGGTATCAGAGCAAAGGTTTACGGTGTCCTAGGGTGTCTGAAAGCCGCGTTACGTAGAGTCTTCTTCATGGGTGTGAAGCGCGCCACACCTATGACGAAGAGGCTATGAGACATTTTAGGAATGTTCCCTTTCTTTCATGATTCTTATCGTGCGGAGAGTATGAAACTCTAACAGATCCCTCCCTAATTCGTGCTTTACGCGCTCGCAGATAATGCCTCCTAGATGAGCAAATGAAAGAAGATATGGTAACAGCCACCAATAGGTACCACCATCCCAAGCGAACCCAATGGATGATCATGTCACTCATGCTGAGTTCAATCAGCCTTTCATATGTTGGCGCAGGCCCTGACCGCCTAACCAGAAGGCGATGCCTCGTGTTCCCCAGAATGGAAATGAAGCGGTGGCAAGGATAAGAGATCTTCTCCAGATGAACCCACTCGAATTCTTAGGGTCGAAGGTGGATGAGGACCCGTATGAGTTCTTGGAAGAGATTCAGAAGATCACCCAAATCATGGGGGTGACGGGGATGGGAAGTGCAGACTTAGCCTCCTACCAGTTGAATGAAATCGCTTATATCTGGTTTTGTTAGTGGAGAGACAGTCGAAGGATTGGAGCGGGTCCTATAGGTTGGGATGAATTTATTACAGCATTCTTGGATGGGTTTTTTCCTCGAGAGTTGAGGGAGGCAAAGGCGACAGAGTTCATTAACTTGAAACAGAAAGATATGACTGTCCAGGAGTACGCGTTGGAATTTACTCGGTTATCCAAGTATGCACCGGAGATGGTAGCCGACCAGCGGGCCTTGGTGGCAAGTTCGTGAATGGAGTTTCAGACTCCTAGGTTAAAGAGTGTAGGACTGCCATGTTGCACAAAGATATAGACTTTCCCCACTTGGTATTATTCGCTCAACAGATGAAAGCTGAACAGGCGAGAGAAAAAGAGAGAGAGTCCAAGAGGGATAGGACAGGAGATCTAGAGTTCTCCCAGCGGAAGTCGAGTGGCGGACATCGCTCACAGTACCAGCAGAAATCATTGGCTCCAGCACCTTTGACAACCAGTGTTCCATATAATCCCAAAGTAAGGGAGATTACGTATCCGTTGTGTATCAGTTCTGGGAAACATCATTTGGGAGTATGCATGGCCGGCTCAGATGTTTGTTTTTGGTGCGGCAAGGTAGGCCATAAGCACCGAGATTGCACAGCGGCTAAGCGAGGCGAGAGTAGATTCTCGGCCACCTCTTCAGTAGCTCTGATAGCCAGTCCAATTTATCAGGGTGCATCCTCTAACCCTAACGGCGGGCATCATCAAAACCGCTTCTATGCTGTAGCAGCACACCAGGATAAGGGCAAGGCGCCGGTAGTGGCCCCAAGTATGTTGTGAATCTTGTGTTCCCCCTTGTATGTTGCCAACCTCTATATTGAATAAGAAGATTTTTTGTGATTGTTGGGAAGAGATTGTCAATGTGTGATGAAAATAACTGTTAGTGTGAGGTTTGAAGTGAAGGTTAGAGGTGGAAGAGAAGCTAGGAGTTTGTAAATTAGCTTAACCTTATGAAAGATTCGGGAGCCTTAGAATGATGACTTTAAGCTAAGGGGGAGATGGTGAGTATGTGACGTCAGTCTTGCTCTATGAATCCTTTAGGCTCATCTTCTTGTTATGAATCAGTTATGTGTATTAATTCATGTTTTCCAGTATGGTCAGCTCGAACTCAGTCTTTAAAAGTTGCTTAATCGCTCAGTAGAATTAGGTTATCTCATGTATGTGCTCAATTTAGATGTCGAGAATCACTCATGCTCATGAATTCCTTATCCTCAGTTAGATTAGATATCGTGAATTCTAGCTTGGTATCAAGAAGTGATTTGGGAACGAAGGTTCAGTCCGCATCAGTTCAGTGCCAGATAAAGGGGAAGAATCCTTCCCAGTGTTCTATCTAGTTCCATTCTAGTATCATGTCCTTCGGTTTCTCTTGTGTCATGGTATGCATGTTCCATGTGGATATTAAGTTTTGGTGTATAAGGTTAGTCCAGAGTCAGATGCTCCGTTGGTGTTAGCTGTGATTGATTGATTTTGGATTTCAGTTTCGTCCCTATCCTTTCAGTATGTTTAGCCAACATTCGAGGATGAATGTTCCCAAGGGGGAGATATTTTAACACCCCAAAAGTTTCCAAGATTTAAAACCCAGAGTTAAAATGAGTTCAGTAGTAAAATCTGCAAAATGGCCTAAGAACGACTCGTCTAACGAGTTGTTAGTCCCTCTAACGGGTCGTGGAAGCAGTTGTTGGATGGGAAAAAGGGTTCCTATTTAGTGGCAACAGATGGTCGTAACGGGTCGTTGGAGCTGGTAACGACCCGTGGTGTCGATCGTTGAAATGGGTATAAGGTTTGGTCCATTGGGGGTGACGAAAGGAGGTGACGAGTCATTAGGTGGGGCAATGACTTTTCATGTCAATCGTTAGATGGGAGAAGCTGTAGCCGTGAAGTGATTTCAGTGTACTTGATGAATGGGTCCAACGATTCGTTAAAGCAGGTAACGACTCGTTACGTTAGTCGTGGGTTGAAGCAGTTGAAGCTATGTAATTTTTCCAGTGCACCTAACGGGCGTGATGAGATAACGACTCCTCATGAGAGTCGTGGTTTCAGGTCAGGCAATTTTTCCAGTTTTTCCCAAGGGTATTTTGGTAAAGTCCGATGCTCCTAGTTATTAAGTGACGTCATTTTAAGTATTTTTGGGGATGTTTTTAAGGGATTTTCATGCCTAAACCCTCATTTTCTCAACTCTCCTTCCTCTCCTCTCAATATCAAGGTTTCCCAAGGTTTTCATCAAAGCTTCAAGGGGTGATTTCGAGTGGGGTTCTTCTACCAGGTATGTGGGTTCTTCAATAGGGATATTCTTCCATCCTTGTGCCCTAAATTGTTTTGTTAAAAATCCAATTTCAATTAATCTAGAAAACATGATTTAGGGTTTGTGTGATGGGTAATTTCTTCAACATTTTCTTGAATGCCAAAATCTACTGCGATTATGAATTTATTTGGGATATAAATTAATGGGTTGTGTTGAATTGTGGATTAGGTGATGGAAATGCATGAGTGTGGAATGTTTTTCATAAATTATCTTGAGCATTGGATGGGACTTTGTTATTGTTCACTTAATTATCGTAGTAATTCATGTCCATGATTAAATTATGTGAATATCATATGATTATCCTTAATAACCTAATTATGCCATTGATAGTTATGTTGAGATGAGTTGGAGGCTTGATCAATTGAAAGTAAAATATGTATTTTCATTATGTTTTCGGTGTAAATGTTTTGGGTATAAAGTGAATCTATGATAACGACATAATCATCGAAGCTTCTTATGAATTGGTGTAGATATCGAAATGGGTTCCATGAAATAAATATATGCTTCTACCATGAATTCGTTGTAAATGTTTGAGGTATGAGTTAAATGTATGGGCGTACCAAAAATCTAAATAAATGAAGCCAGGTATCTTTGATAAAGTATGAATTGAACTTATAGATCATGCATGACCCTATGCTACATGTTAAATGAGATGAATTTGGAATTGGAATGTTGTGATAGTATAGTGCATAATGTGAATCTATAGAATGCTCGCTAGTGTAAGATGTTTGAAGCAAATATTAAATTGGTTCCATGATGATGTAAATAATGATGATAAAGCATGAGAATGATATGTCAGACTGTTTAGCTTGTGTGTTTTAGAAGGTAGCCCTAATCCTTTCGAAATGAATAATGTATGATGAAAGTGGTGAATGTTCTTGTCTCTAATTAGCTGTAGTAATGTAGACTAGCTCTAGCCTGTCAGGACTCACATCTCTAGTCACCAGCTGAGAACTTTTTCCCTTAGTCTATCGGGACTCACATCCCTAGTCTATCGGGACTAACATCCCTAGTTACCAGTTGAGCATATTGCCCTTAGAGCGATGGGACTCACATCCCTAGTCAGTCAGTGACCCTCTATATTAGAGAACACTCTCCCTTAGATAGTCAGGGACTCTCTCTAGCCGAGAATGTTTCCTCTTCGACAATTAGGGACTCTCCCTTTGACAGTTAGGGACTCTTCTTTAACAGTCAGGGACTCTCTATGATATCAGTCACGGCTTCGGACCTCTATATTTTATCCGTTTATAATATTTTGTGCATCAGTTGATCTTATGTTACTGCATGTCCTTATAAAGTGGTTATGTTAATATGTAAATATAAATCTCATATAAGGTTGTTGTATCTCTTTTCCGTTATATTACTATTAATGTGTGATCGATTTATTTCCTTCTTGTATATCTGTATGTTTCAATTTATTTATGTTTCCTGCATACTCAGTACATTCCAAGTACTGACCGCACACCTTTATGTGCTATATCATTTCATGATATAGATTCAGGTCTCCAAATTCAGCCTCGTGGTTAGATACGCTTGTTCTCTCTCAGCTGCTAGTGGTGAGTCCTCATCTCCCGAGGACGTGATTTATGTTTTACTTTTTCCTTATGTTTCAGTTTTCAGATTTTAGGAGTTAGCTGGGGTCTTGTCCCAGCAACTCATCGTTTTAGCAAAAGGCTTTCAAACTTGTCTTGACAAATTCAGCATTGTATCTAAGTGTTGTTAAAATTGTTCTTATGGGTTGTATTGGAATTTTGCTATTAGCTTTCGCTTATTCATGTTGTTAGTCTTTTATAATGTTAAGTGTAATTCTATGATTGTGTCATGGGTCGACTTTAAGCTTTTCAGGGTTCCTTTTCCGTGTTACGGCTAGGGTGTGAACTCGGGTCGTGACAGATCAGTTCAAGAACAATGATGAAAATCTCAAATTAAGTCATGTATTTGATCTCTAGGTAGTGCTAGAAAATCAAAAATCATAATTATAAACTAATGAATGGGTCTCTCCAAAGAAAATAACCTAAAAAGTATTTATACAAATAATTAGAAACCTTTCCTAAATTAACCAAGGAACTGTTGCCTACATATCCGACGAGTCATAGCATGAAGTTAAGAGTCGTGGCTTCCATCCATTGTATGCATTGCAGTCTTAAAATCGATTTAGTCAGTACTACTCATACAATGATGCTACGAGTCCTACATTGCCTATCGTGGTCTGATATTGTGAATTCTGGCATCCTCTAAAGTTTTCCATGAGTCCTTGTTCATACCTTGATGTCACAACTCGTGGTCTCTACTTGTACCCTGGGATCTACTAACTTGACATGTTCCTTGGAATTCACTACGGCTCTTTGATATGAGTCATATGATGTCCTCACGACTCATATCTTCCAGTCATACTAGGAACTAAGGCAAGTGCATAATCTTCTGAACTTTTTCATGACTCTTTGGTACAACTAAATAATATGATTCATATGATGTCATCATGACTCGTATCTTCCCGTCGTACTAGTAACTCAGGAAAGTGTATAGCCTTCTGAACATTTCCACAATTCCTTGGTACGGCCGGTACCATTATTGTACGGCTCGTACCAAGAGTCGTACTTGGCCTCCGCACTTGTGCATCTCTCTGTATTTTATCACAAATGTTAGGTACAACTCATACCATCAAGGTACGGCTCATACTAAGGCCTACACTTGGCCCATTTTCTGCACTTTTTCATCTCCTTTTCTAGAATTTAACTCCAAAACCTTATTTCCCTGAAAACAAGGTAAGAAGACCTCATATCTATATAAACATACCTAACACCAAGCATTTTTTCTAAGTTTTAAGCGTCGAAAGTGTTTTAAACCCACAGCACATCAATAATATCCTAGAAACTTGCATTAAGTATCCTTTATATGACTCATACTGAGTCTCTTGGTCACTGGTCCCCTTCTGATCAATCTCTAAATCCCTTCATACAAATGCATGGTATGACCCATACCAAGATACCATGGTTCATTACATGTCCTTCATACCTTCCAAGCCATATTGGTCGTTTTTAGAACTCATCCTATGAGAGGCATACTACGACTCGTACCTCCGTGGATGGTCCATAGGTTTCTTTTGTGGAACCTGGATTGTTTTTGGTTAATCTCTGAGCCCCCCTACCATGGCCCTTACCATGAACCATACCTACATACCACGGCTCATGGTACAGTCTGTCCTGAGGAAAAATCACATATTTTATGTTGGTTCAACTCCAAGTCTAGGATCTAACCTTAGGGACTTTTGGGGTGTTACACTTTAAGTCTTAGTTTTCTTGCTTTTACTTAAATCATATTATATTTAGTACTTGTATGTATTTGAACTATCTAGTTCATATGTATGGGTGAGCTTCAGTTAGATTGACTAGTTTTCAAGTATATAGAGTCGACCGAGAGGGTCCTTTCTTTTACACAATTTGATACTTCTAAAAGATTTTCTAAAATGGGATGATATTGTTTAGTTATTTTGCCTAATTAATCTTTCATTTAGCTTTTAGAAGTTATTTGCACTTCTTTATGATATTTTCTATTTGTTTACCTCATTTATCACTATGTTAGTGTAACACCCCAAAAGTCCCTATGACCAAGCCTTAGACTTGTAGCAGAATTAGCAGAAAAATATGCAATCTTCCTCAGAATGACTCATCATACAAGTCGTGGTTTGGAGCCACGGATCATTGGATAATCGTGGTAAATTTTAGATCTTTCTTTCCCCAGACCACGAGTCATGGCGCGTGGGTATGACCTGTGGTCAGGAGTCATAGTAACCAGTTGTAGAGAAGGGGCCCTAAAGTAATTATTCACAGTATGATTCGTTGGTCCTTGTGACGAGTCATGGTATGACTCATTGTAGGAAACAATGAGTCGTTGCATGAAGTCGTGGTGTGAAAGTGCAGAGGATGGGTCCCCTAACCATGAGTCATGTAATCACTCATTATAGGAAACACCACATCGTGGTGAGTGTCCGTTGTATGAGAATTAGAAAACCAGAAAATAGGATTGGTAAGCCATGGACAGAGATCACGAGTTGTTGTCAGGTGGTACGACTCGTGGTGCCTGGCAGACAGCTTTTTAATTACATGTTCCTAGGGTATTTTCGTGGCTTCTTAAGTTTGTAAACCCTAAGTTACGTCATTTTGGATTTATTAAAGAGTGTATTAAGGGGTTTAACCTAGCCTAAGTCCTTATTCTTTTAAAAAAACAATAGATTGAAGGTCCTCTAAAAATCAAGGCTAGGGTTCTTCATCAAATCTCTTCAAATCTTTCTTGGGTTTTCAAGAAAAGTTTAGGACTCAATTACCTAGGTACGTAGGGTTATGAATGGGAGAAATTCTTCCACCCTCATGCCCAATTTCATCCCTGTTCTATGAGTTCAAGTCTTCAAGTATGTCATGTTAAAATTCTAGGGTTTAACCCAATTTAATGCAATCTTCCATGTATCTTTACGGGTTCAATTATCTCATGTTTCAATCAATTATTTAGGAAATTAGGGCAAATTTGACTCTCAATTTACTTACTAATTCATGAGTTCAAGTTTATGAAGATTATGCCCTATTATGCATGATTTATGAATTTCAATCTTATGAGCCCATGATTTCAAGTATGATGAATTATCAAAGTATGCATGAATATTTATGAAATCCTAAACTTATGATTCCACAATTTTGAAGTTATGAAGTTTTATTCAAGCATGTATCATTCCCATGAAATTCAAGTTCATGTATCATGTCCAACTCTATGGAATCTTTTCATGAATATTTCACCCATGTCAAGTATCATTATGATTTCATGTTTCATCTAGCCCATGCAAGTTCAAGTATATTTTCAATATAATGATTATGAGTCATGTACATATGTTTAGGAGTAGTGTCTAGCACCTAGCAGGAGTTCAGGCAAACCCTGAGTCTTAGAACTACATGCCACCATAGGTATATATTCCTGTTCAGACCCTGCGGGGATTCACAAGTGATATCACGCCTTAATTTCTCCTTGCTTTGGAAAGCTTGGGATGACTCTGCCCATTTGAGTGAAATGGTTGTGGCATTATGTAAGCTCTATCATGATGTTGTCGGTTATGACGAAGCATCCCATTGTTCCTCATGTTTTCATTTACTCATGTTCATGTCTTATAATATTATTTTTTATAGCATATTTGACCCATTTATCATTTTATGAGTTTTCACTTCTGAATTCAACTGTGGTACATTATATGATTTCTATTCCTGAACCTTGAGTTGTTATGTTCAACTTATGATGAATATCTCACAATTATGATTACTTCAGGAATATGGCTTTTAGCATGCTGCCCTTACTCTCATGTTCTATCCTGTTTAATATTGATGATTTCAGACTATCATTTTACTAGCATGTTTTACATCTTCTACATACTCAGTACATTCAAAGTACTGACCGCATACTTTATGCTATATCATCTCATGATAGAGGTTTAGGTGATCCAGCTCAGTTCCGTCGTTAGCTCGCTCCCGCTCAGTCTAGCTCTATCTCAGTTTTGGTGAGTCCTCATGATCCGAGGACGCCAGTTTTGATTATGCCTCTTTTGTTCATGTCTTTTAGTTTCAGACTTAGTGAGCTAGTTGGGGTGTTGTCCCATCAGCTCATTAGATGTTTATAGGCTTTTCAGACAATTATGTATAGGTGGTTCAGCAATGTTAGCTCATGTTTATGTTCATGTTGATATGTTTTGTAGACTTCCACTTATACAATGTTCATGCTTTATTTTCACTTACAGAATACTCTTATTCATGCTATGTATGTGTCATAGGTTAGCTTGGAGCCATTCGTGGTTCCAGGTCCTGTGTCTCGATCTGGAGTCCCAGCTCGGATCGTGACAAACTTGTTATCAAAGAAAAGGTTTAGGCGTGCCCTAGGATGTCTGAAATCCATATTAAGTAGATTCTTTTTCATGGGTATGAAGTGCGCCACACTTACGGGGAAGAGTCTACTAGACGTTTTTAGAAATTTTCCTTCTTTCATGATCTATATCGTGCGATAACGTACCTCTCTCTATTCCTCTAACTTGTTCTATATGCATTTATAGAAACATGCCTCCTTGCTGAGTCAATAGAAGAAGGAATGATAACGAAAATGGCCATGGCAATGGTAATGGAGATGGGCATCAGCTAGCCCCACCAGCTCCAGTTGATCCCTTGCCGGAGTAGGTTACTCATGCTTAGTTTAGGGAGGCATTCCAAATGTTAATACAGGCCATGACCACCCAGGTCAATCAATAAGCTGTGACTCACATGAACTAAAATGGGAATGTGACTCACATGAACTAAAATGGGAATGCGGTGGCGGCTAGGGTACGAGACTTCATCAAGATGTACCCACCTGAGTTTCACGGGTCAAAAGTGGATGAGGACCCATA
Source organism: Datura wrightii (assembly GCA_035772735.1). NCBI lineage: Eukaryota > Viridiplantae > Streptophyta > Magnoliopsida > Solanales > Solanaceae > Datura > Datura wrightii. The sequence goes on along the minus strand of JASDFA010000007.1, from coordinate 73,939,884 downwards.
GGAGTTTATTGAGGAGGTCCAGAAGATTACCCAGGTTATGGTGTTTTAGGAGAGGATAGTACAGACTAGGCCTCTTATCAGCTCAAGGGGGTTGCTCATATATGGTTCCGGCAGTGAAAGGATTGAAGGGGAGTTGGTGCAGTCCCCATTGGATGGGATGAGTTTGTTACGGCTTTCTTGAACTAGTTCTTCCCCCAAGAGTTGAGGGAAGCAAAGGCAACAGAGTTCGTCAATTTGAAGAAAAATGATATAACTATTCAAGTGTACTCCCTAAAGTTTACCAAGTTGTCCAAGTATGCTCCGGAGAGGGTTTTTTATCCGAGACCTCGTATGAGTAAGTTCGTGAATGGGGTGGCAGATTCATTGGTCAAGGAGTGCAAGACCTCCATGCTTATTAATGATATAGATATCTCCAAATTGATAATATATGCCCAACAGATAAAGGCGGAGCAGGTGAAGGAAAAGGATAGAGAGGCCAAGAGGGCCAGGACAGGGAGCTATGGGCATTTCCAGCAGAGATCCGTTGGTGGACATCACCCTCAGTCCCACCAGAGTTTGTCAACCCTAGCTCCATCATCAGCTAGAATTCCATCCAGACCTCAAGGTGATCAGAGGAGTAGAGTGTCAAGTTCTAAGGGCCAGAGAAGCACGACAATAGAGCGCACATTCCCAGTTTGCAGGAAATATGGGAAGAACCACCCAGGAGAGTGCTTTCTTTGCTCAAATGTTTGCTTGGGGTATGGGAAGCCCAAAAACATGCATAGGAATTTTCCTTTGTCTAGGCAGGATGACAATAGAGGTCATTCCCCAACCACCACTTCAGCAGCTCGCCCATCTCAGTAGGGGGCCTCTTCTAGTGCAGGTGGTAGATAGTGCTAGAAAAGGTTCTATGCACTTTCATCTCGTCAGGAGAAGAAGTGCTCACCCAATGTGGTCACTGGTATGTTACGAGTATTCTATCTTGATGTTTATGCATTGTTAGACCAGGGGCCACATTATATTTCATGACTCTTTATGTTGCTGTTAGTTTTGTTGTCAGTCCCGAAATTCTATCAGAACCCTTCTCTGTCTCTATTCCAATCAATGAGTTAGTTTTAACTTGACGGGTATGCAAAAATTTCCCTATAACGATTCTTCAAAAAGTCACCTCAGCCGACTTAGTAGAGTTAGATATGACCGACTTCGGTGTTATCTTTGGTATGGATTGGTTACAAGATTTTTATGCCTCGGTCAATTGTAGAACCCGTAAAGTAGAGTTTCGATTTTTGGATGAACCAGTCCTAGAGTGGAAGGATAGTTCAGTTGTTCCTGTAGGTTGCTTTGTTTCCTACCTCAAGGCCAAGAAGATGATATCCAAGGATTGTGTATACCATCTAGTTAGGGTTAAGGATTCTATATCCGAGTCCCCGACTCTTCAGTCAGTTCCTGTTGTATGTGAGTATCCGGAGGTATTCCCAAATGATCTACCAGGAGTCCCTCCCGAGTGGAAGATTGACTTTGGTATTGATCTTCTCAGTGATACACAGCCCATATCCATTGCTCCTTACAGAATGGCTCTAGCCGAGCTAAAGGAGTTTAAAGAGCATTTGAAGGATCTCTTAGATAAGAGTTTCATCAGGCCCAGTAAGTCCCCATAGGGTGCTCCAGTTCTCTTTGTTCGGAAGAAGGATGGTTCCCTTAGGATATGCATTGACTATCGGCAGTTGAATAAGGTCACAGTCAAGAATAAGTATGCCCTCCTAGAATCGATAACCTATTTGACCAGTTTCAAGGCGCTAAGTGCTTTTCAAAAATAGACCTCAGATCCGGCTATTACCAGCTCAGAGTTAGGGACAGTGATATTCCGAAGACAGCCTTCAGGACTCGGTATGGTCAATATGAGTTTGTAGCTATGCCTTTTGGACTAACGAATGCTCCTGCAGCCTTTATGGACTTAATGAACAAGGTGTTCGAGTAGCGTTTGGATATGTTCGTGATTGTCTTCATAGATGATATCCTCATATCTCTCGGGCCAAGGAGGAGCATATCGCTCATTTGAGGATTGTGTTGCAGCCTCTCAAGGATCACAGTTATTTGTATTCAGCAAGTGTGAGTTTTGGCTGAACTCAGTAGCATTCTTGGGTCATGTGATATCTAGTGAGGGGGTGCAGATGGACTCTCAAAAGATAGAGGCGGTAAAGAATTGGCCTTGACCTATCAGTCCTATAGATATTAGAAGCTTTTTGGCTTTAGCTGGGTACTAGCGAAGGTTCTGTCATAATCCGAACGTAAACCCGAATCATAATATAGGACAAGGAGCCCCAAGAGACTCCAAGTCGACCCATGGCATGAACATTCATCTAACTTCATATCACTTAAAGCGGAATATTGAACATACGATATAGAGGAAACATAAACATAACATAACCTAGCAAGATAAGTGGAAAGTACAAAAAATACATAACAGTTGAGTACTACAATTAGTCTAAAAGCCTCTATCATATCAGATGGGTTGATGGGACAACATCCCCAACTAACCCAGCAAAACTGAAACAAAAGGAACATCAAGGTCCGAACATGTGGCCCTCGCAATATGAGGACTTACCAAAAAGGGCTGATAGCTAAACTCTGAAATGGACTACTAAAGGGGTTGAGCCTGAGAGTCGGGTCCTGTATCATGAAACGATACAGTATAGAAAGTATACGGTCAGTACATGGAATGTACATAGTATGTAAGGTAAGTAAAATGGAAATTTAAAATATATAAAATCTCATAAATGATCATAAGAGTAGGACAACATGCTCATAACATAAATAGCATACGATAACATTAGGCTCAAGATTTTCAAAACATTCGTAATTATGTCGTAATCTTAATCATAAGAGAAAAGCTTTATTGAACACGACTTGAGAAAATATACATAATCATAAACATGCATAAATCATGAGGAACAGTGGAAGATTCATATAACCAACATACCCCATATGAGCACACGTGGAGACCGACCTGTAACCCTACTAGTCAGGAGGGTGTTCATACCTTGCCAAGGGTAGAACCATGAAGGGCATCATATCATACATGAAAGGGCCCATTTTGGCAAGGTGATAGTCATAAGGGAGGTCCCATCATGTCCTACGGTGGCACGTAGTTCTGAGATTCGGGGCAGAACCTAGGACCCGAACATACTCGGTGTTAAATACTACTCCCGAAATATATATATCGCTCATAGTATAATATGCATAAGATTCATGGGATAGTCAAATTATGATAATCATAAACATGCTTGTAAATACGTGAACTAGCCATGAGGGTAAGGCCCATGAGTTGGCCAAAACATAATTAGTAAATCATGGGATTCATGCATACTTATGAATCATATATATACTTTGCAAATCATCAATTCATAATGGGTATTTGAATAAATCCATATTTCAAATCATAAATCATGATGGGTTTACGAATGTCAACAATTTAAGGAAAGATCATAACTCGATTCATCAAAGAACATGCATAATAGGCTTAATTTAGTAGAAACTGAAATCAATAATTTTATAATCAAAATAGTTGTAGAATCTTACCATAATTCAGAAAATACGATGTAAATCACGATAGATAATAACCCATTAATAGATCCTTAGAATTCCACAAGATTTAAGTTAAAACCCCATAAGATTTTTGATCAAACTTCATGAATTAAGAGAGATTAGGCATGGGTGTGAACGAAAACACCCATTCATAACCCTATAAACCTAGGGAAAATCAATTCTCACCACTCCTAGAAAGCCCAAAGGAAATTGATTAAGAAAACCTTGAAGACTAGGTTGATCACCTCTAAATTTCTCTAACTTTTGCATGCATGAGAATGAATAGGCTAGAAGGGCTTAACCTATCTTAATACACATAGAAAATAACTTAAAACAACGTAGTTTAGGACTTAGGATCTTAGGAATTAGGGAAAACACCTTACTAAATTCGTAGAAAAATAATTGTCAGGTGGTCCCAACGAGGGGCCTAACGATTCGTCGCCAAGGATCACGACTTGTGGAGTCATCCATGAAGTACACTGCTCAACAAGTCTCCTGGGCTCTTAACAGGGGACATAATGACTCGTTCCTGGTGACCACGACTCGTGGTCACCATCTCACAGCTCGTGGGCTGCACCAACGAGTCATCTCACGACTCATTCTGTGCCTGGTGCCAGTTTTTAAACTTTTCTCCGTTTAAACTCCGAGTCTGATCTTTGGGCTTTCGGGGTATAAAAATATCTCCCCCTTGGGAATATTCGTCCTCAAATGTTGGAAAACACACAGAAAAGTAGAGAAAATGCAATTATCATATTCAAATACTGATCATTGAAATCAAAAATTTACGGAACAACTACCCCCAGTTCAAACTATATAGCTGAACTGAATTCACGAATCATACATACATCCATATACATAAAATAAAATTGCGCACATGAACTGAACATGAAAACTAATAGAGTCTGAGTGCAAAACTAAAACCTCAAGTTGAAACTGAGTCGGTAGAGAATAAATGTAGGTATCTAGCCGTCATATCCGCTTCGGCTTCCCATGTAGCTCCTTCAACATGTTGATTCTTCCATAACACTTTAACTAAAGCTACTTCTTTGTTCCTTAGGCTTCGAATATGTCGATCCAATATTTCCACCAGAATCTCCTCATAGCTAAGGCTGTCTTTTACACCAACACTGTGCATCGGGACAACTAGAGCTAGATCACCCAGATACTTCTTCAAAAGTGATACGTGAAACAAAGGATGCATAGAAGCTAACTCTGAGGGAAATTCCAATTCGTACGCCACCAACTCTCTTCACAATTCGGTAAGGGCCAACATAATGAGGGCTGAGTTTTCCTTTCTTTCCAAACTGCATCACTACCTTCATGGGAGGTACCTTCAAAAATACCCAGTCATCCACCTCGAACTCAAGTTCCCTCCTTCTCACATTAGTGTAGGACTTTTAATGACTCTGAGCAGTCCTCAATCTATCCCTTATCAATTGAACCTTCTCCATTGCCTCATGAAGCGAATCTGGCCCAATCATCGCCACCTCACCAACCTCGAACCAACCGATGGACGACCTACATCTCCGCCCATAGAGAGCCTCAAATGGTGTCATCTGGATGCTAGAGTGGTAACTTTTATTGTAGGCAAACTCGATCAGGGGAAAGTAACCATCCCAACCACCTTTGAAGTCAATCACGCATGTCCTCAACATGTCCTCAAGGGTCTGAATTGTCTGCTCCGCTTGACCATCCGCTTGCGGGTGGAATGCTGTGCTGAGTTTAAATTGTGTACCAAGTCCTTTTTGAAATGACCTCCAAAACTGAGAGGTATTGAGGTAAATTGGCATAATCCTCAGCCGAATTCGTGGTTTTAACTAGTAGAAAATGAGCATCCTTGGTCAACCAGTCTACCACCACCCAAATGGAGTCATATTTTCGGTGAGTACGAGGTAATCCTATTACGAAATACATGTCAATTTATTTTCACTTCCAAGTGGGAATGATGACATCCTAAAGTACACCTCCTGGTCTCTGATGCTCAGCCTTTACCTGCTGACAGTTCGGACATTTGGCTATGAATTATGCAATATCCTTCATCATGCCATTCCACTAATAGATTTCCTGTAAGTCACGATACATCTTGGTGGCACCCAGATGGATAGAATACCTGGATCCATGAGCCTCGTGCAACATCCGACTCCTCAAATCATCAACATTCAGAAAACATAGGCGACCCTGGTACTGAAGCACACCATCTCCCCCTTAGGGGAAGACCTCCACCTTCTAACTTTGAATGGTTTCCTTCAACTTTATTAAAATCAAGTCCTCATCTTGTCTAGCTTTCACATCAGTCACCAAGGATGATTTTGATTCGTTCTGCACAACAACACCACCATCAGTCGAGTCGACCAACCTAAATCCCAACCTTGCGAGTCGATTTACTTCTTTCACCAATTCCTTCTTCCCCTCATCCACATGGGACACACTCTCCATAGAGAGTCTAATAAGTGCGTCCGCTACTACATTGGTCTTACCCGAATGGTATAGCACACTCATATCGTAGTCCTTGGGTAGCTCCAACCACCTCCTTTGCCGGAGATTAAGGTCTTTCTGTGTGAACACATATTGTAAGCTCTTATAGTCCGTAAATACATCCACGTGAAACCCATACAAATAATTTCGCCATATCTTCAATTGAACACCACCGCTGCTAATTCAAGATCATGGGTTAGGTAATTCTTCTCATGGACTTTCTACTATCTAGAGGAATATGCAATCACTTTCCCACGCTGCATCAATACACACCCGAGTCCGATTCTTGAAGCATCACAATACACCACGAACCCATCGATACCCTCGGGTAGAGTCAACACCGGTGTTGAGGTAAGTCGAGTCTTCAACTCTTGGAAGCTCTTCTCAGAAGCCTCCGACCATTGAAATTCACCTTCTGCTGAGTCAATTTGGTCAAAGGTGCTGCAATAGATGAAAAACCCTCAACAAATCTCCGATACTAGCCAAGCTAAACCTAAGAAACTTCGAATATCTAAAGGATTGACTAGTCTAGGCCAATTCTTCACCGCCTCAATTTTCTAAGAATCTACGTTTATGCCCTCACTTGATACCACATGGCCCAAAAATACTACGGAGTTCAACCAAAACTTGCACTTGATGAATTTGGCATATGATAGATGATCCTTGAGAGTCTGAAGCACTACTCTCAAATGAGCGGCATGCTCCTCCTCGCTCCGAGAGTATATCAGGATGTCATCGATAAACACAATCACGAACATATCCAAATATAGTTTGAACACCCTGTTCATCAGGTCCATAAAAGCTGCAGGAGCATTTGTTAGTCCAAAAGACAAAACTACAAACTCATAATGACCATAACATGTCCTGATGGTTGTCTTCGGGATATCACACTCCCGAACTCTGAGCTTATGATACCCAGATCTGAGATCTATCTTTGAGAAACACTTGGCACCCTGAAGCTGGTCAAATAAGTCATTAATCCTGGGTAAAGGATACCTGTTCTTGACGGTGACTTTGTTCAATTGCCGATAATCAATACACATTCGAAGAGAACCATCTTTCTTTCGGACAAAGAGAACTGGTGCACCCCATAGATACTTGCTCCGTCTAATGAAACCCTTATCTAACAGGTCCTTCAATTGATCCTTCAACTCCTTTAGCTCGGCTGGAGCCATCCTGTAAGGAGAAATAGATATAGGCTGCATGTGGGGCAGAAGGTCAATACCAAAATCAATTTCCCTCTCGGGAGGAACACCTGGTAAATCATGTGGAAATACTTCTGGGTACTCACGCACCACCGGAACTAGCTAGATAGTCAGGGTTTCAAACTCAACATCCTTAACCCTAATTAGATGACACATGCAACCCTTGACCCTAACTAGATGATACATACAACCCTTGCAGATCATCTTTCTAGCCTTAAGGTAGGAAATGAAGTGACCTACAAGCACAGCTGAACTACCCTTCCATTCTAAGATTGGCTCACCCAGAAATCTGAACTCTACTGCTCGAGTTATACAATTAACAGAATCATAACACGCACACAACCAATCCATGCCAAGAATAATGTCAAAGTCAGTCATGGATAACTTTACAAGGTCATTAGAGGTGACTTTATGCAATATAGTGATCAGGCATCTTCTATCCGTCTAGCTACAACTAAATCACCAATAGGAGTAGAAATTGAAAATGGTTCTGACAAAGTTTCGGAACTAACTCTGAAGCTACTAGCAATATAAGGTGTCATAAAAGATAGGGTAGCCCTTGGATCTAACAAAGCATAAGCATCAAGATGAAACACTCGTAACATACCAGTAACCACATCTGGTGAAGTCTCCTGCTCCTGACGGGTCGCAAGAGCGTAGAACGTATTCTGGCGCTAACCTCCGGCTGAACTAGTCAAGGCACCCTGCTGAGGGGGACGTGCTGCTGGAGCGGCTGAACTAGCGGCTGGCATACGGGATCTGCCGCCCTCTGATCTAGCCTAAGGGCAATCCCTGAGTCTGTATCTAGGTTTTCCACACCCGAAACAAGCATCTAAGCCAACTAGGCACCTCCCTGAGTGATTTTTGCCGCACCTCACACAAGTTGGGAAAGTGCACTCTATCTGCATTCTACACTGGCCTCTCGAATCTGAAGCCCTGCTCCTCCAATGCCCTCGTGACCTAGATGGCGTAGTAGCTTATAATGGTGCTAGAGCAAAAGACCTATGATGAGACTGCTGGCACTGTCCACCCCCCCTCCCCCCTATCTAGCCTGAGAAGTCCCATAATTGTCTGTCTTAGCCCTCTTGGCCTCTCTCTATCTCTGATACATTGACTCCAGCTACTAGGCATGCAATACTATGTGAGGAAAATCTATGTCCTGATGTCGCATGGAAATCTTAAGTCCTTATCCAGGTAGTCATCACTCCATGCACAAATCGGCTCACCCGAGCCCTATGGTCTGCCACTAACTCTGGTGCATACTTGGATAAGCGAGTGAACTCCAGAGCGTACTCCTGAACTGACATATCACCCTGCTTTAGATTTACAAACTCGGTTGCCTTCAGTTCCTCATCTCATGAGGGACGAACCGATCCAGAAAGGCTGCATGAAACTCTTCCTAACCTATAGGGCCTGCCCCCACTGCCCTTCCATCTCTCCATTGCTTGAACCATATATGCGCCACCCCTTTCATCTGATAGGAGGCCAAATCAACACACTCTCCCTTTGTCACCCCCATGACCTGGGTGATCTTTAGAATCTCATTGATGAATTCATGCGGGTCCTTATCTACCTTGGACCCAAGGAACTCCAGCGGATTCATTCTCAAGAAGTCTCTGACTCGAGCCTCCACTGCATTACCATTTTGCAGAACATGTGCAACAGCCTGCTGATTGACCTGAGCGGTCAAGTCCTGCGAAAGCATCTAGATAGCTGCCCGAAACTCAACATGGGCAACTAGCTTTGGTGCCTAGTGGTCCTGAAGGTGGGGCTTGCTGGTGCCCATTACCGTTGCCATCCTTGTGGCCTTCACCATTCTGATTTCTCCTACCATTCATTCTTCAAGGAGCCATGATTCTGCAATTACGAATAGCACAAATTAGAAGGATAGAAAGACTTTTCGTCGCACGACATAGATAATGAAAGAAGGGAACATTTCCTAAACATCTCGTAGCCTCTTCGTCATAAGTGTGGCGCGATTCACACCCATTAAAAAGACTTTGCTCAATGCGGCTTTCAAACACCCTAGGACACTTTAAACCTATGGCTCTGATACTAAGTTTTTCATGACCCGAACATAGACCTGGATTGTAACACGGGACAAGGAGCCCTGAGAGAATCCAAGTCGACCCATGGCATGAACATTCATCTAACTTTATATCACTTAGAGCAGAATATTGAACATACGATATAGTGAAAACATAAACATAAAATAACATAACATAGCATGATAAGCGGAAAGTACTAAAAATACACAACAACTGAGTATTATATTAGTCTGAAAGCCTCTATCATATCAGATGGGTTGATGGGGCAACATCCCCAACTAACCCAGTAAAATTGAAACAAAAGGAACATCAAGGTCTGAACATATGGCCCTCGGAACATGAGGACTCACCAAAAAGGGCTGATAGCTAAACTCTGAAATGGACTACTGACGGAGCTGATCCTGAGAGCCAGGTCCTGTATCATGAAATGATATAGCATAGAAAGTATGCGATCAGTACGTGGAATGTACCGAGTATATAAGGTAAGTAAAATGGACATTTAAAATATATAAAATCTCATAAATGATCATAAAAGTAGGGCAACATGCTCATAACATAAATAACACACGATAACATAAGGCTCAAGGTTTTCAAAACATTCGTAATTCTGTCGTAATCTTAATCATAAGAGAAAAGATTTATTGAACATGACTTGAGCCAATATACATAATCATAAACATGCATAAATCATGAGGAGTAGTGGGAGATTCTTATAACCAACATACCCCATATGAGCATACGTGGAGACCGGCCTGTAACCCTACTAGTTGGGAGGGTGTTCGTACCTTGTCAATGGTAGAACCATGAAGGACGTGATATCACACATGATAGGTCCCATTTGGGCACTGGGACAGTCATAAGGGAGGTCCCATCATGTCCTACGGTGGCACATAGTTCTGAGATTCAAGGCAGAACCTGGGCCCAGAACCTACTCAGTTTTAAATACTACTCCTGAAACATATATAGTGCTTATATTATAATATGCATGAGATTCATGGGCTAGTCAAATTATGATAATCATAAACATGCTTGTAAATACGTGAACTAGCCATGAGGGTAAGGCCCGTGAGTCGGCCAAAACATAATTAATAAATCATGGGATTCATGTATACTTATAAATCATATATATACTTTGAAAATCATCAATTCATAATGGGTATTTGAATAAATCCATATTTCAAATTATAAATCATGATGGGTTTATGAATATCAATAATTTAAGAAAAGATCATAACTCGATTCATCAAAGAACATGCATAATTAGGCTTAATTTAGTATAAATCAAAATCAATAATTTTATAATCAAAATAGTTGTAGAATCTGATCATAATTCAAAAAATATGATGTAAATCATGATAGATAATAACTCATTAATAGATCCTTAGAATTCCACAAGATTTAAGTTAAAACCCCATAAGATTTTTGATCAAACTTCATGAATTAAGAGAGATTGGGCATGGGTCTGAATGAAAAAACCAATTCATAACCCTACAAACCTGGGAAATATCAATTCTCACCACTCCTTGAAAGCCCAAAGGAAATTGATGAAGAAAACCTTGAAGACTAGCTTGATCATCTCTAAATTTTTCTAACTTTTGCATGCATGAGAATGAATAGGCTAGAAGGGCTTAACCTATCTTAATACACTCAGAAAATAACTTAAAACAATGTAGTTTAGGACTAAGGATCTTAGGAATTACGAAAAATCCCTTACTAAATTCGCAGAAAAATAACTGTCAGGTGGTCCCAACGAGGGACCTAATGATTCGACGCCAAGGATTACGACTCGTGGAATCTTCCGTGACGTACACTGCTCAAAAAGTCTCCTAGGATCTTAACGGGGGACATGATGACTCATTCCTGGTGACCACGACTCGTGGTCACCATCCGTGAGTTTCAACAAAAACCTTCCTTGCTTGACCACGACTCACCCCACAAATCATGGGGACTGACCATGACTCGTAGGGTCCTCTCGTCGAGTGCACTGCCTCCCTTCTTCCCTTTTCTTTCCTTACTCACCCTAAGACTGACCTAATGACTCATGGGGCCTGACCACGAGTCGTGGTCATGCTTGTGGGGAACTTTTCTCAAAATTTCCAATTGCCCACCTAACCTCCCCATGAGTCACATCACGACTCGTGGACTGCACCAATGTGTTATCTCACGACTTGTTATGTTCCTGGTGCCAGTTTTTCAACTTTTCTCTATTTCAACTCCTAGGTCTGATATTTGATCTTCTAGGGTATAACAGGTTCATAGAGGGATTTTTATCCATTGCAGCTGTCATGCCCCACCTTGGGAGGCATGAATGGCACCTGGTGCCCTACTAGGACCTGAACTGCTGAGCTGACTGAGCCTAAGCACCTCTGGTGCAGGGCTGACTCTAACTCTAGAATTAAGAAAACAACAGGCTATATAGCAGCTGTAAATACAACCCCTGGCCGACAAGGCCTATAGCCACCTGTGAAAATAAATAGCTAACCAGAGATAAACAAACATAGGGAGTCATATGCAGGCCGACAAGGCCACTATGATATCTAGTTATAACTGGAAAGCGAAATCAGATGCTAAACTGAGCTATGACTGACAAGGCCACCAATCAACAGCTAAACAGGGCCCCACACGGCCAACACACATTGTCTAAAACACATATGGGCCCCACACGGCCGATATCATCTAACCAAAGGGAAGTAATGCAATCTGCAAGACTCTAGGAGTAATAAGATGGTTGGGACAAGGCCCCGACCTACCCATACTGTACAAAAAAAGAAGTAAACCTCTATCACACAAGCTTCAAAAGAAGGGAGCTGACGGCTCTATACAGCTGACTAGAATTACGAGGGACCTGCTGCTCGTCTATCTGCACCTGCAGGCAAGTAATACAGCGCCCCGTAAGAAATAGAACTAACAATGACTGAAGTAAAGAAAATGGACTGAAGATGACTGAAGTAGTGAAATCAGGGATAAACATAACTGTAATACGGAGGGTAGGGGTCATACCTGACAAACGAGGCGTCTTACTGTCTAACTATCAGTAACTAAAGCAAGCATAAACCTTACCTGGCTCCCATTAGCCGGAAGGTACAATCAGCACAGAATTACCCACCTGGGCCCCCATTAGCCCTAATGAGTACACCTCAATCTATATCCCCTACCCAGGTCATACTGAGTCAACTACTAGCTATAAGCGTCCTGCTTATCCCCTGGGTCTGCAACTGGGCCGGCTCGGCCCCTGACTGTAGTTGTGTCTGAGTCCGGAATGCTCCTGATATCTACACCCCGGGCGTAAATGCTCGGCGGGAGTGTGTATAAGGCCAACCATGACAATATAAGGATCTGGATCCCCATCTTCATCCTTTGGGGGACGGCATGCCACTCCATAGAGTGACATATCTGATCTTGGGCAGATTTATATGCCCAAGTGATACTCAAACGTATCATTTTCGCCTTGTTTGTTGCGCAATATGTATATATTCTCATGTAATTGGTAATAAAATGTGAATTTATACTAACCAACATGATTAGCATTTGTTTTGCAGGAAAATATGATTTTAGGAGCTAAAATGCATGTTGGAAGTATATCGGAGTTGGACTTGGATGCGAGCATGGAAAAGACATTGGAATGCGCAAAGTATAGGGGCTCCGCGATGGAGCCGTGCCATGCTACCATCGCGGAGGCACACTGCCTGGAGGGGAAATTAATTGGCAAATTCCAGTGAGGCCTCGCGACAGCTCCGTGGCACGGAGATAGGCCTCCGCGTTGGCCTCCGTGCCATGTTGAGGCTATAATCCCGGACCCTGGAATTCCAGAGAGGGTCCGCGTCCATGCCGTGTCACGGAGGCAGTGCTCCGCGTTGACATCCGTGACACGTTGCTTGTTATTCCGGAAAAAATTCCCACTAGTATAAATAGAACACTTAGGTTTATTTTAAGAAATTCAGACTTGGTGGAGCAAGGACGTGGGTTAGAAGCAGTTGAGGGACGAAAAAGCTAAGGGATTTCTTCTCTTCCTTTCTTCTTTCAATCAATTGTATGTATGATTTATACTTGTTTTAGGATGATTAATCCACAAATGAGTGGCTAATTCTCTTCCTTGCTAAGGTTTTGAACAATGGTGATGAATTTTGATTGTTAATGATATGGTTTTCTTCTTCTTCTTCCATGTTGTTCTATTAATTCTTGTTCTTACTGCATTAGTGTGTGGCCGACATTAATGTACATCTAAAAAGTCCAATTTCACTCGAGAGAGCTAGAAATTGGAAAGTTGTGAATTAATAGGGTATTGTTCTTAACTTGATTTGGGAAAATTGGGTTTTGATGTGCTTTCCTGATAGAAATATACTTGAAAGTCGTATTAGTCAATTTAGGAACCGGAATTGTAGTGCTAGGTCATAAATTGCATTTGATCACAGAAATGTAGACGAATGGTTTATGATTCTAAAGTGAAATTAAATACGAGAGTTTTAATTTCTAGGCTAATGTTCTTGGCTAGCAACATGAAGAGAAGAATAACCGAATTGTGATTATCGTCAAATTCATTACTTGTTCTTAACCTTGGCATGCTCATATCCATAGTTTCAACTCATAGTAAATAATTGTTAATAGTTTTAGTATATATAATTTCTAAACAAAAACTTATTTAACTATTGGTTACGTTGTTGTTAGCATAATTAGAAGTAAGATAAGAATATAGTGTACTTAGGCAATTTTACTTATCCAGATCTCCTTGGATCGATACTTGGCTTACTTAGCCACTTTATTACTTGTTTGACCACGTGCACTTGCGTGTCAATTTTAACCATATACCCTAAGCACCCGAACAAGTTTTTGGCGCCGTTGCCGGGGAGACTAGGCAATTGGTGAAATTGTGATAAGTGTAAATTTACTGTATTGTTGTTTTATTTTCTTAAGTGTTAACAACTTGGTCTTAGCCTGTATTTTGCAGACTTGATTTCTGTGAACACTGGCAAGGGACAAAGAGCTGGTGGAATCTTATTTAGAGCCTGAACGTGAATTTCATAGTCAACGTAGAGAAGCTCTACAAAAGAAGCTGCAGTTGCTCAGACAGTCTATTATGGAGCAACAAAATCCACCAGTTGTGCGGGCAGTGTTAGTGCCCAATGAAGCAGCAGCAAGGCCGGTTCGCGAGGTGGCAATCCCACATGCCAACAATGTACATTCTAGTATCCGCAAACCAGAGCCTGGAGGGAGGTTTGAATTAAAGCAGAATATGGTGCAGCTATTGCACACAAGCGGGCAATTTACCGGCTCTCCATGAAGACCCACAACAACATCTCCAGAATTTTTTGGAGATAAGTGACACTTATATACCCGCTGGAGTGTCACCTGATTATGTTCGGCTCACCTTATTTCCGTTTTCCTTACTTGGTGAAGCCAAGAGGTGGTTAAAAGCTGAACCACCAAATTCTATATCAACGTGGGATGATCTAGCATGGAAGTTTTTTATCAGATTTTTCCCTTCTGGTAAAACAGCCAGACTTAGAAGTCAAATTCTAAGTTTTAAACAGAGGGAGGGAGAAAATCTATATCAAGCCTGGGAAAGATTTAAATCCATGTTGCGAGACTGTCTTCATCATCATCAGTCCAATGAGGTGTTGGTACACACATTTATTGAGGGTTTGGAACCCCATACTAAAATTTTGTTAGACTCAGCAGCTGGAGGGCAAGCGCTGGAAAAGACTTATGAGGAGATGTACACTTTGCTCAACCGAATTTCACAGGGCAATCCAGAATGGAATGCAGATTCATCAAGTGGTGGAGCAAGGAAAGCAGCAGGAGTGCTTGAAGTGGATGGATTCACAGCTATCGCTGCACAGATAGCTGCCTTGCAGAATCAGTTGAATAATCACTTCAGCAATATGAACTTGAACCAGCCTTCAGCTTCAGTCAATGCGGTCCAGCAAATGTGGTGTGAAGTGTGTGGTAGTAGTGAGCACTCAGCTGAGTGTTGTGTTGCAAATCCTGATTCTGTTAACTTTGTGGGCAATGCACAGAGAAATCAACAGCAGTTTGGTAGTGGCTACAACTCAAATTGGAGGAACCATCCAAATTTTTCGTGGGGTAGCAACAACCAACAAAGCCAAGGTTCTGGTCAGGGTATGCAGAGAAATCAAGGAGGGCAACCGAACTATCAAGCTCAATTCAGAAATCAGAATGCCCCTCCTCCACCACCATCACCTACCATTGAGGAGATGTTCAAAACCATGATCGCTAATCAGGCACAATTGCAGGCTGACTATGTTAAATTGGCAGCCGAAGTGAAGAATAATTAGTTAGCGACCAAGGCTCTTGAATATCAATTTGGGCAATTTGATAGTACCCAAAATACAATACCCAGAGGAGGACTGCCTAGCGACACGGATCCTAATCCGAAGCAGGTGAATGCAGTGACCACGAGGAGTGGTTTGCAGTTGAAGAAGGTGGAACCGGAAAGACCGCCTCAAAAGTCAGGAGCAGCAGAAGTTGAGGAGGAACAAAGTTCTGATAGGGGGAAGACCAAAGAAGCAGAAGCAGAAAGACCTCCACCCCCGTTCCCTCAACGACTCAAGAAACACAAGGAGGAGGCGTGTTTCAAGAAATTTATGGAGGTGGTTAAACAGGTACATGTTAATTTACCTCTTGTTGATGTCTTGCAGGGAGTGCCCAAATATGCAAAATATATTAAAGACATCGTGGCTAACAAAAGTCGCTTGACTGAGTATGCCACGGTAGCGTTGACGGAGGAATGCACTTCCCGAATTCAAAACAGACTGCCCACGAAGCTAAAAGACACTGGAAGTTTTACTATCCAGCTTACTATTGGGCAGAGTATCCGAGCTCGTGGATTATGTGACTTGGGGGCAAGTATCAATCTGATGCCATCTTCGGTATTCAGAAAGTTAGGTCTAGGGAGTCTTAGACCTACAACTGTAATCTTGCAATTAGCAGACAGATCCTTAGCTAAGCCGGATGGCATTGTTGAGGATGTTCTAGTGCAAGTGGGCTCACTTATTTTTCCGGTCGATTTTATTGTTCTGGATTTTGAACCAGATGCTGAAGTCCCATTTATTTTGGGACAACCCTTTTTGGCAACCGGAAAAGCATTAATTGACGTAGCTGCGGGTCAACTTACAATGCGAGCACATGACAAGGTCGAAGTGTTCGATGTGTACAAAGCACCTAAGCTCCTGACGGTGAATGAAGAACTCTCGGTGATCAATGTGATTGATCATGGGAACGCTAATTGTATAAATGATTCCCGAGAGTTAATAGGAAGGCCACCTGATAAGGTTGAGAACTACTGGGGGGAGGACAACGATCGTGACAATTCGTCCATCACCCTAGTAGATAATTGAGCATAAAGGACGTCGAGCCGCGACGGTAAACCAGGCGCTGCACGGGAGGCAACCCGTGAAAAATATTTTCTTTCTTTTTTAGTGTAAATAATTTTTATTTTTCTTTTTCTTTTCTTGATTTGGGATATATTTTTTGTTTTAGTTAATATTTTTCATTTTAGTTAGGGAAATCTATTAATCTAACCAATTTTGTTTAGTGAGGTGATTTTTCAGGTCAAACGGAGACAAATATGCATAGAATCGGGAAGAATAAGGCAAGGTATGAAAAAATAATTAAAATGAAGAGACAGTGCACTGGGGCGTTGGCTCCGTGTCACGGAGGAAGGGCTCCGCGTTACCCTCCGTGACACGGTGAAGGTAAAATCCGGGTTTTTAAAATTTCCAGTAAGCCAACGCGTTGGCTCCGTGTCACGGAGGAGGGGCTCCGCGTTACCCTCCGTGACACGTTGCCTTATATTTGGTGCCGGGTCACACCGGGTTGCCGGGTGACCCACGTGTTTTTCTTTAAATTAACCCCGATTTTCTTGCCCTTTCTCCCCATTTCTTTTCCTCTCCGCGACCAAACACCCAAACCCCCCTCCCCAATCAACGTGCCACGCCACTAAGCAAAGAAATCATCAAGTTTCTTCAGTTCTTCAACGTAAAGGTATGTTTTCCTCGTTTCTCTCTAAGTTTTGGCGATTTTAGTCGAATTTGGGTAGGTGAGGTGAGATATATCAACTTAAGTAGCAATTGAGCATGAAATTGAATTATTTGTGATTGATGAATGTTCGGAATGTTGTTATTAGCGTTTGAACTTGTCGACTACGTGAATAATTCGAAATTGATTGTAAAATTGAATTCTAGGGCTTAGGTTGTTGAAATTGACTTGGGTAATTTGATAATTCGGTGAATTAGATGCCGGGGTGTGTTTGGGAATTGAGATTAGTCGGTGTAAATATTGGTTGAATGTAAAAGACGACGAATTCTCGAATTTTTGGGGAAAATGTGGAAATTGTGCAAATTGGTTTGATTATTTGGATTTGTATGTATATATAGAACTTTTGTCGTTGTTTTTATTTGTTGTTTTTGTTGCTTAGTGTGATGGTTAAATTGTTAGTGATAGTAGGATTGGGATTAGCTGTATGAAGTCTGAGTAGTACGCTAAGCGTTATGCTGTCGAAATTTTTGTGAACGCACTAAGCATAAATTGTATAGTTGATTGGTTTGGTGTAAATTGAGTTATCCTTGCCATAGCTTGTAAAAGTAGCTATGGACTAAGTGTGGGGTAAACGTTGTGTAACCCGACCTTAGCCGAAGTTAACATGTATTTAGCTTAACGTTGTGCTTGTTTATGTATATTGACAGGTACAATGGCGAGTAGGCAGGATAAGGGCAAAGGTGCTTCTACTTCTGGCACCGGGAGGAAAAGAATGAGAATGGGCACCGCAGTCCCAGCTGCACCAGCTGTTCCGCGCGGCCAACGCCGCCAATACGGAACAAGGTGGGTAACCAAGGAAGGGAAGAAGTGGTATGCTAAGCATAAGGAAAGCAAGTACTTCCCGGAGGAACATATTGCACGGGAACCACTAGCACAGGAGTTCCCCCGTATTGTGCAGAGGATTGAAGCAGCTGGCCTCAGCTTTATATTTCAGGAGCCCAAGGAGTGCAACCTACATTTGGTCCGGGAGTTCTACGCAAATTGGAACCCGGCCATCAGAAGCCACACAATAAAAATCAGAGGGCAGATTGTCACTCTGGAACCCCAGCAATTTAATGCCATCGTTGGAGCGCGGGACACAGACGCTCACGTTCTCCGCCAGCTAAACATCACCCCACCATACGCCGACATCAGACGAACGTTGTGTGGGGCTCGATCCACAGCCCGATGGAGTAGACATAAGGAAAGGGGTTACCACCAGACTCTGCCTTATTCGCAGATGAACAGGGAGGCCAGAATATGGCTGAAAATTGTATGTTCTTGCTTGATCCCGGGAGTTCACATGACGGATGTGACTCGGGACCGTGTCTGCTTGGTGTATGCCCTTATGAAAGGGCTGGAGATTAATGTTGGGGCGGTTATCATATCCGCCATGAAGAGAGCCCGACTACACCAGGGCCACAGATATGGGTTCAGCAGACTCATCACCACCTTCCTCCGAGGCCTCGATGTCGAGGAAGAGGCTTTGGATTACATCCCGCAGTTGGAGCGGAGGGCCCTCGATGTGACAAAAACTAAGGCCCCCGACACCACACACGAACCAGTGCTGACTTTGGGCGAGCGACATGCTCGTGACGATCAGTACATGGCACGTATGTTTGGCATGCAGATGCTTCAGCTATGGATTGGTGGGAGACCAGCCACCGAGGAAGCGTTATGGCAGTTGGAGCTAGATTACCCATTTGGCGAAAACGCCAGAGCCTTATGCCGAGTGGGACCAGCCTTCATTGAGCCTACTGATGACGATGTCCCCACTGACGAGGAGACATGTCGGGAGGACTCCGATGTGGAGTCCGATGACGACGATGGAGCTGACTCAGACATGGGCGATGAGGCAGCAGCACCGGATGAAGAAGTCAAATATTTCGACTGAGCAGGGAGTTCCACCACCCAAAATTTTGTGCTTTCTATTTTTGTGAACACTGGGGACAGTGTTCGATTTAAGTGTGGGGTGGGAAGTAGTTAGGTGCTGGGGCTGGGCTAATCTGCTGTATCCTTTTTCCTTGGTTTGTATGCATGTTTATGTTTCCCTGTTGTGAACTGATTTGTCTTGTATCTGTATATTTTTTTTTTGTGGTTAATGATGTGTGTTGTGAAAAGTTATGGTTGCCAAGGTAAATATTTTGTAAATATTTCTGTATATCGAAATGATAGATATTTTTTTTCAAAATTTTTGCGAAAATATTTTGCACTTATCAAAATATTTTGTAAATAGTTTTCCATCGACATGATCAATGTTTTGCAAAAATTTTTTGATTTTTATTTTTGGGTTTCTCGGAGTTTGTTTTCGGTTCTTTTACCGAGAATAGTCCCATTGAACCGATGTCATAGTTAGTGACCATTCCCTATGATGGATGGATGAAGACCGTCTTAAGCGAAATGTAGTCGGTAGGAGTAGGATTTTAATTTATTTTCAGTTTTTCTTTGGTGGATTGCATCAATGAACCTGTAGTTGCTTTATGGTTGCAAAATTTCGTTGCGTGTTGTAACTGATGTTCAAAATGTAAAAGTGATTCGTTTGAAAGCATGCAATTTTGGAAATATGTTGAGTTACCTAGGCTGTAGAATTTGATTCGGTATGATTGAGGCTTAATTTTTGAATTCATGCAATTGGCTAATTAAAGAGTCTGTGAATGCATCTTGAATCGAGCATGTGCATGAAGTGTGTGAAGTGAGGTATTGTTATTCCATGCTATTGTGAAGTGTCTAGAACTTGCCTGGTGTGTGTGCAAAACGAAATGAAGGAGGTGTAGTGTTGGAAAGGATGTAGGCATTTCTTTGTTTAACCGAGAGTTTCTATTTTTTTTCTTGTCATACTCTACCTTTTTATGTGATTGTATACTCTAGTCAGCCCGTTGAGCCTTTAGCCGTTTCTTTCTTTCTTTTGTCCAAAATTGTATAAACTAAGCTTTATTCCTTCTTTTCATTAGCCGTAAAGTCTATACAAAACTCTTAAGCGCTTAAGAAGAAAAGAAAAATTTTCCGGAAGTGTCAAAGAGTGAGAAGAGTGGAAAGAAAAGAAAAGCAGAGTGAAGAAAGAAAAGAAGAGGATGAAGAGGCACTTGGTATAATGAAATGATAATAAAGGTGCATGAAAACCCTTTGTTGTTGTGTCAAGTGTGTTTGAGGAAATGGGCCATACAAAAGTAAACAAGCATGAATGGGATGATGAAAAAGAGAAAAAGAAGAACAATATCCATGAGTCGATGGGAATGTGTTGAAAAGGCGCTTAAGGATGCTAGCAACTATTATTGGCTAATCCAATATATATACTAGTTCCATAGCCCCGTTACAACCCATTAAAGTCCTACGTGATCTTACATCGCATTTCCTTATATTAGTGGAGTAATACACTAAGGGCAAGCCTATGGGTCATGACATGATGCATGTGAATTCTTTTGGGAGAGAGAGTGAAATTAATTTCTACATGCCCCTACTTGAATGTTTGTGTGCTGCATGAACATAAAGGGGAAGCTTCTCTTGAGTTGTGAGGGCACATGCTTGATGAAAGATTGATTTTCGTGTCGGATATCTTGATTAGCTGATTTGCATGAGTTTGCCAATATCGAGAGTTGATTCTTAAAGTCTAGGAAGTCTTGATGTATGAAAGGTCATTGCATTGTAAGACCATGCATGTTTTCTTGATGATTTGCAAAAAATTGAATAATCGGTATGACCATAGTGTAAATTGTCGCACCATAGTGACAAAGGTTGGGATGTAATTTGCATGAGTTATGTATGTGTTGTTCGAGGACGAACAAGGATTTAAGTGTGGGGTAAGTGATCTTGGGCAGATTTATATGCCCAAGTGATACTCAAACGTATCATTTTCGCCTTGTTTGTTGTGCAATATGTATATATTCTCATGTAATTGGTAATAAAATGTGAATTTATACTAACCAACATGATTAGCATTTGTTTTGCAGGAAAATATGATTTTTAGGAGCTAAAATGCATGTTGGAAGTATATCGGAGTTGGACTTGGATGCAAGCATGGAAAAGACATTGGAATGCGCAAAGTATAGGGGCTCCGCGATGGAGCCGTGCCACGCTACCATCGCGGAGGCACACTGCCTGGAGGGGATATTAATTGGCAAATTCCAGTGAGGCCTCGCGACAGCTCCGTGGCACAGAGATAGGCCTCCGTGTTGGCCTCCGTGCCATGTTGAGGCTATAATCCCGGACCCTGGAATTCCAGAGATGGTCCGCGTCCACGCCGTGTCACGGAGGCAGTGCTCCGCGTTGACCTCCGTGACACGTTGCTTGTTATTCCGGGAAAAATTCCCACTAGTATAAATAGAACACTTAGGTTTATTTTAAGAAATTCAGACTTGGTGGAGCAAGGACGTGGGTTAGAAGCAGTTGAGGGACAAAAAAGCTAAGGGATTTCTTCTCTTCCTTTCTTCTTTCAATCAATTGTATGTATGATTTACACTTATTTTAGGATGATTAATCCACAAATGAGTGGCTAATTCTCTTCCTTGCTAAGGTTTTGAACAATGGTGATGAATTTTGATTGTTAATGATATGGTTTTCTTCTTCTTCTTCCATGTTGTTCTATTAATTCTTGTTCTTACTGCATTAGTGTGTGGCCGACATTAATGTACATCTAAAAAGTCCAATTTCACTCGAGAGAGCAAGAAATTGTTAAGTTGTGAATTAATAGGGTATTGTTCTTAACTTGATTTGGGAAAATTGGGTTTTGATGTGCTTTCCTGATAGAAATATACTTGAAAGTCGTATTAGTCAATTTAGGAACCGGAATTGTAGTGCTAGGTCATAAATTGCATTTGATCACAGAAATGTAGACGAATGGTTTATGATTCTAAAGTGAAATTAAATACGAGAGTTTTAATTTCTAGGCTAATGTTCTTGGCTAGCAACATGAAGAGAAGAATAACCGAATTGTGATTATCGTCAAATTCATTACTTGTTCTTAACCTTGGCATGCTCATATCCATAGTTTCAACTCACAGTAAATAATTGTTAATAGTTTTAGTATATATAATTTCTAAACAAAAACTTATTTAACTGTTGGTTACGTTGTTGTTAGCATAATTAGAAGTAAGATAAGAATATAGTGTACTTAGGCAATTTTACTTATCCAGAGTCTCCTTGGATCGATACTTGGCTTACTTAGCCACTTTATTACTTGTTTGACCACGTGCACTTGCGTGTCGGTTTTAACCATATACCCTAAGCACCCGAACAGTATCCTCGCCCCTGGCGGGCGGAGACACAGCTATTAACCCTAGGGTTGTCACGGAAGCTATACAGGTATAGTATAGCCCAAAACAATACAATTACGAGTCTCAACTGACAACAACAACTAAACATGATAACATACTCTTGACATGCTTTACTGGGATTCATACTGGACTACCATGCTGAAGAAACTAACTTGCCGAAAGAAAATGCCTTAACATACCTCGATTGTCGATTTCTGATTAACTGATAGGTTCCAATTAGTATTTAATAGCTCTTCCCAACTGAAATCGTGTTACTGGAAAGATAGGACTAGTTTTAACACTAAATTCGGCAAAAAGGAAAACTTTATATATAAATATTAACTATATTCCAACTTTACAGAACACGGTCGAAACCTCATTATTTCTCGAAAGTCTAGAAGGAATAAATGCTTACTTTAAGCCTGGGATCGTATTGACACTTGTTTGGAGCAATTTCAACAACTTTGGCTCGGCGGGACGACAATTCGCCGGGCGAATTTCACGAAACTAACTCCGTAGAAATGCTCCCTGGAGTCTTATACTTCAATACCCGAAGTTAGTTCAGATTTGAACGGTGTTTAGCGGCGTAATCAGATGAAAATTATAATTCCCCTTTGCTTCTAACTCTGATGGCCAAGTTTATTTGAGAAAATAACATGAAATCTAAGGGTGAGGCCTATATATACTTAAGGCAGCAGACAAGGCAACGTGCCACTCTGCCCATCGTGTTAATTCTCTGTGCCACGTTAGGTAATGCGGAGGAGCTGATCCGTGCCACTTTTCCCCTTTGGGCAGCTTGGTTCGGCCTCCTCCCGCAAAATCCCGACTTGGTACTCGTTCGGCCCTTCCCCGCGCCCTTTCCTCATACGTATGGTACTCTAAAACTCTTAATAAACATATGAATAGGTCGACTAAATGTTAGAAACTTAATGGGTGTAACAGCAGCACTATTGACTAAGTTGATCCAGAAGAAGGTTAAATTTCAGTGGTCGGGGGCTTGCAAGAAGAGTTTTCCGGAGTTAAAGACTTGACTCACTTCATCCCCAATATTGACCCTACTGTAGGATACGGATGGTTTCATTGTGTACTGTGATACCTCTAGGGTTGGTCTTGGTTGTGTGTTGATGCAGCATGGTAAGGTCATTGGGTATGCCTCTAGACAGCTTACGACTCATGAAAAGAAATACTCGATGCATGACCTAAGTTGGAAACGGCAGTGTTTGCCTTAAAATTTTGGAGGAACTATTTGTATGGGATGCATGTGTATGTGTTCACGGATCACTAATGTTGGGCATATTCTTATGCCCGTTTTCCATGTTTTAACCCATCTTTTGCCTTGTTCTAAGTTCATAATCCTTATGAAATGCATGAATTCATGTTTATGTGTGTCTTGTGAGCTAACAAATGTTTTTATATGTTTTGAGCAATAAACCAAGGAAAAAGGACTCAAAAATAACCCAAGGTGTGAAGAAATAAGAGTTCGCGAAAATTGGCCTAGTGAGATGGCTGGCGTGGCGTGCCAATCTCCAAACTTCAGAGAAATCTGCACGAAATTTGATGCTAAGGGTGGTGTGGCATGCTAGGTCCTTAACTTCTAAGGAAAATTTTATCAACGCCTTGTCGAGATGAGTGGCGTGGCGCGCCAGGAGCATTCTGGACTTAGGAAATTTTTCCAACACTCTAGTGCTATGAGTGGTGTGGCACGCCAAAAGGTCCAGAGGCTCAGAAATTTGACTAACACCTTGGTGAATTAGCTGGCATGGGGCACCCGAAGCAAAACTTCAGAGCCAAACCCGGCGCGGCGCGCCAGGCCTATTTCAGGATGGATTTTGCTGATTTTGAAGCTAATTACTTGAGGACAAAAGCATCATTTGAGGACTTGCTTATAAATATAATATCTAGGTCATTTGTTAGCTATCAATCATCATCTTACATCATATTTTTGATCGTATTGATCATTGTACGCAGCTTTTGGGTAGAGAGACAAGAAGTTCATTACTTAGGTTTTTTTTCTTTTCTTTATCGTTTATAATTCAAATAATGATTATGTCTTTGGTTTTCCACTTGAACAGGAGTGGCTAAAATCTTATTCTAGGGTTTTGGCTATAGCTAATGGTTGACATTTGTTAGTTTGTTTATGTTAGTATTGCTTCTTCTTAAAGGTTGTTTACTCTTACTTATGTTAATTGCTTATTCATTTGATTGATTACCGTTCAAATAAATCTGGTGGCTTTTGGTTGAACGAGAGAGAGGGAACTAAAAAGGTTAAAATTAAGGATAGAACGGGTATTTAAAGACTCATGTTTGACTGAGCTCAAGATAGAAGTCATCGTTGAGGATAGGAATATACCCTTCAACTTTATTTAGTTGAGTACAAGTAGCCACAACCGTCGTCTCATGCTTCTCCTGCGACCATAGGGATATAGGCGTTAGCATTCATGAGATAGTTCTTGTATGTTCGGAATAATGGCAGGAAATGGGATAGTAACTTGCAACCAGCAACCTTAGGAAGAACTAATCTAGCGTATTCAAGTCTTGAAAACTCAACCTGAAGCGAAAGTGTCATTACCCTAGATTTTTATCATCATTTGAAGTACAAACACTCTTGAAACGGTTTTAGTTCATTAGTTAATTTACATTTCAAGTTTAGTAGTATAATATTCAAACCATTCTCCATTTTTATCTGTGTTTGTTAGAGTAGTGAAATAAAGTATTAAACTTAACGATTAATCTAAGAAGTCTCTAAGGGATCGATAATCGGCACTTCACCATCCTAATATTACTTAACGATCATGTGCGCTTGGATGACATCAATCACAAGAGCCTTTAGTACATGTTTACCCAGAAGGATCTGAATTTGCGACTAAGGAGATAGCTAGAGCTTCTCAAGGACTATGACATGAGTGTCCTTTACCATCTGGGCAAGGCCAATGTAGTGGCGGATGCTCTTAGCAGGCTGTCCATGGAGAGTGTGTAACATGCCGAGAGTGGGAGAAGGGAGTTGGTGAAGGATGTCCATAGGCTTGCTCGTTTTGGAGTTCTCCTTACAGATTCATCGGATGGTGGTGTTATTATTCAAAATGGGTCGGAATCTTCATTGGTGATGGAAGTTAAATCAAGGCATGATGAGAATACTATCCTAGTGAAGTTGAAGGAAGCAGTCCTTAGAAAGTGGAGGTTTTCTCCCAAGAGGGAGATGGTGTACTCTGATATCAGGGCCGATTGTATGTTTCAGCTGTGGATGAATTGAGAGAGTGGATGTTGAGTGAGGATCATGGCTCTCAGTAATCTATCCATTCAGGTGCCACCAAGATGTACCATGATTTGCGAGAAGTCTATTAAGGAATGGCATGAAGAAGGACATAGTGTAATTTGTGGCTAAGTGTTCGAATTGCCAACAGGTGAAGATTGAGCATCAGAGGTCTGTAGGTATGCTTCAGGATATCAGCATTCCTACTTGGAAGTGGGAAGAGATCAATATGGACTTTATTACATGATTGCCTCATACACATCAACAATGTGACTCTATATGGGTGATTGTGGACAAGCTGACCAAGTCAGCATATTTCTTACCAGTCAAAACTACAGATTCAGGCAAAGATTATACTAGATTGTACATTCAGAAGTTAGTTCGGTTGCATGGAGTTCCTTAGTCCATCATCTCAAATAGGGGTACTCAATTCTCAATTTTGGAGGTTGTTTCAGAAGGGTCTTGGTACAGAGGTGAAGCTTAGTATAGCTTTTCACCTACTGAATGATGGTCAGGTTGAGTGGACCATTTAGACACTTGAGGACATGCTGAGAGAGTGTGTGATTGATTTCGAGGGTAGTGGGATGATCACTTGCCTCTCATCGAGTTTGCCTACAATAACAGCTATCACTTCAGTATTTAGATGACTCCATTTGAGGCTCTTTATGGGCGGAGGTGTAGGTCACCTTTTGGATGGTTCGATGGTAGGCCCAAATTCAGTTATGGAGGCAATGATAAAGTTCATATTATTAGAGTAAGGCTGAAAATAGCTCAGAGTCATCAAAAATCTTATGCGGGTGTTAAGAGGAGAGAGCTTGAGTTTGAAGTCGATGATTGGATGTTTTTGAAGGTGTCTCCCATGAAGAGAGTTATGAGGTTCGGCAAGAAAGGGAAGCTTAGCCCCTGATATATTGGTCTTATAGGATCTTAAGGCGAGTTCGCAAGGTGGCCTATGAGTTGGAGCTACCAGTGAAATTAGATTTACTACATCCAGTGTTCCATGTGTCTGATCTTGGGCAGATTTATATGCCCAAGTGATACTCAAACGTATCATTTTTACCTTGTTTGTTGTGCAATGTGTATATAATATCATGTATTTGGTAATAAAATACGAATTTATACTAACCAACATGATTAGCATTTGTTTTGCAGGATAATGTGATTTTTAAGAGCTAAAATGCGTGTTGGAACTATGTCGGAGTTGGACTTGGATGCGAGCGTGGAAAAGACCTCGGATGGCATATTTTGCAGTGGCTCCGCGATGGTGCCGTGCCACGCTGCCATCGCGGTAGCACACTGCCTGGGCAGAAATAAAAGTGGCAATTTCCAGTGTGCCTGCGCGTCAGCTCCGTGGCACGGAGACAGGCCTCCGCGATGGCCTCCGTGCCACGTTGAGGCTAATTATCCGGACCATGCAATTTCCAGAGAGGGTCCGCGTCCACGCCGTGTCACAGAGGCAGTGCTCCGCATTGGCCTCCGTGACACGTTGCTTGTTATTCCGGGAAAAATTTCCCACTAGTATAAATAGCACACTTAGGTTATTTTTAAGGGAGTTTTTTTTAGTTTTAGTTTTTTTTGCCTGAGTTCAGAAGTGGGAGCAGGAACGTGGTTTTGTGGCAGTTGAAGAATAGAAAAGATAAGAGTTTTCTTCTCTTCCCTTCTTCTTTCCTTCAATTGTATGCATGATTCACACTCATTCTAGGATGATTAATCCAAGAATGAGTGGCTAATTCCTCTCTTGCTGAGGTTTTGAACTTGTGAAATGAATGTTGGTAATAATTGATATGGTTTCTTCTTCTTCTTGCATGTTGTTCTATTAGTTCTTGTGCTTATTACATTTTTGATTGGCCACCATTAATGTATATCTAAAAAGTCCAATTTCACTCGAGAGAGCATGAAATTGGAAAGTTGTGAATTAATAGGGTATTGTTCTTAACTTGATTTGGGAAAATTGGGTTTTGATGTGCTTTCTTGATAGAAATATACTTGAAAGCCGTATTAGTCAATTTAGAAACCGGAATTGTAGTGTTAGGTCATAAATTGCATTTGATCACAGAAATGTAGACGAATGGTTTATGAATCTAAAGTGAAATTAAATACGGAAGTTTTAAATTCTAGGCAAACGTTCTTGGCTAGCAATATGAAGAAGAAGATGACCAAATTATCATGATTATCAAGTTCATTACTTGTTCTTAACCTTGGCATGTGCATATCCATTTTCTAAACTCAACGTAAATAGTAGTTATTAATTTTAGTAGATAATTAGTTTAGAAACAAAACTCACTCCAATCTTGGTTGGATTGTTGTTAACATAGTTAGAAATAGAATAGAGATATAGTAAACTAGGCAGTTTTGCATATCTAGAGCAGCCTCCTTGGATCGATACTTGGCTACTTAGCCACTTTATTACTTGTTTGACCACGTACACTTGCGTGTCACTATTTACTTTTGAATTTAGACAATGGATATGCACATGCCAAGGTTAAGAACGAGTAATGAACTTGATAATAATGATAATTTGGTCATCCTCTTCTTCATGTTGCTAGCCAAGAACGTTTGCCTAGAAATTAAAACTTTCGTATTTAATTTCACTTTAGAATCATAAACCATCCGTCTACATTTCTCTGATCAAATGCAATTTATGACCTAGCACTACAATTCCGGTTCCTAAATTGACTAATACGGCTTTCAAGTATATTTCTATCAAGAAAGCACATCAAAACCCAATTTTCCCAAATCAAGTTAAGAACAATACCCTATTAATTCACAACTTTCCAATTTCGTGCTCTCTCGAGTGAAATTGGACTTTTTAGATATACATTAATGGTGGCCAATCAATAATGTAGTAAGCACAAGAATTAATAGAACAACATGCAAGAAGAAGAAGAAACCATATCAATTATCACCAAAATTCATTACACAAGTTCAAAACCTCAGCAAAGAAGGGAATTAGCCACTCATTCTTGGATTAATCATCCTAAAATGAGTGTAAATCATGCATACAACTGAAGGAAAGAAGAAAGGAAGAGAAGAAAACTCTTAGCTTTTCTATTCTTCAACTGCCACAAACCCACGTTCCTGCTCTCCACTTCTGAACTCAGTCTAGAAACTAAAAACTGATTAAAAATAAACCTAAGTGTGCTATTTATACTAGTGGGAAATATTTCCCGAAATAACAAGCAACGTGTCACGTAGGCCAACGCGGAGCACTGCCTCCGTGACACGGCGTGGACGCGGACCCTCTCTGGAAATTGCAGGGTCCGGATAATTGGCCTCAACGTGGCATGGAGGCCATCGCGGAGGCCTATCTCCGTGCCACGGAACTGACGCGCAGGCACACTGGAAATTGCCTAATTAATTCCTGCCCAGGCAGTGTGCTACCGCGATGGCAGCGTGGCACGGCTCCATCGCGGAGCCAGTGTAAAATGTGCCACCCAAGGTCTTTTCCACGCTCGCATCCAAGTCCAACTCCGACATAGTTGCAACACGCATTTTAGCTCCTAAAAATCACATTATCCTGCAAAACAAATGCTAATCATGTTGGTTAGTATAAATTCGCATTTTATTACCAAATACATGATATTATATACACATTGCACAACAAACAAGGTAAAAATGATACGTTTGAGTATCACTTGGGCATATAAATCTGCCCATGATCACTTACCCCACACTTAAATCCTTGTTCGTCCTCGAACAACACATACACAACTCATGCAAATTACATCCCAACCTTCGTCACTATGGTGCAACATTTTACGCTACGGTCATACCGATTATTCAATTCTTGCAAATCATCAAGAAAACATGCTTGGTCGTACAAGACAATGACCTTAATACATCGAGGCTTCCTAAACTTTTAAGAATTGATTCTTGATATCGGCAAACTCATGCAAATCAACTAATCAAAAAATCCGACACGAGAATCAATCTTTCATCAAGCATGTACCCTCACAACTCGAGAGAAACTTCCCCTTTTATGTTCGTGCAGCACACAAACATGCAAGTAGGGGCATATAAAAATTAATTTCACTCTCTCTCCCAAAAGAATTCACATGCATGATGTCATGACCCATAGGCTTGCCCTTAGTGTATTACTCCACTAATATAAAGAAATGCAATGCAGGATCAAATAGGACTTTTAATGGGTTGTAACTGGGCTATGGATCTAGTATATATATATTGGATTAGCCAATAACAGTCGCTAGCATCCTTAAGCGCCTTTTCAACTCATTCCCATCGACTCATGGACATTGTTCCTCTCTTTTCTCTTTTTCTCCCATTCATGCTGGTTTACTTTCATACAGCCCATTTCATCAGGCACACTTGACACAAAACAGAGGGTTTTCATGTACCCTCACTATCATTTAATTACAACTAGTGCCTCTTCAACATCATCTTTTCTTTCCTCACTTTGCTTTTCTTTTCTTTTCACTCTTTTCACTCTTTAACACTTTGGGAAACATTTTCTGTTCTTTATAAGCGCTTAAGAGCTTCTTATAGACTTTAAGGCTAATGAAAAGAAGGAATAAAGCTTAGTTCATACAATTCTGGACAAAAGAAAGAAATCGGCTAAAGGCTCAACGGGCTGACTAGGGTATACAACATATAAAAAGGTAGAATTTGACAAGAAAAAAATGGAAACTAACGGTTAAAACAAAGAAATGCCTACATCCTTTCCGACACTACACCTCCTTCATTTCGTTTTGTATACACGCCAGGCAAGTTCTAGACAATTCACAATGACATGGAATAGCAAAACCTCACTCACACTTCATGCACATGCTCGAATCAAGATGCATTCACAGACTCTTTAATTAGTCAATTACATGAATTCAAGATTAAGCCTCAATCATAATGAACCAAATTCTATAGCCTAGGTAACTCAACATATTTACAAAATTGCATGCTTTCAAACGAATCATTTTCACATTTTGAACATCAATTACAACACGCAACGAAATTTTAGCAACCATAAGCAACTACAGTTTATTTATGCAATCCACCAAAGAAACTAAAAACAAAACATCTACTCCTATCGACTACATTTCCCTTAAGACGGTCGTCATCCATCCATCATAGGGAACAGTCACTAACTATGACATCGGTTCAATGGGACTATTCTCGGTAAAAAATCCGAAAACAAACTCCGAGAAACCCAAAAATAAAACTTCAAAATATTTGCAACACATCGATCATTTCGATAGAAAATATTTACAAAATATTTTGATAAGTGCAAAATCTTTTCGCAAAAATTTTGAAAAATATCGATCATATCGAAAAAGAAAAAAAATATTTACAAAATTTACAAAATATTTACAAAGGCAACCATAACTTTCAAAAACACACA
This sequence comes from Datura wrightii, assembly GCA_035772735.1. Classification (NCBI taxonomy): domain Eukaryota; kingdom Viridiplantae; phylum Streptophyta; class Magnoliopsida; order Solanales; family Solanaceae; genus Datura; species Datura wrightii. The sequence goes on along the minus strand of JASDFA010000007.1, from coordinate 73,908,709 downwards.
TCATTAGCCACAAAAAAATATATACACATAAATCACAAATCAGTTCACAACAACAGGGAAAGCACAGACATACATAAACATCAAGGAAAAATTATACAGCAAATTTAGAGCCTATGACCCAGCACCTAACTACTCCCCACCCCACACTTAAATCGAACACTGTCCCCAGTGTTCACAACAATACAAAGCACAACATATGGGTGGTGGAACTCCCTGCTCAGTCGAAATAATCGACTTCCTCATCCGGTGCTGCGGCCTCGTCGCCTATATCTGAATCATCTCCATCGTTGTCATCGGACTCCACATCAGAGTCCTCACGACGTGTCTCCTCATCAGTAGGGACATCGTCATCAGTCGGCTCCACAAAGGCTGGCCCCACCTTGCATAAAGCTCTGGCGTTCTCGCCAAAGGGGTAGTCCAGCTCCAGCTGCCATAATTCATCCTCGGTGGCTGGTCTCCCACCTATCCGTAGCTGCAGCATCTGCATGCCGAACATACGGGCCATATACTGGTCGTCACGAGCATGTCACTCGCCCAGAGTCAGCACAGGTCCGTGTGTAGTGTCGGGGGCCTTGGTCTTTGTCACATCGAGGGCCCTCCTCTCCAACTGCGGAATGTAATCCAAGGCTTCTTCCTCAACGTCGAGGCCTCGGAGGAAGGTGGTGATGAGTCTGCCAAACCCGTATCTGTGGCCCTGGTGTAGTCTGGCTCTCTTCATGGCGGATATTATGACCGCCCCCACATTAATCTCAAGCCCTTTCATAAGGGCATACACCAAGCAGACACGGTCCCAGGTCACGTCTGTCATATGAACTCCCGGGATCAAACACGAACATACAATTTTTAGCCAGATTCTGGCCTCCCTGTTCATCTGCGAATAAGGAAGAGTCTGGTGGTAACCCCTCTCTTTGTGTCTACTCCATCGGGCTGTGGATCGAGCCCCACACAACGTACGTCTGATGTCGGCGTACGGTGGGGTGATGTTTAGCTGGCGGAGGACGTGGTCGTCTGTGTCCCGCGCTCCCACGATGGCATTAAACTGCTGGGGTTCCAGAGTGACAATCTGCCCTCTGATTTTAATAGTATGGCTCCTGATGGCCGGGTTCCAGTTGGCGTAGAATTCCCGGACCAAGTGAAGGTTGCACTCCTTGGGCTCCTGAAAGATAAAGTTGAGCCCAGCTGCCTCAATCCTCTGTACGATGCGAGGGAACTCCTGTGCAAGTGGTTCCCTTGCAATATGTTCCTCCGGGAAGTATTTGTTCTCCTTATGCTTTGCGTACCACTTCTTCCCTTCCTCGGTAACCCATCATGTTCCGTATCGGCGGTGTTGACCACGTGGAACAGCAGGTGCAGCTGGGACAGCCGTGCCCAGTCTCATTCTCTTTCTGCCGGTGCCTGAGGTTGAAGCACCCTTGCCTTTATCTTGTCGGCTGGCCATTGTACCTGTCCATTTACACAAACAAGCACAACGTTAAGCTAAAAACTTGTTAGCTTCGGCTAAGGTCGGGTTAAACAAAATTTACCCCACACTTAGTCTTTAACAATATTTACAACATTTTAGCAAGGATAGCTCTATTTACACCCCAAACACAATCAACTATAAACATATTGCTTAGTGCGTTCACAGAAATTCGACAGCATAGCGGCTAGCGAACTACTCAGACTTCATATCAGCTAACCCAATCCTACTATCGATAGCTATTCACCCATAGCACTTAGCAACAATAACAACAACAAAATAGAAACAACAATACAAACATTTTATATACAGCTAATCTAAGCAATTCAACCAATTCACATATTACGCAATTTCCCACAAAAATTCGAGAATTAGTCGTCTTTCAACAATTATACAATATTTACCACGACTTATCTCAAATAATAAACACACCCCGGCATCAATTTCGTCAAACTATCAAGTTACCCAAGTTAAAATTCAACAACCCCAAGCCCTAGAATACAATTCAACAATCAAAATCGAATTATTCAATCAATCGATAAGTTCAAACGTCAACTACAACAATCCCAACATAATCAATCACAAAATAATTCACGTCATGTTTAATTTCTACCTAGGGTGATATATCTCACCTCACATGCTCAAAATTGACAAAAATCGCCAAAAATTTGAGATAGACGATGAAAACATACCTTGGAATTGAAGAATCGACGAAAACTTGACGTTTTCCTTGCCTATTAACGTGGCACGGAGCTTGGGGGTAGGGGAATGGGTGTTTGGTCGCGGAGGGAAGAGGGAATGGGGAAAATAGGGGCGAAATTGGGGGTTTTTATTAAGAAAACACGCGGGTCACCCGGAAACCCGGTGTGACCCGGCACTGGATAAAGGCAACGTGTCACGGAGGGTAACGCGGAGCCCCTCCTCCGTGACACGGAGCCAACGCGTTGGCTTACTGGAATTTTGAAAAATCCAGATTTGCCTTCAATGTGTCACGGATGCCAACGCGGAGCATTGCCTCCGTGACACGGCGCCAACGCGCCAGTGCTCTGTTTCACCATCAAATTTTATTTTTCATACCTCGCCTCGTTTCCTCGATTCCAAGTATTTTTCCTCCAGTATACCTGAAAATCACCTCACTAAACAAAAATTGGTTAAATTAATAAATTCCCTACTAAAAATAAAATAAAAAAATTACTAAATTACTAAATAAAAAATTACTAAATAAAATGCAAATCTAAGCCTAGTCACGAAAAAGAAAAGAAAATAAAATAAAGGAAAAACTTTACACTAAAGAAAGAAAAAATATTTTTCACGGGTTGCCTCTCGTGCAGCGCCTGGTTTAACGTTGCGGCTCGACAGCCTTTATGCTCACGTGTCTACTAGGGAGATGGACGATTTGTCCCGATCCTGGTCATCTCCCCAGTAGTTCTCAACCTTGTCTGGTGGCCTACCTAGTAACTCTCGGGAATCACTCAATCCATTCGCATTCCCATGATCAATCACGTTGATCACCGAGAGTTCCTTATGGACAGTCGGGAGCTTAGGTGCCTTGTACACGTCGAACACCTCAACCTTGTCGTGTGCTCGCATTGTGAGTTGACCCGCAGCTACATCGATCAATGCCTTTCCGGTTGCCAAAAAGGGTCGTCCCAAAATAAATGGGACTTCCGCATCTGGTTCAAAATCCAGAACAATGAAATCTACCGGAAAAATGAGGGAGCCTACCTGCACTAGCACATCCTCAACAATGCCATCCGGCTTAGCTAAAGACCTGTCTGCTAGCTGCAAGATCACGGTTGTAGGTCTAGGACTCCCTAGTCCTAACTTTCTGAATACCGAAGATGGCATCAGATTTATACTTGCCCCCAAGTCACATAACCCACGAGCTCGGATACTTTGCCCAATCGTCAGCTGGATAGTAAAACTTCCAGGATCCTTCAGTTTAGTGGGCAACCTGTTCTAAATACGGGATGTGCATTCCTCCGTTAAAGCCACCGTGGCATACTCAGTCAAGCGACTTTTGTTGGCCACGATGTCTTTGATATACTTCGCATATTTTGGCACACCCTGCAAGACATCAACAAGAGGTAAGTTAACATGTACCTATTTAAGTACCTCCATGAATTTCTGGAAATACTCCTCCTCCTTGTGTTTCTTAAGTCGTTGAGGGAACGGGGGTGGAGGCCTGGCTGGTTCAGCTTCTTTAGACTTCCCCTTATCTGAGATTTTCTCTCCCTCAACATCTGCCGCTCCTGACTTCTGAGGCGGTCTTTCCGGTTCCACCTCCTTTAATTGTAAACCACTCATCGTGGTCACTGCATTCACCTGCTTAGGATTGGGATCCGTGTCGCTAGGTAGTCCTCCCCTTGGTCTAGTATTTTGGGCACTAGCAAATTGCCCAAACTGATATTCAAGAGCCTTGGTTGCCAATTGATTGTTCTTTACTTCGGCTGCCAATTTGACATAGTCAGCCTGCAATTGTGCCTGGTTGGCAATCATGGTCTTGAACATTTCCTCAATAGTCGGTGATGGTGGTGGAGGAGGGGCATTGTGATTTCTGAACGGATTCTGATAGCCTTGTTGCCCTCCTTGGTTTCTGTGCATACCCTGCCCTGAACCTTGGCCTTGTTGATTGTTGCTACCCCACGAAAAATTCTGATGATTCCTCCAATTCGAGTTGTAGCCACCACCAAACTGCTGTTGATTCCTCTGTGCATTGCCCACAAAGTTGACAGAATCAGGATTTGCACCACAGCATTCAGCTGAATGCTCACTACTACCACACACTTCACACCACATCTGTTGGACTGCATTGACGGAGGCTGAAGGCTGGTTCAAATTCATATTGCTGAAGTGAGTGTTTAACTGATTTTGCAAAGCAGCTATCTGTGCAGCAATAGCTGTGAATCCATCCACTTCAAGCACTCCCTCTGCTTTCCTTGCTCCACCTCTTGAAGAATCTGCATTCCATTCCGGATTGCCTTGTGAAATTCGGTTGAGCAAAGTGTACAGCTCCTCATAAGTCTTCTCCAGCGCTTGCCCTCCAGCTGCTGAGTCTAACAAAATTTTAGTGTGGGGTTCCAAACCCTCAATAAAAGTGTGTACCAACACCTCATTTGACTGATGATGATGAGGACAGTCCCGCAACATGGACTTGAATCTTTCCCAGGCTTGATAAAGATTTTCTCCTTCACTCTGTTTAAAACTTAGAATCTGACTTCTAAGTTTAGCTGTTTTACCTGAAGGGAAAAATCTGATCAAAAACTTCCTTGCAAGATCATCCCACATTGATATAGAGTTGGGTGGTTCAGCTTTTAACCACCTCTTGGCTTCACCAAGTAAGGAAAATGGAAATAAGGTGAGCCGAACATAATCAGGTGACACTCCAGTGGGTATGTAAGTGTCACTTATCTCCAAAAAGTTCTGGAGATGTTGTTGCGGATCTTCGTGAGGGAGACCGGTAAACTGCCCGCTAGTGTGCAAAAGTTGCACCATATTTTGCTTTAACTCAAATCTCCCTCCAGGCTCTGGTTTGCGGATGCTGGAATGTACATTATTAGCGTGTGGGATTTCCACCTCGCGAACCGGCCTGGCTGCTACTTCCTCGGGCACTAACACTGCCCGTACAACTGGTGGATTTGGTTGCTCCATCATAGACTGTTTAAGCAACTGCAGCTTCTTTCAAAGAGCTTCTCTACGTTGACTGTGCAATTCACGTTCTGGCTCTAAGTAAGATTCCACCAGCTCCTTGTCCCTTGCCAGTGTTCACAGAAATAAAAATCTGCAAAATACAGGCTAAGACCAAGTTGTTAACACTTAAGAAAATAAAAATACAAATACAGTAAATTTACACTAAACAAAATTTTACAAATCGCCTAGCCTCCCCGGCAACGGCGCCAAAAACTTGTTCGGTGCTGATTCGGTTAGTATTAAATATTATCAACCGACACGCAAGTGCACGTGGTCAAACAAGTAATAAAGTGGCTAAGTAGCCAAGTATCGATCCAAGGAGGCTGCTCTAGATATGTAAAACTGCCTAGTTTACTATATCTCTATTCTATTCCTAACTATGTTAACAACAATCCAACCAAGAGTTGAGTGAGTTTTTTGTTTCTAAACTATTTATATACTACAATTAATAACAACTATTTACTTTTGAATTTAGACAATGGATATGCACATGCCAAGGTTAAGAATGAGTAATGAACTTGATAATCATGATAATTTGGTCATCCTCTTCTTCATGTTGCTAGCCAAGAACGTTTGCCTAGAAATTAAAACTTTCGTATTTAATTTCACTTTAGAATCATAAACCATCCGTCTACATTTCTGTGATCAAATGCAATTTATGACCTAGCACTACAATTCCGGTTCCTAAATTGACTAATACGGCTTTCAAGTATATTTCTATCAAGAAAGCACATCAAAACCCAATTTTCCCAAATCAAGTTAAGAACAATACCCTATTAATTCACAACTTTCCAATTTCGTGCTCTCTCGAGTGAAATTGGACTTTTTAGATATACATTAATGGTGGCCAATCAATAATGTAGTAAGCACAAGAATTAATAGAACAACATGCAAGAAGAAGAAGAAACCATATCAATTATCACCAAAATTCATTACACAAGTTCAAAACCTCAGCAAAGAAGGGAATTAGCCACTCATTCTTGGATTAATCATCCTAAAATGAGTGTAAATCATGCATACAATTGAAGGAAAGAAGAAAGGAAGAGAAGAAAACTCTTAGCTTTTCTATTCTTCAACTGCCACAAACCCACGTTCCTGCTCTCCACTTCTGAACTCAGTCTAAAAACTAAAAACTGATTAAAAATAAACCTAAGTGTGCTATTTATACTAGTGGGAAATGTTTCCCGGAATAACAAGCAACGTGTCACGGAGGCCAACGCGGAGCACTGCCTCCGTGACACGGCGTGGACGCGGACCCTCTCTAGAAATTGCAGGGTCCGGATAATTGGCCTCAACGTGGCACGGAGGCCATCGCGGAGGCCTATCTCCGTGCCACGGAACTGACGCGCAGGCATACTGGAAATTGCCTAATTAATTCCTGCCCAGGCAGTGTGCTACCGCGATGGCAGCGTGGCACGGCTCCATCGCGGAGCCAGTGTAAAATGTGCCATCCAAGGTCTTTTCCACGCTCGCATCCAAGTCCAACTCCGACATAGTTCCAACACGCATTTTAGCTCCTAAAAATCACATTATCCTGCAAAACAAATGCTAATCATGTTGGTTAGTATAAATTCGCATTTTAGTACCAAATACATGATATTATATACACATTGCACAACAAACAAGGTAAAAATGATACGTTTGAGTATCACTTGGGCATATAAATCTGCCCAAGATCAAACGACCCCAGGGTTATTAGCTATGTCGACGCCCGCCAGGGGTGAGATGATGTCGCTCTACGGAGCGGTATGCCATCCGCCAGGGATGAAGCTGAGGTCCCAGGTCCTCATATGTCGTGGTTGGCTATACACACCCCCGTCGAGCCTGGTGCCCAGGGTGCAAATATCAGGAGTCCACCGGACTCAGACATAGTTACAGTCTGGGGTCGAGCGGGCTCAGTTGCAGACCCAGGGAATTGATCGGACAGATATAGCTATTAGTTGACCAGTGTGACCTTAGTTAGGGGTATATAGACTGAGGTGTACTCACCAGGGCTTATGGGGGGCCCAGGTAGGTTATTTTATGTTGGTTGTACCTTCCGGCTTATGGGGGCCAAGTAAGGTTTATGTTTGCTTTAGTTATTGATAGTTAGATAGTAAGACGTTCTATTACTCAGGGATAATCTCTATTCCTTCATTTCAGTTATTCTCAGTTTTATCTCTTTATTTCAGTCATTTACAGTTATCGCCTTACATATTCAGTACATATTGTACTAATTCCCTTTTTGGGACGCTGCATTACTTGCCTGCAGGTAAGGATAGACGGGGAGCAAGTCCCTCATAGCTTTCGACCAGCATCACTAGAGCAGTTAGCTCCTTTCTTCCGGAGCTTGTAGATATAAGGCTTACTTCTTTTGATTGTACAGTTCATGGGTAGGTCGGGGCCCTGTCCCTACCATCATATTACTCCTAGAGACTTGCGGATTGTTTTTATTTCCCTGTGGTTAGCTTTTATTGGCCATGTGGGTCCTATATGTGTTTTAGTTTACGTGTTGGCCGTGTGGGGCCTTGTTTAGCTGGCAGATTAGAGGCCTTGTCGGCCATAGTTTAGCTTAGTACTGGATTTACTTTACATTCATAACTAGACATCATGGTGGCCTTGTCGGGCCGCATAGGATTCCCTGTTATTGCCTGTTTCTGGTTAGCTATTTTCTTTTACAGGTGGCTATAAGGCCTTGTCGGCCGGGGGCTGTGATTACAGCTGAGATATAGCCCGTTGTTTTCTTGATTTAAGAGTTAGTGTTAGCCCTACACTAGAAGTGCTTAGGCTCAGTCAGCTCAGTCAGTTCAGATCCTAGTAGGGCATCAGGTGCCAGTCATGCCTCCCAAGGTGGGGCATGACAAACTTGGTATCAGAGCAGGGTGTATCCTAGGGAGTCTGCAAGCCGTGCTAAGTAGAGTCTTGTCTATGGTTGTGTTGTGCACCACATTCTATAGGTAGGAGGCTGCAATGCATGATAGGATGGTTACTCTTTCTTCTTATCCAGTCGTGCTATAGAGTTGTACAGTATAGGGTTGAGTCCCTAAGCTTACCATATTCTTTTATCTACAGAGAAATGGCATACTTGCAAAACCCCACGACTGGTAGGAGGTTGGATGTTGTAGCAGGGAAGGCACTAGCAGAGTGCCTCAGTCAGAGTCAGCCCGATATGAAGGCAATAGGGAGACTTCATCTCGGTCTCCCAACACTCTCCACTATGCCAAGAATAGCAATCTCTATACCAATACCATCGGATCAGGAGGTTAGGAGCACTGTTGTTATGCTAGCTCAGATGATGACTGCATAGCACCAGCCAGTGGCACCCACAGTCGCAGAGTCCTCAGGAGGGCTTGGTAGTTCGAGGGTCCAAGAGTTCCTCAGGTTGAGTCCCCCGCAGTTTACAGGGACGAATCGGGCGGAGGACCCTCAGGATTTCTTGGATCAAATGCAGCTAATCTTCAAGGTAATGCATGCTACACCTACAGAGTGATTGAGTTATCAGTATTCCGGCAATGGGACATCGCAGTACTATGGTACGAGAGTTGGGAGAGGTCCCAAGGGTGAGATGTTTCCCCTCTGACTTGGCCCAGCTTCTTAGAGGCATTCCTGGACCACTACCTACCACGGGAAATTCGAAATGCTCGGGTTGATTAGTTCCTACATCTGGAGTAGGGTTATATGAGTGTTCGGGAGTATTCTATGAGGTTCGACTCCTTATCCCCATATACACCAACTTTTATGGATACCATGCCGGCTAGGGTGCATCGGTTTATTATGGGGCTGAATCCAGAGTATGGGGAGACCTGTATTACAGCCACTCTGCGAGAGGATATGGATATTGCCCGCGTCTAGGCTTTTGCTCAGAATATTGAAGGGATCAGATAGCAGCGGCGGGAGATAAGGAGGGCAGATCAGGAGCAGCACCGTAGGGCCAGACCTAGTGACATGCAGGCAAAGTCCCAGGGTGGACCCAGGCAACAATTTTCAGGCAGACCACCTAGACCCCCCCACACACACACACACAATAGCAGCAGGGGAGTGGATCTGGTCGTCAGGGGTAGTCAGGACCCAGCGAGAGCTCATGATCAGCAGGTTCATATCAGCATAGAGGAGTGGAGCAAAGTAGATTTCCGCTTTTGCCTTTCTGCAGTCGATGTCACGCCGAGGCATGCAGGTATGGTTCCACAGTATGTTATACTTGTGGACAGGAGGGTCATTAGATGAGGGATTGTCCAGCCAAGGGTTAGAGTGATCGAGACCGACAAGATAGATCTTCAATAGGATCGCGTGCCCCAGCATCTCCAGCAGGGCATAGGCCCTCAGCTCCAATTGGCAGAGGCTGAGGCAGACTAGGGGCATCTAGCTCAGGTACTGGTCTAGATAGCACTTATGCCTTACCGGGATGGCAGGAGTCGGAGTCGTCGCCAAATGTGGTGACAGGTACGCTGGACATTTGCTCTCACTTTGCCTATGTATTGATAGATCCAGGATCCACCTTGTCTTATGTTACACCGTTAGTGGCTCAGAAATTCGATATCACGCCGGAATTACTTCGGCGACCTTTTTTAGTATCTACACCCGTCGGTGATTCCATCATAGCTAAGAGGGTCTACCGAGGGTGCACAATAGAAGTTGCTGGTCGTCAGACTTTAGAAAATTTGATAGAACTAGAAATGATTAATTTGATGCAATTATGGGTATGGATTGGCTGGCGCTATGCTATGTCAATGTTGAATGTTGGACCAAGACTATCCAATTCCACTTTCCAGGGGAGGTTGTACGGGAGTGGATAGATAGTGCAGCCATGCCAAAAGGAAAGTTTATTTCCTAGCTTCAGCGAGAAAATTGATAGCAAAGGGATGTATTTATCATATTTTCAGAGTTCAGGATGTCCAAGTAGAATATATGACTCTTCAGTCCATTCTAGTAGTTAATGAATTTCCATATGTATTCCCAGATGAACTATCTGGCATTCCCCCAGAATAGAAAATCGACTTTGTAATTGATTTATTACTAGGTACTCAGCCCATATCTATTCCTCCGTACCAAATGGCTCCTACTGAGCTCAGAGAATTGAAGGAATAGTTGAAAGATCTGTTAGATAAGGGCTTCATCAGGTCGAGTACTTCACCGTAGGGAGCACAGTTCTGTTGTGAAAAAGAAGGATGACTCCCTCCGTATGTGTATAGGCTACCAGCAGCTGAATAAAGTCACTATCAAGAATAAGTACCTCTTCCCAAAATAGACGACTTGTTTGACCAGTTGCAAGGGGCAAAGTATTTCTGAAAAGTTGACTTAAGATCAGGGTACTATCAACTTTGGGTTCGTGAGAGGTATATTCCAAAAACCACTTTCAGGACCAAGTATGGCCACTTTGAATTTCTAGTCATGTCCTTTGGACTAATGAATGCTCTCGCAGTGTTCATGGACTTGAAGAACAGCATCTTCATACCGTATCTAGACCTATTTGTCATAGTATTTATTGATGATATTCTGGTATATTCCTGCTCAGAGGCAGATCACGCGATCACCTACGAAAAGTGCTCCAAACCCTTAGAAATCGCCAACTGTAAGTGAAGTTTTCTAAATGTGAATTTTGGCTGAATTCAGTAGCCTTTTGGGGCCATATTGTGTTAGATGTTGGCATTCAGATAGACTCGCAGAAAATTGAAGCAGTGAAAACATGGCCTAGACCTACCACTCTGACCGAGGTACGCAGTTTCCTAGGGTTAGCTGGGTATTACAGAAGGTTCGTGGAAGGATTTTTCACCTTAGCAGCACCTTTGACCAAGTTAACTCAGAAAGCAGCTAAATTTCACTAGACTGAAGCATGTGAACAGAGCTTTCAGGAGTTGAAAAACAGACTGACCTCAGCACCAGTATTAGCCTTGCTAGAAGGATCAGAGGGTTATGTAGTATACTGCGATGCTTTAGGCGTCGGGTTAGGATGTGTTCTGATGCAGCATGGTAAAGTAATTTCTTACACTTTCATGCAGCTGAAGAAGCATAAAAAGAACTACCCCACCCATGACCTGGAATTAGCTGCGGTGATTCATGCCTTGAAAATATGGAGGCACTATTTGTATGGCATTCATGTAGATATTTTCACTGATCACAAGAGTCTCCGGTACATTTTCACACAGAAAGAATTGAATCTATGGCAGCATCGCTGGTTAGAGCTGTTGAAAGACTATGATGTGAATATTTGGTACCACCTAGGGAGAGACAATGTTGTAGCAGATGCCCTCAGCCGTAAATCCATGGGGAGTTTAGTACACCTGAAGCTAGGACAACGGGAACTGACCCGAGAATTGCATCAGTTAGCCAGTTTAGCCGTCCGTATAGTAGATTCAGGAGACAGTGCAGCAGTAATTCAGAATACAGCAGTATCATCATTAGTTGTGGAAGTGAAAGAACGGCAGTATGAAAACCCTAACCTGGTCCAGTTCATAGATAAGGTTCAGCGAGGGGAAGTTACAGATTTTCAGGTAACCGAAGACGGAGTTTTGAGATATAGGGATCGCCTCTGTGTTCCAAACGCAGTAGGACTTCGCCAGCAAGTTATGGGAAAGGTGCATTATTCCCATTACTCTCTTCATCCGACTTCAACAAATATGTATCACGATATAAAAGAGATTTACTGGTGGCCGGGAATGAAAAAGGAGATAGCAGAAATTGTAGCTCAATGTTCTAATTGCCAGCAGGTGAAAGCTGAACATCAGAAACCCAGCGGGCTGACATAGGAGATAGAAGTGCCTATATGGAAATAAGAGGCAATTAATATGGATTTTATGACAGGGTTACCTCATACCAGGCGTAAATTTGATTCTATTTGGGTGATTGTTGACAGATTGAAGAAATCAGCTCATTTTCTGCCAGTGAGGGCTACTTTTTCAGCTGAAGATTATGCCGAGCTTTATATCGGGGAGATAGTCAGATTACATGGTGTCCTGTATCTATCATTTCTGATAAGGGACTACAATTTACAACTAGGTTCTGGAAGTCCTTCCAGAGAGGTTTGGAACCCATGTTAATCTGAGTACGGCATTCCACCCTTAGACAGATGAGCAGGCGGAACATGCAATTCAGACGCTCGAGGATATGTTACGGCCGTGCATGCTAGACTTCGAGGGAAGCTGAGAGAAACATTTACCCCTTATTGAGTTTGCCTACAATAATAGTTACCATTCGGTAATTCAGATGGTGCCTTATAAGGCTTTATACGGGAGAAAATGTAGGTCCCTAGTTGGTTGGTTCGAGGTTGGAGAGACAGGGTTAATTGGGCCAGATATAATTCACCAATCAGAAGAGAAAGTAAATCTTATCAGAGAACATCTGCTAACAACTCAGAGCCACCAGAAATCTTACGCCCATATACGGCATAGAAATCTAGAGTTCAGTATAGGTGACTAGGTATTTCTAAAAGTCTCGTCAATGAAAGGCGTGATGAGATTTGGTAAAAAGAGTAAGCTCAGCCCCAGGTTTATTGGGTCGTATCGAGTACTCCGGAGAATAGGCCAGGTGGCATACGAGCTAGATTTGCCTTCAGGATTGGAATCTGTTCATCCAGTCTTCCATGTATCGATGCTACGAAAGTGCATAGGGGATTCACCTGAATTGTGCCAGTTGAGGATGTCTAGGTTACCGAGGAATTAGCCTATGAAGAAATTCCAGTAGCTATATTAGATCGGCAGGTTCGTAGGTTGAGGACTAAAGATGTTGCCTCTGTTAAAATACTATGGAGAAACAAGAATAGAGAGGAAATGACTTGGGAAGCTGAGGACGATATGAAATCCAGATATCCTCACTTGTTCCAGACTTAGCCAGATTATGCAGTTAAGGTAAGTTATTGATTCAGTCGTTGTTTCATGAATTGTGTTATATATATTGCTCAGTTGACTCTAGCCTTATTGTGAAATAGTTGTGATAGTATTATATGAAGTGCCTGTACTGGACTTTTCTGTGTTTCAGGATTTTTGGATAGCCCATATTACAGGGGAAATTTTTCCAAAATAAGTAGCTACCAAAATTAAGATGCCTATAAGCTAAAGTACAACATTCGAGGATAAATATTCCTAAAAGGGGGAGGATGTTACACCCTGTAAGTTTCTAATGTTTAGATGGCCTATTCATATGTTGGTTAAGAGTTTTAGGGTGCAATACGTGTGAGAAAAGGGCCCGGGGAGAGGTCGAACGAGTACAGAGTCGGGACTGCGTGGGAGAAGGTCGGGCCAGCTTCCCAAAGGGGTAGCGTGGCACGGACCCTTCCTAGCCCGTTGGGCGTCGTGGCATGCCCGACTATTGGCGCGTTGAGGTCCATTCCACAAACCCCGTGTCCACCGCACAAAGTTATATATATATATATATATATATATATATATATGTTAAGTAGCTTCATTAGTTTCATACATATATACATGTTCTTCATCCCAACCATAGAGTTACGCTATTTTTAAGTTAAATTCCTCCGTTTACGCTACAAAACACTGCCCTAATTCAAATTAACTTCGGGTATTGAAGTTTAAGGCTGCAGGGAGCATCACTTTGGAGTTAGTTTCACAAAATTCTCCCAGCAAATCGTAACTCCGCCGAGCTAAAGTTGTTGGAATTTCTCCAAACTAGTGTCAATACGATCATAGGCTTAAAGTAAGCATTTCTCCCTTCTGAATTCTTGAGAAATTATGAGTTTTCGACTGGGTTCCATCAAGTTGAAATATAGTTAATATTTTAATATAATGTTATCTATTTTCATCGAATTTAGTACTGGAATTAGCCTCATTCTTCTAATAATAAGATTGTAGTTGAGAAGAGCGGTTGAATACGAGCTGAAACTCGCAGGTTAATCAATAATCGGCAAACGAGGTATGTTAAGGCAGTTTCTTTCAGCAAGTTAGTTTCCTTAGCATGATAACTCAGTTTGAGTTCCAGTAAGAGTACCAGAAGCATGCCTATTATGATTGGTTGTTGTTATTAGTTGAAACTCGTATTCCATGTTTAGTTTGGGATGGATTATGCTTGTATAGCCTTCATGACCAATCCCAGGGTTATTAGCTGTGTCAACGCCCCCTAGGGGCAAGATGACGTTGCTCTACGGAGCGGTATGCCATCCGCCAGGGATGAAGATGAGGTCCCAGGTCCTCATATGCCGTGGTTGGCTTTACACACCCCCATCGAGCCTAGGCTCGGGGTGCAGATATCAAGAGTCCACCGAACTCAGACGTAGTTATACTCAAGGGTCGAGCGGGCTTAGTTGCAGTCCCAGGGGATTGGTAGGACGGCTATAGCTATTAGTTGACCAGTGTGACCTTGGATATGGGTTAGACCGAGGTGTACTCACAAGGGCTTATGGGTGGCCCAGGTGGGTTATTCTGTGCTGGTTGTACCTTCCGGCTTATGGGGGCCATGTAAGGTTTATGTTTGCTTTAGTAATTGATAGTTAGACAGTAAGACGTTCTATTACTCAGGTATGATCTCTATTCCTTCATTTCAGTTATTCTCAGTTTTATCTCTTTATTTCAGTCATTTACAATTATCACCTTACATATTCAGTACATATTGTACTGGCGCCCTTTCTGGGGCGTTGCATTACTTGCATGCAGGTACGGATAGACGGGGAGCAGGTCCCTCGTAGCTTTCAGCCAGCATCACCAGAGCAGTTAGCTACTTTCTTCCGAAGCTTGTAGATAGAAGGTTTACTTCTTTTGATTGTACAGTTTATGGGTTGGTCGGGGCCCTGTCCCGACCGTTATATTACTCCTAGAGGCTTGCAGATTATTTCTATTTCCCTGTGGTTAGCTGTTATTGGCTGTGAAGGGCCTATATGTGTTTTAGTTTATGTGTTGGCTGTGTGGGGCCTTGTTTAGCTGGCAGATTAGCGGCCTTGTCAGCTATAGTTTAGCTTAGTACTGGATTTACTTTACAGTCATAACTAGACATCATAGTGGCCTTGTCGTCCCGTATAAGATTCCTTGTTATTGCCTGTTTCTGGTTAGTTGTTTTCTTTTATAGGTGGCTATAAGGCCTTGTCAGCCAAGGGCTGTGATTACAGCCGAGATATAGCCCGTTGTTTTCTTGATGTAAGAGTTAGTGTTAGCCCTCCACTAGAAGTTCTTACGCTCAGTCAGCTCAGTCAGTTCAAATCCTAGTAGGGCACTAGGTGCCAGTCATGCCTCCCAGGGTGGAGCGTGACAGTCCTATTAACTCATCAGATGTTTAGAAGCTTTTCAGACAATTATATATAAATGGTTCAGCGATGTTGGCTCGTGTTTATGTTCATATTTATATGTTATGTAGACTTTCTCTTATACCATGTTCATGCTTTATTTCCTCTTAGTAATGTCTTATTCATGCTATGTATGTGTCATGGGTTAGCTTGGAGCCATTTGTGGTTCTATATCCCGTGTCTCGGTCCAGGATCCCAGCTTAGGTCATGACAGTTAGTAGCATAAGCATACATAGTCTGGGTACGAGACATGTCCAGATGTGTATCCAGCAAGTTGATCTTGAGTGAGAGTACCCATTTCACCACAATTAGGTTGAGTTTAATTGGGTGTATTCATGGAATCACAATAGAGTTGAGCATGGTGAGCGTAGCCTTGGCCCTATAACTGGGTTTAAGCTTGAGTGTGATTCGCGATAGCTTAGTAGATTTAGCAGTTTGTACATCATGTCTACTTTCATTATATACATATATGTATGTATATATATATATACACACACATATATATATACATATATATACTTATATACATACATATATATATATATATATATATGCATGAATCTAGTTCAGTTTCTTTTCTTGTATTTCATATCTATATTTGTATTGTTATAATGAAGAATTTGTATACACTGATAGAGATTTTAAAGACTTTCCCTAGGAGTAGAAAGTAAAGCGAGCAAGTGGTTTTGTTGGGTCTTTTAGATTCACAGTTATCCTATACACAGGTCTAGCAGGTTGAGATTTAGCTGTTGACCAGTGATTTCAGATAGTTTTCAGTTCTACCTAGTTAAGGTGAGCCAATACTAGTCCGTAAAGAAGGCTTCATATACTATCCTTAATTTTTAGTGTATGTTCTTTAATCGAGTTACATCTCGTATCAGTTGCATTTAGAGTTAGTGCTCTATGACATAGTTTCATATTGGATCTATGGGATATTTTGCACTTACCTTTGTATTTTGCTTCCGCACTTATATCTATTTGAGACAACATTAGTAGTATTCTCTCTTCTCTTGATCTATGTTTTGAGCATGTTATAGTTAGAGGGTTTAAAAATGGATAGCGGCTTGTTGGTGCTCTATCGCAGCCTAGATCTTGATTCAGAGTCATAAAATATTTCTTCTTATACCTGCTATAATTTTACTAAGATTAGTTGCTATGCGCTGTTACTTTCTTATATATATTTGTAAGTACTTTCTCCAAAGGGTAGGATGATGGAGTGGGTCGATGATCTTACTAGAATTTTAGCTCTCCAGTCACTGCTCGTGCAGATTGATCTATTAGTTTTGTCGTGAGACATCCTTGAAGAAATATTTTATAAATAAACTCATAAATCTCTAAATGCTCTGTACAATCTCCATCGCTTCTCATAATATGAAAATAGCTAGAAGCTATCCTGTTTATAAAGTATGAAACCTACTTTAACTGAAAACAAGAAAATTTATTCATATGTGAATTTGATTTTTAAATCCTAACTAGATATGAATTAAATAAATGTCAAATTCTATGCAAATTTTATTTTCTATAACTTTGAATTATTCTTCCAACAAAATTCTCCTGTAATCGAAGTCATATACTCCTTCCTTTTTGTTGTTGTATTATTGGAGCATTTCTCTCCAGTCTTCTAGTTTCTTATTTTTACTAAAACACTTCTCTTCAACTTTCTAGTTTCTTGTTTGTATTGGAGAACTTTTCTCTGACTTATTTATTTTTTATGTTGGAGCACTTCTCTCCAACTTTCAATTATTGATGCAGTTCTCATCTACCGAAAGTTATTAAGCACTTCTCATCAACCTTCAATTGTTGGAGCACTTCTCTCCAACTTTCAATTTATTGGAGCACTTCTCTCCAACTTCTGTTATTTTCTTTCTTGGTTGTGTTGGAGCATTTCTCTCCAACTTTCAATTGTTGATGCACTTCTCATCAACATTCAATTGTTGAAGTACTTCTCTTCAACCTTCCAGTATTTGAGCACTTATCTCCAACTCTCGTTGATGCACTTTGTCATCAACACCTAATTTTTCGATTCACTTGTAATCAACTTTCAATATTTTTATATCAACTATTTATCTCAATCTTTTAGAGCAAAAATTCTTTCCCTTGTGTTATATTTTTTTGTACCTCTTTGAACCTGTAATATTTTCATCAATGCTTCTCAACATGGATAAGGGACTCAAGAAACTCCTACATCATAGTGAGAACAAAATCCTATAGGATGACAAGTAAGATTCTCACTGACCCTTTCAGCGATCTCAAAAATCTATGCTTCACAACCTTCATCCAGCTTCTTCTCGAACTCCTTATGGCGGTAGATGCCTCATTAATTCTTCTACAGTTTTGTAATACCCCAAAGGTTTCTAAGACTAGATAAGAGAATTTGAAATGAGTTCAGTAGAAAAATCTATATTTTTGCCTCAGAACAACTCATGATACGAGTCGTGGTGAGAAGTAACGGACCGTGGGAGGAGTCGCCGTGAAATGCTGAAATTGGATGCCCAGATCACGAGTCACACCATAAGTCATGGTGCGTGGGTATGACTCATGGTCATGAGTCGTAGTGAGGCCTAGGGATGCCACGATTGGAAATGATGAATCATGGTACGACTCATTGTGGGAAATAATGAGTCGTGATATGGGTTGTGGTTTGGAGGTTCTATGTATAGATTTTACGAGCGGTGTTACGATCCATGGTGGGAAACCACGAGTCGTGGTTTGTAACCCGTGGAAAAATCCATAGAAGGTAAGAATTGAGGCTCAGTGACAACAAAAGGTGTTACGACCCGTGATGACATGTAATGACTTGTAGTAAGCGTCCGTGATGTGATCCTCAGGAGCTAGTCTTACGACCAGTGGTGACCACGAGTCATCACTTCATGGTACAACTCGTGGTGAGAGTCATGACGACTGGCAATGCCTATTTTTCAAAATTTCTATTAAGGATATTTTTGTAAATCTTAAGCTCATAGGTCCTAAACTACGTTGTTTTAAGCCCTGAAAGAAGTGTACTAAGGGAGTTTAATCTATTCTAATTCATTCAACTCCCATGCATGCAAGTTTAGAGGGTTCCATTAAAGATCAAGCCTAGAATCCTCCAACTCTCCTCTAAATCTCTTAGTTTTTCAAAGTCAAGTTAAAAATCAGTTTACCCAGGTATGTAGGGCCATGAATGAGAGTTTCCTTTCACTCTCATGCCTAAATTTCTCCTCATGTTCATGAATTCAAGTATATGATCCTATGGGATTTTATTCCAATTTTATGAAATTCTCTATGATTCATTTATGGGTCAATTCCCTTCATGTTTTAAAGCATATTTTAAGATCTATGGGCAAATTTTATACCTATTTGATTATTAATTCATGGTTTCAAGTTTCTAGAAAATTATGTCCAATTATACAAGTTTCATGAAAAGTCAAATTTATGATTCTATTATAATTTTGATTCTCCTAATTCCTAATTTATGGTTTATGATTTATGATATAATTTCCTATGAGTACTCTTCATGAATTTATGAATTTCAAGTATGGTAATTTTCTCAAACATGTATGTTCTTCATGATTTATGAGTTCACGATTTTGGCCGACTCACGAGCCCTTGTTTCATGGCTAATCATGTATTTCAAGTATTTTATGATTTAACTATCCATGAACTTCATGTATGATTTTACGATAAATACATGAGCCCTCATGTGCAGGTTTTTAGGAGTAGTGTCCAGCACCGAGTAGGCTTGGTGTTCAAGTAAATTCCGTGGTCTTAGAACTACTGCCACCGTAGGTATATATTCGTGGTTAACTCTACGGGGTCCCTATTAGTGATATCAGCCATTTACATCCCTTGCCTGGCAAGCTTGGACGGCTCTGGCCACTTGAGTGAGATAGCTGGGGCATCATGTAAGCTCTATTATGATGGTGTCGGTTAAGACGATTTCTCCCATTGCTCCTTATGTTTTATGCATGATCATGATTACGATACTTTGGCTCAAGCTATGATTTACAAGGTTCTTTTTATGATTACGGTTATGACTAGTTTATGAATGATTTTGAAAACCTTGAGCCCTCATGTTTATGTTATGATTATCATTTCACGTTTTGCACTGTCCTTCTCTTATGAACTCTTATGTATTTTATTAGTCCATTTTACTTACCTTGCATACTTTGTACATTCAAAGTACTGACCGCATACTCGATGCTATATCGTTTCATGATACAGGTCTGAGAGATTAGACTCAGCCGCGCCATTAGTCCTACTTTCATAGCAATCCTTTTTAGCCAGTGTTGGTGAGTCCTCATCTTCCAAGGACATTCATTTTAGTTTGTTGTTTTGTTATTTCAGTTACAGACTTTTGTCGAGCTAGTTGGGGATGCTATCCCATCTGTTATTTCAGTTACAGACTTTTGTCGAGCTAGTTGGGGATTCTATCCCATCAGCTCATCAGTTACGTTAGAGGCTTTTCAGACAATATGTAGAATCTCAACTTGTCAGTGTTGACTCGGTTTATGATTATTATGTGTGTAGACTTTCACTTATTCATGTTTAGTTTATCAGTTCCGTTAATTTATGCTCTTTAGCCGCTATGTTCATGTCATGGGTCGACTTGGAGCTATTCGTGATTTTAAGTTTCGTGTCTCGATCCGGACTCGTGACAAAATTTTCTTCTCCTATGAGTAGATTTTTTCCACAGTGCAGAGACAAACATTATAGAGTCCCAGGACAACTTAAGCTTGTATGCAATGTCGGCCCTGATTCGCTTGAATTTCAACTTTACTGGATTTTCTTTAATATTCTTTATTGCACCACCCTCTTAGTGATTATTTTTCATGCATACATTATTGGCCAAACTGGAAAGACGTGTGATACACATTGGCTAGCATGGTGAAAGCAATTTGATTCTCTACTAAGATCATAGAAGATTTGACACCAATTTGACAAAAAAAATTTATTTATAAACTCATAAATGTTTGAATGCTCTCTACAATCTCCACACTTTCTCACAATGTGAAAATAGCTAGCAGTACCCCTATTTATAAATTACAAAATCTTCTTTAACTCAAAACATAAAAATTTATTCTTATATGAATTTGACTATAAATTCTTGATAGACGTGACTTAAATAAATATTAAATCTTAAACAAATTTAATTTTCTCCAATTTTAAATTATTCTTTCAATAATCCTTAATCAATCATTTGAGGCCACGTTTCCATTTGTTCTTGGTGGCTGTGTTATAATTTTATGCTTTTAGTTTTTGAGGCTATCTCCCTTATCCTTTGTACTGAGAGTTTAAAGATGACCCTAGACATTGCAAAAGGATTTTGGGTGACAATTTGACTTTTATACTATAATTTGTATTTCGAATGGTATTCTTTATGATATGATTTTATTTTGAATGTTGTGTTGTAAATAATAATTTATGTGAATGATTCATGTAATGAATAGTAGCTCGTTGGATATTAATTGCCGCTCATGAAATTGGGTCATGACAATTTATAAGGACAAATTAGTCTAGCTATAAAATTTTCAAATTAATGATTAGTAAGTTACAAGTATTGTTATAAGAAAAATCAAATAAAAAAGATAAATGAAATATCAACAATCATAAAAATTTTATTGCGAAACAAAACCAAAGAGGAGATCTATGAATTACGCCATTTGTAATAAATATATATATACTAATTTGATGAATGTGTGTTGCATATTTATTTCTAATTTCTATTATAAAGTTTGTAAAATGACTTAATAAATGATTAGAAAGGTACTTTAAAAGTTATGCCAGTTATATTTGTGACCCACGGATAATTATCAATTGTACAAAATCTCGACTTTAAAATTTAAGTTTTAATTTTTTAATTATAGTTATTTTTTTGCGGAATAGAAATTAATTATGAAAAGTGGATAGTGTTGTTTTATAGTAACTGCAAAAATACCTCTAAAGAAATTAGTAAAATGTTATAAAATGAAGCTAAAAGTAATAATATGAAATAAGAAAACAAACAAAAGATGTAGAGAGGCAAGAGATGAGAACCTTCTTATTCTCTTTCAAGTATTTAAATCTCAAGTGTGTACAATATTGTGTTCAATTATTTCTAAGATATAATTAACCAACACAAAGAATTGTCACAAGTGATATTAACCTATTCGTGATCATGAATGAAAAAGTAATAAGCATAATGAACATCAACATTTATGTATTGAACACCCACATTAATGTAAATATTTATAACATTAAAAGCATTTTCACTTAAAATACATATAAAAGAAAATTTAAGCAAATCTTAGATAATTGATAATATATTTCTCTACAAACTTCCAAACAAAGAAAAATAGATGTACGTCCATCTATTAAATCTCTTTAAGCGTATATAAATACCGTACGACTTTACAATTATTTATTCTATCAAAAAGCCTACTGCGAACTGAAATGAATGCCTCCTTCCAATGAAGAAAACTGAATGCTCGTTATAGATTTCAGTCTAATCAGCCATCCATCTTTATAAATGGTAGTAGTTAATCTGCAAGGAAGGTATCACATAATATACCAAAAGTGAAGAGAAGCATTTAGCAAAACCAAAATCATATATGTCACGATACAGTCCATAGACAAAAATAAATCCATTAAAGTATGCAATAATATTTATAAGCCAAGAAATATGTCTAAAGATTCTATAGAAACTCAAAGTCACATTAGGGATAGATCATTAAGAAAATATCTATTAAATTTCTTCATAACTGTTATAAAGAAGTGAAGGAACACATACATTATATACTTTAGAAATAATTAATTCCAAAAACTATTAAATCCAAATTTGCAGTTAGTGTTCAAAGTTGCATCAAAGCATATGATTATATATTAAGAAAAAGGTACATCATACATGCACGTTGCTCTAGTTTAATTTATTTCTCGAAGGCTAATTAATTTAATATAATTTGGCGTCTTTTTCTTTTCTTATAACTACTAGTAGCTAACTTACACTTCAATTTAATCCATCATAAAAGTTGCAATGTATATTTAATTTTTTGTACTTTAATAGTGAAAAGAGTACTGCAAAATTGAAGGTAAGAATATCAATTAACTTTTTATGAATATTTCTGTAATTCAATTTTATATTTAAGAATATCTTACTTAATTTGGAATACTATAGATACTTAGAATAGACACATATTAAAGTTAGGAGGTAGATGATGTGACACCTCTTTTTAATCAAAGATCCTATTTATCTTTATTTTTTATTTTTTTATTTTTTTCTTATTTTTTAAAATTATTATTTTATAAACTCATCCCCATAACTGACAATCTTTTTATCTTCGTAACTTCTAATCTTAACTACTAATAACATTCTTCACTCACATTAAATTGATTTATCTTAATTATATACTAGGTGATTTATTTGCGCTTCGCGCGAAAATAATATACATTAATAGTTTTTTTATAATAATTAAATATTATTATATTTGAATATTAAAATATTTTTATATTTTTTAAATTATTAAATTTTAATAAAATAATAATTGCAAAACTATTATTTTTAATTTTTTTAAAAGAATATTAAGAAAGCAACGAATGATAAAATTGATCTCTAAATATATAGATTTAAACATAAAATCTTCAATTTTATACACTTAAGATGTGTATATAAATATCATTTTTTTTCATATCATTAAAGAATTAAATGTTAGTTCTCTCATAATTTTTTACTTATTTAACATTTAAAAAGAAAATGTAAAATAAAGAGGAATGAAATAGCAAAAACGCACAAATTAAATACATTAATTCAAAATTCATAAAATAAAATTATACATATGTTGTTTCTATTCTTTTAGCATTTATGTCATTCTTTAATATAACTTGATTAGTTTGAAAATATTTTTTTCTTCATTATTTTCTTAATTATTGATGTAAGTTGAAACCTTATTTATTTTAAATTTTTATTTTTGTGTATTTTTTAATTATCACTCTCAATTAAAATAGATTAATATAAAAAAATTGAAAGTGAGATTTAATAATTACTTTCAAAATTTTATCGTTAGAAATTAAAAAAATGAATCAAGCAATTAACTTTGAAAAAAAAAAGAGAGGATAAATCAATAATAAATTTCTAGAGTAATATTTTTTTTCAATTGTAAGCTCATTCCATTTTATCTTCAAATTTTAAGTTGTAGAAAAAGAAAAATACTCATTTTTCAGTAGCACAAATCATTTCCATCTCTTTTTTATTTTTTTCTTATTCATCTCGAAACTTTTCATAGATGTCAATCTTATAGGAATTTGTAGTCCTCATTGTCAAGAAGTCATGTAATTTCAGCGTCAACTATGTTTATAAAAGTATATATAATAAAAGAAAGTATGTAAAATTATTTTTCAATCCAGATTCAATTCTTTCCACATTGATCTTGTCATCCCTTTTTGATATTAAGCATGACTTTGCGATCATTTATTGAAAACTTGAATTTTCTAGATTCTGTCATGTTAACTTCAGTCACAACTTTGAAATCATTCTTCAAGAAAAAGACAACACTTCATATTATAACACAAATTTATCGTATGAAATAAATTAATAACTAAAAAAAGATAGAAAACTAATAGATAAAAAATATATACTATTCTAATATTTTTTTTATTCATTTTACTACTCTAATATTGACTTCATCAATATTACTATCACAAATAACAAAATCAACACACACAAAAAAGGAAAAGGCAAAAGTTTCAACAATATATTATTCAATCAAATAAAGATTTATAAGAATTATAATAAAGTTAATAAGTAATTTATAAGAAAATTAACTCAATTCTAAAGAATAATTAGATTAAAATATTTTTTTTAGAGAAAAAAAAATGATTTCTCACCATACATAACTGAAGATGCTTGTAAGGATATGTAAAAGATTAGAATTTTTAACCTTTTTTTGTTGAGGTTTAATCTATATAATTAGTAGTCATTTGTTAAAATTAAAACCAAGTTAATATGTAACATATAAGAAAAATTAAATAAATTCTAAAGAATAATAAGACCAAAAAATTAGTAGAGAAAGATAAAAGTAATTCTCACCCGGATCAAGACGTTTGACAAAAGATTAAGACTTCTAACCTCCTTCAATTGAGGTTTAATCTATATAGTTAGTAGTCATTCAAGTGAAATTATTTAGACAATTAATGATATACTTTTGAGCTTCTTTTTAAGAAAAAGTGGCAAATAAATAGGAGTAAAGGTAAAAGATGTAATTAAGAAAGATAAAGAAATAATTTTTTAATTTTTTTAATGTACTATATTTAATATTATTAAGAGAGTAATTAAATAAGTTAATTTTGAGTTTTTAAACATAGCATATAAATGATTTTCAAAGAAAAATAATTTTAAAATTGAAAAAAAAGTTCAAAAAATAAATTTAAAAAAAAAATATGAATGCAGCTCAAAGAGGTATGTCACGTAAACATATCTCTAAGTCTCCTTTATATATATATTGATTTAAAAGAATGTTACTTCCTTTCCTCTTCTTTGTAATTTTATGACATTGGTTTCATTATGTGGTGGTCTTAAATATATAATGCTAGTTTACTCAATATCTTTTGACAATCTTAATTGTTTTTTTTTTATTCACAAAATACTGAATTGTAAAATTAATATATTAATACATGTATGAGAATATTAAAAATCTATTCTGAAATTGTTATAAAGACATTACATAAATGACTTGTAATAACTTCTTTAGTAAGTTAACAATTGATATGTGCGAGAGACATGATTGTGGTTGCTTCACTATATTGTATTCAATCTCATATCTACATTTTGGAACAAAATATTAAAAGAGTAATTTTTAATTGAAGGATAAAAATATATTTCTTTTTTTATAGATGTTTTTATAATCTAATTTTTCATTTAATATCTTCCCACTTTTATAATGTTATAATAATTAATTCTATAGGTAACACAATGTCGTATATTATCGTGAAAGATTTAATTAATAAAATGCACAAGATTAGGGGTTTATAAAAGTATAACCACAATATTCGCAATTTGATGTTAAAATTAAATTGGATACTTATTTAACCAATCTTTAAAGAACAAAGAGAGAAAAGATGTAGAGTAGATTCAATACCTTTCTTAAGTACTACATTCACTTCATTTTGCTTGACTTTTACATTAAAATAAATTTTTTACTTTATTTATTCAGTTTATCAAATTAAAAGAGTTTATTATTTTCTTTTAATATTATTTATTATTAAATAACTATATAAAATACTAATAGAGTATGATTAATATGATTAATTTAGCAAAATAAACACTTACTAAATATTTTCTTAAGAAGAGTGTTAAGTTAACATAAGTCAAGTAAAACAAAACTGAGGGAGCACCTCAAGTGGTTAATAAATAATAAATATTATTTTCTTTAAGTCTCCATTTCTACTTGTTCATTTGAAACAACTCTTAAGAAGTAATTAATAAAATAATAAATTTATTATATCGTCCTTTAAATATAGTAAATCAAATATTTTTAAAAATGCATTTGAAAATGAATAACATTTAATAATAAGGGTAAAATATATATATATAAAATAGTAAATTATCTTTTAATTTTTAAACTAAGTAAATAAAAATAAATATATGTTTTAATATAATGAATAAATAAAATAAATAATGAGAGTAATATTTAATAGTTTAAAACAACAAGAAACTGTTTATTGCTTCTTCTTTTTTTCAGTGTATATTTCCCTTTCACATACTTTATAAAAAATTATAAATAAAAATTATTTTTAATTATTTGCTTTTAACTCTTTTCAAAGTAATTAATATTAGTTATTTTCAAAAATAATTAATTTTAAAAGTTAAATGTAAAAATGTTATTTTCTTCGTTTACTTTTATTTGTCTTCTTTGAATTTTGCACGTTCTTTAAAAAATAATAATTAATATGAGCATTTTACCATACTATTCATATTAACTATACATAATCTCTGATCTTGGGGTAATTATATATAAGTAATTAGTGCTGAAGATATAATATGAAAAAAAGAATGTGATTTTCATATTTCGAAAGTGACAAATACAAGTGAAAATATATTTTTAATATAGTGGGCAAGTATAAGTGAATGAAGTGAGTAATTAATTTTATTTTGACTTTATAAATTAACAAGTATATTGGGATATACATTTATGTCTTTGAAAAGCCACCTAGTAATTAAAATTTAACTACTAGGATAGTAATTACACAGCCTAGTTACTACATAGTATAGTACTTCCTTCGTTTCAAAATAAGTGGTGTTTTGACCTTTTGATTTTATTTTAAAATAAGTGATATTTTACATAATCAAGCAAACATTAATGATGTTCTTCCAATTTTTCTCTTATTTAAGTGGAGAGAGTTTTACATAATCAAGAAAATATTAAAGAGTTACATCTCTTTCAAGATATTTATTAGGGGTAAGTGGGTAAAATTACATTTTTCTGTCTAGAAATGAGAAGTTTTCTTAAGGGGTGTGCTCAAGCTGAAAGCACCACTTATTTTGAAACAGAGGGGGTAATTATGATGACCTATTTGTTCGTCATAATGTAATTACAAGTGTACTGTTTCGTTGCGCAAGTGTAATTACTCAGTTAGATTAAAATTTTAAAACAAAAGTTAATGTTTTAAAAATTAGTATCTTTATAAATAACATTAAATTAGGTATTGAGATACATATTGTCTCAGAAAAATATATTTATTAATAAACATCTATTTTTAACTTATATTATAAAATAATTGATATATATTTTTAAATTAAAAATAAAAACAAATTTCACACTATTTACGAACATCATGGAATGCATTTTTAAAAAATATAAATATTATAAATATAATGTCGTAAAATTATTCAAATATTTGACAAAAAGTAATCTATCAATTATAACTGAAAAATGAATAACATACAATGTGAAACAATAAATCAATACTTCTAAAGCAAATAATTAGAACTGAAAATATAACGTAAATGTAAAATTAAGAAAAAAAATTAATATAATACTCTTATTGTAAATTCCAACAAAACTCAAATAAGTTCCAACATAATTTAAGTAAATATAATTCAAAAGAAAAGAAAAACATAAGTCTATGGCATCATTCAAGAATGAAATTCTACTTTGATTCAAAAATTAGAATAATAATGCACTTATTTTAAATAAAGAAAAATAAAAAAATAAGAAATAAAAACACAACAGTTACATGAAATCACAAGAAGTAAAGGTTGTAAAATGAGACAAAAGAAAATAAAAGATAAATAATGTAAAATAAAAAATATTTTAAAAACTAAAAATTACAAAATAAAAAGAAATTAAAATAACAGAAATAAAAAGTAAATAAAATAAAAATAAAAAATGAAGAAATTAAAAAGTGACCTTGTAATTACACCATGTAATTACCTACAATTCTCACCTTCCCTCTGGGAATTAGAGAGCGTATTATCTCTCTCTCTATTACACTCAATTTTCCTGTTAACCATGTAAGTATCTGCCACACAAACAGGCCAAACCGTGTAATTATAGCTAATTACACTCAAACCCAATTTCAGTGACTTTCCAAATAGGCCCTTAGTCATGTTGACAATCACTCCCTCCATTCATCTTTACTTGTCTAGTATTGAATTGGCACACTCCTTAAGAAGCAATATATAGAATGACAATTTTACCATATTACCCTTTAATTATAGTAATATTTAATGCTTTAAGAGATGTATTAAAAAATGACTATAGTAAATAATAAGGGTAAATTAGGAATTAAGTGATAAACTATGTCTTGATTTTTTAAAGTGGATATCTATTTTTAGTATAGTGTACAAATAAAATTAAATGGACAGAGTAATATGGGACAGTGAAAGCGCTCCTTCTGTTCATCTTTATTTGTCCAGTATTTGATTTGACACAGCTTTTAAGGAGCAATAAATAGAATAATAGTTTTACTATATTATCTTTTGAATATAATAAATTCAATGCATTGAAAAATGACTGTAAGAATAAATTAGAAACTAAATATTAAATTATATCTTAATTTTTTAAATTAAACAGATAAAAATAAATAATGCACAAGTAAAAATGAACAACGTAGTATTTATTTGATCGTTTATTGAGTGAAAGATTATGTAACTCAATCAAATGGAGAGAAAAAAGGTACAATTACATTCTTTTGATTATACTCTTTCTATTTTAAAATAAATATTTTTTATTTTATTTTAAAATAAATGATATTTTATAAAATTAAAAAGATATTTATTTAAATTTTTTAATTTAATCCCTATTTAAATAAATAAAAAAAATTATAACTAAGAATCATTAAAGAATTATCTTTTAAAGATATTTAATTAGAGATGAATTAATAAAAATACTTTTTATTTTTTAAAAGTAATTTTTTGTAAAAAATAAATACTTACATTAAAATATCATTTATTATAAAATGGGACGTAAGTAATTAAAGTAAGAACACAAGAAGTTCAAGCTGCATTGAATTTCTTTAGTAGTCAAGGGTATTAATTTCTGCTGTTAACTATTTGCCTAAACTCATAGGTGGTCCAAATTTATTAGGTTAGGCATATGGTTTTGGTCTTCGATTGTTGCCGCAATGTTGCGCATGTTTACAAGGGAGGAAGCACAATTAATTGCTCAACTACTACATTTTAGTAGACTGATATGTGGTTGCAAAGAGGTATATGATTCTCATATTATTCTTATTTTCTTCGGAAAAAAATAATATTTTACCGACATATATTTCCTAATAAATGGGAAGAAAGAATTTTACACCATATAACAATTCAGGAGCTCTAATTACATTTTTCATAGACATTTTAAAACAATTATCCTACATAATATGTTTTTCTTTCCATTTTGTAGTAACTTAAGAAAATTGTTTAGGCTCTAATTTTAATATTCATTCCTCCCAATTTTTTCAATTTTCTCCGCCGGCCCCTGCTTTCTCTATTTCCCCCTCAATTCCGTTGTTATGAGCCATTATTTTATTTCTGTTGTAACGGATTGATAACGCTCAAATTACACCTCAAAAAAAGTATAATGCGGTCGTTGTCAATTAAAGAACCCAACCAGGATTGGAGTCAATCTTACAAGGAATATTATCAAGATTCCTATTAATGCTATTATTTACGATTCTAGTTCAGCTATTTCCTAAGGGGGGTTTTATAAAATTAATAAGTGACAGTGTTGTTATCAAAGAGATGCAATCAATCAAGGAAGTATTCCCCATGGATTCATAACTATATAGGATCTGTTACACTTGTGATCGATTCCAATACTTAGCCTGTAGAATCGATAAGTTATTTTCACCTAAACGGCTGACTTGCCCCTATTAGATGACTTTACTCAATTACCGGATTAGATCTCATGAGCGATTTCAACTTTAACTCTTACCAGTGCTTCCAAATTAACTTTCCTGCGACCGCAGTTCAAGTTATTAAATGAAAGTTAGCAGTTTCAAGTCTTTGTTGTCGTTCCCTTTTCCTAATCTCTACATCTCTAGATTCAAGCAAGTAGAGAATACGGGCTAGTCCTAACGTTGTGCACGATTAAGAAACAATTATCATGAAGTAAAGAACAATACACATGTCCAATTGGTTTAGAATCACTTTGTGCTAACCCTAATTCGTTATTTTACCATGGTTCCCACAACCATAGTTGTGGGGTTTAGCTACTCATAATTGCAAGGATTAATTCAAAAGACATAGAAGAATTCATAATTAAAGACTTACAATATTGCAGGAATAAAAACCCCAAGAATCAATTGTAAACTAATCTTTGAAAATCAAGACACAATGGAAAAAACTTGTTTGAATCCTCTCGTGTAATTTTGATCTCCAAGTCATGTTAGGACACTCCAAAAACACAATAATAATATCAAGTATCGGATTATGAAATAAAAACTAAAAGGAAAGTATATATAAAATCATTAAAGATCTTTTCCTAAATTAACAAGGATTGTAGCTCCGGGATGACCTATGAGTTGTGGTATGTAATCATAGTGTGGATGGCAGCCTTTGATCTGTCCAAGTACTGGTGCCCAGTATGAATCGTGATAGGTCACTACGAGTCGTACCCATCATCCATGGTTAGGACTTTTGAATCTCAGCATCTCTGATATTTATACTACGGACCCTCACTACGATTCGTAATATGTTGGTACGGTCAGTGGTATCCACTCGTGCCTTGAAGATGTCAAGTGGTTGGTTCTATGCTTCTCACCACGAGCCTGTAGCATAAGTCATACCATGTTTTCATGACTCGTGGTATCCTGTCGTACATTGAAGTCCTGCACTTGTGTATTCTCTTCTTGTTTGCCACAACACTAGCTACGACTCGTACCCAGATGGTACGATTTGTGCTGTGACTAGTAGGACGGTATTTTCTGTCCTTTTTCACTTCTTTTCCATAAGCCAACTTTTGGAATTGATTTTCAAGTAAAAGAACCTCATATCTATATAAATACACCTAAAATCTAGCATATTTTCAATGTTTTAAGCGTCGAAAGTGCCGTAAAACTGTGGCACATCAACACCCTCAATTTAGAACTTTTACATTCCTCAAGTAAACAAAAGTATACTATTACACATACGACGCTTAATTAGAAAGGAACCTAGAAAACTCACAGCCACTATGTCAAAAATTTTCACATATGATTTTTACCACTTATTAACCCCTTTTTAAACAATCAAAACTGAGAATGTTGTGTACAGATGCAACTACAAACCATGACACAAAGTGTAACACCACGAAATTTTTCTAGACCAAACTCAGAACTTACGAGAAAAATTTAGAAGAAACTAGAAAAATTTTCCTCAGAACGACCGAGAAAACGAGGCGTGGCAGCTCCAACAACTCGTTGTGTCAGTTGTGGTTAGCCTGCTTGATCCTTCGGGAACCAATGGGACATAGAATGACCCATTGTGAGAAACAACGAGTTATCCTATCACTCGTTGGTCCCCAACTTAGAAATCCCTCTTCCAGGATCCCATGACTCAACCAACGAGTCGTCGTGTGATACAATGACTCGTGGTGTGAGCCGTTGGTTGAGAGTCCCAGAAACCTCCTTCAGTGACAACGAGTGGCAGCAATGACCTGTTGTGTCACACAACGAGTCGTTGTGACCATCCGTGGTGTCAATTTCAGCGATTTTATTAATTTCTCTAGTGGAGGTAATGACTCTACACAAATACCCGTTGGGTCTACCAATGAGTCGTTGTGTTGCCCGTTGTCAAGCCTCCCAGAATTTTCATTCTGTGACCATGGGAGGAACCAACGACCCTTTGGTTCATCCAACGAGTCATGGTACCTCTCGTTTCTAGTTCCAGTGAGCTCGGATCCCAGGCCTCAGGACCAATGACTGGTTCTAATGAGTTGTGGTCCCAACCAACGACTCGTTGAGTGATCCTTTGGTCCCCTGTCGACAGTTTTTCCAGGTTTTTCCCCAGGGATATTTTTGTAATTTCCCATCTTTTTAACCCCTAAACTACGTCGTTTTGGATTATTTTAAGGGAATTTAGAGGGGTAATCGATGATTTTACTTCACCCCATCCCCTTAGAAAATCATTTTGTAAGATTTCTCTCAGAAACTTTCAGAGCAAGAACTAGGGCAGTCAGCTTCTTCTCAGATTCTCAAGGGATTTTCTCCAAAAATTCTTCACTAGGTATGTGAAAATTCAACAAGGGAATTGTTCTTCTCTTGTATCTCCAAAATCCTCCCTTAATTCTTCTATCAGTTCTAGTCCTTGAGTTTTCGAATGGGAATGAATTTTCAGCAAGATTTCGACTGTAATGTGTGGAATATTATTCATGCTAATTGTAGTACTATATAGATGCTTGTCCCTGCAAAATGAACTCTAGCCCTAGCTTTTCAATGCAGAAAAATTAGAGTTTTGCATAATCCATCAGTTATCCAAATTGCTTGATTCTATTAGTGTTGGGGATTCCTATATTATTAGTATATGTTGAGATCTCAGTCAGATGCAGGTTAGTCTAGTCTCAGTCAGATTATTAGCATACTTAGTATTATTCAGAAATATCAGCTGTAGTTTAACTACAATCTTTTCTTGAGGTGTGAGTGGTGCCTCCCAGTTATCAGTTATTAGACTCAGATATCAGATCTCAGATTTTAGTGGTTCTTTAGACAGTTATAGCACTTCTAGATAAGCAGCTCTGACCAGTCTTAGGATCCCCAACTTCAGATTTCAGTTTGTTCTTTATACGATTATGACACTTCTAGATAAGCAGCTCTGACTAGTCTTAGAACACCAGTTACAGAATTCGGTTCGATAAGACTCCCAGGGTACTTCCAGATAGTTATTCCTGACTTGGTCTTGGACCCAGTTTCGAGCTATCAATTTAGTAGCCAGTCTAGGACTATCCAGTAGGAGTAGGACTTAGCACCGAGTGGACCGAGATTCTATCTCACCCAGGTTGTCAGAACTACGTCGCCGCCGTAGGTTATTGTTATTGGCCTTATGGACCTAGACTTGTGATCACCCAGTTTATGCCTTTATACCCTGGCAAGGTATATTGGGTCCTACCGATGAGATGTATGCATTGGACTCCACGTCTATTCACGTGGTTATATGTCAGTTATAGACTCTCCCACTAGTTAGTACAGTTCAGTTTAGCTCAACTCAGAACAGTTTTCATTTACTCAGTTCAGATCAGTTCATTACAGTTAGTTCAGATCAGTATCTCAGATTCAAGGCATGTCTATGACAATCATACAGGGTCACTTTGACTATTTTAGTATATTTTAGTTTATTCAGTTTCAGTATTTTAGTTGGTCATTGCATGTCACTACAGTTCAATTATTTACTCCTTTATGTTATATTGTTTTCTCCCACTTACTCAGTACATTCAAAGTACTGATGCATACCTTCTATGCTGTATCATATCATGATACAGGAACAGGTTCTCAGTCTCAACACCACTAGTAGATCTTCTCCAGGTGATATCAGTTGTACCGGTGGTGAGACCTCATCTTTCCAGGAAGATGTTTATTTCCTTCAGTTATTTTCATTCAATTAGACTTTAGAGTTAGCTAGGGGCTTGTCCCAGCAGATCAGATTACCGGTGTTATGATAGACCATGGGTTGGCTTAGGGTTACTTGTGACTCCAAGTACTGTGTCTCGTCTAGGGTATAGACTCGTTTTGTGACAAACTTGGTATTAGAGCACTAGGTTTAGAGTATCCTAGAATGTCTGAAAGCCACGTCAAGTAGAGTCCTTTTCATAGGTGTGAAGCACGCCACACTTATGACGGGGAGGCTACCAGACGTTATTAGGAAAACTCCCTTTTATTCATACTCTTTATCGTGCATTGAAGTTCAATTCCGAAAACGTTCTCCTAAGTCGTGCTCTATTTCGTTTCAATGAAATCATGCCAGCAAGACTTGAAAATGGAAGAAGGGCCAGCAACGCTAACCGACCTGCCCTACCAGCTCCAGCAGTCCCTCAGTACGACCAAGTGTCCTCAGAAGAGTTTAGAGCAGCAATCCAGTTGCTGGCTCAGAAAGTCACAAACCAGGTGAACCAGCAGGTGGTTCCGGTTAACCCAAATGGGTCCACAGCAGCTGCCCAAGTTTGGGACTTCACCCGGATGAACCCTCCAGCCTTCCTTGGATCTAAGGTGGGAGAGGACCCACAGGAGTTCATGGATGAGATATGAAAGATCACCCGGATTATGGGTGTTAGCTCCGCTGAGAGTGTTGACCTGGCTGCCTACCAGTTGAAAGGGGTAGCCCAAATCTGGTACGATCAGTGGAAAGAAGGGAGACTAGCGGGAGTAGAACCGGCGGAGTGGAAGGAGTTCACAACAGCCTTCCTAGATAGATTCTTCCCTCGGGAGCTAATGGAGGCTAAGGTGGTATAATTCATGAATTTGAAACAGGACAACAGGACAGTGGAAGATTATGCACTGGAGTTCACACAGTTGTCAAAATATGCTTCGGAAATGGTAGCCGAGCCAAGGGCTCGCATGCTCAAGTTCGTTAACGGAGTATCAAACTTGTTCCTTAAGGAGTGCAAGACTGCAATGCTTATAAAAGATATTGACCTCTCCAGCCTCATTATTCATGCCCAGCATATTGAGGCAGAAAAGCTGAAAGACATGGAGCGGGAGAATAAGCGGGCTAAGACTGGCCACCAAAGGTCTAGCGGTAGTAGACACCCACAGCAGCAGAAACAGTAGAGGGCTCAAACACCCACTTCATCCAGCACCTCATTTTTCGGTCCCACAATGATCGGAAGGGTGGAGCATATTGCTTACAGTCCCATAGTCACAACACCAACAACCGCTACCTAGCTTACCTTAAGTGTGGCAAGAACCATCCAGGGGAATGCCTTCAGGGCCAAGAGGGTTACTTTGGGTGTGGACAACTAGGTCACCGACTCAGAGAATGCCCGTCAGCAGGACGGGGGAGATCACAGTGTACCACTTCAGCAGCTCCAGTAGGCCGACTAGCTCAACAGGCCAACACTTTAGGTATGGATAGCGGTCAACGCCAAAATCGTTTTTATGCTTTGTCCTCTCGTCAAGATCAAAAGAGCTCACCTGATGTGGTCACGGGTATGTTACGTCTTTTTCATCTAGATGTGTATGCCCTACTAGATCCAGGAGCCACACTATCTTTCCTGACACCCTATATAGTTTTCCAGTTTGATATCAGTCTAGAAGTCCTCTCAGAACCATCTCAATTTCTACCCCAATTGGTGAGTCAGTTAGAGTCAGTCGGGTGTATAGAAACTGCCCAGTCTTAATCTTGAATAAGGTCATTCCAGCTGATCTTGTAGAGTTAGACATGGTCGATTTTGATCTCATTCTTGGCATGGATTGGTTTCACTCCGGTTATGCTTCAGTCGACTGCAAAACTAGAGTCATCAGATTTCAATTCCCTAATGAGCCAGTTTTAGAGTGGATGGGCAGTAGTTCAACACCTAAGGGTCGATTTATTTCTTACCTTAAGGCAAGAAAGATTATTTCTAAAGGGTGTATTTATCATCTATTTCGGGTCAAAGATTCCAGCGACCCCAACTATCCAGTCAGTTTCAATTGTCAACGAGTTCCCTGACGTATTTCCCGAAGATCTTCCCGAAGTCCTTCCTGAGCGGGAAATAGACTTCGGCATAGACCTTCTTCCAGACACTTAGCCCATCTCCATCCTTCCTCACAGATTGGCTCCAACTGAGCTTAAGGAGTTGAAGGAGTAGCTAAAAGACCTTCTTGATAAATGTTTCATCAAGCCCAGCATCTCTCCATGGGGTACTCCAGTATTATTCGTGCGAAAGAAAGATGGTACTCTCAGAATGTGTATCGATCATTGTTAGTTGAATAAGGTCACAGTTAAGAACAGGTATCCCCTACCCAAGTTTGAAGACTTGTTCGATCAGCTTCAAGGATCCAGTTGTTTCTCCAACGTAGATCTCAGGACGGGGTATCATCAGCTAAGAGTTAGAGAATGTGATATACCGAAAACAGCTTTCCGAACTCGGTATGGTCACTATGAATTCGTGGTTATGTGCTTCGGTCTAACTAATGCTCCCGCAGCTTTTATGGACCTGATGAACGGGGTTTTTAAGCCGTATCTAAACATGTTCATCATTATATTCATTGATGACATTCTAGTATACTCCAGAAGTGACAAAGTGCATGCTAACCATCTGAGGATAGTGCTACAGACGCTCAGAGACCACCAGTTGTTTGCTAAGTTCAGCAAATGTAAATTCTGGTTGAAGTGTTTGACTTTCCTAGTTCACGTGGTCCTAGGTGAGGCTATTCAGGTAGATCCTCAAAAGATAACAGCGGTGAAAGACTGGCCAAGACCTACTTCCCTAATCGAAATCAAAGGTTTCTTAGATCTAGCCGGTTATTACCAATGGTTTGTAGAATATTTTTCCTCTATTGCATCTCCTCTGAATAGGTTGACTCAGAAAAAGGTGAAATTTCAGTGGTCAGATGTGTGTAAGAAGAGTTTCTAGGAGTTGAAGACTCGAATCACTACCACTCTAGTGTTAACCTTACCGGACGGAACAGATGGGTTTGTAGTGTATTGTGACGCTTCCAGAGTTGGACTTGATTGCGTTCTGATGCAGCGGGGTAAGGTGATAGCTTACGCCTCCAGACATCTCAAGGTTCATGAAAAGAACTATTTGACTCATGACCTTCAGTATGCAATAGTGGTATTTGCGTTGAAAATATGGAGGCACTACCTTTATGGGGATCACGTGGATGTTTTCACTGATCACAAGAGCCTTCAGTATGTGTTCAGTTATAAAGATTTAAATCTTCGTTAGAGAAGGTGCTTGGAGCTATTGAAGGATTACGACATGAGTGTGTTGTACCACCCGGGCAAAGACAATATGGTGGCTGATGCCCTAAGCAGAATGTCTATGGGGAGCGTGGCTCAAGTTGAATAGAACAGAAAAGAACTGGCATAGGATATTCACAGGTTAGCTCGGTTGGGAGTGCAGTTGGTTGATTCAGCCGAGGGCGGAGTAGTATTGCAGAGTGGATCGGATTCCTCGTTAGTCGTTGAAGTTAAGTCAAGGCAGGATGAAGATCCCATACTGCTTAAACTAAAGGAGGCGGTTCTCAGAAAAGAAGTGGAGGTTTTCTCCAAAAGGGGAGATGGTGTACTCTGTTGCAAGGGTAGACTATGTGTACCAGATGTAGGTGACTTGAGACAGTAGATACTGGCTAAAGCACACAGTTTGAGATATTCTATCCACCCATATTCCACTAAGATGTACCATGATCTATGGGATATTTACTAGTAGAACGATATGACAAGAGACATAGTGTAATTTTTGTCTAAGTGCCCGAACTGCCAGCAGGTTACGGTGGAACATCAAAGACCTGGGGGTATGACTCAGGATATCAGCATGCCCACATGGAAGTGGGAAGAAGTGAATATGAATTTTATTACAGGTCTACCTCGCACTTGTCGGCAGCATGACTCAATCTTGGTGATAATAGATCGGATGACCAAGTCAGCACATTTCCTCCCAGTTAAAACTATAGACTAAGTTGAGGATTATGCTAGGCTATATGTCCGAGAGTTGGTCAGACTGCATGGGGTGCCCTTATCCATTATTTCAGAGAGGTACCCAGTTCACCTCACATTTCTGGAAGTCATTTCAGAAAGGGCTCAGTACCCAGATCAAGCTCAGCATATCTTTTCACCCGCAGACAGATAGACAAGCTGAGCAGATTATCCAAACCTTGGAAGATATGCTGAGAGCGTGTGTGATCGATTTCAAGGGCAGTTGGGATGATCACCTACCTCTCATCGAGTTTGCATACAACAACAGCTACCACTCTAGTATCTAGATGGGCCCGTTTGAGGCATTATATGGTAGGAGGTATAGGTCTCCTATAGGGTGGTTTGAGGTTGGTAAAGCTACCCTGATAGGGCCAGACTCAGTTCATGAGGCTATGCAAAAGGTGCAACTTGTCAGGGAGAGGTTGAAAACAACGCAAAGCCGACAGAAATCCTATGCTGATGTGAGGAGAAGAGAGTTAGAGTTTGCAGTAGATGATTGGGTTTATCTAAAAGTTTTACCCATGAAGGGGGTGATGAGGTATGGAAAGAAAGGAAAACTCAGTTTGAGATATGTGGGGACCCTATAGAATTCTGAGGTGAATTGGCAGTGTGGCATATGAGCTAGAATTACCTCCAAAGTTAGCGTCTGTGCACCCAGTCTTCCATGTGTCACTATTGAAGAAGTGCATCGGTGATCCAACTTCAGTTGTGCCACTAGACAGTGTGGGAGTGAAAGACAGTCTCTCTTATGAAGAGTCCCAGTTCAGATCCTCGACCTTCAGGTTCGTAATCTGAGAAATAAGGAAGTCTCTTCAGTGAAAGTTTTGTGGAGGAACCAGCTAGTTGAGGGAGCCACATGGGAAGTAGAAGCAGACATGATGTCTAGATATCCTCATTTATTGCCTTCCAGTTCAGTTCCAGCACCAGGTATTAAATTTCTCTTCAATACTCAGTTCAGTTCCTTACTTATTATCTCTATTTAGGTTTTCATATGTATTTTAGTTGCATCAACTCTGTTAGCATGGTTAAGTCAGTACGGAGTCAGTTACTCCTTCAGAAACTAGCTCATAGTCTCAGTTTGGGAATTGCAGCTCTTTTCCTAGTTTTCCAGCAGTTTTAGCCTTCATTCGAGGATGAACGATCCCAAGGGGGAGATATTGTAACACTCCAAAACTTTCATAGACCAAACTTAGATGTACAAGAAAAATCTAAAAGAAACCAGAAAAATTTTCCTCAGAACAACCGAGACAATGAGTCGTGGTCAGCTCCAATGACTCATTGTGTCAGTCGTGGTCAGCCTTGCTAGGTCCTTCGGGAACCAATGAGACATGGAATAACCTGTTGTGATTCGTCGTGTTATACAATGACTTGTGGTGTGAGTTATTGGTTGAGAGTCCTAGAAACTCCCTTCAGTGACAACAAGTGGCAACAACGACCCATTGTGTCACACAACGAGTCGTTGTTCAATAATTTTATTAATTTCTCCAGTGGAGGTAATGACTCGACACAACGACCCATTGGGTCTACCAACAAGTGGTTGTGTTGCCCGTTGTTAGGCCTCCCGGAATTTTCATCCAGTGACCGCGAGAGGAACCAATGACCCGTTGGTTCATCCAATGAGTCATGGTACCTCTCCTTGCCAGTTTTAATGAGCCCATATCCCAGGCCTTAGGACTAATGGCTGGTCCCGACGAGTTGTGGTCCCAACCAACGACTCGTTGAGTGATCTATTGGTTCCCTGTCGGCAGTTTTTCCAGGTTTTTCCCCAAGGATATTTTTATATTTTCTCACCTTTTTAACCCCTAAACTACATCTTTTTTGGTTATTTTAAGGGAATTTAGAGTCACCCCTCTCATCCGCTCAGAAAATCATTTCGTAAGATTTCTCTCAGAAACTCTCAGAGCAAGAACAAGGGCGGTCAGCTTCTTCTCAGATTCTCAAGGGATTCTCTTCGAAAATTCTTCTCCAGGTTTGTGGGAATTCAACAAGGGAATTTTTCTTCCCTTGTGTCCCCAAAACCCTTCCTTAATTCTTCTATCAGTTCTAGTCCCTGAGTTTTCGAATGCGAATGAATTTTCAGCAAGAGTTCGACTATAATGTGTGGAATATTATTCATGATAATTGTAGTTATAATTCCACTATGTTGTGACTATATAGATGCTTGTCCCTGCAAAATGAACTCTAGCCCTAACTTTTGAATACAGAAAACTGGAGTCTTGCATAATGTATCAATTATTCAAATTGCTTAATTCTATTAGTGTGGGGATTCCCATATTGTTAGTATTTGTTGAAATCTCAATCAGATGCAGGTTAGTCCAGTCTTAATCTGATTATCAGCATACTCAGTATTATTCAAAAATGTCACCTGATCAGTTTGACTACAGTCTTTTCTTAAGGTGTCAGTGGTGCCTCCCAGTTATCAGTTATTAAACTCAGATATCAGATCTGAGATTTTAGTTGTTCTTTAGACAGTTATGACAATTCCAGATAAGCATCTCTGACCAGTCTTAGGACCCCCAGCTTCAGATTTCAGTTTGTTCTTTAGACGATTAAGACACTTCCAGATAAGAAGATCCTAAGACCTTAGCTTCAGATTTTAGTTTGTTTTTTAGACGGTTATGACACTTCTAGATAAGCAGCTTTGACCAATCTTAGGACCCCCAACTTCATATTTCAGTTTGTTCTTTAGACAATTATGACATTTCTAAATAAGCAACTCTGACCAGTGTTAAAACACCAGTTACAGAATCCGGTCTGATAAGACTCTCAGGATACTTCCAGATTGGTATTCCTGAATTAGTCTTTGACCCCAGTTGCTAGCTATCAGCTTAGTAGTCAGTCTAGGACTATCTAGTGGGAGTAGGACTTAGCATCGAGCTGATTGGGGTTGCAGCACGCCCAGGTTCCCAGAACTATGTTGCCACCGTAGGTTACTGTATTGGCCTTATGGCCCCAGACTTGTGATCACCCAGTTCATACCTTTATACCCTGGCAAGGTATATTAGGTCCTACCAATAGGGTGTATATATCGGACTCCACGTCTAGTGATCTTGGGCAGAATTATATGCCCAAGTGATACTCAAATGCTTTAGTTCTCTTGTTTATCCATCTATATTTGCACATTCTCATGTGATTTGTAGTTAAAATGTGAATTTATACTAACCAACATGATTAGTATTGTTCTACAGGAAAAATGTAATTTTAGGAAGCTAAGATGCATGTTGGGAGAAATCGGGAATGGACTCGGAAGTGAGCAGTGGAAAAGGCCAAGGAAATGCAGCAAATTAAGGGGATTCGCGATGGAGCCGTGTCACATTGCCATCGCGGAGGCATTCTGCCCCGGATGATTAAAATAGGCCAAGTTCCAGTGAAGATTCGCGTTGGTGCCGTGGCACGTTGGCCAAGCCACGTGTTGCACGCCGTGGCACTTTGGGTGTAAATGACTGGAGGAATGGATTCCAGTGAGGGTCCGCGTTTGTGGCGTGTCACTGAGGCAGTGCTCCGCGATGCACTCCGTGACACGTTGCTTGTTATTTCGGAAAAAATTCCCACTAGTATAAATAGCACACTTAGGTTTATTTTTAATTATTCTGACTTGGTTGAGGAAGAATGTGGGTTACAGGCAGTTGAGGGGACGAAATTCTTAGGGTTCTTCTCTAACTCTTTCTTCTTTATTTCAATTGTTTGTATGATTTACACTCATTTAACGATATTTAATCCACAAATGAGTGGCTAAATTCACTTCTTGCTGAGGTTAAGAACATTTGTAGTGGAATGTAATTATTGATCATTTTGGTTTTTCATCTTTTCTTCTATGGTTGTTCTATTAATTCTTGTTCATACTGCATTGATGTTTGGCCAATATTAATGTATATCTAAAAAATCCGGTTTGCGCTCGAAAGAGAAAGAAATTGGAAAGTTGTGAATTGATAGGATATGATCTCTTCTTGGTTTGGGAAAATTGAGAATTGATTTACCTTCAGAATAGAAATATATTTGAAAGTCATATTAGTCAATTAAGGAATCGATTTCGTATGGCTAGAACATGAATTTCTTCTTATCATAGAAATGTAGGTGGAAGGTTCATGATTCTTAAGTTGGGTTAAATACGAGAGTTTTAATCCATAGGCAATAATTCTTGACTAGCAACCGAAGGAAAGATTAACCAATTTGTGTCAATAAATTGCTTCCCTGCATGTTCGTTTCAGCCTCAGCATGCTCATTACTATAGTTCAAACTCAATTTGTACATTTGTTTTAGATTAGTATAAATTAGGAAACAAACTCCCAAAATCTTCTTGAAACTGTTGTCTGCATTATTAGAGTTAGAGTGTATTAACACTTGGTTCGATTATTACCTTGGTCCAGTCCCTGTGGGATCAATACTTGGCTACTCTAGCCATTTTATTACTTGTTCGACCACGTGCACTTGCGTGTCGGCATTCCAAACTACCGAACATCTAGCTCACATGGTTATATATTGGTTATAGATTGTCCCACTATTTAGTATAGTCTCAGTTTAGCTCAGCTCAGAACAGTTTCAGTTTACTCAATTTAGATCAGTTCAGCACAGTTAGTTCAGATCAGTATCTCAGATTCAGGGCATGTCTATGACCATCATATAGGGTCATTTTGACCATTTTAGTTATATTTTAGTTTATTCAGTTTCAATATTTCAGTTGGTCATTGGATGTCATTACAGTTCAATTATTTATTCCTTCATATTATATTTTTTCTCTCACTTACTCAGTACATTCAAAGTACTGACGCATACCTTCTATGCTGTATTATATCATGATACAGGCACAAGTTCTCAGTCTCAGCGCCGCTAGTAGATCTTCTCCAGGTGATATCAGCTGTACCAGTGGTGAATCCTCATCTTTCCAGGACGATGTTTATTTCCTTAAGTTATTTTCATTAAGTTAGACTTTAGAGTTAGCTGGGGGCTTCTCTTAGCAACTCATCAGTTGTAGATGTCTTTCAGGTATAGATTCAGACTTTCAGTTTTGTTTTCAGATGCACAAATTGTTATTATTTATTTCTTCCTAAATGGTTTTATTATTTAAGCTTTCATTATGATTTACTCAGATTACCAGTGTTATGATAGACCATAGGTTGGCTTGGGATTATTTGTGACTCCAAGTACCGTGTCTCGTCCAGGGTATAGACTCGAGTCGTGACACAAAGGGATCTGAAGATGGCATCAATGTATCAACTGACAATTGAGCAGACACCAATGCTATTCACAAAAAGTCTAGCAGTTTATAATACAAGCCATGCACCCTCACAACAAATGAAGTCCCATACACTCACAATAATATCCATATAGAAATCCGGACGAGCAGCAAAACACTCACCCTTACAAAGAAGTTCAAACACTACATGTGATACCATAGGCTTGCCCTTATTTTCTCCTCTTTGGTTTTTCAGATAGTCAGATTAGGATCACTATAGGACTTTTCTCGGCTTGTAATGTAGGTTTGAGGACGGGAATGGTGAATATAAATAAAGTGACTCACCCTCCTTGGAACTACATGGATTCTGTCTCCACTTCCACCTTTGTATTTCTTTTTTTTCCCTTTTATTCTTCTTTCAACTCATGGGTGTGGTTTATATTTTTCATTTTTCACTTTTGT
This sequence comes from Datura wrightii, assembly GCA_035772735.1. Classification (NCBI taxonomy): domain Eukaryota; kingdom Viridiplantae; phylum Streptophyta; class Magnoliopsida; order Solanales; family Solanaceae; genus Datura; species Datura wrightii. The sequence continues at coordinate 73,865,694 of JASDFA010000007.1, read as the reverse complement.
TTTCTTTTTTTTTTCTTTTTCTTACCATACCTATCTCTTTTCACTAACCAACTTATTCCTTATCAAGGACCAGGGTCAAAACATGTTCATTATAAATAGGTAGGAAGGTGAACGGGCTAATCAAAGAAAAGGCCAAATTCAGGCTCAAACCTTGGGATCAAGGGATACTTATTTCATTTGGCAAGATAATTTAGGCTAAAAGTGGGATAAATTAAAAATGACCTATGATCTGTTCCTAACCGACTATTTTCCAATCTAAGCAAGACTAACTAGACAAGTTCTAGATCACACACAGAGAGGTGACAACATAAGTACCTCACTCTCTCATGGCTTAGGGTTATATTACACTACTACCTATTTGGTTCATGCACAGTTACGCTACATTTATTCATGCTTATATCTCTAATTCCATAAAAAGATCCACATTGGTCATGCTTTACAGTACACACACAAAACTCATCACAAAAATTTTAAAGGGGGCTATTTTTTCAAAATTCAAATATATGTGCATTTTATGGCTGCTAAGTACTCCTGGACTACTTCTAATTAAATAAAACATACATCTTAAACATGTCGGTTCTACTAGTAGCATGCTTGAGGAAAAAAAATGGCAACAAAAACCCTCGGTCGAAACAAAAATAAATACACCCCCCCAAAAAAATCATTTTTGTCCCCAAAGTATCAAAAAAGAATCAAGAAAGGGACATACCTATGGCGCTCTAGGAGCTCCTGTCATATTCATTAGGTGAGTGTGGTGGCACACTCTCTACCTCAACAATTGTGGCATCAACGGTGGCTGATACACTCAAAGGTACAGTGATGGTGGAGGTTGTCTCTACCCTCTCGGTGTTCTTGGTCGTCTCAACGACCTCTATAGTCCTCTAGACTAAATTCAGTATCTTGCTGGCATAATAGATATGGTGTCATATTTTTGCTCTCCTTTGTCCCAATACAACACCTAGGGAAACACTGCTGGCATCGCACATCACCTCAAATGGAAGAGACTAGTCTGGTGCGACAATGATGGGAGATGAGGTCAGTCTCTCTTTCAGGCATTCGAAAGCTTGTAGACAGACATCATCAGAACTAAATTTCACCTCCTTCTCAAGTAAATTGCATAAGGGTTGTGCAATCTTCGAGAAGTCTTTGATGAACCTCCTATAGAAGCCTGCATGCCCAAAAAATCTTCAAATACCTATGACAGAAATAGGTGGTGGAAATCCGGCTATAACCTCGATTTTTGCTTTGTCCACCTCTATGCCTTTTTTCTGAAATCCTGAGGCCTAGCACAATCCTCTCTTTGACCATGAAGTGGCAATTTTTCCAGTTGAGTACCAAGTTGGTCTCTTCACACCTGCTGAGCACATTGCTCAAGTGCTCAAGACAATCTTCGAAGGAATCACCTATAACAAAGAAATCATTGAATATTTCAATGGTGTCCTCCACTATGTTCGACAATATGGACATCATGCAGTCAACACCAGCATCCAGCCATTTAATGATCTCTTTCTTCACCGCCTCTTGCATAGGTGGTTTCAGTCTCGGCTGGTGCTCTATACTTGGTATGCAGTTCGGTTCAAGATGAATTTTATGGGTGCATATGCTTGGTGGAATCCCGATGATATCAGCAATGGTCCAACCAATTGCCTTCTTGAATCTTCTCAAAACTAATGCTAGGGCCTCAATTTTCCACTCTACGAGGTCTGCAACAATAATAACTGGCAAGATGTTATTTTTTCATATCTCAGATGTGAAGACAGAGCCTTAAGCTCTAACACTGGAGGTATTTCAACTGAATGTTTTGCTGGAGGAGTCACACGATTCATCAGATCAAGGTCCAACTTCTTCAGTTTGAAACTGTAGGACCCCATTCCAGCTAGTGCATTTACCATCTCCTAATATCCCTAGACACTATCCTCTTCGAAGTTCATAATTACAGCTGCCAGTGTCTCGACACCAAGCCTCTCCTCAAAGGGCACTATAACATCTTATTATCCATAGAGCTGACCATCGATGCTGATCTCATACCAGGGAAGTTCCACTACTCCGACTGCTTGGCCTTTGCCAAGCAGTAACCTGAATTAAAAAACAAAAGAAAACATAAATAAGAAAATAAATACTAAAAGTTAAACAAAAGCAATTAATCAAATCCTAAGCCATATTTTCAGACAATGACGCCATTTTTTATAACGCTCAAATTACACCTCAGAAGAAATATAACGTGGTCGTTGTCAAACAAAGAACCTAACCAGAATTGGGGTCAATCCGATGAGAAATATGGTCAAGATTCCAACTAATTCCATTATATACGCTTCTAGTTTAGTTATTTTCTAAGGGGCGTTTTGTAAAAATAATAAGTGACATGTTGTAAAGTAGTGTTGTTATCAAAGAGATGCAATTAACCAAGGAAGTATTTGATCTTGGGCATATTTATTTGCCCAAAGACTATTTTATACCCATATTTTAGCCATGTTTGTACCTTAATTTAAGAATAATCTCTTGTATTTTGTGTAATTTATGGCCATAGACTAACAAATATGATTAGCTCTCTTTGTAGGTTGAAATTTCCAATGTATGGAGCTCAATGTGAAGATAATGGTCCTAATCTTGAAGATAAATATTAAGGGACGGATTATGGATGGTGAGACAAGATAAAAAGGACATTTGGAGTCAACACCGTGCCACATATAAGCATTGGGGCATTCAACAACATGCCACAGAGCAAATAATTAATTTATATGAGCAGGGGCTGCAAAACAGTAAGTATACGGGACAGCAGAGTGTCACGGAGGTAAATCTCCGTGATAGCCAGCATGTCACGGAGGCAAATATCTGCGATAGCTAGTGTGACACGGAGCTAGTCCACCACAGGCTAAATTTTGAAAATTATAAAAGAAACACTTACCAGTTTAATTGGATATCACGTTTTATTTTCTAGAAAGCAGAGAGAAGCGAAGAGCGAAACATAGAAACTCACCTAGGTTTGGTTTTTCTTTAGTTCTTCTTTAGAATTATTGTAGGTACTTGACTTTAAACATGTTTTTGAATGCTTGTATGAACATGAGTGGCTAAAACCATTCTTCTAGGGTTAAGGCCACATGACATGATTGTAATAATGTGATTTTCACCTTTGGTTCAAGTTTTCATTGTTGTTTTGACTTGTATTCTTATTATTTATCATTTTAATGCTTGATCACCATCAAAATACATTTGTTAATCTTAGGAAAAATCTCAAAAGAATAACCCTATATTAGAACTAAAGAATGAAGGGAGAAAGTTCTTGTTTTTAAGATAGGATTCGCAGTTAGGAAGAATTATACCTAATTTGTCTTGCTTGGTTAATTAAATGGGAAGATAGCTAGACACTTAAGATTAAATTGTCACATCACCATTCTCAGACGTAGTTGTGAAGTTAATTCTAGGTTGAATGATTAGAGGTACGAAAGTCCATAATCCAGGGCATAAACCCAGTAAACTACATCCACATTGTTAATTGCTCACGAATTAGGATATCATATCCCTGCTCAACGATGTAGGTATGAGACTAGTTTTTTATGTTTAGAGGCTCTAAATACCATGAACATTGTGTTTAACTTCATGAGACAACAAATGAATTCTCAATACTTGAACCATTGTGAATTTGAGCATTGCATGATTGTTAGGCCTTAACTCTAGATGCTTCTCACTACTGTATTTTCGAATTATTTGTGATCACTGTAGATTTAAAAACAAAACTTCAAATCTTTAAAATCAACACTTGAAAATTTAAATTATCATTTGAACTTGAATATTTGCTGAAATAGTCCAGTCCCTGTGGGTTCGACATCCAGCTCTTTAGAGTCACTTTACTACTTGTACGACCGCATATGCTTGCGCGTGCATTGGAGCGCAACAAGTTTTCCCCATGGATTCATAATTATTTAGGATCTATTACACTTGTGATCTATTTCCAATACTTAGCCTGTACAATTGATAAGTTATTTTCACCAAAATGTCATGACCCGAGCTGGGACCCCGTATCGAGACACAGGACCTAGAACCACGAATGGCTTCAAGTTGACCCATGGCATAAATATAACAACTAAAGAGAATAAATCAAGTGAAATCTGATAACTAAAACATGAATAAGCGAAATCCTGAATAACATAACAATTATAAAATAGAGTCAACACTAGACAAAGTTGAAAATCTACATAACGTCTGATAAGCCTCTACTACTGTCCGATGAGCTAATGAGACAATATCCCCAACTAGCTCGCTAAAGTATGAAACTGAATATAACATATTCAAATGCTAAACTGAATGTCCTCAGAAGATGAGGACTCACCTACGATGGGAACTGAGCTAAACTGTAGGAAGTTGGACTAACGGAAGAATTGAGTCTGATTGTCCAGACCTATATCATGAAATTATACAGCATAGAGCATGCGGTCAATACTTGGAATGTATTGAGTATGTGTCATGACCCGAGAGTACACTCGGATCGTAAACACGGGACAAGGAGCCTGGAAAGACCCCAAGTCGACCCATGGCATGAGCATACATCTAAACTATTCACATGAAGCGGAAGACTTACCATGATCGCATGAAATAAAGGAAATCATGACATGAAATAGGAAAGACGATGATACAAGATTCACATATAAACGCTTACTACTAAATACAGTCTGAAAAGCCTCTAGTCATAATAGATGGGTTGGAGGGGTAAGACCCCAACTAAACCTAACATATTGGAACTGAAGGAAAGATAACGTCAGAACATAAGGCCCTCGAAGCATGAGGAATCACCAACTAGAACTGAGGGATGATACTGGAAGCAAGCTAGGAGCGAGGCTGAGCCTGAGAACCGGATCCTATATCATAAAATAATACAGCATAGAAAATATGCGGGTTGTTTGCGCTCCAGCGCACACGCAAGCGTACGTGGTCGTACAAGTAATACAGTGGCCCTTTTTAAGAGCCGGATGTCGAACCCACAAGGACTGGACATTTTAGCAAATTATGAAGTTCAAGTGTAAGATAACCTTCAAAAATGTTGATTAGAGAAGTTTTTGGTAAATTATAATTAAGTTTTGGGGTGGTCACAAAACAATCTGGAAACAATATAAGAAGCAACTAGAGCTAAGGCCGTATAATCATGCAATGCTACACTTTTTAATGGTTCACATATGAAATTATCAATTGTTGTCTCACATAGTTGGAAAATGCGATGTTCAAGGTCTCTCGAGCCTCTAAACACAACAAACTAGCTTCATAACTACATCGTTGAGCGGGGATGTGACATCCTAGTTCGTGGGCAATTCAACTACATGGATGTAGTTTACGGGGTTTGTGCTCTTGATTAGGGACTTTCGTACCTCTAATCATTTAACCTGACTTAGCTTTACAACTACTTCTACGAGTGGTGGAGTAACAATTCTAAGATGGTGTCTTGCTATCATCACGTTTTATCAACCAAGCAAGGCGAATTAAGTATAATTTCTATCCTAATCGCGAATCCTATCGTAAGATAAGAACTTTCTCCCTACATTCTCTTGTTCTAGCCTAGGTTTACTCTCTCAAGCTTTTACCTAAGCTTAACATGTATGTTTTCATAGTGATCAAGCATAAAAACAACAATAATGAAGAATTTAAGACAAAACAACAATTAACAACTCAAACCAAAACGAATTCATGCAATTACAATCATATCACGTGGCCTCAACCCTAGAGGAAGGGTTTTAGCCACTCATGTTCGTACAATAACTTAAAAAACATCGTAAAAGTAGAGTACTTACAAGAATAGGTAAAAGAGAATGCAAAATTGGTGAACCCTAGGTGAGTTCTTCACTTCTCCCTTTGCTCCTCTATGGTTTTCAGAAAATATTTCATGATAAATGATTTTAGAAGCTAATTGTTTAATTTATAGTAACTAGGGAATTTATAAATTTTGGCTGGTCATGGAATGGCTCCGTGGCACGGAGCTGAACACACCAATTTGCCTCCGTGCCACGTAAGTAACGCGATAGCTTAGTGGAAATCGCATTAAAATGATGCTTGGCCAAGGCATGGCATGATGGCCAACGTGGCACGGCGCTGCCCTTGCGCAATGGCCTGCTTGACATGGCTATGGCGTGCAGCAGTGCCTAGAGTGGCACGGCGCTGGCGCGCAGGCACCCTGGAATGCTGCATCTTCGCGCGCATGGCCTTGGCGTGGCACGGCGCTTGGCGTGGCACGCTGCCTGGCGCGGCCAGCCTTGCCATGGCATGCTTTCGTGCCATCTTTTGTAATTTGCTTCCAACTCCACTTCTTCCCTTCACCCATCATTATTTAGTCCCTCATATGCATTTTACACCTACAAAACAAGGACTAATCATGTTGGTTAGTGCATACCCAAATTTACATTAAATCACATGAGAATGTAAGTGTATAAATAGACAAACATGACTAAACTAAGTTATAAAGTAGCACTTGGGCACTTAATTATGCCCAATATCACTACCCCACACTTAAATCCTTGTTCATCCTCGAAAACCCCTTTTTCATCTCATGCACATGAAGACTCACACATAGCTAATTGAGCAAGACAATTCAAGCTACAGCTGCAACGACTGTTTTGATAGCAAGTTAAAAATAGAGCATGCACGAGTTAACCATTAAAATAAAATATAACTATGTTAAGACTTCCTAACCTCAAGAATCAACTCTTAATCTCAACAACCTCATACAAATCAACCGATCAAAAAATCCAACATGAATTTTATCCTTCATTAAACATGTGCCCTCACAACAAAAGAGTTACCCATTTTTACTTACACATTTTCAAATCATACCGTGTATGGGTATATAAATGAGAATTAAGCTCACTCTCACAAAGAATTCACATGCCACGTGTATTGACCCATAAGCTTGCCCTTAGCGTTTTACTCCACTAATTTAAGGATTGTTGAACGTAAGATCAAGTAGGACTTATTAGGTTGTAATGTAAGCTAAGGGAAGGTAGGTACTCTTATGGCTAATAATAGTGACTATCTTCCCTAAGCGCTTTTAATACATCAGACATTCATTACGGGCATCTCTTCTCTTGCTTCACCCTCATTCTTTTCAATCTCAAATTTCTTCTTCTGTTTCCCATTTCTTTAAGCACACTTATCTTATTAGTAAGGAATACTTAAACAACTTTTTCATTCATTTGTTCTCTTACTCCTTACTAATACCCAAGCATTTTCAAACAAGTGCACCTCTAATCCTTTCCTCAAATCCCCCAACCATTATTTTTCCTTCTTTTTCACGATTCTCACTCCTTTACTCTTTTAGATTTTTCACTTAAGTGCTTAGGAGTTTTGGAGCAACTTCAAGGCTATTGAAAGAAAAGGATTAAGCTTATGTTGCAGCTATCAAAGAATAGGCTTAAAGCTCAATGGGGCTAACTAGGATCAAGCATTCAAGGTCGGTAAAGCGAGGGATAAAAATTAGGTTCGTTCAAAGAAATGCTTAAATCATCTCCTACAATCTACATCCTTCATTTCGTTTAGTATACACACCAGACAAGTTCTAGACACTACACAATAGCATGGAATATTCAAAAACCTTACACACACAGCACATGCTCAATTCAGGACAAATTCAGCAGACTCTTAACTCAGCTAATCACAAGAATTCAAAATTAGGCTTTAAGCACATAGAGTCCAATTCACGAGCCTAGGTGTCTCAAACAGAGTCATACAACTTGCATGCTTCAACACTACCCATACTTGCATCTCCCAATCATGTATAGCACATAACAAGAATATCAAGCCATCAATTAACTACGGGTTCAAAAACCAAACCTGTTGACTAATTTTCCCTCAAGACGGTCGTCATCCATCTATCGTCGGCAATAGTCCCTAACTATGACTAAAAACGCTATGTACAAACAAAAAAAAATTTATTTTTTGGTTCAAAGTGCTCCTCGTCGAAAAAGAACCGAAAAGAAAAACCAACGGGTGAGTGAATCAGGCTCAAATCAAAGATTCTCCCTCAACCAATGCCTATCATGCACTACATTCACCAAAAAATCATTAAGCACAAAATTTTAAAAATTTTGAAATTTTCGATTTCCCTCACCTCACACTTGAATTATGCTATGTCCCCATAGCATCAAATTAAAATTCAAAAAAAAGGTGAGAAATACTCCCTGAGGCCTTTAGGCCTAGCTAACAATATGTTTTTCTTCATTTTTGAGCAACTGGGTATTCGACCCCACACTTTTCCTCTTTCATGCTTCCTAGCTTCCTCTTCAAAGGGTACTCAAACTTCCCCTCCATCTGTGCTTAAATCTCCACCAAAAACAACAATAAGATGAACATAAATAACATCAACACAACTGAAAGAAATTAACATTGTACCTGTGGTACCCTTGGGTTGCCTCTATCACGCCCCACCTTGGGAGGCATGACTAACACCTAGTGCCCTACTAGGATCTGGACTACTGAACTAACTGAGCCTAAGCACTTCTGGTGTAAGGCTGGCTCTAACTCTGGAATCAGGAAAACGACGGGCTATATAGCGGCTGTAAATACAGCCTCCGGCCGACAAGGCCTATAGCCACTTGTAAAAGTAAACAGCTAACAAGAAGCAACCAAGTATAAGGAGTCCTATGCTGGCCGACAAGGCCACCATGATATCTAGTTATAATTGAAAAATGAAATCTGGCGCTAAACTGATTTGTGACCGACAAGGTCACCAACTAACAACTGAACAAGGGCCCACACGGCCATCACATATAATCTGAAACACATATATGGCCCCACACGGCCGATACATCTAACCACAGGGAATATGATACAATCTTCAAGCCTCTAAGAATAATAAGATGGTCGGGACAGGGCTCCGGCCTACCCATATTGTACAGACAAGAAGAAAGTAAACCTCTGTCTTCCAAGCTCTGGATCAAAGGAGCTGAAGGCTCTGTATCGCTGACTGGAACTACGAGGGATTTGCTCCTCGTCTATGTACACCTGCAGGCAAGTGATGCAGCACCCCAAAACGGGCCTCAGTACCACTGGTACTGAGTATGTAAAGCAATAACTAAAAACAACTGGAAGTAAGTAATAAAGCTGACAGTAAATGAAGTAATAGGAAACGGACTAAAACTGACTGAGATAGAGGAATCAGGGATAACATAGCTATACTGAGAAGAGTAAGAGTCACACCTGATAACGTGGCATTCTACTGTCTATCTATCAATAACTAAAACAACATAACATAAACCTTACCTTGCCCCCATAAGCCGGAAGGTGAAATCATCACAATCTATTTACCCCTACCCAGGTCATACCACATCACCTAGTAGCTATAAGCATCCTGTCGGTCCCTTGGGTATGCAGCTTGGGCTCGATGGGCCCCTGATTATAGCTGTACCTAAGTCCGGAGGACTCCTGAAATCAACACCCCCGGGCGCAAGCGCTCGACGGGGGTGTATAATGGCCAACCACGGCAAAATATGGGGAACTGGCATCCCATCTTCGTCCCTAGCGGATGGCATGCCACTCGGTAGAGCGACGTATCCTCGCCCTCTGGCAGACGAGTCGATACAGCCATTAACCCTGGGGTGGTCACGGAAGCTATACGGGTAATCCAGCCCAAAACAATACAATCAAGTCTCAACTGATAGCATCAACTACATATAATACACACTAAATAAGATAATAATATAATCTCTAACATGTTGTACTGAGTCTCATACTGAACATGATATAATACTTCTAACGTGCTTTACTAAATTTCATACTGAGCATGATATATTGTTTCTGAAATATCTTACTGGGATTCATACTGTTTTACTATACTGAAGAAACTAACTTGCCGAAAGAGACTGGCTTTACATACCTCGACTGCCGGTCTACCGATTATCTGGCGAGGTTCGGCTAGTATTCAGCTGTTCTTTCCAACTGTAACAATATTCAGGAAAATAGAGATAACTTCATTACTATACTGGAAGAAACAATACTTTATATATACATCTATTGACTATTCTTCAACTTATCAAAGAACGATCGAAAACTCGTAATTTCTCGGGAGTCTAGAAGGGAGAAGTACTTACTTTAAGCCTGGGATTGTTTTAACACTAGTTTGGAGCAATTTCAATCACTTTGGCTCGGTGGGACAACGATTCGCCGGGCGAATTTCATGAAACTAACTCCGTAGAAATGCTCCCTGCAGCTTTATATTTCGATACCCAATGTTAACTTAACTTTGGACAACGTTTGATGGCGTAATCAAGCAAAAATTACATAAACCCTTCGCTCCCTCTCTGTTCTGATCGAGTAACTTATGAAATTAAATGAAAATGAAGGGTGAGGCCTTTATATACTTGGAGCCAGAAGCATAGCAACGTGGAACACTGGCCATCGCGGATGAGGTGCCTCCGTGCCATGTTGCCCCTTTGGGCAGCACGGTTCGATCTCCTCTTGCGAAAATCTAACTTGGCACCCATTTCGTCTTTCCCCGGGCCCTTTCCTCGCACTTATGGCATTCTAAAACTCCCAACCAACATGCGAATAGGCCAACTAAGTGCTAGAAACTTATGGGGTGTAACATCCTCCCCTCCTTAAGAACATTCGTCCTCGAATGTTAACTTCTACCTGCAAGAATCTTAACTTGCCACTATTTATTCCGGAGAAATTTCGGCAGAGTCTCCCCTGTAATATGGACTATCCGAAAATCCTGAAACGCATAAAAGTCCAATATAGGTACTCCACACGATACTATAGCATTCATCTTCACAATAAACTGGAGTCAACTACTCCACATATAAATGAATATAAAGCAACTCATGAAACAACAATAACAACATACCTCTGGATCCGTAATCTGACTAAGTCTAAAACAAGTGAGGATATCTAATTTTCATATCATCTTCTGCTTCCCAAGTCATCTCCTCTCGGTTCCTATTACACCACAACACCTTGACAGAAGCAACATCTTTAGTTCTTAACCTACGGATCTGCCGGTCTAGTGTGGCTACTGGAACTTCCTCATAAGCTAACTCTTCGGTGACCTGAACATCTTGGACTGGGACAATTCGGGAGGGATCTCCTATGCACTTCCTCAGCATTGATACATGAAAAACTGGGTGAACAGATTCTAATTCTGGAGGTAGGTCCAATTCATATGCCACTTGGCCTATCCTTCGGCGAATCTGACAAGGCCCAACAAGCCTCAGGCTGAGCTTGCATTTCTTGCCAAATCTCATCACACCCTTCATGGGCGAAACCTTCAGGAACACCCAGTCACCCACATTAAATTCCAAGTTTCTGCGCCGCACATCAGCATAAGATTTTCGGCGGCTTTGAGCAGTCAGTAGACGTTCCCTGATAAGCTATACTCTCTCCTCTGACTGATGAATAATATCTGGCCCAATCAATGCTAATTCTCCTACCTCAAATCAACCAACTGGCGATCTGCATGTCCACCCATATAACGCTTCATAAGGTGCCATCTAAATTGCTGAATGATAACTATTATTATAAGTGAATTCAATAAGCGGTAGATGTTCATCCCAACTACCTCCAAAATCTAACACACATGCTCGTAACATATTCTCGAGCATCTAAATGGTATGTTCTGCCTGCCCGTCTGTCTAAGGATGGAAGGCTGTGCTCAGGTTAACCTGCGTCCCCAAGCCTCTCTGAAATGGTTGCCAAAACTATTGTACTGTGCCCCTCTGCTGGAAATAATTGACAACGGAACCCCGTGCAATCTGACTATTTCTTTAATATATAGCTCAGCATAATCTTCGGCTGAAAAGGTAGCCCTTACTGGCAGAAAGTGAGTTGATTTTGTCAACCTGTCAATAATTACCCAGATCGAATCATATTTATGCCTGGTGTGAGGTAATCCTGCTATGAAATCCATATTAACTGCTTCCCATTTCCATAGAGGCACAACTATATCCTGTGTCCGTCCGCCTGGTTTCTGATGTTCAGCTTTTACCTATTGGCAATTGGGACACTAAGCTACAGATTCTGCTATCCCTTTTTTCATTCCTGGACACCAGTAGATCTCTTTTATATCATGGTACATCTTTGTCGAACCTGGATGGAGAGAGTAACGGGCATAGTGTATCTCGCCCATAATTTATTGGCGAATCCCTGCAACGTCTGAACATAGAGGTGATCCCTATATCTCAAAACTCCATCCTCGGTTACCTGAAAATCTATCACTTCCCCTCGTTGGACTCTATTCCTGAGCTGAACCAGGCTAGGATCTTCATTTTGTCGTTCCTTCACTTCCACAACCAAAGATGACACTGCGGTGTTCTGGATTACCGCTCTATTGTCTCCTGTTTTCGCTATACGAACGACTAAATTGGCTAGCTGATGCAATTCTCGGGCCAATTCCCGCTGCTCTGGCTGTAAGTATGCCAAACTTCCCATAGATTTATGGCTAAGGGCATCTGCTACCACATTGGCCCTTCCTGGGTGATATAAAATATTCACATCATAATCTTTCAATAGCTCCAACCAACGACACTACCTCAATTTCAATTCTTTCTGGGTGAAGATATACTGCAGGCTTTTGTGATCAGTGAAAATATCCACGTGGACGCCATACAAGTAGTGTCTCCGTATTTTCAAGGCATGAATCACCGCGGTAACTCCAGGTCATGGGTAGGGTAGTTCTTCTCATGCTTCCTCAGCTGCCTGGAAGCATAGGCAATCACTTTACCATGCTGCATCAAAACACATCCTAACCTAACACCCGAAGCGTCACAACAAACTGCATAGCCCTCTGTTCCTTCTGGCAATGCTAACACTGGTGCTGATGTCAATCTGTCTTTCAGTTCCTGAAAGCTCTGCTCGCACGCCTTAGTCCAGTGAAATTTTGCTGCCTTCTGCGTTAGTTTAGTTAAGGGTGCTGCTAAAGTGGAAAATCCTTCCACGAACCTCCTGTAATACCCAGCTAACCCCAAGAAACTACGTACCTCGATCGGAGTGGTAGGTCTAGGCCATGTTTTCACTGCTTCTATCTTCTGTGTATCTACCTGTATACCAGCATCTGACATAATATGGCCCAAGAAGTCTACTGAATTCAGCCAAAATTTACATTTGAAAATTTTTGCGTATAGCTGGCAGTCTCTATAAATCTGGAGCACTGTCTGTAGATGATCCTGGTGGTCTGCCTCTGAGCGAGAATACACCAGAATATCATCGATAAATACTATCATGAACAAGTCCAGGTATGGTCTAAAGATACTGTTCATCAGGTCCATAAATACTGCTGGGGCATTTGTCAGCCCGAAGGACATAACTAGGAATTCAAAGTGGCCATATCGAGTCCTGAAGGAAGTCTTTGGAATATCCCTTTCACGAACCTGAACCTGATGATATCCGGATCTTAAGTCAATCTTGCAAAAATACCTTGCTCCCTATAGCTGATCAAACAAGTCGTCTATTCTAGGAAGTGGGTACTTATTCTTGACAGTGACTTTATTCAGTTGCCGATAGTCATACACATACGGAGGGAGCCGTCCTTTCTCACGAACAGAATTGGCGCACCCCATGGTGAGGTACTCGGCCTGATAAAGCCCTTATCTAGCAAATCTTTCAATTGTTCATTTAACTCTCTGAGTTCAGCAGGAGCCATCTTATAAGGGGGAATAGATATAGGGTGGGTGTCTGGTAATAAATCGATTGCAAAATCAATTTCCCTTTCTAGGGGAATACCAGGAAGCTCATCTGGAAATATATCGGGGAACTCATTAACCACTGGAACGGACTGAAGGGTCGGAGGTTCTGCCCGAACATCCTGAACTCTGGCAATGTGGTAAATGCACCCCTTTGCTATCAATTTCCTCGCCCGAAGATAGGAAATAAACCTAACTTTCGGCGTAACTGTACTACCTTTCCACTCCCGTACTGCCTCCCCTGGAAAGTGGAATTGGACAGTCTTGGTCCAGCACTCAACATTGGCATAACACGGAGCTAGCCAGTCCATACCCATAATGGCATCAAAATTAACCATCTCTAGCTCTATTAAATCTGCTGTAGTCTGACGACTGGCAACCTCTACTGTACACCCCCTATAGACCCTTCTGGCTATGATAGAGTCACCAACGGGTGTAGATACTAAAAAAGGTCGCCGAAGCAATTCTAGCACAATAGTGAACTTCCGAGCCACTAACGGTGTAACATAGGACAAGGTGGATCTCGGATCTATCAACACATAAGCAGGATGAGAGCAAATATTCAGCATACCTATCACAATATCTGGTAATGACTCTAAATCCTGTCTCCCCGGTAATGCATAGGTACGGTCTGGGCCCACACCTGAATTGGAGACCCCTGATCTGCCTCGGCCTGTACCTGTTGAAACTGAGGGCCTGCGCCCTGCCGGGGATGATGGAGCTCGAGACCCTGCTGATGACCTATCCTATCGATCTCGGACACCCTGACCCCTAGCTGGACAATCTCTCATCTGATGACCCTCCTGTCCACAAATATAACATCCCGTGGAGCCATATCTGCACGCTCCAGAGTGGCGTCGGCTGCAAATAGGGCAAAGTGGTATTGTATACCGACTCTGCTCCATCCTCCTTTGTTGCAGTGAATATACCATTTGCGAACCTCCGCAGGGCTCTGACTGGCCTCGGCGACTAAACCTGCTCCTCTGCCGCTGTGATGGAGGCGGGGGTCTAGGCAGCCTATCTGATAACCGTAGCCTAGGTCCTCCCCGAGCCTCCTCCTGTAAATCATCTGGCCTATCCCTGCGGCGCTGTTCTGGACTTGTTCTCCTGATCTCCCGTTACCGCTGCCCGATGCCCTCAATATTCTGAGCAAAAGCCTGTACTCGGGCAATATCCATATCCTCTCGCGGAGTAGCTATGATACAAGTCTCAACATATTCTGGGTTCAGCCCCATAATGAAATGGTGTACCCTGGATGGCATTGTATCCACAAAAGCTGGTGCATATCGGGCCAAGGAATCGAACCGCAGGGCATATTCTCGAACACTCATCGACCCCTGCTCCAAGTGTAGGAACTGATCAACCCGGGCCTGTCGAACCTCCCGTGGTAGATAATGATCCAGAAAAGCCTCTGAAAAGATGGACCAGGTCGGAGGGGAAACATCTCTCCCTTGGGACTCTCCCAACTCTCATACCACAGTACAACGATGTCTCGTAGCCGGAATACCGCCAATTCAACTGACTCTGTGGGTGTAGCATGCATCACCCTGAAAATCCTCTGCATTTGGTCTAAGAAGTACTGAGGGTCCTCGGTCCGATCTATTCCCGTAAATTGCGGGGGACTTAATTCCAGGAATTCTCTGACCCTCGAACTACCAGGTCCTCCTGATGCTTCTGCAGCGGTAGGTCGTATTGACTAGCATTGAGCAGCCATCATCTGCACTAACATAACCACCGCACTCCTGACCTCCTAGACAGATGGTATGGTATAGGAACTGCCGGAGGTGGTGCCATCCCAAGCGGCTCCTGATGTGATGGAGACTGCTGGGAAGGTTGAGATGACGCCTCTGTATTGCCCTCAGATCGGGCTGATTCTAATCGAGGCTGAGGCTTCCTGCTGGTGCCCTCTCCTGCTGCTACATCCAATCTCCTGCTTGTCATAGGATGTCATTGATCGGACAATTTCTCTGTAAACAAAAGAGTATAACAAGCTTAGGGACTCAACCCTAGACTGTACCGCTCTATAGCACAACTGAATAAGAAGAAAGAGTAACCATCCTATCATGCCTTGCAGCCTCCTGCCTATAGTATGTGGTGCAAAACACATCCATAGACAAGACTCTACTTAGCACAGCTTGTAGACTCCCTGCGATACGACCTGCTATGATACCAAATTTGTCACTCCCCACCTTGGAAGGCATGACTGGCACCTGGTGCCCTACTAGGATCTGGACTGCTGAACTAACTGAGCCTAAGCACTTCTGGTGTAAGGCTGGCTCTAACTCTGGAATCAGGAAAATGACGGGCTATATAGCGGCTGTAAATACAGCCCCCGGCCGAAAGGCCGAAAGCCACCTATAAAAGTAAACAGCTAACCAGAAGCAACCAATTATAAGGAGACCTATGCGGGCCGACAAGGCCACCATGATGTCTTGTTATAACTGAAAAAGGAAATCTGGCGCTAAACTGATCTGTGACCGACAAATTCACCAACTAACAACTGAACAAGGGCCCATACGGCCATCACATATAATCTGAAACACATATATGGCCCCACACGGCCGATACATCCAACCACAGGGAATATGATACAATCTTCAAGCCTCTAAGAATAATAAGATGGTCGGGACAGGGCCCCGGCCTACCCATACTGTACAGACAAGAAGAAAGTTAACCTCTGTCTTCCAAGCTCCGGATGAAAGGAGCTGAAGGCTTTGTATCGCTGACTGGAACTACGAGGGATCTGCTCCTCATCTATGTACACCTGCATGCAAGTAATGCAGCACCCCAAAATGGGCCTCAGTACCACTAGTACTGAGTATGTAAAGCAATAACTGAAAACAACTAGAAGTAAGTAATAAAGCTGACAGTAAATGAAGTAATAGGAAACGGACTGAAACTGACTGAGATAGAGGAATCAGGGATAACATAGCTATACTGAGAAGAGTAAGAGTCACACCTGATAACGTGGCGTTCTACTATCTATCTATCAATAACTAAAACAACATAACATAAACCTTACTTGGCCCCCATAAGCCGGAAGGTGAAATCATCACAATCTATTTACCCCTACCCAGGTCATACCACATCACCTAGTAGCTACAAGCATCCTGCTGGTCCCTTAGGTACGCAGCTTGGGATCGATGGGCCCCTGATTGTAGTTGTACCTGAGTCCGGAGGACTCCTGAAATCAACACCCCGGGCGCAAGTGCTCGACGGGGGTGTATAAAGGCCAACCACGGCAAAATATGGGGAACTGGCATCCCATCTTCATCCCTAGCGGACGACATGCCACTCCGTAGAGCGACGTATCCTCTCCCTCTGGCAGACGAGTCGATACAGCCATTAACCCTAGGGCGGTCACGGAAGCTATACGTGTAATCCAGCCCAAAACAATACAATCAAGTCTCAACTGATAGCATCAACTACATATAATACACACTGAATAAGATAATAATATAATCTCTAACATGTTGTACTGAGTCTCATACTGAACATGATATAATACTTCTGACGTGCTTTACTAAATTTCATACTGAGCATGATATACTGTTTCTGCAATATCTTACTGGGATTCATACTATTTTACTATACTGAAGAAACTAACTTGCCGAAAGAGACTGGCTTTACATACCTCGACTGCCGGTCTACCGATTATCTGGCGAGGTTCGGTCAGTATTCAACTGTTCTTTCCAACTGTAATCATATTCACAAAAGAATAGAGATAACTTCATTACTATACTGGAAGAAACAATACTTTATATATACATCTATTGACTATTCTTCAACTTATCAAAGAATGATCGAAAACTCGTAATTTCTCGGGAGTCTAGAAGTGAGAAGTACTTACTTTAAGCCTGGGATTGTATTAACACTAGTTTGGAGCAATTCCAATCACTTTGGCTTGGCAGGACAATGATTCACCGGGCGAATTTCACGAAACTAACTCCGTAGAAATGCTCCCTGCAGCTTTATACTTCGATACCCAAAGTTAACTTAACTTTGGACAATGTCTGACGGCGTAATCAAGCGAAAATTACATAAACCCTTCGCTCCCTCTCTGTTCTGATCGAGTAACTTATGAAATGAAATGAAAATGAAGGGTGAGGCCTTTATATACTTGGAGCCAGAAGCATAGCAATGTGGAACGCTGGCCATTGCGGAGGAGGTGCCTCCGTGCCATGTTGCCCCTTTGGGCAGCACGGTTCGGCCTCCTCATGCGAAAATCTAACTTGGCACCTGTTCCGCCTTTCCCCGGGCCCTTTCCTCACACTTATGGCGTTCTAAAACTCCCAACCAATATGCGAATAGCCCATCTAAGTGCTAGAAACTTACGGGGTGTAACATCCTCCCCTCCTTAAGAACATTCGTCCTCGAATGTTAACTTCTATCTGCAAGAATCTTAACTTGCCACTATTTATTCTTGAGAAATTTCGGCAGAGTCTCCCCTGTAATATGGACTATCCGAAAATCCTGAAACGCAGAAAAGTCCAATACAGGTACTCCACACGATACTATAGCATTCATCTTCACAATAAACTGGAGTCAACTACTCCACATATAAATGAATATAAAGCAACTCATGAAACAACAATAACAACATACCTCTGGATGCGTAATCTAACTTGGCACCCGTTCGTCCTTTCCACAGGCCCTTTCCTCGCACGTATGGCATTCTAAAACTCCCAACCAATATGTGAATAGGCCAACTAAGTGCTAGAAACTTACGGTTTGTAACAATCTCCCAAGCAGCGCCTAATTTTACGTCGCGGCATCACGTGGACTATCCTTTTCAGGATATCCTCATACCCGTGTTCCCTTTGAAGAACTATTTTCTTCTCTTTTTATTTTTCGAGGGAACAGCCGCCACTCTGTCCCTCTCTTCCTCCAACTTCTCTTCTAGTAGAAGCCCTCTATCAGCTTCAGCTGAAAAGTAATCATCTCCTGTGGCCGTGGACCTGTGGAATTTGCCACCCTACACTTAGCCTTTGCTAACACACTGACCTTACAAAGGTCTCTGTAATGTATGGGTGGGTTTATCTCCTGGTAGACCCGGAAGAGTTCTTCTTCATCATCGACCCTCATTTTCAGGGTCCCTGCTCTTACATTAATAATCGCTCCTCCAGTGGCCAAAAATGGTCATCCCAAGATCAGGGGTACCTTGTCATCAACTTCAAAATCCAATATAATGAAATCAACGGGTATCATGAACTTAACTCACTTTGATGAGAAGGTCCTCAATTATTCCCTCTGGTGCCACGTGTGACTTGTCAGCCAGCTGCAGCATCAATCGTGTTGGTCTCGGTTGACCCAACCCCAAGGTATTAAACAAAGATAGGGGCATTAGATTAACTTCTGCCCCTAAATCACACAGAGCTCTTATCACCTCAGCTTTACCAATTTGTATGGGGAGGGTAAAACTCCCTGGGTCTTTGAGCTTTTTAGGTATGTTGCTCATTACCCTATGGCTGCACTCCTCAGTCAATGCTACTGTCTGAACATCCACCAATCTGACTTTGTTGGCCACCACATCTTTCAAGTATTTAGCATACTTGGACATTCCCTGCAAAACATCAAGCAAAGGCAAATTTATGTGAAGTTCTTTAAAAATATCAAAGAACTTTCTAACTTGTTCTGTTGCTGATACTGCTATTACTGAGGTTGCTGGTAGCTTTGCCTTTGATTTCCACCCCAAGAAAAATTCGGGTGGCTCTGCCAATTCTTGTTGTAATTGTTCCCAAAATTCTGATTGTTCCTCTAAACATTCCCAACAAAATTGATCGATTCAGGATTTGCCCCGCATGATTCAGCATTGTGCCCATTATTGCTGCAGATTTCACACCAACTTGGAGCTTGCTGAACTGCATTTACTTGTCCTTATTGTTGGTTCATACTCACTTTATTGAACTGAGTCATCATCTGATGCTGAAATGATGCTAGTTGTGCCGCCAAGGCATTTACACCATCTATCTCTATCAGCCCTGCTATTCTCTTTCCTGCCCCTCTCGATGACTTGCTGTGCCACTTTGGATTTCCCTGAGCAATCCTGTTCAATAAAGTGTACAGCTCATCATAAGTCTTTTGTAAGGTTTGCCCACCCGATGCAGAGTCTAGTAAAAATTTTGTGTGTGGGTCTAGAATTTCTACAAAGGTATGGGCTAGCACTTCATTGGACTGCTGATGATGGGGACAGTCTCTCAAAAATGACTTGAATCTCTCCCAAGCCAAAAACAAGTTCTCCTCCAGCCTCTGCTTGAAGCTTAATATTTCACTCCTGAGTTTGGCAGTCTTTCCTGAAGGGAAGAATCTGATAAGGAACTTCTTTGCCAAATCATCCCAAGAAGTTATGGAATTAGGTGGCTTAGATTTCAACCACCTCTTTGCCTCTCCCAACAATGAGAATGGGAAGAAGGTAAGTCGGACATAATCTGTGGACACTCCGGTGGGGACGAACATGTCACTAATCTCATGAAAGTTCTGTAAGTGATGCTGTGGGTCCTCATGAGTCATCCCAGTGAACTGGCCACTAGAATGTAACAGCTGCACCATATTCTGTTTCAATTCAAAGTTCCCTCCAGGTTCCGGTATGCGGATACTAGAGGGTCACATTTGTCGCTAGTGGGATAGCCACTTTGCAAACTGGTCGGGCTGCCATGATTTCAGGTAACAACTTTGTTTGTCCTGCCGGTGGGTGTTGTTGTAACCTCTCCTAAAGTCTCTTTAGCTTTCGCTCTAGAGCTTCCCCCCTGCATAAATGAATTTGACGTTCAGGTTCAAGCAACGGTTCCACTAGCTCTCTATTCCTCGCCAGCTCTACAAGGACAATCTGTCACCTGCAATATATCAGACAAAGACTAAGTTTCTCAACACTTAAGAAAATTAAAAATCAAACAAAAATAGAAAAATTTACTAAATTTCGCCAGTCCCCGACAACGGCGCCAAAAATTTGTTTGCGCTCCAGCGCACACGCAAGCGTACGCGGTTGTACAAGTAATACAGTGGACCTTTTTAAGAGCCGGATGTCAAACCCACAGGGACTGGACCAATTTAGAAAATTATGAAGTTCAAGTGTAAGATAACCGTCACAAGTGTTGATTAGAAAAGTTTTCGGTAAATTATGATTAAGTTTTGGGGTGGTCACAAAACAATCTGGAAACAATATAAGAAGCAACTAGAGCTAAGGTCATATAATCATGCAATGCTACACTTTGTAATGGTTCACATATGAAATTATCAATTGTTGTCTCACATAGTTGGAAAATGGATGTTCATGGTCTCTCGAGCCTCTAAACACAACAAACTAGCTTCACAACTACATCGTTGAGCGGGGATGTGACATCCTAGTTCGTGGGCAATTCAACTACATGGATGTGGTTTACGGGGTTTGTGCTCTTGATTAGGGACTTTCGTACCTCTAATCATTTAACCTGACTTAGCTTCACAACTACTTCTATGAGTCGTGGAGTGACAATTCTAAGCCGGTGTCTTGCTATCATCCCGTTTTATCAACCAAGCAAGGCGAATTAAGTATAATTTCTATCCTAATTGCGAATCCTATCGTAAGATAAGAACTTGCTCCCTATATTCGCTTGTTCTAGCCTAGGTTTACTGTCTCAAGCTTTTACCTAAGCTTAACATATGTGTTTTCATGGTGACCAAGCATAAAAATGACAATAATGAAGAATGTAAGATAAAACAACAATTAACAACTCAAACCAAAACGGATTCATGCGATTACAATCATATGACATGGACTTAACCCTAGAGGAAGGGTTTTAGCCACTCATGTTCGTACAATAACTTTAAAAACATCATAAAAGTAGAGTACTTACAAGAATAGGTAAAAGAGAATGTAAAATTGGTGAACCCTAGGTGAGTTCTTCACTTCTCCCTTCGCTCCTCTATGGTTTTCAAAAAATATTTCGTGACAAATGATTTTAGAAGCTAAGTGTTTAATTTATAGTAACTAGGGAATTTACAAATTTTGGTCGGTCATGGAATGGCTCCGTGGCACGGAGCTGAACGCACCAATTTGCCTCTGTGCCACGTAAGTAATGCGACAACTTAGTGGAAGTCGCATTAAAATGATGCTTGGCCGAGGCATGGCGCGATGGCCAACGTGGCATGGCGCTGCCCTTGCGCAATGGCCTGCTTGACATGGCTATGACGCACAGCAGTGCCTAGAGTGGCACAGCGCTGGCGCGCAGGCACCCTGGAATGCTGCATCTTCGCACGCATGGCCTTGGCGTGGCACGGCGCTGGGCGCGGCACACGCATAGCGTGGCACGCTGCCTGGCGCGGCCAGCCTTGCCATGGCATGCTTTCGTGCCATCTTTTGCAATTTTCTTCCAACTCCACTTCTTCCCTTCACCCATCATTATTTAGTCCCTCATATGCATTTTACACCTACAAAATAAGGACTAATCATGTTGGTTAGTGCATACCCAAATTTACATTAAATCACATAAGAATGTAAGTGTATAAATAGACAAACATGACTAAACTAAGTTATAAAGTAGCACTTGGGCACTTAATTATGCCCAAGATCACGGGTCAGTACTTAGAATGTACCGAGTATGGAAAGTAAGTAATAATCAATATTTAAAAATATAAGAGTCATAAGAGTAGGACATCATGATCATAAATACTGAAATCATAAATATATCATAAGGCTCAAGGTTTTTTAAACATTCATAAACCTGTCATAGTCATAACATGAGAGAAAAGCATTTCATAAACATGTCTTGAGCCAAGAAACGTAATCATAACATGCATGAAAAACAATGACAAAAAGTGGGAGATTTCTATAACCGACATATCCCATATGAGCACACATGGAGCCCACCTGTAAACCTAATCGGGAGGCCGTTCATACCTTTTCAAGGGTACAACCATGAAAGGCATGATATCACTCATGAAGACCCCATAGGGCATAGGGGACATTCACTGAGGAGGTCCCAAAGATATCTACGATGGCATGTAGTTCTGAGATTCGGGGCGTAACCTGGGCCCCGAACCTACTCGGTGTTAAGTACTACTTCCAAAACATGCATGATCTCATAGAAATTCATACAGTACATGCATGGCTAGTTAAATCGTGATAATCATAACATGCTTGTAAATTCGTAAGACTAGCCATGGGATCGGGCCCGTGAGTCGGCCAAAAATCATAATTCATGAATCATACTTAACATGTGGGCATAGCCCAATACTCATACATACTTGAAATACTTGAATTTATAGTAAGCATTGTTATAATAACATGGGTAATTGAAAACATGCTTAAAATCCGAAAATGCATATCATACTTGAAGGATCACCATATTTATGAACTTCAATAGAAACCATATGATTGGGCACTTATGATTTTTAACTTTAGATTCGTCAAAACATTAAGTAAAACAAATAAAACATCCCAATGACTTGAAATCCATAATTTAGACATGCTACAACGTATTCATATCGATTTTGGAAGAATCATGCAATTGGGTTAAGAGAGAATTTAGTAAATCATAACCATGGATTAGGGAGAAATTGGGCATGGGTGGGTACTAAACCACCATTCAAAACCCCACATACCTAGGACAACTGATTTCTAATCTTACCTTGAAAGCCCAAGATGAAACTGGAAGAACTTGAAGAAGGAAACCTCGAATCACCCTACAATCTCCTCTCTAACTCTTGCATGCATGAATGAGGCCTAACATGAACTAATCCCCCTTAAAATACCTTATTTAGAGCTTAAAACTACGTAGTTTAGGCCTTAAGAACTTAGGAATTATGAAAACACCCCTTATTAAAATGCAGGAAAAACACTGCCAGGGCCCCGGATGAGGGACCTCACGAGTCGATGCCAAGGGGCATGACTCGTGGTCAGGACCCATGAAGTCCACTGCCCAAAACACTCAGGGGGGAACCATAAGGGACCCCACAAATCATGGTGGCTGACCACGACTCGTGGTCACCACCCGTGACCCCTACTGCCTCAAAGCCTTGACCAACCCTCCAATGCAGACCACGGGTGACCTCACGAGTCATGAGGTCTGACTATGACTCGTGGTCATGCTCATGGCCTCCTCAACCTGAGCTTGCCCAGCCTACTGACCACGAGTCACATCACGACTGGTGGTCACTCCTCACATCATGACTCGTGGTAACTCCTCACAATCCACCTCACTAGTCGTCCTGCAACCTGATGCGAATTTTCAGTTTTTCTTCATTTTGACTCCTGTGTCTGATCCTTGGGTTTCCAGGGTATAACAGTATGCAAGGTAAGTAAAACATGCTGCATAAATATTAACTGAAATCATGCATATAAACATAAATCATAACACCATGAGAGTAAGGGCTGCATGCTGAAATCTGAATCTGAAACCTGTATAGTCATAAGCTGAATATCATATCTGAATAGAATGACCCAAAGCTAAAATAGAAATCATATGACTTATCATAGCTAAAATCATAAGTAAAAACTCATAAACTGATCTTTGGGTCAAACCTACTATAAAACATAATATCATAAGTCATGAACATGAATAATTGAAATCATAAGGAACAATGAAAGACTCGTCATAACCGACACCATCATGATAGAACTTACATGATGCCCCAACTATTATATTAAGTGGGAAGAGCCGTCCAAAACCTTGACAGGGCTAAGGACATTACCATGGTATCGATATCAAGTTGAAGGCCCCTCGCGGGTAGGGGAAACTATCCTTAGAGGCCCCAAATAAATATATATAAACTTATGTTGGCGCATAGTTTTGAGACTGAGGAACCTTGGAACCCCAATCCTACTTGGTTCTAGATACTACTCCCAAAAATATGCATAGTGCTTCCATCTTTTTTCAACAAATTTGAAATCATAATCACATGTATAGTCTGAAATCTGAACATGGGGAGTCTTGACTCTAAAATATATGATAAGATGATCTTATTAGTCTTGGCTAAATCATGAAAACATACTTAACTTGTGTGAGTTTGTCCAAGATGATCTTGGGCATATTTATATGCCCAAGTGATACTCAAACGTATTATTTTCGCCTTGTTTGTGTGCAATATGTATATATTCTCATGTAATTGGTAATAAAATGTGAATTTATACTAACCAACATGATTAGCATTTGTTTTGCAGGAAAATATGATTTTTAGGAGCTAAAATGCATGTTGGAATTATATCGGAGTTGGACTTGGATGCGAGCATGGAAAAGACCTTGGAATGTGCAAAGTATAGGGGCTCCGCGATGGAGCCGTGCCACGCTACCATCGCGGAGGCACACTGCCTGGATGGGAAATTAATTGGCAAATTCCAGTGAGGCCTCGCGACAGCTCCGTGGCACGGAGATAGGCCTCCGCGTTGGCCTCCGTGCCACGTTGAGGCTATAATCTCGGACCCTGGAATGCCAGTAAGGGTCCGCGTCCACGCCGTGTCACGGAGGCAGTGCTCCGCGTTGACCTCCGTGACACGTTGCTTGTTATTCCGGGAAAAATTCCCACTAGTATAAATAGAACACTTAGCTTATTTTTAATTAATTCAGACTTGGTGGAGCAAGGACGTGGGTTAGAAGCAGTTGAGGGCCGAAAAAGCTAAGGGATTTCTTCTCTTCCTTTCTTCTTTCAATCAATTGTATGTATGATTTACACTTGTTTTAGGATGATTAATCCACAAATGAGTGGCTAATTCTCTTCCTTGCTGAGGTTTTGAACAATGGTGATGAATTTTGATTGTTAATGATATGGTTTTCTTCTTCTTCTTCTATGTTGTTCTATTAATTCTTGTTTCTACTGCATTAGTGTGTGGCCGACATTAATGTACATCTAAAAAGTCCAATTTCACTCGAGAGAGCAAGAAATTGGAAAGTTGTGAATTAATAGGGTATTGTTCTTAACTTGATTTGGTAAAATTGGGTTTTGATGTGCTTTCCTGATAGAAATATACTTGAAAGCCGTATTAGTCAATTTAGGAACCGGAATTGTAGTGCTAGGTCATAAATTGCATTTGATCACAGAAATGTAGACGAATGGTTTATGATTCTAAAGTGAAATTAAATACGAGAGTTTTAATTTCTAGGCTAATGTTCTTGGCTAGCAACATGAAGAGAACAATAACCGAATTGTGATTATCGTCAAATTCATTACTTGTTCTTAACCTTGGCATGCTCATATCCATAGTTTCAATTCACAGTAAATAATTGTTAATAGTTTTAGTATATATAATTTCTAAACAAAAACTTATTTAACTGTTGGTTACGTTGTTGTTAGCATAATTAGAAGTAAGATAAGAATATAGTGTACTTAGGCAATTTTACTTATCCAGAGTCTCCTTGGATCGATACTTGGCTTACTTAGCCACTTTATTACTTGTTTGACCACGTGCACTTGCGTGTCGGTTTTACACCTATAGCAAACACTGCCGAACACAAGTCTTAAAATCATGCATACTTAAAGTAGGCTTCATAAGTCAAAATCATGGGTTCATACATGGATAATTTATAAACATTCATTCATGCTAGATATTTCATCATACTTGAAATCATGAATTATAAACTTGACTTTTCATAAAACTTGCATAATAGGGAATAATTTTCTAAAACTTGAAATCATGAGATCATAATCAATTTGTACATAAAATCTGCTCATGAATCTTAAATCATGATTTGGAACATAAGAGGAATTGACCAATAAACATATCATAGAGAAATTCATGGAATTCGCTTAAAACCCTATAAGATCGTAGACTTGAATTCATGGACTTGAGGGGAAGTTTGGGCGTGAGAGGGAAAGAAAACTCTCATTCATATCCCTACATACCTGGGTAAGCTGAATCTCAAATTGACTTTGAAAGCCCAAAAGAATTGGGGAAGAATTGATAGGATTCAAGCTTAATCTTCAAAAGGAATTTCTAAACTTTGCATGCATGGGAGTTGAATGAATTAGAATAGGTTAAACTCCCTTAAAACACTCCTTTTAGGGCTTAAAACGACGTAGTTTAGGATCTAGAGGCTTAGGAATTACAAAATTACCCTTACTGATTTCACAGGAAAAACCTTATTGCCAGATGTAATGACTCATACCACGAGTCGTACCTTGAAACCACAACTCGTGGTTGCCTCTCGTCACTACCATTTTCTCCTAACTTCTAAAGTTCCCATGGCCAAACAACAAATAGTACCTTCCAACGACGGGTGGGTGGAACCCATCCGTTGCCAGTACTTCCATCTCCTCTGCCTCCTTCCTTTGAGTGCAAGCCACGACTCACTTTTCCCTACAACGAGCCATAACATGACTCGTACCTTCCAACCCTAACGCTCCAGAAACAACCAATGACTCCATAGCATGACACGTTACAGGGATCTATGAGTCGTACCATGACTTGTTGCTAGTAGGCCTTCTTCTGCAGATACTGACTATGACTCGTGACCATGAGCCATTACTTCAACCAATGCATCATACATTGAATCATCGGTATAGAACCTGACAATTAAAGACTCACCACAACTTGACCTATGGCTCGTTACTCCTCACTACGACTCGTACAATGAGTCGTTCTGAGGAACTTTCACACTTTTTCTGCTGATCACAGTTCCAAATCCCAAGTCTAGCCTTAAAGACTTTTGGGGTATTACGATATCTCCCGCTTAGGAATATTCGTCCTCGGATATGGGTTAAGCATACTGAAAAGCTGGGAATAAGAAACTAGAATCCCAATTACCGAACATTTGAAGCTAAAGACTAATGGAGTGACTGGCTTCGGACTGATACACATGACTGAACTAAATTTATAAAATATACATACATGCTAGAACATGAAAAGAACTGGGAGACATGAGCTTGACACAAAACTGAATAGAGTATTAGAGAGGAAACTGGTACCTCATGCTGAAACTAAGCCGGAAGGGAAAAAATGAGGGTATTTGGACATCATATCTGCTTCGTCTTCCCATGTAGCTCCCTCAACAACCTAATTACTCCATAAAACCTTCACTGAAGATACTTTCTTATTTCTCAACTTACGAACCTAATGATCAAGGATCTCAACCGGAACCTCCTCATAGCTAAGGCTATCCTTCACACCTACGCTCTCCACCGGAATAACCAAGGTCGGGTCACCAATGCACTTCTTCAATAGAGATACATGAAAAACTAGATGTACCAAAACTAACTCCGTTGGTAGCTCCAACTCACATGCCACTTTGCCAACTCGCCTCAAAATCCTATAAGGACCAACGTATTGGGGACTAATCTTTCCTTTCTTCCCGAAACTCATCATTCCCTTCATGGGAGACACCTTCAGAAATACCCAATCATCAACCTTGAACTCAAGCTCTCTCCACCTAACATCCGCATATGACTTCTGACGACTCTGAGTTATTTTCAGCCTTTCCCTAATAAGTTGGACTTTTTCCATGGCCTCATGAATGGAATATGGCCCTATCAACATAGGCTCACCTACTTCAAACCAACCAACAGGCAATCTACACCTCCACCCATAGAGAGCCTCAAACGGGGCCATCTAAATGCTGGAGTGGTAATTTTATATTGTGAACAAACTTGATGAGAGGCAAGAGGTCATCCCAACTACCCTTGAAATCAGTCATGCATGCTTTCAACATATCCTCAAGAGTCTGAATAGTTTGCTCAGCCTAACCATCTGTCTACGGGTGAAAAGTCGTACTAAGCTTCACCTAAGTACCTAGGCCCTTTTGAAATGATCTCCAAAACTGTGAGGTAAGCTGAGTACCTCCATCTGAGATGATGGAAAAGGGAACTCCGTGCAACCAAAATAACTCTTGAATGTACAATCTAGCATAGTCCTCAACTGAATCGGTAGTTTTGACTGGTAGGAAATGTGCTACCTTGGTCAACTTGTCCACAACCACCCAAATAGAGTCATATTGTCAGCGTGTACGAGGCAACCCTATGATGAAGTCCATATTGATCTCTTTCCACTTCTAAGTACGAATACTAATATTTTGTAGCATACCTCTAGGTCTCTGATGCTCAACTTTTACTTGTTGACAATTGGCAACTTAGCCACAAACTCTGCTATGTTCTTCTTTATGTCATTCCACCAATAGACCTCTCGTAGATCATGGTACATCTTGGTGGCGCCTGGATAGATAGAATACTAAGAGCCATGAGCTTTGACCAACATTTTCTCTCTCAATTCATCAACACTTGAAACACATAAACAACCCTAATAATGAAGTACATCATCTCTCCCTTGGGAGAAGACCTCCACTTTCTGATTCTGGACTGTTTTCTTTAGCTTTACTAAGATAGTGTCCTCATCTTGCCTAGCCTTGACCTCGGTCACCAATGAAGATTATGAACCATGCTGAATAATGACACCACTATCTACTGAGTCAACAACGTGAACCCCTAAACGACCAAGCCTACGGACATCCTTTGCTAACTCCTTCCACCCATCCTCCATATCAGACACACTCTCCATGGGCAGTCTGCTAAGGGCATTCGCCACTACATTAGCCTTGCCTGGATGATAAAGGACACTCATGTCATAGTCCTTGAGAACTCTAGCCACCTCCTTTGTCGCAAATTAAGGTCATTTTAGGTGAACACATACTGAAGGATTTTATGGTCTGTGAACACATCAACATGCACCCCATACAAGTAGTGTCTCCAAATCATCAATGAAAACACCACTGCTTCCAACCCTAGGTCATGTGTCGTGTAATTCTTCTCATGTGTCTTAAGCTGTCTAGAGATATACGCAATGACCTTACCATGCTACATCAACACACAACCAAGACCAAACCTCAAAGCATCACAATACACAACAAATCCATTTGTGCCCTTGGTAGTGTCAATATTGGGGCTGAAGTGAGTCGAGTCTTTAGCTCCTGAAAACTCTTCTCACAAGCATCTGACCACTGAAATTTGACCTTCTTCTGGGTCAACTTAGTCAATGGTGCTGCAATGGATGAAAAACTTTCAACAAACCTCTTATAGTAACCAGCTAAACCCAAAAAGTTCCTGATGTTCGAAGGATTAACTGGTCTAGGCCAATTCTCACCGCCTTTATCTTTTGGGAGTCCACCTGGATACCCTCGCTTGACCCAAAATTGCTACTAAGTTCAACCAAAACTCACACTTGTTGAATTTAGCAAATAGATAGCTATCCTTAAGAGCCTGTAGCATAATCATCAAATGAGCGACATGCTCCTCCTCCCTCTGTGAGTATATGAGAATTTCGTCTTTGAAGACAATCATGAACATATCTAAATACAATTTGAATACCCTGTTCATCTAATATTTAAAAGATACAGGAGCATTCGTTAGTCCAAAAGACATAACTACAAACTCGTAGTGATCATACCGAGTCTTGAAAGTTGTCTTTAGGATGTCACTCTCTCTAACTCTGAGCTGATGATATCCGGATCTGAGGTCTATCTTTGAGAAGCACTTTAGCACCCTGAATTTGGTCAAACAATTCATCAGTTCTGGGGAGGGGATACTTGTTCTTAATTTTGACCTTATTCAACTACCGATAGTCAATGCACATTCTAAAGGAACCATCCTTCTTCCGAAAAAGACAACTGGTGCACCCCACCAGAATTTACTAGGCCTGATGAAACTCTTATCTAGGAGATCTTTCAACTCCTTTAGCTCGAATGGAGCCATTCTATAAGGAGGAATGGATATGGGCTGCGTATCAGGGAGAAGGTCGATACCAAATTGAGGGACTCCTGGTAGATCGTCTGAAAACACCACTGGATACTCGCACACTATAGGAACTGACTGAAAAGTCGGGGTACCAAAATAGATGGTACACATAGCCTTTAGAAATCATCTTCCTAGCCTTGAAATAGGAAACAAAGAGACCTACAGGCATAGCTAAACTACCCTTCCATTCTAGGACTGGCTCACCCGAAAATCGGAACTCTACCGTACGAGTTCTATAATTTACTGAGGCACAATATGCATGCAATCAATCTATACTAAAGATAACATTAAAATCGGTCATGTCTAACTCTACTAAGTCGGTTGATATGACTTTCTAATAGACCATGACTGGGCAATTTCTGTGTACCCGTCGAGCTATAACTGAGTCATCGACAGGTGTAGAGACTAAGAAGGGTTTTTATAGGGTTTCAGAACTGACTTCGAAACTAATAGCAACTTAAAGAGTCACAAGAGATAAGGTAGGCCTTGGATCTAACAATGCATATACATCAAGGTATAATACTCGTAACATACCAATGACCACATCCGGAGAGATCTCCTACTCCTGATGAGATGAGAGGGCGTAAAACCTATTTTGATGCTGACCACCACCTGCACTAGTGGATGCACCCTATTGAGTTGAGCGTGCTGATGGAGCTGCTAAACTGGTGGCTAGCTAGACTCATGGCCTCTACTAGAGCCCTATCTAGCTGAAGGGCAGTCTTTGAGCAGATATCCGGGCTTCCCACACCCATAACACGGGCCTGAACCCGCTATGCACTCTCCCATATGCCTTCTACCACACCTGCCACAAACTGGAATGTTGGGCTCTCCTGACCTGCTCCTCTGACCTCTGGGGCCTAATGCCCAACCCCTCTGATCACGCCTCGGTCTAAACGGAATACTAGCTAATGATGGCGCTGGGACTGACGACCTCTGGTGGGACTACTGACGATTTCCTCCACCAAACCTCTGCTGAAACTTTCCATAACTCCTTGTCCTGGCCCTCTTGGCCTCTCTCGCCTTCTCCTTCATCTGATCCACCTCTATCTGCTAGGCATATATAGCCAATCGTGAGAAGTATAGATCATTGTTCAACTTAGCGGTCCTGCACTCCTTAACCAGCGAGTCTGATACTCTATTCACAAACCTTCTCATACGAGCCCTCTAATCCGCAACCATCTCCGACACATACTTGGACAGCTGGGTAAACTCCAAGGTGTACTCTTGGACAGTCCTGTGGTACTGCTTCAAGTTGACGAATTCCATCGCCTTCGCCTCCCTCAACTCTCTAGGGAAGAACTTATCCAAGAAGTAGTCACGAACTCATGCCAACTCACAAGAACTGCTCCCACTACCCTACTATCTTTTCACTGGTGGTACCATATATAAGCAACCCCCTTTAGCTGATAGGAGGCTAAATTCGCACTCTTCTCTCTAGTCACTCCCATAATCTGGGTGATCTTCTGCACCTCCTTAATAAACTCATGCGGGTCTTCATCCACTTTTGACCCCAGAAACTCAGGTGGATTCATCCTGAGGAAGTTCCAAACTCTAGCTGCTACTGCATTCCCATTCTAAGGAACATGAGCCACCGTCTGCTGATTGACCTGAGCGGTCATAGCTTGTGCCAACATCTGAAATGCCACTCTGAACTTAACATGAGTGATCCGCTCGGGCACAGGATCGGCTGGTACTGGTGGGGCTTGTTAATGCCCATCTCCATTGCTATTATTGTGGTCATTTCCATTGCCATTCCTTCTTCCATTTACTTGGCGTGAAGGCATATTTTTTGCAATCGCATATAGCATGAGTTCGATAGATAGAGAGATACTTCATCACTCAACATAGATCATGAAAGAAGGAAATTTCCTAGAACGTCTTATAGCCTCTCCTCCATAAGTGTGGCACACTTCACACCCATGGAAAAGACTCTACTCAATGCGGTTTTTAGACTTTCTAGGACACTCTAAACCTTTTCTTTGATACCAAAATTTTCACGACCTGAGCTGGGACCCCAGATCGAGACACGGGACCTAGAACCACGAATGACTCCAAGTCGACCCATGGCATGAACATAACAACTAAAAAGCATGCATCAAGCGGAATCTAATAACTAAAACATGAATAAGCAAAAGTTTGAATAATATAACGATCATAAAACAGAGTCAACACTCGACAAAGCTAAAAATCTATATAATGTCTGATAAGCTAATGGGATAACATCCCTAACTAGCTATCTAAAGTCTGAAACTGAATATAACCTATTCAAATGCTAAACTGAATGTCCTAGGAAGATGAGGACTCACCAATGATGGGAACTAAGCTAAACCATGGGAAGCTGGACTAACAGCGGAACTGAGTCTAATCGTCCGAACTGGTATTATGAAATGATACAACATAGAGTATGTGATCAGTACTCGGAATACACTGAGTATGCAAGGTAAGTAATACATGCTGAGTAAATATTAACTGAAATCGTGTATATAAACATAAATCATAAGACCATGAGAGTAAGACTGCATGCTGAAATCTGAATCTAAAACCTGTATAGCCATAAGCTGAATATCAAATCTGAATAGATTTACCCAAAGCTAAAATAGAAATCATATGACTTTTCATAATTGAAATTCATAAGTAAGAACTCATAAACTGATCATTGGGTCAAACCTACTGTAAAACATAATATCATAAGTCATGAACATGAATAACTGAAATCACGAGGAATAATAGGAGACTCGTCATAATCGACACCACCACGATAGAACTTACGTGATGCCCCAACTATCACACCAAGTGGGCAGAGTCGTCCAAAATCTTGCCAGGACTAAGGACGCTACCATGATATCGATAACAAGTTGAAGGCCCCTTGCGGGCGAGAGAAACTCCCTTAAAAGGCCCCAAATAAATATATATAAACCTATGTTGGCTCGTAGTTTTAAGACTGAGGAACTTTGAAACCCCAAGCCTACTCGGTTCTAGATACTACTCTCAAAAATATGCACAGTGCTCCCATCATTTTTCATCAAAGCTAAAATTATAATTACATGCATAGTCTGAAATATGAACATGGGGAGTCTTGACTCTAAAACATATGATAAGCTGATCTTATTAGCCTTGGCTAAATCATGAAAACATACTTAACTTTTGTGGGCTTTCCCAAATCTTAAAATCATATATACTTAGAGTAGGCTTCATAAGTCAAAATCATGGAGTCATACATGGGTAATTTATAAACATTCATTCATGCTAGATATCTCATCATACTTGAAATCATGAATCATAAACTTGACTTTTCATAAAACTTGCATAATAGGGCATAATTTTTCTAAAATTTGAAATCATGAGATCATAATCAATTTGTACATAAAATCTTCCCATAAATCTTAAATCATGATTTGGAATATAAGGGGAATTGACCCATAAACATATCATAGAGAAATTCATGAAATTGGGTTAAAACCCTATAAGATCATAAACTTGAATTAGGACTTGAATTAATGGACTTGATGGGAAGTTTGGGAATGAAAGGGAAAGAAAACTCTCATTCATAGCCCTACATACCTGGGTAAGCTGAATCTCACTTGACTTTGAAAGCCCAAAAGAATTGGAGAAGAATTGATAGGATTCAAGCTTGATCTTCAAAAGGAATTTCTAAACTTTGCATGCATGGGAGTTGAATGAATTGGAATAGGTTAATTTCATTAAAACACTCCTTTTATGTATTAAAATAACGTAGTTTAGGACCTAGGGGCTTAGAAATTATGAAAATGCCCTTACTAATTTCGCAGGAAACACCTTACTGCAAAAACGTATCGACTCACACCACGAGTCGTATCTTGAAACCACGACTCGTGATTGCCTCTCATTATCACTACTGTTTTTGCCTAACTCCTGAAGTTCCCGCGGCCAAACAATGAATCATACCTTCCAACGACGGGTTGTGGAACCCATCTGTTGCCACTACTTCCATCTCCTTTGGCCCCTTCCTACGAGTGCAAGCCATGACTCATTGTTTCCTACAATGAGTCATACCATGACTCGTACCTTCCAACCCTGACGCTCTAAAAACAACCAATGAATCCATACCATGACCTGTTACAGGGACCTATGAGTCGTACCATGAATTGTTGCTAGTAGGCCTTCTTCTACAAATACTAACCATGACTCATGACTATGAGCCGTTACTTCAACCAACGGGTTATACCTTGAATCGTTGGTCTAGAACCTGACAACCAGAGACTCATCACGATTCGACCTACAGCCTGTTACTCTTCACCATGACTCGCACAACGAGTCATTCTGATAAAATTTTCACACTTTTTCTGCTGATCACACTTCCAAATCCCGAGTTTAGACTTAGGAACTTTTGGGATATTACACTAAATGATTGACTTTCCCCTATTAGATGACTCTACTCAATCAGCGGATTAGGTCTCATGAGCGGTTTCAACTTTAACTTTTATCGATGATTCCAAATTAACTTTCATGCAACCACAGCTCAAGTTGTTAAATGAAAGTTAATAATTCGAAGTCTTTGTTGTCTTTCCCTTTTACTAATCTTTACTTCTATAGATTCAAGTAAGTATAGAATATGGGCTAGTCCTAATGTTGTGCCCTGTTAAGAAATAATTATCATAAAAGGAAGAACAATACACGCGTTCATATTGGTTTAGAATCACTTTGCGCAAACTCTAATTCGTTATTTCACCCTGATTCCCACAATCCTAGTCGTGGGGTTTAGCTTGTCACACCCCGCCTTGGGGGGTATGACTGGCACCTGGTGCCCTACTAGGACCTGACCTGCTGGACTGTTAAGCCTGGCACATCTGGCGCCTGACTGGCTCTGACTCACATTTCTGGAAACAAAGGGCTATATAACGGCTGTAAACACAGCCCCCGGCCCATTGGCCTATAGCCTTCTGTACCTGTACTAGCAGCTAACCAGAAACATATCATCTCAGGGGAACCTATGCGGGCCGACAAGGCCACCATGCTGTCTAGTTATCTGCAACTCAATCATAAAGTACAAAAAGAAACTACGTGACCGGCAAGGTCACCACTACTGGCAACTATGGCCCCACACGACCATCATAATAGAAAGAAGGAATGCTAACAACTGTACCACTGCACGGCCTCTCACGACCGGCTCATCTGACCACAGGGAAAATAAACATACTGCAAGCCTCTAAGAAGAATAATAGAAATGATCGGGATAGGGCCCCAACCTACCCGCACTGTACAACAAAAGGAACTGAACTACACCTCTAGAAATTCAGTCTCCGGATCACAGGAGCTGAATACTTAACCGCTGATGGGGATCACGTGGTATCGCCTGCTCGTCTATGGGTACCTGCAGGCAAGTAATGCAGCGCCCCACTGGGCGTCAGTACCGCTGGTACTGAGTATGTAAAGCAATAACTGAAGACAAAATTTGAAAGCAATGATATGACCGATGAAACTGAAGTAGAAGGAATAACTTAACTGTCTGATAATGTAAACCTTACCTTCTCTTAATCTTTACTGGAAGGGATAAGAGTCATACCTGGAAACGTATCGTGCTACTGCTGATCTACTTGTATCTAACATAACATGACACAACATGAAATAACATAACATAGCACACACAAACCTTACCCGGCCCCCATAAGCCGGGAGGTACAACCAGCACAGAATATATACCCCTACCCTGGTCATCCCATCTCCTATAATGGCTGCAAGCATCCCGCCGGTCCCCTGGGTATGCACTTGGGCTCGCTGAGCCCCTAACTATAACTGCATCTGAGTCCGGAGGACTCCTGAATCTGCACCCGGGCGTATCCGCTCGATGTAAGGGCCGATCAAGGCACAAATATGGGGAAAAACTGGCATCCCATCTTCGTCCCCTGGCGGGACGGCATGCCACTCTGTAGAGTGACGCATCCTCGTCCTCTGGCGGACGAGTCGACACAGCTATCAACCCTGGGCGGTCATGGATGCTAGGTAATCCAACACCAAACAATACAACGGTCTCAACTGGTAATACTATCTGTGTATCTCACATGCTGAGGCTACTAGGGGTAAAGTACCGTATATATATTACATACTGAACTAATGATAGTAATCTGTACGTATCTGTTACGTGCTGAGGCAGGTGAATATATATAAATATGAACATAATCCCCTGCCAGACTGTACTGGGGCAAATGCTATACAAGATAATCTTTCTGCTGAAAACTCTGTTGTTTACTGGGTTTCTGTATACGCTATATGCTGGACTAGTGATAGAAATATGTACATGCTTAATACATGCTGAGGCTGGAAGTACTATATATGTGTGTACGAATATAGTCTTTCTGTTGAACTATGTTGTATACTGATTTTCTATAGTAACATGATTTACTATTCCTGACATACTTTCTAAACTTCATTTTAGTCTGCTATTCTATTTCTAAAGTGCTTTACGGATACTGTACTACTTCACGGGGTTCCAACTGAACACAACAATATCTTAACATGGCATATCACATCACATACTGAGTATACTGGGCAATCTCTAACACTTGCGTTAGAATCTATATCATACTGATAGGTTTCATACACATTACAACCCAATGTTTCTCACATCGTACCGATATTCATAATAACGCAATACTCGACTTCTGAACATTCTACTGGTCTGTAATTTATTACAGTATACTGATATCACTTAACTTGCCGAAGGAAACTAACTTTACATACCTTGTCTTTGACTATTCGTCCGTCGGACGAGGCTCAGCCGGTACTTCAACTATTTTCTTCCAACTGCATTCATAAATATATCAATCAATACTAAATACAGCTTTATTGTAAAGAGCAACGTTACTTTCGATATAGTTTATAGCCTAAACTCAGGCTTATCGAAAGACGGTCGAAAACTCGCTATTTTTCAGCGGCCCAGAAGGGAGAAGTATTCACTTCTCAGCTAGGAACACATAGACATTAATTTAGAGCAATTCTACTTACCTTAGTTCGGTGGCTCGCCAATTCGTCGGCCGTATTTCACGAAACTAAATCCGTATAAATGCTCTCTGCTGCTAAATACTTTGGTATCTAGGATTAATTTGAGTTTGGGCAGCGTTTGGCAGCGTAATCGGACGAAAATATATAATTTCCTTCGTCTTCCTCTGCTTTACTGCGCGTTTCTGGAAATTTTTAAGTGATAAATGATTTTAAACCGAAGTGGGGGCTTTATATACTTGGGCCTGAACTTGGGCAACGTGTCACGGAGCCATCGCGGAGGCCTCTCCTCCGTGACACGCTGCCATTGCGGAGGGGCTCTGCCTCGGCTCCTCCCGCGATGGTTCGACGGGTTTCTCGTCCGATCTTTTATCCCGGCCTTTCTCTAGCACGTATGGCCTTCTAATATGCTTAACCAACGTGCGAATAGGTCGTCTAGGTGCCGGAAATTCTACGGGGTATAACATTCTCCCCCCCCTTAAGAACATTTGTCCTCGAATGTACACTGTTATCTAGAGGACTGCTTACTTTACCTTCTAGAAAAATTTCGGCAGAGTTTCCCCTGTAATATGGACTATCGCAAAAACCTGAAATGCAGAAAAGTCCAACACAGGCACTGCATATAATATTCTAAGATCCACTGGACAACTAAATATCACTTCTTCTTTCTCATTTACAAACATACAACCATAAGGTACTGTATAAGTAATAATACGGACATACCTGTCGTCTGACTAGGCCTGAAATAGGTGAGGGTATCTGGTTTTCATATCTTCTTCAGCCTCCCACGTCATTTCCTCCCGATTTCTGTTACGCCACAGTACTTTGACAGATGTCATATCTTTAGTTCTCAGTCTGCGAATCTGTCTGTCTAAGATAGCTATGGGAATCTCTTCATAGGCTAACTCTTCTGTGACCTGAACATCCTGAACTGGAACTACTGTAGAAGGGTCCCCTACGAACTTCCTTAACATAGAAACATGGAATACTGGGTGAACCGACACTAACTCTGGAGGCAAGTTCAACTCGTATGCCACGCGGCCTATTCTTCGCCGAATCTGATACGGCCCAATGAATCTTGGGCTAAGCTTGCCTTTCTTGCCAAACCTCATTACCCCTTTCATCGGGGACACTTTCAGATATACCCAGTCATTTACCAAAAATTCTAGATTTCTGCGCCGCCTATCTGCGTATGACTTCTGGCGGCTCTGAGCGGTCAGTAAACATTCTCGGATAAGCTTTATCTTTTCCTCGGACTGTCGAACAATGTCTGGGCCAACTAATGCTGATTCTCCTATCTCAAACCAGCCCACCGGCGATCTACATTTTCGCCCGTACAATGCCTCGAAAGGCGCCATCTGAATAGCTGAATGGTAGCTGTTATTATAAGCAAATTCAATTAACGAGAGATGTTCATCCCAGCTACCCCCAAAATCTAACACACACACTCGTAGCATATCTTCGAGCGTCTAAATTGTACGTTCCGCTTGCCCATCTGTTTGAGGATGGAATGCTGTGCTCAAATTAATTGGTGTTCCCAAACCTTTCTGAAATGACTGCCAGAATCCAGCTGTGAATTGTGCCCCCCTGTTTGAAATAATGGATACTGGTATTCCACGTAATCTGACTATCTTTCTGATATACAACTCAGCATAATCTTCGGCCGAGAAAGTAGTTCTTACTGGAAAGAAATGAGTTGATTTTGTCGATCTGTCACTTATTACTCAAATAGAATTATTTTCGTGTCTGGTACGGGGTAATCCTGCCACAAAATCCATATTCACTGCTTCTCATTTTCAAAGAGGCACAGCTATGTTCTAAATTAACCTGCCTGGTTTCTGATATTCTGCCTTCAACTGTTGGCAGTTAGGAAACTGGGCTACCAGTAGCTCTATTTAATGTCATGGTACCTCTTTGTCATATCGGGATGAAGAGAATAGCGGGCGTAATGCGCCTTGCTCATAAACTGCTGATGATGCCCCAAAATATCTGGAGCGCAATGCAGCCTTTATATCGCCACACTTCATTCCCGGTTATCTGAAAATATGTCATCTCTCCTTACTGAATCTTATATTTAAATTGAACCTGGCTAGAGTTTCTATACTGCCGTTATTTTACCTCCACCACTAACGACAATGCTGCGACATTCTGTATTATCGTTCTGTTATCCTTTATTTCTGCTATGCGAACGGCTAGACCGGCTAACTAGTAAGATTCTCGGGTCTATTCCCGCTGTTCAGGAGGCAAGTATGCCAACTCCCCATAGATCTACGGCTAGGGGCATCTACTACCGTATTAGCCCTTCCCGGGTGACACAAAATTCTTGCTTTTTCAGGCATAAGCTACTGCAGCTAACTAGGTGATACCCAAGTCATGGGTAAGATAATTCTTCTCACGTTTCTTCAATTGCCTGAAAGTATAAACTGTTACTTTACCATGTTGCACCAACCCTCTGTACCTTCTGGCGATACTAACACTGGAGTTGATGTTAACCTGGCTTCTAACTCTTGGAAGTTCTGCTCACACGCCTCAGTCTACTGGAACTTCGTTGCCTTCTGTGCCAACTTAGTCAGAGGTGCTGCTAAGGTGAAAAATCCTTCCACGGACCCTCTGCAGTACCCGGCTAACCGCAGGGACTGCGTACTTCGATCAGAGTGGTAGGTCCAGGGTAGATCTTCATTACTTCGATTTTTCTGTGTATCTATCTGTACACTAGCCTTTGACACCATGTGACCAAAATGGCTACTGGACTCAACCAAAATTCACATTTACGATTTTGGACATATAACTGACGGTCCTACTGGTTTATTATACCGGAGAATCTGACAAGTAATCTACCGGTATAGTTAGAGCTTATCTGGCCTTCTGTCCGCATGCTAAGGCTACTTGTTGCTAAGGTGATCTTGAACGACTATCTGCCCACCATGTGCCCGCATCTGATCAGGGGGTCCTGATATTGATCATGACCTCTAATGATCTGGCTGCATAACCCTAAATAGCTGAATAGTCGGGTTGAATGACCCGAATGTGGCAGTAGTCCCACCATACTCTAACCGTGCTACTTGAGTGCTTATAGTTCGTGCATAACTGCAAACTCGTGGGCATCTAATTGCTCTGTTATTTTGCTTAACCCACTGGAAGGCTGGATTTATTCAACTTACTCCCAGGCGATCAATCTCTGGATCTTCACGGGGAGTCTACTGATCCCCTGGTCTTAATAAACACTGTACTAGCAGGGTACTATCAATTACTTATGCCTTGCGTATATCCACTTGGATCTATACTGCTGTTCTGGGGAATTCTCGGTCTTATAGGCTATTCTGTAACTACTGGCCTTCCGCTAGGGCTCTGTATCTGAATATCTTACGAAACCCAGCTGAAGTACTAGTCTGTCACAAGTTTGTCACTGACTACTGATGTGGACCCTTCCTTGGGGTACCCACAGGTATTCTGACTGGGATGGCCGGCTGACTTATGGGGGGTTCTACATAACAACTGCTAGATTGACTAAGGCCGACTGTCGCCCACAAGGCTGGGAAAACGACGTATGACCACTTAACATGCTAGAACAATTCTAGTATTGCTAATCTCTGAAATTTGCCTACTCGGTCTCTAATCCTGGTTCTGGCACATGCACTACTGTTACCGATCTTCAGGGATGCCTCCCTGCTAATGCAGGCGCCAGCTGGTCGGTAGACCGTCTAACTGCGCCCTTATCATCTGGCCATCTGTCTTAGGCCAATAACTCTGGTAAGCTCCTAGAGCCTAGATCTGACAACGACACATAAGTCTGTTAATCTAATAACTGAGAACTGAGATAGTTTCTATGACTTCATACATAACTCACACTTAATCCGCCCTTTCTCTTCTTCTTTTCTTTCTTTCTTCTCCCTCTTTCTTCTCCCTCTTTCTTCTCTCTCTCTCTCTCTCTTTTTTTTTTTTTTTTTTTTTTTTTGCAATGCAATTTGTATAGGCTTTCTATTACTAATCAGCATCTGTGATTGTAGCCCTTATAGGCAACCACTCACAACATATCTATGATCTGTATACATATATATCGCTAGCTACGTACAATATGTACTGATTTCTGCGGTAATTCATAATCCCTGACAGGTTCTGCTGAGTCTCACATCGTACAGGATACATTTCTTCTACGGCCTAATAATATCTCCTGCCCTGACTTATCGTTCCATTGCATTGTCACCCCATTCTGAAAGTAATAAACATAAACATTCCAGTTATTGTCTGCTGTTTGAAATTCCGCCACTCTTG
The DNA here is from genome assembly GCA_035772735.1 of Datura wrightii. Taxonomy (NCBI): domain Eukaryota; kingdom Viridiplantae; phylum Streptophyta; class Magnoliopsida; order Solanales; family Solanaceae; genus Datura; species Datura wrightii. The sequence continues at coordinate 73,824,106 of JASDFA010000007.1, read as the reverse complement.
CGATGTGGGGGTCGACGTTCAAATCCTGTAGCCTTACTAGGTATATATTGAGAGCCCATAACTGTCTGCTGGGCCTTATCTCTAGGCTACACTAGATTAGAATTGTTGTATCGGTAACTTCTTAACTTTTCCATAGCGGATGTACTGCGGTATTCTGAATCGCAATCTTACTGTCAGCGCGAAGCTTAATCCTTAATACAATACTTTATCAATCCGGGGTAGTTCTAATTTCCCCACAAGATCTGACATTCCTGCTTCTTCCTCTCACCTTGCTTAGACTGAACTCTGGGGTTCAAGGTACCTGCCTTTCATTGCTAATGAGATTACTGATCAAGCCTCGGCCTATACTTCTTCTGGCGTATATGGCGGACTTGGCCTTTTTCTGACTCAAACTTGACTATTATTAGGCATTTATCACTAGCAGGTCTGTTACCCCTACTTCGGGTAAGCTAACCGTCTTACTTTCTTTACTGGCTTGTTATCATAAGGGTCTGCACAACTTACATAATCATAAGGGCTCTCTATATTTTCTACTACTTACTAGGATCAATCAACCCATCTTTACTTACTGCATGATTTGGCAACCCCCTCTCAAGTCTTATGCTCCTTTACTATACTGGTATCGAACTTAAGAGGTAGGAATAACCCTTTCTTATTGCAACAATAAAAGCATTCAATTGTACCATATCCAAAAAGATGTATTTGGGATTTCTGCATTTTTTCTCTCTTTCTTATACTTACCTGGTGGTCTGACCTTATCTGCAATCATAATCAGATCTCATATAGCTAATAAATGAATGAGTTCATATATACATTATATTTCTGACTTCCTATTCTGACGTTATCAACATATACTGGGAATAACGTCAATAACGGTATCACGCTGGGAGGTCTCTGATACCCCCTCCTACTGCTGTAATTATCATGTAACTGACTGAGGTTCTTTTCTGTTGCTATCTCTGATCTTCTGCCTGTGATAGGGAAATGCTGATCTGCCTTTGTATCTGTAATCAAAGAATACGGTAAGTTTTCAGGGACTCAACCCTATACTGTACCGCTCTAAAGCACGACTGACTGAGAAGGAAAGGTAACCATCATATCATGCCTCGCAGCCTCCTGCCTATAGTATGTGGTGCACAACACATCCATAGACAAGACTCTACTTAGCACGGCTTGCAGACTCCCTGGGATACGACCTGCTCTGATACCAAGTTTGTCACACCCCGCCTTGGGGGGTATGACTGGCACCTGGTGCCCTACTAGGACCTGACCTGCTGGACTGTTAAGCCTGGCACATTTGGCGCCTGACTGGCTCTGACTCACATTTCTGGAAACAAAGGGCTATATAACGGTTGTAAACACAGCCCCCGGCCCATTGGCCTATAGCCTTCTGTACCTGTACTAGCAGCTAACCAGAAACATATCATCTCAGGGGAACCTATGCGGGCCGACAAGGCCACCATGCTGTCTAGTTATCTGCAACTCAATCATAAAGTACAAAAAGAAACTACGTGACCGGCAAGGTCACCACTACTGGCAACTATGGCCCCACACGACCATCATAATAGAAAGAAGGAATGCTAACAACTGTACCACTGCACGGCCTCTCACGACCGGCTCATCTGACCACAGGGAAAATAAACAGACTGCAAGCCTCTAAGAAGAATAATAGAAATGATCGGGACAGGGCCCCGACCTACCCGCACTGTACAACAAAAGGAACTGAACTACACCTCTAGAAATTCAGTCGCCGAATGACAGGAGCTGAATACTTAACCGCTGATGGGGATCACGTGGTATCGCCTGCTCGTCTATGGGTACCTGCAGGCAAGTAATGCAGCGCTCCACTAGGCATCAGTACCGCTGGTACTGAGTATGTAAAGCAATAACTGAAGACAAAATCTGAAAGCAATGATATGACCGATGAAACTGAAGTAGAAGGAATAACTTAACTGTCTGATAATGTAAACCTTACCTTCTCTTAATCTTTACTGGAAGGGATAAGAGTCATACCTGGAAACGTATCGTGCTACTGCTGATCTACTTGTATCTAACATAACATAGCACACACAAACCTTACCCGGCCCCCATAAGCCGGGAGGTACAACCAGCACAGAATCTATACCCCTACCCTGGTCATCCTATCTCCTATAATGGCTGCAAGCATCCCGCCGGTCCCCTGGGTATGCACTTGGGCTCACTGAGCCCCTGACTATAATTGCATCTGAGTCCGGAGGACTCCTGAATCTGCACCCGGGCGTATCTTCTCGACTGGGGTGTGTAAGGGCCGATCAAGGCACAAATATGGGGAAAAACTGGCATCCCATCTTCGTCCCCTGGCGGGACGGCATGCCACTCCATAGAGTGACGCATCCTCGTCCTCTGGCGGACGAGTCGACACAGCTATCAACCTTGGGCGGTCATGGATGCTAGGTAATCCAACCCCAAACAATACAACGGTCTCAACTGGTAATACTATCTGTGTATCTCACATGCTGAGGCTACTAGGGGTAAAGTACCGTATATATATTACATACTGAACTAATGATAGTAATCTGTACGTATCTGTTACGTGCTGAGGCAGGTGAATATATATAAATATGAACATAATCCCCTGCCAGACTGTACTGGGGCAAATGCTATACAAGATAATGTTTCTGCTGAAAACTCTGCTGTTTACTGGGTTTCTATATACGCTATATGCTGGACCAGTGATAGAAATATGTACATGCTTAATACATGCTGAGGCTGGAAGTACTATATATGTGTGTACGAATATAGTCTTTCTGTTGAACTATGTTGTATACTGATTTTCTATAGTAACATGATTTACTATTCCTGACATACTTTCTAAACTTCATTTTAGTCTGCTATTCTATTTCTAAAGTGCTTTACGGATACTGTACTACTTCACGGGGTTCCAACTGAACACAACAATATCTTAACATGGCATATCACATCACATACTGAGTATACTGGGCAATCTCTAACACTTGCGTTAGAATCTATATCATACTGATAGGTTTCATACACATTACAACCCAATGTTTCTCACATCGTACCGATATTCATAATAACGCAATACTCGAATTCTGAACATTCTACTGGTCTGTAATTTATTACAGTATACTGATATCACTTAACTTGCCGAAGGAAACTAACTTTACATACCTTGTCTTTGACTATTCGTCCGTCGGACGAGGCTCAGCCGGTACTTCAACTATTTTCTTCCAACTGCATTCATAAATATATCAATCAATACTAAATACAGCTTTATTGTAAAGAGCAACGTTACTTTCGATATAGTTTATAGCCTAAACTCAGGCTTATCGAAAGACGGTCGAAAACTCGCTATTTTTCAGCGGCCCAGAAGGGAGAAGTATTCACTTCTCAGCTAGGAACACATAGACATTAATTTAGAGCAATTCTACTTACCTTAGTTCGGTGGCTCGCCGATTCGTCGGCCGTATTTCACGAAACTAAATCTGTAGAAATGCTCTCTGTTGCTAAATACTTTGGTATCTAGGATTAATTTGAGTTTGGGCAGCGTTTGGCAACGTAATCGGACGAAAATATATAATTTCCTTCGTCTTCCTCTGCTTTACTGCGCGTTTCTGGAAATTTTTAAGTGATAAATGATTTTAAACTGAAGTGGGGGCTTTATATACTTGGGCCTGAACTTGGGCAACGTGTCACGGAGCCATCGCGGAGGCCTCTCCTCCGTGACACGCTGCCATCGCGGAGGGGCTCTGCCTCGGCTCCTCCCGCGATGGTTCGATGGGTTTCTCGTCCAATCTTTTATCCCGGCCTTTCTCTAGCACGTATGGCCTTCTAATATGCTTAACCAACGTGCGAATAGGTCGTCTAGGTGCCGGAAATTCTACGGGGTATAACATAGCTACTCATAATTGCAAGGATTAAATTAGAAAACATAAAAGAATTCATAATTGAAAATCAAGAACACAATGGAGAAAACATATTCCAATCATCTCGTGAAATATTGATCTCCAAGTCATGTTAGGACACTCCAAAAACACAATAATTATATCAAGTATCGGATTGTAAAATAAAAACTAAATCAAAATATATATACAATCTATTAAAAATTCTTTCCTAAATTAACAAGGACTGCAGCTTTAGGATGACCTACGAGTCGTAGTAGGGTGCTAGAGTTGAGGTATGTAATCACGATGTGGATGCCAGCCTCTGATCTCTCCAAGTACTGGTGCCCAATATGACTTATGATAGGTCACTACGAGTCTACCCATCATCCGTGGTCAGGACTTTTAAATCTCAGCATCTCTGATCTTTATACTACGGAACTTCACTACGATTCATAGTATGCTGGTACAGTCCATGGTATCCGCTCGTGCCTTGAAGATGTCAAGTGGTGGATCTCTACTTCTCACCACGAGCCTGTAGTATGAGTCGGTCGTACCATGTTGTCACGACCCGTGTTATCCTGTCATACTTTGAAGTCCTGCACTTGTGCATTCTCTGCTTCTTTGCCACGAGCACTAGCTACGACGCATACCCAGATGGTACATTTTGTGATGTGACCAGTAGGACATCATTTTCTATCCTTTTTTCCTTCTTTTCCACAATCCAACTCCTGAAACTGATTTTTCTATAAAGATAGTAAAAGAACCTCATATCTGTATAAATACACCCAAGTCTTAGCATATTTTCTATGTTTTAAGCGTTGAAAGTGCCTTAAAACTATGACACATCATGGATTGAATGAAGAAAACTAAATACTCTATTGAAGTCAATGTAGGGAAGTTGTTTAAAATTTCACATTATTTGGATAAGTTCTTGAGTAATCTTGATTAAAGAATTTCAGCTGAAAATGAAAAACAGAGAAAAAGGTTAACGTGTTATACATGACATATACTAAACGCTCATGTGATATACATATTACGTATATCTTGTTTGTTATGTGAATCAATATTATATACATGACATACATATGATATGCAAGTAATATGCATGAGACTGTAATGTTCTTCTTCAATTTCGAAGTTAAATTTAAAATGTAATTTAAGATTTTATGAAATTATCTCAAACATGAGATATAATCTCTTCAAGATATTCCTGGATTTTAGAACAAGAACCAATCAAAAATGATTCTGAATTGCAATGAACTTAGAAACTTTAAAATTCATCAATTACGACTAACACTAATTCTTTATGTTACAATCATAAAAAACAATAGTCAATCACAAATTTCAACTTTAATTATTTAATAATTTTCAGTAACTATGTATTAAGCTCAAAATAAGACTAACCACAAATATTCTCAGACGGAAAATAATGTCCTTGGCCAATTTTATGTTTTCAGGAATTCAGTAGCTTAGATCTTCAATGGTGTTCTTTATAGGATTCTTTGAATTAGATTTTGTGAAATCGAAGAGAAGATTTTTGAAATTCCTATCTTTGTGAGTTTTGTTGGAAATTTTATATATTACTAGATAGCACGGGCCCAACGTATAAATGTTGTTAAGAATTTAATATTGTAGAAGATGAAAATATAATATTCAATTCAATTCTGTCTTCTATACTTCAACTTATAATATAACTTGAGGGAGAAGACAATATTATGAATTTAAATGGTAAAATAGCATAGAAATAGTAATTGATGCATATAATATAATACAATATAGAACATACACTTCAACATACATCAATATGAGCATCCTAGATGCAATAGGGTTGCCAAATGTGCCCTTTATACATCATGAGAATATCATACTATTGGATGCTAATTTGTTAATAGTTATATAGTTCAATATTTACACATATGGGAGTACTATTAGCACTATATACAAAGGAAAATGTATTTTTAATGTTGTGATCAACTTTTTACTGAGCAATTTAAACCTGTTAAATTGATAATTCAAATGCTCTGGAGAGGATCATTTTGCACAACATCTGGAGACCAAACACGTGATGAAGGCATCTAGAAACTTCCACGAAGCATCAACCTTCTCGGAGAAAGTTAATCGAAAAAGAAGCTCATTGCGTATGTTTGACATATCACCCATCTGGATAGATGTGGAAAAAGAAGATAGTAGAAATTAAGCATATGAGTCATCAATATCTAATGAAATTCAACATTTTTTTCGTCACAGACAAACGTAACAAACTTGGTTATTTGATAATGTACTAAAACAAATTTGGCTCTCCTAATAGAATGCATTTTTTCATTGCTTATTATCTCAATATTCATGCAGCATTAAATTCAAACAATGAATTAAATAGTTAACTGAAGTAACACACTTTTTAAATTTTGTATTCAAATATTTTAGATAACTCTATATCTACTACTAATTAAAGAATTAATTGTTCTTGCTCTTTAAATAATTTTGAATCTCAATATTTGGTTCCTGTCATATATACTTCCCAAACAGTTGCATTAATTAATGAATGAACATAGTAAAAGGTGTTCCAATCAAAGGGCAAAAATAAATAAATTGAATAAGAATTGGATATGTTTATGGATACCCAATATTGGTGTATATAAGTAGCAACAGAAGAGTTATGGAACATCAAAACATTGTTAAATTACTTACAAGATATGCAATGACTTCACAATTGCTACCAGTTTGGAAGTTAAGAGGTTTTAACTTTTTTGTTTAGAAGAGGGTATGAAAGTCTCACCAAAACATGAAATGGATATTCTGAAGGTTCTCCAAAAAAATCCAACTATAAGAACATAACTGTCATCATATCTTGAAATTGTAGCTTCAATAATGAGCCCATAAGGAAACAATATTAATCAATTATTGTTGACAGAACAACAAATAAGAAAAATCAATAATGAAATTGAATAGCACGAAGAGTTCTCGAAAATAATGAGCCCATAAGGAAACAATATTAATCTATTATTGTTGACAGAACAATAAATAAGGAAAATCAATAATGAAATTGAATAGTATGAAGAGATCTCGAAAAAGGCAATCAAAGAGAAGAAGAAGATAGGGAGAGCAAAAAGAAGAAGATTTGAACAAAAATTGAAAGACAACTGAACTTAAAATTGGAACACACAAAGAAGAGAAGAAGAGAGTTGAAAAAGTAGTGTTTAATAAACAGAAGAAAAAAAATCACGTGAAATAGATTACTTACAATAAAGTGAAATAAAATGGATGAAATTTATTAGGTCGGGGGAAAAAAAGAGAGAACCCAAGCTGCACATTTTTGTCAAAGACTAAACACTTCAGTAGTATAGTAATTACCTTAGTAGCATCCTTAGTTGAATCGATGTGATTTTAGAGTAACTTATATACCCTTTTTAACTCGTTTCAACAAATTGATAATCATCTTCAATCCACCAAAATAATAGAGGAACTAAAGGAGATTAGAGAAACTCCCCGCCGGGTTGAAAAATTAATAAAGGAACAACTACCAAGCCATCAAAGAGCAGAGATATATTTGAGATATTAGAGATCCTTTTTCAGAAGGTCTACATAATTAACATTTTAGCATGCTTTTTAAAGGTAAATGAAAGAGTAGGATATCTAGCCAATCAAGTCCAAAATTGTGGTCTACCAGACAATGAAGAGAATGGAGATGATACTCTTTGCAGAAACAATAAAGATTCCTTTTGAGAGATATTAGTTCATTTAGTCATCTTATGCACCCAAAAAATAACTCTGAGACTACAAGCACACAGGCTGTAGGATAAAATCTTACAGTTTATAGCATCATTTTCATTCATTTCCAGGAAATGAGTTGAGTCTTGTGTGCTAATGGTTGAATAAGTAGAAACCAGGAGCTCAAACATTCTCTTTTCGTATAAATCTACAGAAGGATTGCATGAAAAATGATATAAAAATCAAATATACAGTAGAATAAGTACACACATATACCTTGACACCTTGTATAGCAAAAACAAAAAGAAAATCCGGAGAAAATAATGAGGTACATGAACATAAAGTTTAAGTTGACATACAATGGTTCCCTTCACACCAAAGAAGATGATATGGAAGAAACTGACAAAAAGGAGGACAAACTTAAGAAATAAGTAAACACTCACACCTACAGCTTTCCCAAGAAATCAAACATCAAGATTCAACATTAATCATAAAAACCTCACTAAACATTCAAACTTTCAAACTTTTTTTAAAAACTAAAAAATTAAAGAAGAACATAAACAGTAGCATTAAAAATAAGAATCAAAGAAAAATTGCAGTTTCCAAGTCTCAAAGCCAAAGTAAGCTTCAAAATTCATTATCAAGCAAAAAAAAATATAAAAATCCCAATAAAAATTCTAACTTTCATCAAAATCAAAACGCTTACAAAGCTGAAAGAATAATATAAATAATATTATTCAAGAAAAGACATCGCTGCCATCTCTAAGTTATAATATTTTTCAGAAAAACTAACTCCAAGTGACATTATTAATTAGAAGGAAAACCTAAAAATCCACTAAATATTCTAACTTTAAAGTGATAAATAGCTCTATTAGTGTTCATATGCAAGAATAAAATGAAGACTTTGAATTTTGTGATATATGAGTTAATATCATAGATACTGAAGAAAAAATGGTATGTTATGTTGAATGTCAATGCAGACAACATATCTAATCATCTAATAAAGCATCTTTTATGTAAATTTTGTGGTGTAAAGAAATTATATATACAGAACTATAGAAAAATTATATAGCAGAAATTAGTCATAGTAACCACAGAGAATTAGAGAGATATTATAATCGAAAAAAATGACATGTAATATTCTCCAAAATATTACATTGCAAATTATATAGTATTGTATGATAAGTTTTGACAAAAATAATTCAAACATTTAAAAAGTTATATTGGTATTCAAGTTGTTATATGTACTCGTGAAAAATATAGTAAATATATGTAAACTAACCTATGTCACAGCAGCCAGAATATTTTTAACCCCCACATAAAAGTAGCAAAAAAAGGTCGTTAATAGTAGCAGCCAAAAAGCAGCAAAAATGGCATCCTATAGCATTGACAAAAGCAACATCAATTGATTCCAAAATAGTAGCAAAAATATTTCAACTGCACTTCAAAAAAATAAAAAATGTTATATTAATAAATAGTCAAGATATAAAATAGTAATTAACAATAAAGGTTTTTTATTTTTTATTTTCGTGAATCAAAAATTAATATTTAAGTATTCATAGATTAAATGAAAATTGGGTTATTTGCATGAAATAGGGAGATTGGGTGATAACAATTTATTTGAGTAAAGAGAATCAATACCTTCAATCCTTTTTCAAGGAAGGAGATTTCATTTTCATGCTATGTTTCTGAGAGGATGGATTGCTTTTGTTTGTCATGTTTTGATATTCTTTTTCCTCTGAACTAAGATGTTCAATTGTGCGTTTTCTTGCATCTGCATTGTCAATCTTGAGCAGCGGCAATGGTTGTGATTTATGAATCACATCTTTTTTTCTCCAGATAAGATAATATTGTTAACTTTGACACGGTATCTTGATTTTTTGTGTATAGCCTTTTCACTTGAATCTTGAATATTTGCCCCTCAATTGATTTTGGACGTTTTGAATCAATGATATCTCTTTCTAAAAGAATTAAAATTGAATCATTATAATAATATCATTAAAAATAATAAAACTATTTATCATGAATTATATACTTGATGGTAATTTTCTAAGTTATATAGTAATATGTACCTTGACAGAGGAGGCGTCATAAATTTCTTCTAAGGTTAGGAGCAACATTTTCTCTGCAACTTCATCAGAAATAATAGATGTTGCAATATCGTTGTTGTCTTTTATAGTAACTTCGAATTGACACCTATTTTATTTTAATATTATATAAACAATAAATAATTCATTAAAAAATTATGTAATTAGATTAATTTTTAAAAAAATTAATAATGTTAACAAGTGCTCTATCTTTGTAGAAGAGCACTTATTATCTTAATTAGTAATTTATCGTGTAGAAAAGCATTTATACCTGAGAACAAGAAGTGTGGATCGGCGACAAATTGAGCTGTATATTTCCCTTCGCACACTATCTCTCGTGAACAATTGCTTACAGTTTGTGCAAGATAATACATAGAAGTGTTGATCCACATTTTTCAGGGAAAGTTCAGCTTCAATAGAAAATACTTGTCCCTAAAAATTCAAGTAAGTCACTTATTTTCTTTTTAATAACAATGAAATGATATAAAAGCAGTGTAATAATATAAAGATTATTAGTCTTACTGGAGGTTGCACATGGATATTAGCAGCAAATATGACTTCATCCTCAGAGGGAATCAACAAAATAGAACCTGTCGAGGTTGTGCTCTTCGTATTGTAAGTAACAAGCTGTGGTTTGATCGTTTCAATCCTATAGGTGAGTATAATTATGAAAATTGATTAACATTGTTGGAATAACTTTTCAGATCTTCGTCAACTTTTTGTTCCATACAGAACATGTAGATGTTTAGAGGCTCTTCTTAGCTGATTAATCACTCATTTTATTCCAAAAAATGTATAATTAATGTATCTAATATTCAAGAGGAATGAAATAATAACAATCAATAGGAAGAAATAGTTAAATCTTGTAATGACATAGTAAGTTATACACAAGTAAATACTCTTTTAAACATATTTTCATTTATAATATTCACAAATTTAAACTTGTCAGTTAATAAATTTGTTAAAAGCTAATAAATGTAAGATAATTCAAATAAATGTATAGTACCATGTTCTTAATGCGGCAACCTGTGGGTATGGAGGATTGATTTCAATGGTTGTACTGAATCTGTTTGTCAAACCATTAAATCTATTTATCGATCCTGTATTTAATTGATATTGATTTTTAGTATCATCTTGTAATATTATTAAAAGAGAAAAAATATAATTATGGTGGCAGTGTTACCCGATGTTGCTTTCCCAATTCTTCTAGCAAGAATGACTGGATATTCATGAAGTTGGCTAAAAAGTTGATTCCCATCATGATCAATGAAATCTTCACAGAGTGCCAATTTTGTCGGTTTTTTCCTGTATATGATAAAAATGAGTACACATATTCAAATTTTACCTTAAAGTTATGTTGGTATGTAATGTCTGAATCTATTAAATGAAAACCGCCTATTCTAAAATATACTAAATTTATCACAAACTACTTAGATATGGTTATTAGATATTATAATATATATGATTAAGTATTTTGTGTTAAAGTTATGTGTAAGAAATAAAAGATTAATTCATTTTAACATTGTGATGCTCATAATGTATGCAAGTTGGTATCACAAATATTGAATTTAAATAAAATAATATAAAAGAATTATTTGGTACAATCAAAATAATAGTAATAAAGACAACACAAAGAAGAGAAGAAAAGGTAGAGAAGAGAAGGAAAATCAAAACAAGTAGAAGGGCGTGAAGAGAAATAGCATGAGATGGTATGTGTTGTATACTTACTGTTTGTCCATGAGAATAAACTCCTGAATTCTTCTCCCATTTGCAGTCTTTGTTGGATGACCGCCATTAATGACAATGGCAAGTACATCTTGTAGAAAAAAAATGAATGAGTAATTAGATAATGAAATTCATTATTTTATAATAATATTTTAAATTTTTAGTGCAAAAATATAAAAATTAATAAATTTATAAATATCAAATTCATAATCTTTGGGCTGACACTCGAATGTATCGAATGCGGCAAGAGTTAATCATGTTGGCGATGGTAATGGATCCTCAGGAGGTGTAACTTTTTCAATTGGCTCAATTATTGTGTTCTTATCTATTGTCCAAGTGAATTTATTCAGTGAATCTTCATATCCAGGAGTTGATTCTTTCACTTGTGCAACAGAAACTAAGTAAGTATTGAAAGGGATCAATAGATCTTCAAAATGGTGCTATGTCAGTATTGAACATAATGGCCTGAACATGATTTTCCTGTTAGAGAATTTATAAGAGGATTAGAAACTTTTGAATTTTATATATATAGAATTTCAACTATTTTCTGTATTCATAATTTATAAAGTTAAAATTGTAAACAATGAATTAAGTAATAAAAGTGAATATTTTTAGAGATCCTTTTACCAATAAAGTAAATACCTCTTCGTCTTGAAGAATTAAAAGTTGATATCTTTTTGTTTGATCTCTGTTGAGCTTTGGCCGAATTTTATCAACTACTTGAATCTTGCAAGTCTAATCTTCTGTACTGGGAGTGATCATATTGATGGTAAATTTTTGTTCCATTTTGGAAATGATCTATGAATATATAGTATGATAAAAGTTATAAATGATGCATCATAATAGTATAAACTTATATATAACAAAGATATATGAATATAATATAAAATAAAATTAAGTATAAAATAAGTGAGTTGTGCATTAGATTTACCATTGATAATTTAGTATGAAATCAAGAGAAAGCCTTATCAATAATTTCATCATAGACAATATTATAGGTGGAGTGATCATCATTGTCGTCAGATGTAGGGGGTCTAATTAGTACTTTTACACTATGAGAACTTTTGGCTCTTGATAAGGCAACATACAATTGACCACGAGAGAAGACAGGTTCCCCCAAATATATACCAACAAAATTCAATGTTTGTCCTTGAGCTTTATTTATTGTCATGGCAAAACATAAACGTACTGAAAATTGTGTTCTTTTAAAAGAAAGAGGTAATTCTCATCTTCTGATGTCATGAGTGATATTCGTGGAATAAATACATGAGTATTTTTAAAATCACTGCTAAATATAGTTTCACTAATGACATGTGTTTTAAAATTATTACATATTAATCGGGTTCTATTGCATAAACCTTCACAAGGATTCAGATTTCTTGATAAGATAATCGAACAATCTTTTTTTAAAGTTAATTTGTAAGGAGGTAAACCAGCAGGATTTAAATTGTGTAAAAAAATCTTCGTACTCACTTTGATCTTTTGGATCAATAGTCTCATCAATAGCAATGTAAACTTTTTCATATCAGAAAATTGAGAAATCAACATATCATTTATTTCATCTACAAAATTATTTTTTGTTGTCAAAATAGCACAAGAAGTAAAAGGAGTATTCCAATGATATGTGTTTAGATTAGGATAAGTAGCTTTAAATAATAGATTTAAGGACTCTTTTTCAGAAGTAAAAGGAATAATGAGAGAATTAGGAATTTCAATTTTTTCATGATCATTTTTTATTTTTTTTCCATCACCAATTCTCATTAAATATTCACAAAATATAGGATCTTTTTTTGCACGCATATTCTCTGTTAGTTGTAATTTTTCAAGTTGATTCCAAATCTCAAAGCACAATACACTTTTACGAATAAAATCTTTCTTTTTTCCGCTACGAACGAAAAGAGTTTGTCTAAAATCACCATTAAAAATAACTACTTTTCCACCAAATAATATATTTGTTTCCATTAGATCTTTTAAAAGCAAATCAAAAGCTTCAACTGCTTGTTTCTTGGTCATTGAAATTCCATCCCATACAATTAGTCTAGCATCTCGTATCAAAGATGCTAGCGCACTTTGTTTACTAATATTGCAACTGAAATTTTTATTAACGTCAATAGAAATTTTAAATCAGGAATGAGCAGTTCGACCCCCAAGAAGAAGTGAAGCTGCAACACCACAACTTGCTGTTGCTAAAGCTATAAATCCTTTGTGTCTTATTTTAGCTAATAAAGCACGACATAAATAGCTTTTATCAATTCCTCCGGGTCCGTCAATAAAAAAAGCTCTTGATTTGAAAATACTCTATCAAGAATCACATTGTATGTTATCTTTTGTTTAATGTTTAATTTTTTATGTAAAAATAAATCTTCTTCACTAACAATGATATTTCTTTCATAATGAACATCTTTAGCTTTCTTTGCGATTGTAGATGACTTGATAAATTCTAAAATTAGTTCAAATTCATTGATGTCACGGCCCATCGAATGAAGAATATCGTTAATATGGCTTAACACATTGAAATGGATTTCTCTTGAATTTCTGTTTGAAAACCTTTTAAAATCTTCGGACATTGCGCTTTCAAATATTTTCCATAAATCTTTTGGGTTATTGGGATTACAATAGATCAATAACATAGAAAATAATTATCTTAAACTGAATGGCATTTGATAACTCACAGCTTCAGACATTCATTCAACTAAATTATTATCACAAAGTAAAAGTCATCTTTTTTCTACAGCTTCTCTAAATGTATTATAATGTACCCCGTTTACAATGAGCAAATCTTCATATGATTTTGATCCTCTTACATTCATTAGAAGCAGTCTAAGATAGTATCTTTCTCCTTCTGTTGGATGACATGTTACAATTCGACCAACAACATTTCCTCATTTACGACGTGTCCATATTTTATCTTTTGTTGACCATACAAAGTGTTCTGGAAATTCACAATATAACAAATTCAAATTCATAGCATCTTTGTTTGTTTTATTCATTAGAAAAAACTCAATTAACATTGTTTTTTTAATCATTGAATTATTTATAATAATACTAATATTGTCCGAACTTTTGAAGGAAACAAATTGTTGTCCATCAAGATGTAGTTAAAGATGATATACATTTGGATTCATTTCACTGATAGGACCATGCAGCTTCGGGTGGTGATACCCACCTAGCAGATTGATATTATTTTGTTTCATCTATTTCTATGTTTGTATTATTAGCATGTATATGAAAGGCAATTTTATCATGTCCTTTGCAAATGTATTTATAAATGTATATAACGACTTTAATGTCAGAACAAATCTCTACATTCATATGAAAATTGAATTTACAAAGTAAAGATGAATTATAAGGAACAACCCATGAATTATCAAGAAAGTGTCCTCTTATTTTTATAAATTTTCAATTAATTCGTCTTCTATAAATTGGGTATGTATTTTTTCCTTTAGTTGTGTGTTCTACAAACTATTTTGGATATTTATTTTTACAATAATTTTTTTTTTTCATGCAAGGATTTATTGGATTCAAATTACCACAAGGACCATGCATCATGTGTTAAGTAACAAGTAAATATAGATAGGAGCTTGTTTTTTCATCAGGCAATTCAGCACATACAAATTGATCATATGCTTCGGGAGTTAGTAATTTATATTTATTGTCAAGTATAATTAGAAAATGAGCATGTGGAAGTCCACAATTTTGAAATTCAATTGTATACATATATGTTGCGACTTTACCAAATATATTTCTTTTCAATATATCATTTTTCAATTCTTCTATCTTTGCTCTAAATATTCGACTAACCAGATTAGGTCTATTTTGTATTTCATCTGTCAATAGAAGATTTTCTTGTATTTCAGGTCAAGAAGGATTACATGTCATAGTCAAAAATATATTTTGTTTTCCAAAATGTTGCACTAATGCAATAACATCCATATACCGTCGGCACATATCTCTTGGGCCTCCTGTGAAATTAGTGGAAGTATTCGTTGTTTTTCTATCTGCGCTGCTTCTTGTTCTCCGCATCGTAATATATCTAAGATTCCATCTAATACATCTACCTGAATAAATCTTGATTAAAAGAAGCAAAGTCTAGTCATTGGCTTTCGATTTTTATCCATTTATCCACTATGTATTGTTGAAATAATCTTCCTGAATGTAAGACTATATTTTCATCATCTCTTATTTGTAGTTTGTAATAATAATATTCACAACAAGAAACCGTTTCTCTTTTACGTTTTCCTTTTAACATAATTTCAGCTTCCATATTAAGTAGTCCATCAATTGAACACATATTCATT
The DNA here is from genome assembly GCA_035772735.1 of Datura wrightii. Taxonomy (NCBI): domain Eukaryota; kingdom Viridiplantae; phylum Streptophyta; class Magnoliopsida; order Solanales; family Solanaceae; genus Datura; species Datura wrightii. Next base: position 73,808,404 of record JASDFA010000007.1, on the reverse strand, counting down.
ACACTTGGTATTTGTTCTTCCTCATAATATGTTTGTGTTTAATTTTTTTAATAACACAATGCCATCCATTTTGACCATATGGGAATAACAATGGATATTGCAACGGATCATAACAACCGTAATAATAATTTACCAATTGACTTTTACCACTTTTTGTATATATTCGAATGTGTGGTGTAGGAATAGAGTTATTAATATCTTGTTCTACCCATATTCCTGCAACTTCTGATACAGTTGGTAAGTTATATACACGCTGATCTAAACCAAAATCACATTTAAGTGCAATATAAAAGTACGATAGTATGGGAACATCTATTAAAGATTTTAAAAATATAGAATATGGATTAATTTTTAATATGTCCACCAAATTCTCACAACATATTCGTTCAATTTATTAGAGCATGCCATTCGATTTCTTACTTCATTTTCACTATCGAAAAAATATAATTGGAGGTTTTTTCCTTTTTGATTTGTATGAATAAGGTCATTTATGAAATGATACATTTGTCCTTGAACTCGAAAGGTATAAACAACATTATTTCTTTTTGCTAACTCTTTGTCATAAGTTACTCCGAGGCAGGTGAATGCAACTATGTTATTGTATGTTCTTATGTAAGTTCGGAAGTGTTTTGATTCCTCAAAATTTTCTAGATAAAGATTTTTTAATTCTATTGGAATTTCATGTGAAATTAATTGAACAGAACCATTGCTACAACAAAATGCAGGTGGTTCATATTCAAATTTTTTAGCTTTACAAAATGAAAATTTTGATATATCTTTTAATTTAATATAATTAATTTCGGTTTGTATACTACTTGAGCAACCAGCGTTTGCAAAACCATGTCCTGCACATCAGAAATTTATTATGAAGAATTGGTAAATAATTATTGATTAATAATCGCTAATGATTATATATGAAACCTATATGTTGTACATAATATTTTTTAAATATTATATTTTTGTGATGAGAATTGATATTTTAATTTTCTACCTGTTTTTTGTGATAGAAGCGTTGAATCACTTGAAATAAAAGAATCTTGTTCGGAGAAATATTGGTAGCAAGAAAAGATGATGCAGTAGATAAATCATTGTTTATTGAACTCTCAGAGAGGCGTCGTCTCTTCAATTCAGCTTTTTTTGCTCCTTGTCGTGCCAAAAGGGCCTCTTTTTCTCAAGAGGCATCTGTTTATATAATTCGCGCTTTCTAGCATTTTTTCCAGCTTTATTTCTCAAAAGTTTGCTCATTTGTATGATTTATACTATTTGACATCTATTGAACACTTTAGGAAAGATGAAAAAAAATTAAACATTTTTCATGTCAGATAATAATATATTCATAAAAGAAATGTAAATAAAATATCAAAGCTATACATTAGAAATGAAAATTTAAATATTGTATGAAAAAAAATGGTGTCATGTCATAAAAAGAATTTATGAAGTTGAAATTAAAGAGAAAAAATATAATATATTAACAAAGAGATCAGATAAGTGGTACATACCATGCAATTGAAATATTACGTAAACTAATAAACAGCTACCACAATAAAGATCAGAAACTATAAAGGAATTAAAAAAATATTTTTAAAATATTAATTAATATAATAATAGATAACTGTATAAGAAAAAGATCTACCAATAATATCAAACAGAGAAGATAAAAAGACGAAAGATACTATCCAAATAACATAGTAAGAACGCTAAATTTCTTTTTTGTTTGAGAAGTTAGAGTTGTCCTTTCTGCAAGAGAAATTTACGCTTTATAATTATTTATATCTTTTATATTTATGAATAGATCCTAGTATATATAAACTTAAAGTATCTAAATTATATTTAGAAACTATAAAGGAATCATAAAAAAAATTAAATTATTAATAAATAAAATAATAGATAACTGTATAAGAAAAAGATCTATAATGATATATTAAAAAGAGAAGATAAAAAGATAAAAAATCCTATCCAAATAACATAGCAGGAATACAAAAAGTTTATTTTTTTATTTTTTATTTTTTAAGGTTTGAGAAATTAGAGTGTCCTTTTATCAAGAGAAATTTACACTTTATAATTTTTTTATATCTTTTATATTTATGAATTGACCCTATTAGTTAGTATATATAAATTTAAATTATCTAAATTATATTACATATATATGTGTGTGCGTGTGCGCGCGCAAATATTCAAAGTTTAAATGTATGAAAATACCTTTCTAATTGAATTTATAGTTTTATGTGAGTGTATAACATAATTTTGGAAAAAGAAATATATATATTTGTACAAGATATTTATGGAAGATGGGAGTTTATGTTAGATTCTAATAATTAATAATAGATCCATGAGGAGCTTGTAAAATATTTTTTTTGTTGTAATTATTATTTTTTATTTATTCTTATCAATTTAGGTTTTTTCAATAAACGGATTATTTTCATAACAAAATTATAATATAAATTAATAAGAATTAAGTATGTATATGCTTTCCCTCTTCTTTTTTTTAATTAACAAATAAAGTGCAACATAAATATTTTCAGAGCATTTTAATCTTTTCTTATTGTCTTACCAGTATAACATGAAACTTATTTACATGGTCTTGCTTTTCTATACATGTTTAAGAAAGAATTTAGACAGAGATGTGAAAGGACAAATAACAAATCAGACATTATTATATATATATATATATATATATATATACACACACACACACATATACTGAAATTATTAGATATACATCACTATTATTTATCAAAAATATTTTATTATGTAATAACCATATAACATATGAATCTCATCATAGAAAAATCAGAAAGATTCAACATTGATCGATGCAACTTCTTGTAAAATGACTTTTAAAAGCTCCATTGTATAATAGGATGATTAATACATCAAATTTAACTTCAACAACATAAAGAAAGCAAGATCTGTATGATTATAATGAAAATCAAACATAAAATTAAAAATAGAACCAAGATATAGTGTAAAAATAACAAAATAAAAATGAAATTTTTTTCTAGCCAGTCATGGAATAACCAAGATATTAGAATGTAATAAAGATTAGAATTTTTTTTTAGAAAAAATAAACAGACGGAGAAAAATAAGGGATAAGCAATATAGATATGAACTGAATAAACACCCGTTCAAACACAACGTAATAAAAGAAGATTGAATTTTACCCGGAAGCTTGTTGAAGTTAAAAAGTGATTTTCATCAACAGAATATTCAAAATCTGTAGGATGATTTTAATGAAAATAAAACATGAACCTCAAAATACAACCAAAATAAAGTGTAAAAGGAGAAAATAAAAACAGAATATTTTTCATTAATAATTTTTTTTTTGGAAATTCAGAGAATAACTTAGATCTTAGAATGTAATGAAGATTTAAATTAAAAAAATTTAACAGACGTTTTTTAAAAGAAATTTATACGGATAAGCAAGATATGTAACAAATGTAGAATAGATCAAAAGGTTAAATGCATAATTTTTTAAAGATGTTGGTGAAATATGTTTATTCTAGTTAAGCAAGATCTATAAAATTTAAATAAATATCAAACACAAAATCACACACACTAGATATTTTTAAAGTTAATATAGTGTAAAAGGAGCAAATTAAAAACAATTTTTTTTTCATTAATAAAATTTTTTTTGGATAGTCAGATAATAACTTAGATCTAAGAATGTAATGAAGATTTAAACTAAAAAATATTTAAAAAAAATTAACAGACATTCTTTAAAAGAAATTTATATGGATAAGCAAGATATGTAAGAAATGTCAAGTAGATCAGAAAGTTAAATGTATAAATTTTTAAAGATGGTGGTGAAATATTTTTATTCTAGTTAAGAAAGATCTATAAAATTTAAATAAATATCAAACACAAAATCACACACACTAAATATTTTTAAAAAATTAATAATTTATTTTAATATAAATTTTTTTAAAAAAATGAAGATGAAGAATAGAATAAAGTAAAACTTACCCGGTGGAGGTGAAAGATGCATCTTTAGTCAGAAGTTATTATGCAAATGAAATGAAGCATATATATAAATTTAAATGACATTGAAATGCTTCTAGAATTCTACTATGAAATGAAAAAAAACAGAAATGCCCTTGATTCATCTATAGATTTCTAGAATGAGATGAAAAAACATTTATGCCCATAGATATAAAGGTTCATCTATAGAATTCTATATTTCTAGAAGTCTACAATGAGATGAAAAGACGGATATGCCCTTAGTTCATATCTAGATATCTAGAATGAGATAAAAAGACAGTTATACCCTTAGTCTCCCCAATCTTCATATTTCTATATAATTTCTATTATATAGAAGAGTCAAGTTGGGATAACTTAGGATAATATTGTAATTTCATATTTAATTCATAAATGCTTCAAGAACATGGTTAAAACATAAAATTGATATTATTCTTTCATTAAAAGAATTACAAAAATACTAGAATGTTCCATTTCTCTTGATTTTTTCTTCTCTTTCTCCATTAAATTTATTTACTACTTCTTTATTTTTACCTTAACTTTATTGTATATTCAATTCTCCATCCATCTTCCTTTTTTCATTAAAAGTAGTTAGATATTTTTTCATAACATGGATGACCATGGCTATGAAGAGTTGTACAAAGGCAATTCAAATTGTATTATATGATATATTTGGTCTTTATCTTATTTTCTCACTAATTATCTTTAAGCATGTGTAATATAAATGATCGATAATTGTATTTTTGTCGGATCCATTTTTTTAAAATCATGTAGCTATCATAATCAAGAAAATTTTTTTATATACACTTATTCAATTACATAAAATTTAAAATATTCAATTATTATCTATTTTTATTCATATTTTATTTTTTTAAAAAAGAATTTTTATCCACTATTTATTTATTGTTGATAGAATGTGCATTTTACAAAAATATAACACCTTTAAATATCAAATTGTGCTTCTGAATTTTTCTAAATGTATTTTCAAAATTAAAAAGCTTCTAAAATTATATTTTAGTCCAAAAAATAAAATTTGTACTAACAAATGCATGAAAATTAATTTACATGTCATATACGAAGATTATATTATACGAAAGTTGATTCCTTATTTGAAATTTAGTGCTTTATATAAAATATAACTATTAATGAGTTAACTTTAGAATTTTAAAATAGGACTTTAAATTGTGATAATATTTAATTTAATAATTATAATAAAATAAAAATTTATGATGGAATTGAACCTAAATGAAAACAACTGATATGTTCACATTCATTCTTAGAGAAAATAATTTAGTTAGTGTTTGAATCAGATATACTGAAACCCCTCCCCCCCATAGGCAGTAAGTTGGATTTGTAAATACAATATGTTTTATTTTGTATTTCTTACACAATATAGATAATCAATACATATAGAGATAAATAAATTTACTTTTGAAGTGTGAATATAACCAATCGATATAATTGACCTCGACTTTCAAAAAAATTATGACCATATCGCGATCACCATCGGTTCTACTATTTTTTGTTGCGTAACACAAGTATTGTGGAAATGGACAAAAAAGTCATAACATGGATGACCATGACTATGAAGAGTTGTACAAAAAATAATTCAAATTGTATTGTACTATAGAATAACCAAGCATTTTTTAAAAATGTCAAGTATGTCCCAAATGACGGGACTTCTCATGTGGATCCCACATTTTTCCACCAGAATCTTTTTATGTGGTGAAATTTTAAATATCTATAAAAATATAAAATTAATTAATTTTTATTTATATATTTAATTATTTCAAAAAATAAATATAATAATAAAATAACTTTTTTTAAAATAAAAAATATTTATTTATCCACACTATTTGAAAATAATTATAAATTATAAATTTTCTTATGTTTAAAGATAGTTTTAAAGTATGATTTGTTAAAACACATAAATTGATGTAAGCAATGATTTTTGTTTATATTGCATTATAATATTATATTTTAGATTTTTTAAATAATGTAATAAGTTAATTTAAATTATATACACTATTAAAGTAATAATTTTTTTACTATCAGGTATAAAGATATTTCTAGATAACTTTTCATAAAAAGAAATTTATAATTTTAAAATAAAATAAATAAATTTAATAATGTAACTTTTTAACACTAATATTATATATGACATACATTCACTTTTTTATGAGTAATTTTTTATTTGTGTTTTCATTCAATGTATAGTATTTGTATTAGAGCCTAACTATTCCGATTACCCATTGTGTAGGGTTCATCTGGGGAAAACGGCCTCTACAATAAATTTTTTTATATCCAGAACTCAAAATTGAGACCTTTAGAAGAACAGTTTCTTCCACTGTAGCATATGTTTTGGTGATCCATGATTAATTTTCAACTATTAATAAATTGTCTTAAAATTTATCTTTTGTAATTTTATGTTATTTCATTATGAAAATTAACATATGACATATTTATAAACTAAAAAACAATTTGATCTTATCTCCTTACCATGCACTATTTTATTTACTTATTATCTAATAAATTAGTTAAAGAAGACTATAATTTTTTCATCGAAAGGAATTAAAATACATATAATTTATGAAATTATATGTAAATTTTTATTATTTTATCACCAAATTGCTGTCATTTAAAACAAGTTATACAAAATATAATTTTAGCTACATCATTAAATTGAATTACTACAACTTATATCACGTTAATCTTTGTTAGTATGTTTGGGGTTCTCTTTGTTTGAGATAGTACATTGTTTCACCATGCATGCAAATCTCGTTGAAAGCTCTATTTGCTTGTTGTACTAAATTTTTCTCTTGAGGTTATCGTATATAAGATCATTTGAATTAAAGCTATAGATTTTTCTCATATTTTATCATGTTATAAAGAATAATATGATATGTTTTAATTTTTCAAGTAAGCAACACTTGCAAGATAAAATTATGTGTATTCAAAATCAATTTAATGACAAATCGAAATACTTTTTAATTTGTTTCGTCTAACTCAATGAAATTTATTAATGTAAATGAGACATATATTTTTAATCTACTTGTTGTAAAAATTTTAAATATAGTGTGAAAAATATATCATTAATATTAATTAACTATTTGATATAATATATTTATTTGACATAATGATAAAATGAGTATGACATCATTTCTGACAACTTAAATAAGTTAGTTACTATTTGATTTTATAGAAACGAAAAGATAATTTATTATTAAATGTAACCCCCGCTATCATTCTGAATCGTGCTTAGCTGAAAATAATTATAATTAATTTATTTTTAAAAGGATAATTAAACACCTACAAATAAAATTTAATATTGTAATCACCTTTATAATAAAAGCTAAAATTCTTGTCTCTAGAAGTTTCAATCTTCCAGAATTGTCGCATTCATAATTACTTTAATTACGTTAGCTCAAGGCTATTATTGAAATCAATATTTTCATTATATATTTTCTCAAGCTTTAAAGTAGTTGAAAGATTCAGAGAAATGAGATATACCGTTTAGATCTATGATTTAGCAATACAAGTCGAGTCAAGGATGTAGCATAAGTTGTAGTTTTTATGCATTGTACAAATATCGCGGCATTTAATTTTCTAGCCATAAGTCATGTTAGCAAGGGAGAGGAGTTAGTTTCAGTAGCTATAGACGTACAAAAAAAATAATATGGTGTTATACCCCGTAAGATTTCTAGCACCTAGATGACCTATTCGTGCGTTGGTTAAGCATATTTGAAGGCCATACGTGCTAAAGAAAGACCCGGGAAAAAGATCGGACGAGAAACCTGTCGAACCATCGCGGAAGGAGCCAAGGCAGAGCCCCTCCGCGATGGCAACGTGTCACAGAGGTGGAGCCTCCGCGTTGGCTCTGTGACACGTTGGCCTTGTCCAGGCCCAAGTATATAAAGCCCCACTTCGGTTTTAATCCATTAAAACTTATAAAAATTTCCAGAGAACGTAGGAAAACAGAGAGGGACGAAGGAGTTTAACATATAATCATTCGATTATGCTGTCAAACGTTGTCCAAACTCAAATTAACCTCAGATACCGAGGTATTTAGCAGCAGAGAGCATTCCTACGGATTTAGTTTCGCGAAATACGGCCGACGAATCGTCGAGCTACCAGACTAAGGTAAGTGGAATTGCTCCAAACTAGTGTCTATGTGTTTCTAGCTGTGAAGTGAGTATTTCTCCCTTCTGGACTTCTGAAAAATGACGAGTTTTTGACCGTCTTTCGATAAGCCTAAGTTTAGGCTATAATTATATCGAAAGTGATGTCGTCCTTCAGAATAAAGTTGTATTTAGTACTGATTGATATATATATGAATGCAGTTTGGAGGAATAGCTGAAATACTGACCAAGCTACGCCAGTTAGTCGGGAAATCAGAAGCGAAGGTATGTAAAGCTAGTTTCCTCGGCAAGTTAGTAAGCTTGGTATAGTAAAGTAATTTAAGGCCAGTAGAATATTCAGAAGTCATGTGTTATGTTTATTACGAATGTTGGTACCATATTAGAAGTATCATGTTATGATTAGCGCGAGACTTGCTAGCACAATATAGATTCTAATATAAGTGTTAGGAACTGCACAACATGCTCAGTATGTGATGTAATACAGAATGTTAGGATATTATCGTATTCAGTTGAAACCCAGTAAAACAATGTAATATCTGTAAGGCATCTCAGAAGTAGAATGATAGGTTAAAAATGAAGTTTAGGAAGCATGTCAGAAATAGTAAATCATGTTATTACAGAAACTCAGTATACAACACAGTATGGCAGAAGATTATATTTATACATATATACTATTATCAGTCTCAGCATGTATTAAGTATATACATTACCATTACTAGTTCAGTACACAGTATGTACGGATACCTTACTACTATTAGCTTCAGTATGTGGGATATGCAGATAGTATTACTAGTTGAGACCGTTGTATTGTTTTGGGGTTGGATTACCTAGCATCCATGACCGCCTCAGGGTTGATAGCTGTATTGACTCGTCCACCAAAGGACGAGGATACGTCGCTCTACGGAGTTGCATGCCGTCCCACAGGGGACGAAGATGGGATGCCAGTTTTCCCCATATTGTGCCTTGGTCGGCCCTTACACACCCCTGTCGAGCGGATACGCCCGGGTGTTGATTCAGGAGTCCTCCGGACTCAGGTACAGTTATAGTCAGGGGCTCAGCGAGCCCAAGTGCATACCCAGGGGACCGGCAGGATGCTTATAGCTATTATAGGAGATGGGATGACCGAGGTAGGGGTATAGATTTTGTGCTGGTTGTACTTCCCGGCTTATGGGGGCCGGGTAAGGTTTGCGTGTGCTATAGTATGTTATGTTATGTTATGCCATGTTGCACTAGATACGAGTAGATCGACAGTAGAACGATACATCTCCAGGTATGACTCCTACTCCCTCCAGTACAGTTAAGAGTAGGCATAGTTTTACATTTCCAGTCAGTTAGTCTATTCCTTCCTATTTCAGTTCCATTAGTTGCGTTGTTGCTTTCAGATATTTCTTTCAGTTATTGCTTTACATACTCAGTACCAGTGGTACTGACGCCCGTTTGGGGCGCTGCATTACTTGCCTGCAGGTACTCATAGACGAGGGGCCGATACCTCGTGATTCCAGCCAGCTCACAGGGTCATCAGCTCCAGTCATCCGGAGCTAGGTAGCTAGAGGTCTATCCCTTTTCTTTTGTTGTACAGCATGGGTAGGCCGGGGCCCTGTCCCGACCATCTTATCAGTATTCTTAGAGGCATGCAGTCTGTATATATTTTTTCTGTGGTCAGATGAGCCGGTCGTGTGAGGCCGTGCAGTTGTATAGCTGATAGTACTTTTGTTTCTTTTATGTTGGCCGTGTGGGGCCATAGCTTGACAGTAGTGGTGACCTTGCCGGTCACGTAGCTTTCCAATATCTCATTGTTGAGTTACAGATAACTAGACAGCATGGTGGCCTTGTCGGCCCGCATAGGTTCCCTTATATTGATATATTTCTGGTTAGCTGCTAGTACAGGTACAGGTGGCTATAGGCCTAGTCGGCCGGAGGCTGTATTTACAGCCGTTATATAGCCCGTTGTTTCCCTGAATCTGAGTTAGAGCCAGCCAGGCACCAGATGTGCTCAGGCTCAGTAGTGTAGCAGTTCAGGTCCTAGTAGGGCACTAGGTGCCAGTCATACCCCCCAAGGCGGGGTGTGACAAACTTGGTATCAGAGCAGGTCGTGTCGCAGGGAGTCTGCAAACCGTGCTAAGTAGAGTCTTGTCTATGGATGTGTTGTGCACCACATACTATAGGTAGGAGGCTGTGAGGCATGATAGGATGGTTACCCTTCCTTCTCAGTCAGTCGTGCTTTAGAGCGGTACAGTATAGGGTTGGGTCCTTAAAAACTTACCGTATTCTTTGATTACAGATACAAAGACAGATCAGCATTACCCTATTACAGGTAGAAGATCAGATATAGCAACAGAAGAGGGCATCAGCCAGTTACATGATAACTACAGCAGCAGGAGGAGGTACCAGAGACCTCCCAGCGTGATACCTTTATCGGTACTATTCCTAGTATATGTTGATAACGTCAGAATAGGAAGTCAGAAGTATAATGTACATACGAGTTGATTTACATACGAGTTGATTTACTTATTAGCTATATAAGATCTGATTAAGATTACAGACAAGGTCAGACCACCAGGTAAGTATAAAAAGAGAGGGAAATGCAGGATTCCCAAATACATCTTTTCGGATATGGTATAGTTAAATGTCTTTATTTGTTGCAATAAGAAAAGGGCTATTCCTACCTCTTGAATTTGATTCCAGTATAGTAAAGGGGCATAAGACTTGAGATGGGGTTGCCAAGTCAAGCAGTAAGTGAAGGTAGATTGATTAATTCCAGTAAGTGTTAGTGAGCGTAAAGAGAAAGTAAGACTGTTAGCTTATCCGAAGCAGGGGTAAAAGACCTGTCAGTAATGAATGCCTAGTAATAGTCAAATTTGAGCCAGAAAAAGGCCAAGTCCTCCATATACGCTAATAGACAGCAAGATATACCTGCAAGATTATAGATATGATTCAGTTGTGATATCAAAAGGGGGAGAGGTCATGTGAATCAGATAGGTCTGACTGCAAGTCAGGGGAAGTATGAACTGGTACTTGACCAGTAATCTTGTTAACAATGAAGAGCAGGTACCTTGAACCCCAGAGTTCAACTTAAGTAAGATGAGGGGAAGAAGCAGGAATGTCAGATCTTGTGGGGAAATTAGAATTACCCCCGGATTGATAAAATATCGTATTAGGGATTAGGCCTCGGGCTGACAGTAAGATTGCGGTTCAGAATACCGCAGTATGTCCGCTATGGAGAAGTTAAGAAGTTACCGATACAGCAAATTTAATCTAGTGTGGCCTAGAGATAAGGCCCAGCAGACAGTCATGGGCTCTCAATATATGCCAAGTAAGGCCACAAGATTCGAATGTGACCCCACATCGCAAGAGTGGCGGACTTTCAAACAGCAGACAATAACCAAAGTGTTTATGTTTGTTACTTTCTGAATGGGGTGACAATACAATGAAATGTTAAGAGAAGGCAGGAGGTATTATTAGACCATAGAAGCAGTATATCATGTACAATATGAGATTTAGCAAAGTGTGTCAGAGATTACGTATCCCCACAGAATTCAGTATGTATTGTACGTATTTATTAATATATATCTGTGCAGGTAATAAATTTGCTGTGAGCAGCTGCTAATAGGGGTTACAATCACACAGATGCATATTAGTGCTGGGAAGTATATACGAATTGCATTGCAGGACCCCTTGTCAAAAATAAAAAGAGAAGAAAAGAAGAAAAGAGAAGAGAAAGGGAAAGGAGAATAGAAAGGGCAGGTTAAGTGTGAATTACGTATAAAGTCATATAAACTATCTCAGTTCTCAGTTATTAAGTTAATAGACTTATGTGTTGTTGCCAGATCTAGGCTCTAGAAGCTTACCAGAGTTAATGGCCTGAATCAGATGGCTAGATGATAAGGGCACAGTTAGACGGTCTAACGACTAGTTGGCGCTTGTACTGGTAGGGAAGCATCCCTAAAATTTATTAGCATTATCGCATATGCCAGAACCAGAATTTTTCCAGTATGTTAAGTGGTCGTACATCATTTTCCTAGCCTTGTAGGTGAGAGTCGACCTTAGTCAACCTAGTAATTATTACGTGGAACACCCCGCAAGTTAGCCAGCCGTCTGAGTCAGACAATCCCGTGGGCACCCCAAGAAAGGGTCCACATCAGTAGTCAGTGACAGACTAGTACTTCAGCTGGTTCGTGTAAGGTATTCAGATACAAAGCCCTAGTAGAAGGCCAGTATTTACAGAATAGCTCATAAGACCGAGAATTCCCCAGAATAGCAGTATAAATCCAAGTGGATACACACAAGGTGTAAGAAAGTGATAGTACCCTGCTAGTACAGTGTTTATTAAGACCAAGGGATCAGTAGACTCCCCGTGAAGATCCAAAGATTGATCGCCTGGGAGTAAGTTTGATTAAGCCCAGCCTTATAGTGGTTCAAGTAAAATAACAAAGCAATTTGATGCTCACAAGTCTGCAGTATGCATGAACTATAAGTACTCAAGTAGAATAGTTAGAGCATTGTTAGACTACTGCCACATTCGGGTCATTCAACCCGACTATTCAGTTATTTAAGGTTAGGCAGCCAGATCATTAGAGGTCATGATCAATATCAGGATCCTCTGATTAGATAAAGTCACAAGGTGCGCAGACGGTCGTTTAGGTTATCACAGCAACAAGTAGCCTTAGCATGTGGCCAGAAGGCCAGATAAGCTCTAGTTACGCCGGTAAACTACCTGTTGATCTCTTCGGCAAGACAAGCCAGTATGATCGTCAATTATATGCCGAGCTCTCTAAATATGAAAATGTTATATCAGTCAAGAAAAGGTAATGAAGCAACAAACGCTCTTAGCTATAGATCTAGTAGGAATGTGGCGTATGTGCAACCCGAGCAACGGGAGTTGGTCAGGGAGATACATGAATTGGTCAATTTAGCCATTCGTGTGATAGAAATGAAGGACAACAGAGAAGTAATCCAGAACACCGCCGTGTCGTCCTTAGTTGTGGGGGTAAAAGAACGACAATATGCAGATCCTGACCTGGTCTAGCTTAAGGACAGAATCCTGCAAGGGAAGCGCCAGATTCACAAATAACAGAGGGTGGAGTGCTGCGTTGTAAAGGTCGTCTATGTGTTTCAGATGTTTTAGGCCTCCGCCATCAGATCATGAACGAGGTGCACTGCGCCAGCAACTATTTTCTCCACCCTGGCGCAACAAAAAAAAATGTACCATGATATCAAAGAAAACTACTGGTGGCTAGATAAGAAAAAAAAAAGAAAAGAAAAGAAAAGAAAAGAAATTGCTGAATTTGTAGCCCGGTGTCCTAACTGCCAGCAGGTGAAAACAGAACATCAGAAACCAGGCGGTTTGATTCAAGACATAGTTGTGCCTCTCTGGAAATAGGAAGCAGTAAGTATGGATTTTGTGGCAGGATTACCCGTGCTAGATACAGACATAACTCTATATGGGTAACAATCGATAGATTGACTAAATCAACTCATTTCCTGCCAGTAAGAACTACTTTCTCGGCCGAAGAGTACGCGGAGTTGTATATCCGAGAGATAGTTAGATTGCACGGAGTGCCAGTATCCATTATTTCAGACAAAGGAGCATAGTTTATGGCTAGATTCTGGCAGTCGTTTCAGAAAGGTCTGGGAATGCAGATTAATTTGAGCACATTATTCCACCCTCAGACAGATGGACAGGCGGAACACACAATTCAGACGCTCGAAGATATGTTGCGAGCGTGTGTGTTAGATTTCAGTAGTAGCTGGGTTGAGCATTTTCCCTAATCGAGTTGCTTATAATAATAGCTATCACTCAGCTATCCAGATGGCGCTTTTTGAGGCTTTATACGGGCAGAAGTGCCGATCGCCGGTTGGCTGGTTTGAAATAGGAGAACCGACGTTGATTGGGCCAGACATTGTTCAGCAGTCAGAAGAGAAGGTAAAGCTTATTAGAGAACGCCTACTGACTGCACAAGAGTCGCCAGGAGTCATATGTAGATGTGCGGCGTAGAAACCTGGAATTCGAGGTGGACGACTGGGTATTTTTAAAAGCATCACTGATGAAAGGGGTAATGAGATTCGGCAAGAAAGGTAAGCTCAGTCCAAGATTTGTTGGGCCTTATCAGATTCGTCGAAGAATAGGCCGAGTAGCATATGAGTTGAACTTGCCTCCAGAACTAGAATCCGTTCATCCGGTCTTCCATGTATCTATGCTGAGGAAATGCATAGGAGACCCATCCAGAGCAGTTCCAGTCCAGGATATTCAGGTTACAGAAAGGTGGCCTATGAAGAGGTTCCAGTGCTATCCTAGACAGACAGATTCGCAGATTGAGGACTAAAGATAATGCGTCTGTCAAGGTATTGTGGCGTAACAGGAACCGAGAGGAAATAACATGAGAAGCGGAGGAAGATATGAAGACCAGATATCCTCACTTATTCCAGGCCTAGTCAGGCAACAGATATGTCCGTATTATTACTTATGTAGTACCTTATGGTTGTATATGTATAAATGAGAAAGATTGATGTCTAGCTATCCAATGAATCTTAAAGTATTGCGTGCAGTACCTGTGTTGGACTTTTCTGCGTTTTAGGTTTTTGGTATAGTCCACATTAGGGGAGACTCTGCCAAAATATTTTTTTTCTAAATAAGTAAATTGAGAGGTCCTCTAGATAAAAGTTTACATTCGAGGATGAATGTTCTTAAGGGGGGGAGAATGTTATACCCCGTAAGATTTCTGGCACCTAGATGGCCTATTCGTGCGTTGGTTAAGCATATTTGAAGGCCATACGTGCTAAAGAAAGGCCCGGGAAAAAGATTGGACGAGAAACCTGTCGAACCATCGCGGAAGGAGCCAAGGCAGAGCCCCTCTGCGATGGCAATGTGTCACGGAGGTGGAGCCTCCGCGTTGGCTCCGTGACACGTTGGCCGTGTCCAGGCCCAAGTATATAAAGCCCCACTTCGATTTTAATCCATTAAAACTTATAAAAATTTCCAGAGAACGTAGGAAAACAGAGAGGGACGAAGGAGGTTAACATATAATCATTCATTACGCTGCCAAACGTTGGCCAAACTCAAATTAACCTCAGATACCGAGGTATTTAGCAGCAGAGAGCATTCCTACGGATTTAGTTTCGCGAAATACGGCCGACGAATCGTCGAGCTACCGGACTAAGGTAAGTGGAATTGCTCCAAACTAGTGTCTATGTGTTTCTAGCTATGAAGTGAGTATTTCTCCCTTCTGGACTTTTGAAAAATGACGAGTTTTTGACCGTCTTTCGATAAGCCTAAGTTTAGGCTATAATTATATCGAAAGTGATGTCGTCCTTCAGAATAAAGTTGTATTTAGTACTGATTGATATATATATGAATGCAGTTTGGAGGAATAGCTGAAAACTGACCAAGCTACGCCAGTTAGTCGGGAAATCAGAAGCGAAGGTATGTAAAGCTAGTTTCCTCGGCAAATTAGTAAGCTCGATATAGTAAAGTAATTTAAAGGCCAGTAGAATATTCAGAAGTCATGTGTTATGTTTATTACGAATGTTGGTACCATATTAGAAGTATCATGTTATGATTAGCGCGAGACTTGCTAGCACGATATAGATTCTAATATAAGTGTTAGGAACTGCACAGCATGCTCAGTATGTGATGTAATACAGAATGTTAGGATATTATAGTATTTAGTTGAAACCCAGTAAAACATTGTAATATCTGTAAGGCATCTCAGAAGTAGAATGATAGGTTAAAAATGAAGTTTAGGAAGCATGTCAGAAATAGTAAATCATGTTATTACAGAAACTCAGTATACAGCACAGTATGGCAGAAGATTATATTTATACATATATACTATTATCAGTCTCAGCATGTATTAAGTACGTATACATTACCATTACTAGTTCAGTAAACAGTATGTACGGATACCTTACTACTATTAGCTTCAGTATGTGGGATATGCAGATAGTATTACTAGTTGAGACCGTTGTATTGTTTTGGGGTTGGATTACCTAGCATCCATGACCGCCTCAGGGTTGATAGCTGTATCGACTCATCCGCCAGAGGACGAGGATACGTCGCTCTATGGAGTTGCATGCTGTCCCACAGGGGACGAAGATGGGATGCCAGTTTTCCCCATATTGTGCCTTGGTCGGCCCTTACACACCCTTGTCGAGCGGATACGCCCGGGTGTTGATTCAGGAGTCCTCCGGACTCAGGTACAGTTATAGTCAGGGGCTCAGCGAGCCCAAATGCATACCCAGGGGACCGACAGGATGCTTATAGCTATTATAGGAGATGGGATAACCGGGGTAGGGGTATAGATTTTGTGCTGGTTGTACCTCCCGGCTTATGGGGGCCGGGTAAGGTTTGCGTGTGCTATGTTATGTTATGTTATGTTAGGCCATGTTGCACTAGATACGAGTAGATCGACAGTAGAATGACACATCTCCCGGTATGACTCCTACTCCCTCCAGTACAGTTAAGAGTAGGAATAGTTTTACATTTCCAGTCAGTTAGTCTATTCCTTCCTATTTCAGTTCCATCAGTTGCGTTGTTGCTTTCAGATATTTCTTTCAGTTATTGCTTTACATACTCAGTACCAGTGGTACTGACGCCCGTTTGGGGCGCTGCATTACTTGCCTGCAGGTACTCATAGACGAGGGGCCGATACCTCGTGATTCCAGCCAGCTCACAGGGTCATCAGCTCCAGTCATCCGGAGCTAGGTAGCTAGAGGTCTATCCCTTTTCTTTTATTGTACAGCATGGGTAGGCCAGGGCCCTGTCCCGACCATCTTATCAGTATTCTTAGAGGCATGCAGTCTGTATATATTTTTTCTGTTGTCAGATGAGCCGGTCGTGTGAGGTCGAGCAGATGTATAGCTGATAGTACTTCTGTTTCTTTTATGTTGGCCGTGTGGAGCCATAGCTTGACAGTAGTGGTGACCTTGCCGGTCACGTAGCTTTCCAATATCTCATTGTTGAGTTACAGATAACTAGACAGCATGGTGGCCTTGTCGGCCCGCATAGGTTCCCTTATATTGTTATATTTCTGGTTAGCTGCTAGTACAGGTACAGGTGGCTATAGGCCTAGTCGGCCGGAGGCTGTATTTACAGCCGTTATATAGCCCGTTGTTTCCCTGAATCTGAGTTAGAGCCATCCAGGCATCAGATGTGCTCAGGCTCAGTAGTCTAGCAGTTCAGGTCCTAGTAGGGCACCAGGTGCCAGTCATACCCCCCAAGGCGGGGTGTGACATATGGGACCCTCTAATATTTTATAGGGCAAAAAAGATTGAAAGTGATGATCACTTTTTTCTTTAATTAAGTTCCTGGCTAATACATTCATGTTGGGTGATTTCTCAAGGTAGAAGATTTTTTTCACAACTTGAATATCGGCCTACGTGCATATTTGTCATCTTAAATAATTTTTTTTCTTATTTAATATTCTCCTTTTGATATAAAATCACTTTATCTACATATGTCATGAAATTTTCTGTTAATTTATTAGTTGCAAAGATGTAATATAAAATAATCATATTAAATTTTCAATTGTTGGGCCCGCAAACGCGGGCCAAGACTCATCTAGTAGAAATAGAAATGTGAAGATTTAGTTGTCATTTTTTAAAGTAGAATATGTTGATATATAACAAGGGCTTTATTGAAAAACAAGAAAAAAAAGAATCATAAGGCTAACTACAAAGTTACATAAGAGAATAGAAGACAACAACCTAGAATGGGGAAGGGGGTGCCTATATATAAGCATAAGACTACCTAAAACCCTAAGGCCCATCTACTAACAATTATATGGGCTAACAATAATATGAGCTAACAATAATATGGGCTAACATTCCTCCTCAAATTCATAATGCGACAGTAATAAGCATTGAGAGTTTGTCACACAAGAAACGAAACCGAGACACCGACTGAGCCTTCGTATAAAGGTCAGCAATCTGCAAGGCCGATGAAACGAAAGGAAGCGATATGGTCCCGAGCTAGAGATGATAACGAGTGAAGTGACAATCAATCTCAATGTGCTTCGTCTGCTCATGGAAAACAGAGTTCTTTGCAATTTGTATCGCACTCTTGTTATCACAATGTAGAGGAGTAGGCATAGAAATGTGAACCCCTATATCTGCAAGAAGCCAGCGTAACCAAACAATCTCATATGTAGTCACTGCCACAGCACGATACTCAGCCTCCGTGGAAGATCTAGAGACAACATCTTATTTCTTGCTCTTCCATGATATCAAAGAATCTCCAAGGAACACACAAAAACCAGTGGTGGATTTGCGATCATTGCGATCGCCATTCCAATCAACATCACTATAGGCTCGCAACTCGAGAGATGACGTCGAGGGAAACAAGAGGTTCTGAAACTGGGTGCCACGAAGATATCTCAAAATACAAAGTACAGCTCCCCAGTGAACTGAAGTAGGAGCAGTAACAAACTGGCTAACAACGTGAACTGCATGAGCTATATCCGGGCGAGTAACGGTAAGATACACCAAGCTACCTACAACAGTCCGATAAAGACTCGGATCTGTTAACAAAACACCATCCTTAGGAGAGTACCGTGCATTGGTTTCAAGTGGAGTATCTGCAGTCCTGTTGTCAGAAAGGCGCGCCCGTTTAAACAAGTCAGATATATACTTAGTCTGAGAGAGAAGATATCCTTTCTTAGACTGAGCCACCTCAATACCCAAAAAATAACGTAGCAGGCCCAAGTCCTTCATGGCAAGCCGATGAGCCAAATCATGCTTCAATGACTCAATATCATCATGATCATCACCAGTTATAACCATATCATGTACATATAGGGACAAAAGGATTCGCCCTGCACTCGTACTTCTAACAAACAACGCCGAATCATGGTTACTCGGGACAAAGCCAAGGGAAGTAATCACAGTGGAGAATTTCTCAAACCAAGCACGAGGGGCTTGCTTGAGACCATATAGAGCTTTTCGAAGCCGAAAAACGTCACCTGACTGGTGATCAATACCCGGTGGAGGAGTCATATACACTTCCTCATGGAGATCACCATTCAGAAATGCATTCTTGACATCCATTTGAAATATCTTCCACCGTCGAACGGATGCAACGGCAATCATAGTGCGAACAGTCGTCATCTTTGTCACCGGGGCAAAGGTCTCGTCATAGTCCATACCATATTTTTGTGAGTACCCTTTTGCCACAAGTCTAGACTTGTATCGCTCAACAGACCCATCAGGCTTTGTTTTTATCTTATACACCCATCGACAGCCAATCGTATGTTTACCAGGTGGGAGAGTAACCAAATCCCATGTGTGTATCTGATAAAGAGCAGTGAGTTCCTCCGCCATAGCATTCTGCCAAAGAGGATCAGACACAGCCTCTCTATAGGTCTCAGGTTCAGACAATTGATGTATGTTTGTAATAAAGGAAGCAAATGGGGGTGAGTAGTCAGAATAAGCAAAATCAGGTAGTTTGGTGGACTTACTCTGACGAGTAGACCTCCTCAGAGGTGGTGGATCTCCAGTCTCAGGATCAGACTCAGACACAGGCGGGGCTGAAGCACTGTCAGGCGGCACATCGGGTGGCACAACTGAATTCGAAACTGGAGCCTCTGTGTCAATGCCAAATAGATCAATACGCCGAAGATCTGACTTAGTAACATCATGGGATTTAGCTGGAATTGAATAGAAAGGAATATGCTCCAAAAAGGTAACATGCCGTGAAACATATAATTTCTGACTGACAGGATCATAGCAACGATAACCTTTCTGTCCTACACCATACCCCAAAAATACACATATAGCTGAGTTTGGCTCCAGCTTGTTTCGTTCAACATGAGGACGAAGAACAAAACAAGTACATCCAAAAACTCGTAATGCAGAGTAATCTGGCATGTGACCATATAATTTTTGAAACGGAGACATCCCTGAAGTCAATGCAGTAGGAATACGATTGATCACATATACAGCAGTTAGGACTGCTTCTCCCCAAAAATTACTAGGAACCTCTGCATATAATAGTAAGGAGCGTGTTGTCTCAACAATATGACGGTGTTTCCTTTCGGCAACACCGTTCTGCTCAGGAGTATCTGTATAAGATGACTGGTGTATGGTACCATCAGAGGCAAGTAACTGAGTGAAATCACTGGAGGTATATTCACCCCCTAAGTCACACTTGAAACACTTTATCACAGCCGAATGTTGCGTTTTAATAAGGGCTCTAAAGTTGCTGTAAATGCCAAAGAAGTCAGACCTGCGCTTCATAAGATAAACCTAGGTATATCGAGTATAGTCATCTATGAACGAAACATAATAGTTCGAACCACCCTTAGTGGATACTGGTGATGGTCCCCATACATCAGAATGAATAATGTCAAAAGGAGCAACTGAATAAGACATACTTTTATTAAAAGGTAAGGCAGAAAATTTTGCCAGTTTACAACCACTACAATCTGAAATATCAGAAGTGTTTAAATGACCCAAAGCACCAGTAGAGGCTAAAAAACGTAAACGTGACACTGATACATGTCCCAAGCAGGAATGCCAAAGATAAAACTGCGAAGACAAAGGACTCAAATGAAAAGAAGACAAATCAATGCTAGAGGCGGCAACAACAGACACTTTGAGACTCTCCAGGACTTAGAGTTCCCCCAGCCTACGGCCAATCCCAATCACCTTCTGAGTGTGTTGGTCCTGTACAACACAAACAGAATCAGAAAAGAATACCCAATGACCAGTCCTACACAACTGACTGACAGAAGCAAGATTAAAAGAAAGTTTAGGAATATAATAGACATCAGACAGAACAATGTGAGAAGTAGTAACAGAATCGACACCCTCGACTGGCATAGACGTAGCACTGGCAGACATAACAGAGAGTGGT
This sequence comes from Datura wrightii, assembly GCA_035772735.1. Classification (NCBI taxonomy): domain Eukaryota; kingdom Viridiplantae; phylum Streptophyta; class Magnoliopsida; order Solanales; family Solanaceae; genus Datura; species Datura wrightii. Next base: position 73,787,443 of record JASDFA010000007.1, on the reverse strand, counting down.
GAAATGGGTGACAAGGAACCAAACGATGACAGACAATGTGACATATGTTGGGTCTCACCAGAATCCAGAATCCACAAGGATGAGGGAATACCTGATGTACTAGAGGAAGCTGGGCCTGAGCTGGATGCTGGCATGGCAGTAGGATTGGAGGCCAAAAACTGTCTGAACTGTTCGAACACCCGAGGATCCAACGCCGAAGGAGGCACAGTGCTAACGGACTCAGAATCTACTGATGGTGCAGCAACAGCGAACTGTGGAGGAAGTGGAGGAGTACCAAAGGAATGTGGCTGTCCATTCTTCTGTTGCTGACCAGACTTAACCTTGTTGAGTAACAATGGGCACTGAGCCTTCCAATGATTTTTCTGCTTGAAAAATGCACACTCATCAAATGCAACTTTAGCAGATCGTCATGATTGATTGGAAGTCTGAGAACGGTGTGGTCTAGACTGATCCGGTGAAGCAGCAAACACAGCAGGAGTAGTAGGTGTTTTCGACCCTTTATCTAATTGAGACTTGATACGAGTCTCTTCTGCAATTAGTTCATGGACAACTGAATCAACTGTGGGGGGGGGGGAGATCGATGAAGGATTGTTCCACGTAGTCCTTCAAAATCAGAACGCAATGCCATCAAATATTGAACCAAATGTTGTTCTTCCCTCCTAGCAATATACGGCGCAAAACCTTTCAATTCTGCAGATTCAGTAAGGGCCAATTGATCCCACAAATCAGACATAGCAGTATAGAAATCTTGAATGCTCATAGTATTCTGTTGAAGAGCACGAATATCGTATTCTAATTGGTACTATTTCGCAAAATTAGACTGAGTGTATAGTCTCTCCAAGTGATCCCAAATTTCTTTTGCTGTGTCATATTTAGCCAATTGCATACCAATTGACTGAGTTACAGAGTTGTTAATCCAAGTGATAACCTTGGAGTTAGCAGTTTCCCATAAATCCAACGACAATACAAAATTCGCAGCCTTCTCATCCTTAGGTTTGAATTTAACCCCAGTAACATAGCCCCACATATTCTTGCCATGAAGAAAATTCTTCATGACATAACTCCAATACGCATAACTTTTGCCATCTAATTGAGTGTTAATGGATTGGAGAGACTTATCCTTTCCAGCCATATTGACAAAATCAAAGGGAATACAGCAAGATAAGCAACCCCAAAACAACGATAAGAATAAAATACCCTAGTCCGAAGCAAACCAAACCAACAACGCCGTCCAAATCAAACCAAACTAACAACAGCAGGAACAATAGATCTAAACGGATCTAGCGAAAGCAGCAAACGGATCCGCGCACGTGGTAGTTGCTACAACTAGGGAAGGATCGATTTATTTGGCTCTAATACCATGTTGATATATAACAAGGGCTTTATTGAAGAACAAGAAAAGAAAGAATCAAAAGGCTAACTACAAAGTTACATAAGAGAATAGAAGACAACAACCTAGAATGGGGAAGGGGGTGCCTATATATAGGCATAAGACTATCTAAAACCCTAAGGCCCATCTACTAACAATTATATGGGCTAACAATAATATGGGCTAACAGAATAATGTATTTAAATTCAATAAAATGTAAATACCTTTTAGCACTATGAGTTATTACAAGGGAAAAGGCATAAAATCCCCCCCAAACTTGTCCCCATAACTCAGTTTAACACTTTAACTTTACGAGCATTTATTTACCCCACCCCCCCCTACTCCTCCCCCATTTTAATCAGAAGTGAATTAATATCCCCTTCCCAAAACAATCCCACATTAATGAATATGAGTGTTATACATGCGCCTAACACGTGTATAACACTATTTTTTAAATTATTTTTATTTTTATTATTTATTTTATATATTTTTTAGTTTTCCTTTTCTTCTTCTTTTTCCTTATTTTTTTCCTTTCCATATCCATGGCAACACATTCATGGCAGAACTTAATTTCAGATCTACAATATACACACTCATACCTCGCTTATAATTGAAAGAGCTTCTCAACAAGATAGTTCATAGATGAGATAAATAATCACATTGAAGAAAGAAAAGTCACTGGAATTCGATTTTTCCGGGGTGAGTGCGACAATTTCAATCTCAACTTTTAGATCTTAAATTTCGATTAAGAAAGGGAAAAGATCAAAGAAAAGTGTTTTATCAGTGTTTCAAAAAGAAAACATATATGGGTCAACTTCATCGATAAAAATGGTATCGAAAAATAATTTTTCCGGTCAATCAAATCCACATATGATCAGCTAATAAAATAATTTTTTAAAATTCTATTATGTTACAATATTAAACTCATCAAGCAAATTTATCTTTAAAGAAACAAAAAAAGAAGAAGAGAATGATATGAAAAATGAGAAAAGATATTGAGAAATTTGATGTGGTATTGAAGAAGAAAGCAAGGAAGAGAACAGAATATAGGAAAGAAGAAGAAGAAATAGAAAGAAAAAAAAAAGGAAAAGAAAATCTGAAATGAAAATAAGAAATAAAGAAAAACATAACTAAATATAGCTATTTGCATTATCCAATTAGAAGATGACACATGGATAGTTTAAATCATATTTAATATTTTTTGCTCTTCTCACGCGCTTTCCAAAAAAACTTTTTAAAAAATTTGCCACGTCACTTATTAAGGAGTTATTAATTCACTTCTGATTAAAATAGGGGGGGGGGGGTAAATAAACACTTTTAAAGTTAAAGTGTTAAACTGAGTTACGCGGACAAGTTTGAGGGGGATTTTATGCCTTTTCCCTTATTATAAATATGAATTTTACTTCATATACTTCAGTAATGATCCAAAAAATAAATTATCCCCCTTAATAGTTTAAATAGCTTTCCTCTGAGGCAACTTAATTTTTTTTAAATAAGAGCAATTTTCATAAATAGCACTATATAATAAAATAACTACACAAAATAACATGATTTATTAAAATTACAAAAAATAGCATGTTTTTCTATTTTCTGATACAATTTACTGTAACTATTATGACTGTATCTAAATTTCAAACCCAGCAATCCCTCCTTAATTGATGTTGTTTGTTTTGCTTTAAGGGAAGTTGTATATTTAATGGGAGTAAATCACTCTTTTTATGATCTTGGACTTTTTTTTTTATATCTAAAATTTTAAACCAAAATTTCACATATGTGTAATTTTTAAATCTGAAATGGCAGATATTGGAGAACTTTTTTCTTTGGGTGTAACATTGTTGCAGATTTGGAAATTCTTTTTAAATTTATACTGATACATATATCAAACTCATCTATCTAAATGAAAGTTATGTGTTTCACTAGAAATATTGATACCCACTAATAAGCATCAAATTTTATATATATATACAAATATAATACATAAACACAGTATAACTGGAAAGTTGATAAATACTGATAAGTATATAAAAGAAAACAGATACACAGTCAAAGATTCTATAATCTACAAATTTCTTTAGATATTAGATGTTTTATGAATAAATTGATGTATTTATCATATGTATTCAAAAATTTCGATGCAAAACATGAACGGAAAAAATCTCACTTTGTAAATAATTCAATATACTAATACATGGGCAACAAAATAAATAATTCACAAAAATATTTTAAATTGATACACAAAGCAATATGAGTATTTTACATTCATATATCACTGAAAAATTGATACACTAATAACAAATTGGTACAATGTATTGATACACACAATGCAATACATTGGTACATAACAATTCTGGATTATCAAAAATCTGATACTGATACATATATCAATTTCTCCATTGATACACAGACAAAAAAAAACTTGAAAAAATTGTGGTGCATCAATTCTTCTTCCTTTCTTCTTCCTTGGACCTCCTCCCAGAATGTATCACAACATCAAGTGCACTTGTACCAAGTGGTTGTTCTTGAGTGACAAGATACAGATCAAACGATGGACAATCTTGTATAGATTGTTCATTAGATGATGTACCTCGAGATAGCCTTCTAGGGGATGATTCATCCTTCATTTTTAAGCAAAATTATACCTTGATAAAAACCCTAAAATTTAAGAATATTGAAAAAGTTGATAGTATATGAAATATGAAGAAAAAATCATAAAAACTTACACAAGAATCACGGAATAGTGGAGAAAAAAATCGAATAAAAATCGTGAGAGTGAAATATGGAGAAAATATTGGGGGATTTTAGAAGATGAAGAAAAGGTATTTGAATTGGAGTAAACTACGGGTAATGAGATTTGAGAGAGAATGTTAAAAGTTTGATACATGGTAACTTACGGTAAAAAAGCTATTTGTATAATTATTTTGCTATTTTTTGTAATTTTTTAAAAATGTTATTATATATTGTAAATATATAGTAAAATTTACTTAATTAAGTAATTTTTTAAAAATAATATTTGTACTTTTTTGTATTCAATATCAATGCATGCCCTAATCTTTATTTCTAACTAAACTCGAGTAATAATGTAAAATTGAGCTTATTTATTTGTAAATAATATTTAACACCATACAAAGTGGAGCATGCATCAGAATAGTTGATATTTCTTTATTTTTATTTTATTAATTTATAATGGAATCTTAACTTCTTTTAAGAAATAATAAATAAAATATATATTTATTTATAATATTTATATTAATTAAATATAATTTTAAATTTTGAGAAATAATTTGAGAATAAGTAATTGATATTAATAGTAAAACATGAGGAATAAAAAATAATTTAAGACAAACGACGTGTTAGTGTTTGGTTCTCAATTGCCTCTTAAAATGTTTTCCAAAAGTTCTGGTTAGGTATGAATAGAAAACCTTAGTTTTGGTAAATGCAAAAACATTTCCAATACCTGGCATATCTATTTGGAGTTTGAAAAATCATGTCTTGTAAGTAATCCAGATAAAACTGAATCCCTTCTAAATTGAAAACCTTTTACAAGCATTTTGAAAAAGTAATAAGAAAGTTTCGTATTTTTTTCTCCATATTATTGTTATTTCCATCATTTTAAAATAAATGATATTTTTATATTTTATTTTATTTTAAAATAAATGGTGTTTATATAATTAATGAACATTAATAATATTTTTTCAATTTTATCCTTATTTAATTAAAGAGAGCTTTACATAATCAAGAAACTACTAAACTTTTACATATTTTTCAAGATATTTATTAAGAGTCAATAAAAATACGTTTTAATTTCTAGGAATGACCTGTTTTATTAAGGGGTGTGCCCAAGCTTAAAAAATCACTTATTTTAAAATGGTAAGAGTATTATTGTTGTAAAATCAAATTCAGAATAACAATATAAAGATAAAAACAAGAGGAATAATACAAAATAACTTTCTTCTTCATGTGTGTATAACATAATTCTTAAAACCTTATACGATTACATTGAGTCACACAAAAGAATGTCATAAATATGACATTAACTTTTGAAATGTGGAAAGATTAAACGGGTCATGGGAGATGAATGAGATAGTGAAGGTGTGGGTATTACTTGTTAAGAATATAATTAAAGAATAAAAATATGCTCTCTCGAATAACTTAAACTTTTAGATAAGATGGTTACACACTTCAACATGGTATCAGAGCAGACAAAGATCTTGTGATCAAATTCCATCAGTACTCATTATCAAAAAAAAAATTTTACGTACATGGCTCACGAAAAATAATCAAGCCTCGCAACGGGATGGGGCGTGGGGTTGTGGGTGTTATGTTGAGAGTTTTTTCTTTAACAACTTAAAATTTAAAAAGAGATTTTTCACCTAGGAGTTATGGGTATCTATAATTAAATAACTAGTTTTTGGACATGTGATTCGCACGTGTATATCCACATTAAATAATAAAATGATTGAACTGGCATTTTGGTTACCTTAGTTTACAAATCATGCTTTGATGACGATTAAGTATTAAGCGTGACAAGATCATTTAAATAAAAATAAATAAATTTTTTTCAATATTTATGCAGAAAAGTGCAAGAATTACATAAAATACAAGTTACTATGATGTGCATAAATATAAGCCACGTGCCAAAAGTAAATTTCATTTGCAGGTTTGAGGCTACTTCTATCAAGTTTATGAAAATTTCATACAAACCCAAAATGCCAACAACAACAAAACAAGAAGGTAAATTCAAAAAATATTTGAGAAACTATCAAAAAGATGAAGAAAGAATACAACAATTTCATATTACCTATTAAAAGGTGTAGAGTATAATCATGACACAAAGACATATCTTTTTCATATTGAGTCTGCTTAATGGTGCAGATCTTCATTAGAGAATTGTGTAGAAGCACTATTGTAACCGGTAGAAGCTTAGAAGATGAAAAGGTAGTATATGAAATAAAATTAAAAAAATATAAAAGTGTAACCTACAATAATTACTGGTAGGTGAAACAATCCTCCTCATTTACTCAGTTCAATGAATTACTTTATTCATTTTTTTTATTTTAATATGTATATATTAGATATTTGATGGTAAAATATTACTATTTAATTGAATATTTTATTATATTTTAATTTACTATAGGTACAAAATGGTAATTCAACTTTTAAGATAAGGGTTTTTCATTTTTAGTATAATATATAATTATTATTATTATTATTATTATTATTATTATTATTATTTATCTTTATTGTTATTATTATTATTATTATTATTTATTTTTTATTTTAACTTTTCACTTTTTAGTCTCCCGCTTATATAGTAATAAATATATAAATATGATATGATATGATAAAATATTAAACTTTAATTATATATTAATTAAATTTTAATTTAGTGGGGGGGGGGGGCAAATTGGTAACTAACTTTCAGCTTAGGGGCTTCCCACTTATATAATAATATGATAATAATAATAATAATAATAATAAGGGAGAAGGGTCAAAAATACCCCTCTACTTTAGTATATTAGCTAACTTTGCCTCTGGTTATACTATAGGGTCAAATATACCTCGCCGTTAACAAAGTAAATAAAATTGCCCCTCAATTGGATGGAATCCCGCAAATTGACTTAAAATACCTAATTTTAATTAAATAATTCATTTTTTCTTTAAATCCAAACCTGACCCACTAAACTAAATAAACTCATTAGGATTTAATTATTCAAAACAAAACAAGTTCTCAAATTATTCAAAGAAAAAATCTTAGAAATAAAAAGAGTTCGATCATACAGTTATTTCTCCTCCAAAAATATTGGAACAAACAAAATAGAAATCAAATATTTACCAAAATCTCTTCATATTAAGAGCAATGAAGCCTGATTTGGTAAATATTTGGTTTCTGTTTTGTTTGTTCTAATATTTTTGGAGGAGAAATAACTCTATGATCGATTTTGTTTTATTTTTAAGGCTTTTGCTTTGAATAATTTTTGAAAGCTTGTTTTGCTTTGAATAATTAAATCCTAATGAATTTATTTAGTTTAGTGTGGGTGGATTTGGATTTAAAGAAAAAATGTGTAATTTAATTGAAATTGGGTATTTTAAGTCAATTTGGGGGATTTCATCCAATTGAGAGGTAATTTTATTTATTCTGTTAATGGCGGGGGTATATTTGATCCTATAGTATAACTAGGAGCAAAATTAGCTAATATACTAAAGCAGGGGGGTATTTTTGACCCTTAATGTTTACAACATTTCCTCTTGGATGACCATTAATAATTTGCCTCGTTAAATCATATTAGAAGAAAATTTCAGCGAAAAAAAATATTACTAGAGATAAAAGAGCACACATGCCTTTTAGTATACATTATTTCACGAGTAAGAACAGAAAAACAGACAGAAGGAGGTTGGTTATCAGAAAAGACCAACCTTAAATGATTAATAAAAAAAACCTTGATTGGAATACCAAATTGACCTCATGAGGTCGGTTTTGATGGTTGATTTTACCGACTTAAGAAGGTTGTTTGATATCTAAGCTAGATTTTGTAGATTACTAGTCATATTTATTATAAATTTTTTAAAAATAAATTTTTATTAAGATCCAACTTCAGAAAGTTAGTTATCCATCTTTTTTATCTATTTTTATAGAAAACCAACCTCAGGAAGTCGATTTATTAGTAAATATAAAAAGAACCCAAAATCCTGGGCAGCATGCCTGATGCGACACGAGTTGCTTATATCTATATGACTTGCAGGATTTTGGTTCATTTTCAAATATTTCTAAAAGTAAAAAATCTCACTTTCTCTCTATGGATTCGCATGTTTTTTTTTATAGAATTGGAGGAGGAAGCTTAATCTGAGCTAGATACAATTCTAGAAAGTCGACTAGTACATGTTTGTTGGCTCTATTGTCGTTAATCTGACCATTTTTCATCAGCTACATACACACGCAGGAATCATTTCTCATCAGTAGCACACACTTATCGGAGTCATATTGGATCAGTGACATACACTCGAGAAAATTGCCATGCAACAATGAGAGTGGTATGAATATGTATGTACAAATATAAAACATAATCAAGAATCACACAACGTAAAAGCCTCAAAATTAATCACATCATAATCATAGAATACCATCCACACATATCAAGTGATAAATATCATATGAGCAACTCCACATACATCCGATGCCACAACTAGTAATCGTGCTAACGTATTTGCAAAGTTCATCAATATATCAAGTGAGAAATAACGCATTCTAATCGATGCCATAAACTAAAAACATGCTCACATATTTACAAAATTCAATAATTTATTAAGTGAGAAACACCACAACTAACTAATTTCATAAACTAAAAATCATGCTCACATATTAACAAAATTCATTAATTTAGAAAGATAGTTTCTAATTTGCTATAACATAACACTGGTACCTGCATAAATGCTCGTCATCTTATTTATATATGATCCCCATTATCCATTACTCTCTTTTAAACAATCAATCGATACACTAACACTTCTTAAATATTCGAAGAAAGTCTCAACATACCTTAACTGGAATTCGAAAAGTCAAAGTATAACCTTTTCCTTACTCAAAGCCTCCGAATGGTCCCTATATAGTTAAAATGTAATCTACATAAGTACGAATATTTAGATACCCATGTGAAATGCTTTTCCCCAACCTGAAAAGTCAATTCAAAAGTCAATCCCAAGCCTCAAAGGTCAAAAAAGTAATTTTCTTTCAAAATTAATTTACTCAAAAGGTAAGGAACCCAAATATGAAATTTTATCAAGAAAACGGAGTTTGAATCGACCTTCAAACCATCAAAATATTATTTCTTAACTTTAGGCCCAAAATTTCATATTTTCATGCTCATACGCGATGAAATAATTGAAAAATAAATAATTTGATGCAAAAATATGTTTACCAATAATATAATGACCTTAAGTTTCAAAAACAATCAAATCTAATCATAAATCGACCTTCAAACCAATAATTTTTAATTTCTTATCTTTGAGGTTCAAAATCTCAAATTTTACATCAAGTTCGTGAATAAAAGCATGAAAATATAATGGGTATTCTCAAAAAATGAAACAAGAGAAAGGTAGAATCATGTATCCAACATTCACCTGAGATAAGCACATCAAAAATTGCCTCAATCAGAGTTTTCTAGTTCCCAAAATATTAAAAGTATTAAAGTCCTGAAATCTGAAAATTTTTATACTCAGCGACCTTCGCTTTTGCGACAAATGTTTGCATTTTCCAATCTTCGCATTTGCGAGAGAAATTTTACATTTGCGAGCAACAGATGACAGTAACTTCACGCTAAAAAGATCATAACTTTCTCATATGAACTTGAAATGCGATGATTTTTTTAGTGGTTCCAAAATTATGATATGGATCTAATGGTTTAATAAAAAAAATATTTAGAGTTCATTATCTTTAGTTGGTATCATTTAGTTCAATGACGTCAAAAAATCAATCTTTGAACAAGCACCCGAAACTCATCTGAGACCCTCCGAACACAAATTAATAGTGCAAATCAATCATAAAATATTTTTCTAACCTATTGAAATCATCAAAGTATCGATATGAGGTCTTCTTGATTAAAAGTTGACGATGGTCAAACTTAGCTTCCTTAAAACTCAAAAAAATAATCAAAGGCTCAAATCACTTCCAAACACCTCAGGATCTATGCAAACTATCCAACTAGCTCACAAATCACCCTCCAAACCTAACAGAACTGTTAGAATTAAATTTGAGTTCATTAACCTAAAATGTTGAGTTTAGTCAAACTTCTCAAATTTCAAACCTTTAAAATTGAAAATATCATCCAATCTTCATCTGATTACCTCTAAAATCATGCCACCCATCCTCGCAAATCATAAACAACATAATGAAGCTACAGAAAGGGTCAAACCAGAGAAATCGATTGAAAAGCACAAAAATACCATGCGGATTGTTTCAAGTATGCTTGTATCACCTGTATGCGTTTGCTAAAGTTAGTCGTATCAACGCATACAGTTGAACTAGATATAGTCGGGATAGGTTATATGCATTTGCTCAATTTTATTATATCAACATAAAATCGTACTAGATATAGTTGTAATAGATTGTATGTACTCACTCAATTGTGTTGCATCAACTCATACAGTCGAGCTGGATATAGATAGTCACAATAGGCTGTATGCGCGTGCTCAACAACTTATCTCACGCATATATTCATAAAAATACGCAAAAAATTATGGGATAATTTTATATACATACAACATAAAACCATCTAATATTGAAGATACATTGAATACATCAAAGAAACAAATCTATACACACACTATATAGTCATCCGCTATTGAAGATACATACAATATACAGTTGAGGAAGAAGAAGAAGACCCAAATCTATGTTATTCTTTCTTGTATGTTGTTGTATTTGAATGGATCACATTTGTATTTAATGATATACAAGTGTGATACTCTGAAATAGAGTGATAAAATTAGTATCTTCAACCTTGAATTTTACTTTGAAAAATTTATCAATTCCACCTCAAATTTGCATCAAAATTTCTCAAATTCAAGATATGATATTCTTGTGATATACCTAACCTTTTAAAGTAACAACCATTTAAAATCAGTAACAATTTAGAAAACCCTCAATTTGAACTGAAGTTTTGAAGATTTCTCTCATAATTGTTAATGAAATTTGAAGAAATTTCAAATTTCCAAATCAAATTTTTGCTAGTTTCTTCAAAGTTGGAGCATAAATCTCAAAATCTTATAGTGGAAAACGATGCATATAAATTGAGAAAATGAAAAATTTTTATAATTAAAGCATGATTTGAGGGATTACAATCACTGACTATGTTCTTGCAATACCCTTCTCTCTGTTCAGCCTTCATCCCTTTCATTGTTTCTTTGGGGTGTAATTTTTCTAAGATATGATATAGATCGATTAAGAGACTGTGACGAGAAAGAATAGAGAAATTGGATAAAAAAGAAGAGAAGAAGAAGTTAGAAAAAGAGGAGGACATTTGGACAAAGCAGCATAGGAATTAGGGTGGATTTACTATAAAATTTAAAACATAGCTTCGAATGCTAATTTTTTAAAATTATACCTATAAATGAGAAATACAGTTAGATTTGGATATTGAGCCGAGTAAACTGATCTCAATCGAGCTGAGTATATACCCAGTCGAGTCGAGCCTTAAACAGTAACGAGTTGAGTCTAGCCGAGCCCAACTAAGCTGTTTTACATTTTGATCGAGTCTGAGCCAAGCTGAGCCAACTCTTTTTTATCTAAACTTTTTTATATTTCTTGTACATTTTATTTAATTTATTAAAACTTATACTGTTGGGTCCTATGAAGTTTTGATGAATGATAATATGTTGATGAAACAGGTGCATAAAGATGTTCCAATGAAGTGTCGAATATAATGCTGAAGGAGCTAGAAATGTCAAGAAATAAAGGAGCGTGAATCTAAGAGTTGATAAGTCGTATCAAATAAACTCAGAATTATCAACACATGGTTGAAATAGGAGTGTTGGAGTTTGCTTGCAATACATACAAATGCAAAAGATTAACTTGAAAGAAGACTCCTACACAGAGTGAAACTCTAAAGCGGGCAAAGATATTGCAGCAAAAGAGATTGAAAGGAAGAAGAACTCTTCGGAGAATTGTGTATATATAGAAGTGTGACTTCTCAGAAGAAAACACACACTGACAAAGAGAGAAAATAGCATATTGCAATTGGGTGAGATTCTTGCTACAATTGGAGTGTGAAGAGTTAGACAAACTTATTCTAGTAAAGTGTAAAGCTAGAGTTAGCAATCTTGTATTAGGAGTTTGTCATTGAGTTGTAATTAATGTATTCTTAATTCAGTAAGTTATAAACTGAATTAAGAAGATTTGGTCTTCAAGTAGTGTTACTAGGAAGACGTTGACATTTGAAAATACTTGTTAATGAGTAGGAGTGTAAGCAACTAGGAATTAGAGTTTAAAATTTCTTAGCTTACAAGAGTTGTAATTTGCTATTTAAAGAGGCTCTTGGAGTTAGTGAAGTTGGAGAAAATCCTGTGGAGTACAGGTCGTGGTTTTTTCACCTTTTGATCTGGGTGTTTTCCACGCTTAAGTGAACACGTATAACGACTTATTTCATTCGTAGGAAAAAAGTTAAGTTTAAGATGAATCCTTAGGTCGTGCAACCTTTCATTTGATATCAGAGCAGGTTTATCTTAAAATTCTAACACCTAAGATAGATCATGATGAATTCTGCACCACCTACTGGACACTGTGAATGGCAGTCAACCACTCGATCACCTCTTTTCAACGGTTCACACTTCATTTGGTAGAAGGATCACATGGAGAATTTATCCAAGCTGAAGATTATGAGATATGGGATAGTTCACTACCGAACCTGTTATCCCAAAGAAGATGATGGATGGAGTTGAAGTTTTAAAAGTAAGCTATGAATTTATTGTTGATGACTTGATGACCCTCAAGAAGAATACCAAAGAAAAGAACATCCTTATATGTGGTTTGAGTCCTGATAAGTATAATCGAATTCCAAATTGCTTAACAGCAAAACAGATATGGGATGCCTTAATCAACGCTCATAAAGGAATAAGTTAGGTTAGGAAGTTCAGAGTTGCTATGTTATTTACTGAATATGAAACATTCAAGATGAAGGAAAGTGAATTTTTGCAAGAAATGATCACAAGACTCACCTCTCTAGTAAATGAACTATCCTCCTTGGAAAAAGTACTCACCACTGAAGAACAGGTTGAAAAAGTCTTAAGGATACTTCCTAAGGCAAAATGGGATGTCAAGGTCACTGCTATTCAGGAAGCTAAAGACATCTCTATCATGATGCTTGATGAGTTGGTAGGGAACCTGAAGACGTACGAAATGAACATGGATGATTCTAAGAAGGATGATTCAAATAAAGAAAAATCACTGGCTCTTAAGGCCTGTGATAGCGATGAGTCTGATTATGATGATGATCACATAGCTTTTCTAGAAAAGAAGTTTACAAAATTCCTCAAGAAAGAAAAAGGCTATGACGAGAAAGGACCGGGTAGCAAAAAGGATTCCGATGAGAAGTCCTCATCTTGGGTGCTACAAATGTTACATAACTGATCATATGATTAAAGACCGTCCACTCTGGGAAATTGAGTGGAAAAAAGAGAGGGCTGAGAAGGAGAAAGTTGAAAAAGAAATGAAAGAAAAGGCAAAAAAGAAGGAGAATTACGCAATGATGGCCGCTTGGGGATCTAAATCTGATTAGTCTAATACTGAAGTTGATGAAACTGCATTCATGGCTCTAGGAGATTCTGATCTTGAAGAAGAGGACAAGAACTCTGAGGTAAGAATTTTTGACCTAAATGAAAACATTCACACTCTGTCTAAAAGAAAACTTAGCTCTATGATGAATGTTGTAACGGATAAACTCCAAGAAGTCACTTTTGATAGAGATCAGTTGTTCAATGCTCTTTCTAGTTTAAAATTTGAATTCATTGATCTTAAAAATGGTAAAGATATCACTAATAAGAAAAATTGTGCTTTGAAGGAACAAATTATCCAATGTAAGTCTGCTAGTGAAAATCTGAAAGATTCTGCATCTCAAAAGGAAAAAGTAAGTGAGACTCTAAAAAGGGTTGAGTCTGATCTCAATCACTATAAAATTGACTATTTCTATGAAAAGGAACAAGTGTAGAAAATTAGGGTTGGAAGTTTCAAGGCTAAAAGTTGATCATGAGAAAGCTAACAGGTGGACCAAGTCGTCTAGAATTTTAAACAATCTAATTGGAAGGATTCACAATGAAAGGGATGGAATAGGTTTTCATAAACAATCAAGTGTCACTGAAGATATGTGTTACTTGTGTGGGAAAAATGGTCATCCTACCATTGAATATCCAGTAGAAGCTAGAAGCAGAAACATGAGCACTTTGTTGGCTAAAGGAAATGAGTACAAAACTGCTCGTGGAAACAGGCCTAACAACTTGTTGCCATACTGGGCAAGAAGAAACTTGATTCACCCTTTTGATCACAAAAAAAGGACCCAAGCTTGTCTGGGTTCCTAAAACTAACCCCTGATTTGTTTTGCAGGTGAGAGTGAAAGGAAGCCATCATTGGTACATGGATAGTGCTTGTTCAAGATACATGACTGGAGATAAACAAAAATTTCTTTCACTCACTCCACTAAAAGGGGGGAATGTATCATTTGGAGATGGAAAAAGGGTACCGTTACTGGAATTGAAAAAATTGGAAGTTCATAAACAAAAGATTTAGAATATGTGTACCATGTTGATGAATTGAAACATAATCTACTAAGTATATCTCAGTTGTGTAACAAAGGCAACAAGGTAACTTTTACTTCTACAGGATGCAAGGTCAAAAGGTTGGATACAAAGGAAATTATACTAAGTGTAAGCAGACACAAAAATGTATACAAGGAATACATAATAGGAATGCTTGGTACAAATCTGACTTGTCTTAGTGCAATGGATTGTGATCCCCTTCTCTGGCACAAAAGACTTGGGCACGCTAGTTTGAAATAGTTGAATAAACTTGCTTCAAGGGACATCGTTATAGGCTTGCCTAAAACTAAGTTAAAAAATGACAAAGTCTGTAGTGCTTGTGTGAGGGAGAAGCATGTGAGATCATCATTCAAATTAAAGAATCAAGTCAGCATAAACAAATGTCTGGACCTGCTGCATATGGATCTTTATGGACCAATGAGAGTAAGGAGCAGAGGTGGTAGAAGATACATTTTTGTCATTATTGATGATTACTCCAGGTTCACTTGGACTTTGTTTTTAGCCTCTAAAGATGATGCCTCTGATGCTTTCTCTATTTTTATTGAAAAGATGGAAAAGAAGATAGGCAACTCCTTAATCTCTATAAGATCTGACCATGGAACAGAATTTGAAAATGCAAAATTCCTAGTTTTTGTTCATTAAATGGAATAGATCATAATTTTCTGCTCAAGAACACCGGAGCGAAATGGAGTAGTTGAAAGAAAAAATAGAACTTTAGAAGATATGGCTAGAACTATGATGATTGCAAGTAATCTTGCAAAAAATCTTTGGACTGAGGCTATAAATACTGCACGCTACATAGTGAATAGATATATGAATAGACCCATGTTAGATAAGGCTCCCTATGAATTACTCAAGGGTAGGAGGCCGTACATTTCTCATCTTAGAACTTTCGGGTTCAAATGATTCGTTTATAATAATGGAAAAGATAATTTGGGAAAATTTGATGCCCGAAGTGATGAGAAAATCTTCTTGAGTTACTCTCAACACAGTAAAGCTTATAGGGTATTAAATAAAAGAAAAACTATGTTGAGGAAAATGTGCATGTTGTTTTTGATGAATCTTGTGTTATGCTTGAGACTAACATGCAGAATGAAAGTAAAACTGATGAATATACTCAGGAACAAGTTGCATCACCTGTTTCAATTGTAGAATAGAATGTGGGCTCACTGACAGGGGAAACAACAAATAATGAAGCTGAGCGAAAATCAGTGCAGCAAACCAACACAGATGTAGGAACTTGACAAGGATTGATGCTGAAAAGTTATAAATATCAGGATTCACATCCCATTGAAAATGTTCTCGCAGATCTCACTTCTAGGATTACAACCAGATCAGGGTTGAAAAACTTGTGTGCCTTTAATGCCTTCTTATCCAAACTTGAGCCTAAAAAGGTAAAAGAAGCTCTTCTTGATAAAGATTGGATATTGTCCATGCAAGAAGAGTTAAACCAGTTTGAAAGAAGCAAAGTGTGGCACCTGGTACCTCCTCTTTAGGGAAGATTTATAATTGGTACAAAATGGGTATTTCGAAACAAGCTAGATGAGCATGGAACAATTAACAGGAACAAAGCAAGACTGGTGGTTCGAGGTTATAATTAAGAAGAAGGAATTGACTATGATGAGATATTTTCTCCTGTTGCAAGACTTGAAGCAATTATATTACTTATAGTCGTTGCAGCTTTCAAAGGATTCACTCTTTATCAAATGAATGTTAAGAGTGCCTTTTTGAATAGATACTTAAAGGAGGAAGTATACGTGAAGAAACCTCCAGGCTTTGAGAGCTCTGAATTTCCTGATCATGTCTACAAACTAGACAAAGCCTTGTATTGGCTGAAGCAAGCTCCTAGGGCCTGGTATGAAAGGCTTTTAAAATTCTTGTCACAACATAGGAACACAAGAGGGATAATTGACAATACACTCTTCTTGAAAATAAAAGAATAGGATCTATTGATTATGCAAGTATATGTGGATGACATCATATTTGGATCAACAAATAGCCTCATGACTTAAGAGTTTGCTAAGCTAATGAATGGAGAGTTTGAAATGAGCATGATGGGAGAATTGAATTTCTTCCTTGGACTACAAATAAGCAAACTCCCTCTGGGATCTTGATCCATCATAGGAAGTATGTGAAGGAGCTCCTCAAAAGATTCGGCATGGAGACTGCTAAGGAGATTGATACTCCTATTTCCACTACCACTAAATTGGACCTTGATGAATCAGGTCCATCTGTAGAGCAAAAGCTTTACAAAGGTATGATTGGTTCTCTTCTATATCTCACTGCCAGTAGACCTGACATTGTCTTCAGTGTTGGATTGTGTGCTAAATTCCAAGCCCAAAGAATCACATCTTAAGGCTGTTAAGAGAATTTTGAGGTACTTGAAGGGAACAACTGATATAGGATTGTGGTACCCTAAAGGAAGTAATTTTTCCTTGGTGGGATATGCAGATGCTGATTACATAGGATATCTGGTTGATAGAAAAAGTACTATAGGAATGACACACTTCATTGGACCATGTCTGATCTTGTGGTCCACAAAGAAGTAAAACTCAGTAGCCTTGTCTACCGCTGAAGCTGAATATGTGGCGACCAAATCATATTGTGCACAGTTACTATAGATCAAGCAACAACTATTGGATTTTGTTATTGATGTTGGATGTGTTTCAATCATGTGTATAATATTAGTGCCATCAACATTGCCAAAAATCCTGTTCAACATAAAAGAACTAAACATATTGACATACGACATCATTTTCTTAGAGACAATATTGAGAAAAGTCATATTTCAATTATGTTTTGTTCCATTGAATAGCAGACTGCTGATATATTTACCAAATCCTTAAGCAGAGAACATTTTGAAAAGAACAGGTTATACTTGGGGATTATTAAGATTGCATAGGCCTCCTTCAATGATTGCCTAGATTATGCAAATATTTATATTTTATGGCTAAATTAGTTATTCATTCCAGTTTTACACATTTAATTATGTATCCCAATTCCAGGTTTAAAATTTAACTTGACATAGTTGTGTATTAAAACTGTGTAGGGATTTGCTGATGAAAAGCACTTATGAGCATTAATTCATAGTCATCAGGTATGTTCTCTCTCAGTTGATGCTTTACTACAAATATGAAACAGCTATGCCAAATTGTTCCATCCCCTCATAATTCCTTATAACTGTCATTACTCCTTCTCTCTCCCATAAAGCTGCAACTGCCACCCCATCATCCATCACATCTCCCACTGTCATCCATTGAAGAGAAGTCATATCGCACGTTTCACTCTCATTTTTTTCCTCTTATAAAGTGTAAGTTTGGATGAATTCACCGCAACCCATTCACAATTGCTCAACTGAATTATCAAAGCTTTTCACCATGACTTCTGCTTCTTCTTCTTCAAGCAGCACTTCAGCCACTTCCTCAGAAAAAACTTCCTCATCTCATGATTTGGTGGTTCATTCATCTGAAACTCCATCTCCAAATATTCCCTCTCCCATTCCCATTAAAATTTCCAACTTTGCTGCTTGAAACGCTTTTAAAACTCAGTTCTCCTCTTCTTCACCTATCCCACCTTTTCCTTCTGGCTCTTCACAAAAAGTCTGTGATATTGTTCCCCTTCAAACTACTCCAAATGAAGGAATTTCAATTGCAGATTTGATTTCTCAAAGGATTCGAACTCGGTTAAGAAAGTTCGAAACCCTTGTCTTTATCCCTGATGATGAAGCCGACCATAAAACATCTTCACCTACCAGTTCAATCTGAATTCATCTCACTCGAACCAGAAAAGGACAGGAAGATGCAAATCTTGAATAAGCTCTTCAAAAGAGCAAGAAGAAAAAATTCTCTGCAACTCCTCTTGCTCAAAAGAAGTCCTCCTCTTCAAAGGATGTGTTGCTTAAATCTATTTGAAAATCCAAGGTGGTTAAGAAGACCATTCGTAAATCCTCTTCTTTTGGGTCATCCAAATCCCCCTCTTCTACTAAGACTACTTCATAGAACCCTCCTACGCCCTCCTCCAAACCCTCTCCAAAACCCTCCTCCAAACACTCTTCCAAACCCTCTACAAAATCGTCTCCCAAACCCTCTTCCACATCGGCTTCAAAGAACCCTTCTCCCTCTACTAAAACCCGATCATCGGAATAGGTATCTCGACCTGTTCCTTCATATGGTACTGATTTTGATGACTTTGGTGATGATATGTCTACTGGTATTGACATCTCTGGCCTCTATAATATTCAACTTTCTCATTTACAACACTTTCAAAAGCGTGTTGTTCTTAGAGGAAGGGTGGTGACTGGTTTTGGTGGCCTAGAGATGGTCATTTTACTTGAAAAGTTGGAGGCTCAGGATTGGATATCCTTGTTTCTTCAAGGTGATTTACAGAGGAAGTTTGGTAAGCCAGAGGTGGTTGAATTTTATGCTCGAGGAGCTACCAATAGTTCCCCTTTTTCCACTACTGTCAAGGGAGTCTCCATTCATCTAGTAGCTGAAGACTTGGCTAGAATCTTGGGTATTTATAATGGTGGATGGGATCACTATGTAAAATTTGAGTGGCCACCACTGGACAATTTGTCCTCTACTAGAGATATTTGCAGGAAGTTTTCAGGACAACCAACTCTTTTCCAATATTGTCGTGTTCAAAAGAAAGAAATGCCTCCATCAACTGTACTTTGATATGGTGCATAAAATTTTCATTCCAAGAAAGGAGAGAAGGACTGAGGCTAATTATCTTGACCTCACCCTAATAGAGCTTCTTGACACTGAGATCAAGATTGATTTACCCAGCCTCATGGTCAAGCATATGCAGCGAGTACTCACTAAAGATGATAAGGGACATTCCCTCCCCTATGCATTTTGGTTGTCTCAAGTATTTGAGGACTACTCAATCCCTGTTCAAGTATGGACCTTTCAGACAGCAAAAGATGTGCTTGGGATGTGAAACATATTGATCTACCTGCTTCTATGAGGAGAGCAGACACCCCTTTTTAAAAGATGCGTAATGCCTTGGCAGAAATGACAGCTGAATTAGAGGCTGCCCAAGCTGCTCATGCTCAAGAAAAGGTAGCTCTTCAGGCCAGAAACACTGAGCTACAAGATACTTGACTCAGAAAGGACTGCAAATGCTGATGCTATTCGACGCCTGTCCCAGTTGCTTCCCTCAGCTCCTCCCTCCTAGAATCCTTTTTGCATGTCCCTCATTTTGTTGTTTTCCTCTTAGGCTTAATTGTTTTTTTGCTTTCAGTATTTTGTTGGTTGTGATGTAGAACTATCTTTTGCTATGAATGAATTGCTTATTTTGGCATAAGTTGGTTATTATCTTCTGTACTTTTTAATGTCTTCCCTTGTCATGATAAATATTATCCGAATTGTCTTGGTGATTGCTCTAGTGCCAATAGAATGCCTAACTATTGTGTTTGGCTATAATTCATTGAATAATCTTTTCGATGATGCCAAAAGGGGGAAGAAAAATAAATATGATTGGCAGTGCAATATTTATAACACAATGAACTAGCCTGTTTCAATCAAGTGATTTTTGTCTACAGGTAAAGTCAGTGCGCAAATGAAATTGTGTTTGTCATCATCAAAAAGGGGAAATATGTTGAGTCCTATGAAGTTTTGATGAATGACAACGTGTTGATGAAATAGGTGAGTAAAGTTGTTCCAATGAAGTGTTGAATATAATGTTGAAGGAGCTGGAAATGTCAAAAACTAAAGGAGCAAGAATTTAGGAGTTGATAAGTTGTATCAAACAAACTCAGCATTATCAACGCATGGTTGAAATAAGAGAGTTGAAGTTTGCTTGCAATACATAAAAATACAAGAGATTAACTTGAAAGAAGACTCCTACACAGAGTGAAACTCTAAAGCGGGTAAATGTGTTGCCATAAAAGAGATTGGAAGGAAGAAGAACTCTTTGGAGAATTGTGTATATATAGAAGTGTGACTTCTCAGAAGAAAACACACACTAACAAAGAGAAAAAATAGCATATTACAATTGGGTAAGATTCTTGCTACCATTGGAGTGTGAAGAGTTAGACAAACTTGTTCTAGTAAAGTGTCAAGCTAGAGTTAGCAATCTTGTACTAGGAGTTTGTCATTGAGTTGTAATTGATGTGTTCTTAATTCAGTAAGTTATAAACTGAATTAAGAAGATTTGGTATTCAAGTAATGTTACTAAGAAGAGGTTGACATTTGAAAATACTTGTTACTAAGTAGGAGCATAAGTAGCTAGGAATTAGAGTTTATAATTCCTTAGATTACAAGAGTTGTAATCTGCTGTTTGAAGAGGTTCTTGGAGTTAGTGAAGTTGGAGAAAATCCTGTGGAGTACAGGTTGTGGTGTTTTCACCTTTTGAGTCGGGTGTTTTCCACGCTAAATTCTTTGTCTTATTTACTTACTGTTCTTATGCACTCAAGTGGAACACGTCTGACGACTTGTTTCATTCATAGGCAAACAGTTAAGTTTAAGACGAATCCTTAGGTTGTACAACCTTTCATATACATCTAAAGATATTTTCTCAATAATCTAAAGAAATTATACGCACCATAATAAAAAGAATTAGAAGTTGGCAAATAATGAATAAACTAATTCTAATTGTAGAAAGAAAAAATAAAAAGACAAATAGCATTAGATATTTTTAAAATTGAAAAAATGAAACCACATCCGACAATCACCAAATCAATGAATATGTTATGTTTGATTTGACTTGATTTTAATAACTAAAAAGTTGATTTGATTTTGATTATAACCAAAAATTGATCCAAATCGACTTTGAACATCCATACTCAAATAGTAGGCTTAAATTATATTGTGGTTAAAAATTTACTAACATTGAATAAATATTAGTTATATAATGTTATTACCATAGTATTTTAAGTTAAAATTATAATGTACTCAATAATTGAACTTATTGAAAGGATTCTATTTCTTAAATCAAGCCAACCGAGCCGAGTCAAGTCGAGTCAGCTCAATATAGCCCGAGCTTTGATTGAGCCGAGCTTGATAGAGCTTTTACCGAGCAGAGCCTACCCGAGTCAAAGTTGAATTAAAATCAAGTCGAGTCGAGCTAAATGTATGCGAGCTGAGTGAGCTAAAAGCCGGTTCGGCCCTTTGCCCAAGCATAAATTCAATATATAAGTTAACCACACCATGTAATTTTTTTAATTAAAAAATAATAATATTTATAATAATTATCTCTTTCTCAATTTATGTGTCAAGACACTTAAAATATGAAGTGTCACACCCCGCCTTGGGGGGTAAGACTGGCACCTGGTGCCCTACTAGGACCTGACCTGCTGGACTGTTAAGCCTGGGCACATCTGGTGCCTGGCTGGCTCTGACTCACATTTCTGGAAACAAAGGGCTATATAACGGCTGTAAACACAGCCCCCGGCCCATTGGCCTATAGCCTTCTATACCTGTACTAACAGCTAACCAGAAATATCTCAATTCAGGGGAACCTATGCGGGCCGACAAGGCCACCATGCTGTCTAGTTATCTGCAACTCAATCATAACGTATTAAAAAGCTACGTGACCGGCAAGGTCACCACTACTGACAACTATGGCCCCACACGACCATCACAATAGAAAGAAGGAATACTAACAGCTATACAACTACACGGCCTCTCACGACTGGCTCATCTGACCACAGGGAATAAATATACAGACTGCAAGCCTCTAGGAAGAATAATAGAAATGATCGGGACAGGGCCCCGACCTACCCGTACTGTATAGCAAAAGGAACTGAACTACACCTCTAGAAATTCAGTCTTCGGATGACAGGAGCTGAATACTCAACCGCTGATGGGGATCACGTGGTATCGCCTGCTCGTCTATGGGTACCTGTAGGCAAGTAATGCAGCGCCCCACCGGGCGTCAGTACCGCTGGTACTAAGTATGTAAAGCAATAACTGAAAGAGATATCTGAAATCAATAACATAACTGACGAAACAGAAATAAGAAGAACTAGATTAACTATCTGATGGTGTAGATCGTACCTGTTCTTAGTCATACTGAAAGGAGTAGGAATCATACCTGGAGACGTATCATTCTACTACTAATCTGCTCGTATCAAATGTAATATGGCATAACATACATAACATAACATGGCATACACAAACCTTACCCGGACCCCATAAGCCGGGAGGTACAATCAACACAGAATCTATACCCTTACCCCGGTCATCCCATCTCCTATACTGGCTGTAAGCATCCCGCCGGTCCCCTGGGTATGCACTTGGGCTCGCTGAGCCCCTGACTATAACTGCATCTGAGTCCGGAGGACTCCTGAATCTGCACCCGGGCGTATCCGCTCGACTGGGTTGTGTAAGGGCCGATCAAGGCACAAATATGGGGAAAACTGGCATCCCATCTTCGTCCCCTGGCGGGATGGCTTGCCACTCCGTAGAGTGACGTATCCTCGTCCTCTGGCGGACGAGTCGATATAGCTATTAACCCTGGGCGGTCGTGGATGCTAGGTAGTCCAACCCCAAATAATACAACGGTCTCAACTAGTAATGCTGTCTGTGTATCTCACATGCTGAGGCTAAGAGGGGTAAGGTGTTGTTTACATTACATGCTGAACTAGTAATGATAACCTCTATGTATTCGATACATGCTGAGGCTGGTAAATATATATATATATATATATATATATATATATATATATATATATATATATATATATATATATATATATATATATATATATATATATATATATATATATATATATATATATATATGAATATAGTCTCCTGCTAAACTGCACTGGGCCAAATGCTATACAAAGTAGTGTTTCTACTGAAACTATACTGTTTACTGAGTGTCTGTATTAACATGATTTCCTATTTCTAACATGCTTTCTAAACTTCATTTTAGTTTGCTATTCTGTTTCTGAAATGCTTTATGGGTGCTGCGTTACTTTGCGGGGTTTCAACTGAATACAACAATGTCTTAACATTTCGTATTACATCACATACTAAGCATGCTGGACAATCTCTAACACTTGCGTTAAAATCTATATCGTACTAGTAGGTTTCATACACATTACAACCCAATGCTTCTCACATTATACCAATATTCATAATAACGCAATACTCGACTTCTGAGCATTCTACTGGTCTGTAAATTACTATACTGTCTCAACATTACTTAACTTGCCGAGGAAACTAACTTTACATACCTTATCTTTGAATTATTCGTCAGTTGGACGAAGCTCGGCCGGTACTTCAACTATTTTCTCCCAACTGCATTCATAAATACGTCAATTAATACTAAATACAGCTTTATTATAAAGAGCAACGTCACTTTCGATATAGTTTATAGCCTAAACTTAGGCTTATCGAAAGACGGTCGAAAACTCGCTATTTCTCAATGGCCCAGAAGGGAGAAATATTCACTTCTCAGCTAGGAACACATAGACATTAATTTAGAGCAATTCTACTTACCTTAGTTCGATGGCTCGCCGATTCGTCGGCCGTATTTCACGAAACTAAATCCATAGAAATGCTCTCTGCTGCTAAATACTTTGATATCTAGGATTAATTTGAGTTTGGGCAGCGTTTGGCAGCGTAATCGGACGAAATTATATAATTTCCTTCGTCTTCCTCTGCTTACTGCATATTCTGGAAATTTATAAAGTGTTGAATGATTTTAAACCGAAGTGGGGGCTTTATATACTTGGGCCTGAACTTGGGCAACGTGTCACAGAGCCATCGCGGAGGCCTCACCTCCGTGACACGCTGCCATCGCGGAGGGGCTCTGCCTCGGCTCCTCCCGCGATGGTTCGACGGGTTTCTCGTCCGATCTTTTCCCGGGCCTTTCCCCAGCACGTATGGCCTTCAAATATGCTTAACCAACGTGGGAATAGGTCATCTAAGTGCCGGGAATTCTACGGGGTGTAACATTCTCCCCCCTTAAGAACATTCGTCCTCGAATGTATGCTGTTATCTAGAGCTTACTTTATTTTCTAGAAAACTTTCGGCAGAGTTTCCCCTGTAATATGGATTATCGCAAAAACCTGAAATGCAGAAAAGTCCAACACAGGCACTGCATACAATATTCTAAGATCCACTGGACAACTAAATATCACTTATTCTTTCTCATTTACAAACATACTACCATAAGGTACTGTATAAGTAATGATACGGACATACCTGTCGTCTGACTAGGTTTGAAATAGGTGAGGGTATCTGATTTTCATATCTTCTCCAGCCTCCCACGTCATTTCCTCCCGATTACTGTTACGCCACAATACTTTGACAGATGCAATATCTTTAGTTCTCAGCCTGCGAACCTGTCTGTCTAAAATAGCTACGGGAACCTCTTCATATGCTAACTCTTCCATGACCTGGACATCCTGAACTGGACCTACTGTAGAAGGGTCCCCTACGAGCTTCCTTAGCATAGAAACATGGAATACTGGGTGAACAGATGCAAATTCTGGTGGCAAGTTCAACTCGTATGCAACTCGGCATATTCTTCGCCGAATCTGGTATGGCCCAATGAATCTTGGGCTAAGCTTGCCTTTCTTGCCAAACCTCATTACTCCTTTCATCGGGGACACTTTCAGGTATACCCAGTCATTTACTGCAAATTCTAGATTTCTGCGCCGCATATCTGCATAGGACTTCTGGCGGCTCTGAGCAGTCAGTAAACGTTCTCGGATAAGCTTTATCTTTTCCTCGGACTGCCGAACAATGTCTGGGCCAACTAATGCTGATTCTCCTATTTCAAACCAGCCCACCGGCGATCTACATTTTCGCCCATATAATGCCTCGAAAGGCGCCATCTGAATAGCTGAATGGTAGCTGTTATTATAAGCAAATTCAATTAATGAAATATGTTCATCCCAGCTACCCCCAAAATCTAACACACACGCTCGTAGCATATCTTCGAGCGTCTGAATTGTACGTTCTGCCTGCCCATCTGTTTGAGGATGGAATGTTGTGCTCAAGCTAATCTGCGTCCCCAAACCTTTTTGAAACGACTGCCAGAATCTAGCTGTAAACTGTGCTCCCCTATCTGATATAATAGATACCGACACTCCATGCAATCTAACTATTTCTCTGATATATAATTCGGCATAATCCTCAGCTGAGAAGGTAGCCCTCACTGGCAGGAAATGAGCTGATTTTGTCAACCTATCAACTATTACCCAAATGGAATCGTTTCTGCGTCTAGTATGGGGTAACCCTGTTACAAAATCCATGTTTATTGCTTCCCATTTCCACATAGGTACCGTTATCTCTTGCGTCAAACCGCCCGGTTTCTGGTGCTCGGCTTTTACCTGTTGACAATTAGAACATCTAGATACAAATTCAGCTATCTCAGCTTTCATACCTAGCCACCAATAAATGTCTCTGATATTGTGGTACATTTTCGTCGCTCCTAGATGAAGGGAATAGCGAGCATAGTGTACCTCATGCATGATTCGTCCACGAAGCCCTGAAACATTCGGGACACAGAGGCGGACCTTACAACGTAGCACATTATCCTCAGTTATCTGAAAATCTGGCTCCTTACCCTTCTGAACTCTATCTCTGAGCTGGACTAAATCGGGATCCTCGTACTGTCGTTCTTTTACCTCTGTAACCAATGATGACACCGCAGAATTCTGAATTACTGCTCCATTATTTTCTGTTTCCATTACTCGAACGGCTAGGCCAGCTAACTGATGAATTTCTTTGGCTAACTTCTGCTTCTCAGGTCGCAAATACGCTAAACTCCCCATTGACTTACGGCTCAGGGCATCTGCCACAACATTGGCTCTTCCCGGATGATACAGGATGTTCACATCATAATCCTTCAACAATTGTAACCAGCGGCGTTGCCGCAGATTTAACTCCCTCTGAGTAAAAATGTACTGTAAGCTCTTGTGATCGGTATAAATATCAACATGAACCCCGTACAGGTAATGCCTCCACATCTTTAATGCGTGGATTACTGCGGCCAATTCCAGGTCATGGGTAGGATAATTCTTTTCGTGTTTCCTCAGCTGCCTGGAAGCATATGCAATTACTCTACCATGCTGCATCAACACACAACCTAACCCAACACCTGACGTGTCACAATAGACTGAATAACCTTTTGTGCCTTCCGGCAATGCTAACACTGGGGCGGAGGTTAATCTGTCTTTCAATTCCTGGAAACTCTGCTCGCATGCCTCTGTCCACTGAAATTTTGCTGCTTTCTGTGTTAATTTGGTCAGAGGTGCCGCAATAGTCGAGAAACCCTAGAAAGCTACGAACTTCCGTCGGGGTAGTAGGCCTAGGCCATGACTTAACTGCTTCTATCTTCTGCTTGTCTACCTGTATACCAGCGTCTGAGACAATATGCCCTAAAAAGGCCACTGAGTTAAGCCAGAATTCACACTTCGAAAATTTAGCATACAACTGGCTGTCCCTGAGAATCTGGAGCACTATCCGCAAATGAGTTCGGTGATCTGTTTCAGAACGGGAATACACCAGAATGTCATCAATGAATACTATCACGAACAAGTCCAGGAAAGGTCTGAAAATACTATTCATCAGGTCCATAAAGACTGCTGGGGCATTCATTAACCCGAAGGACATAACTAGAAATTCAAAATGTCCATATCGGGTCCTAAACGCTGTCTTAGAAATATCTTTCTCACGTACTCGGACCTGGTGATATTCGGACCGCAAGTCAATCTTTGAAAAGTATCTGGCTCCCTGCAACTGATCAAATAAGTCATCAATTCTGGGGAGCGGATACTTGTTCTTTACTGTAACTTTATTTAGCTGCCGATAATCTATGCACATTCGGAGCGAGCCATCTTTCTTCCTTACGAATAAAACTGGCGCACCCCATGGTGAAGTACTCGGCCTGATAAAACCTTTATTTAACAAATCTTTCAACTGCTCCTTTAATTCTCTGAGTTCTGCAGAAGCCATACGATAAGGAGGTATTGATATTGGCTGCGTGCCTGGTAACAAGTCGATAGCAAAGTCTATTTCCCTTTCTGAAGGAATACCAGGTAACTCATCAGGAAATACATCTGGGAATTCATTCACCACTGGGACAGACTGGAGTGTCAGAGATTCTGCTTGGATATCCTGAACTCTGACCAGATGATAAATGCATCCCTTGGATATCAACTTCCTCGCCTGAAGGTAGGAAATAAACCTACCTTTTGGCATAGCGATGCTGCCCTTCCACTCCCGTACTACTTCTCCTGGGAAGTGGAATCGAACCATTTTGGTCCAACATTCGACATTAGCAAAGCATGGTACTAACCAGTCCATACCCATTATGGCATCGAAGTCTATCATTTCTAACTCGACCAGATCTACTGTGGTCTGACGGTCAGCAATCTCTACTGTACACCCGCGGTAAATTCGGCTAGCTGTGATAGAGTCACCGACGGGCGTAGATACTAAGAAGGGCTGCTGTAATGATTCTGGTGCAATACTAAACTTCCGTGCCACAAATGGAGTAATATAGGACAAAGTAGACCCTGGATCAATTAACACATACGCAGGGTGTGAGCAGATAGTTAGCATACCTGTCACAACATCACGCGACGCTTCTGAATCTTGCCTCCCTGGTAAGGCATATGTGCGGCTTGGGCCCGCACCTGTACTGGAGGCCCCTGATCTGCCCCGACCCCTACCTGCTGAAACTGAGGGCCTGCGCCCAGTCGAGGATGCTGTGGCTCGTGACCCTGCTGATGCCCCATCCTGTCTATCACAGTCCTCTCGACCTCTGGCTGGGCAATCTTTCATCAAATGGCCTTCTTGGCAACAAATATAACATGCGGTGGAGCCATATCTGCATGCTCCAGGATGGCGTCGACTGCATATAGGGCAAAGTGGTAGGGTATACCTGCTCTGCTCTGCCCTCCTCTGTGATGGTGAATCTGCCATCTGCGAGCCTCTACCAGTCCCTGACTGCCCCCTGCGGCTGAATCTACCCCCCTGTGACTGTGGCGGAGGCGGGGGCCTGGGCGGCCTGTCTGACAATCGGGGCCTGGGTCCTCCCCGGGCCTCTCTCTGTAACTCAACTGGCCTGTCCCTGCGACGCTGTTCCTGATTAACCCTTCTGACCTCTCGTTGTCGCTGTCTGATGCCCTCAATATTCTGGGCAAATGCCTGAATTCGGGCAATGTCCATATCCTCTCGCAGTGTGGCTGCAGTGCAAATCTCAACATATTCTGGATTCAACCCCGTAATAAAGCGATGCACTCTGGATGCCATGGTATCAACGAAGGCCGGTGCATATCGGGCTAAGGAATCAAACTGCAAAGAATATTCCCGAACACTCATGGCCCCCTGTTCTAAATGTAGGAACTGGTCTACCCGGGCCTGTCGAATCTCCCGCGGCAAATAATGATCCAGAAAGGCTCCTGAAAAGCTGGACCAGGTGGGAGGGGAAACATCTCTCCCTCGGGACCTCTCCCAGCTTTCATACCATAACACCGCAATATCCCGTAATCGGAATGCTGCCAATTCAACTGATTCAGTAGGCGTAGCATGCATAACCCTGAAGATTCTCTACATCTGATCCAGAAAATCTTGGGGGTCCTCTGTTCGGTCCGTGCCTGTAAACTATGGGGGATTCAGGGCTAAGAACTCTCGGACCCTCGAACTACCGGGCCCTTCTGATGATTCTGCAACTGTGGATGGCATTGGATGACGCTGAGCAGCCATCATCTGTGCTAACATAACTACAGCACTCCTAACCTCCTGGTCAGAAGGAGTCAATATAGGGGCTGCTGAAGGTAGTGTCGCCCCAAGTGGCTCCTGACGTGGTGGAGACTGTTGAGGAGGCTGGGATGATGCCTCGGTAGTGCCCTCTGATCGGGCTGTCTCCAAATGAGGGGGAGGCATCCTGCTGGTGCCTTCTCCTGCTGCAACATCTAAGTTCTGACCTGTGATAGGATGTCGCTGGTCTGACATTATCTGTAACCAAAGAATATGGTAAGCTTTTAGGGACTCAACCCTATACTGTACCGCTCTATAGCACGACTGAATAAGAACAAAAGGCAACCATCCTATCATTCCTTGCAGCCTCCTATCCATAGTATGTGGTGCACAACACATCCATGGACAAGACTCTACTTAGCACGGCTTGCAGACTCCCTGGGATACGACCTGCTCTGATACCAAGTTTGTCACACCCCGCCTTGGGGGGTAAGACTGGCACCTGGTGCCCTACTAGGACCTGACCTGCTGGACTGTTAAGCCTGGGCACATCTGGTGCCTGGCTGGCTCTGACTCACATTTCTGGAAACAAAGGGCTATATAACGGCTGTAAACACAGCCCCCGGCCCATTGGCCTATAGCCTTCTATACCTGTACTAACAGCTGACCAGGAATATCTCAATTCAGGGGAACCTATGCGGGCCGACAAGGCCACCATGCTGTCTAGTTATCTGCAACTTAATCATAACGTATTAAAAAGCTACGTGACCGGCAAGGTCACCACTACTGACAACTATGGCCCCACACGACCATCACAATAGAAAGAAGGAATACTAACAGCTATACAACTACACGGCCTCTCACGACCAGCTCATCTTACCACAGGGAATAAATATACAGACTGCAAGCCTCTAGGAAGAATAATAGAAATGATCGGGACAGGGCCCCGACCTACCCGTACTGTATAGCAAAAGGAACTGAACTACACCTCTAGAAATTCAGTCTCCGGATGACAGGAGCTGAATACTCAACCGCTGATGGGGATCACGTGGTATCGCCTGCTCGTCTATGGGTACCTGCAGGCAAGTAATGCAGCGCCCCACCGGGCGTCAGTACCGCTGGTACTGAGTATGTAAAGCAATAACTGAAAGAGATATCTGAAATCAATAACATAACTGACGAAACTGAAATAAGAAGAACTAGATTAACTATCTGATGGTGTAGATCGTACCTGTTCTTAGTCATACTGAAAGGAGTAGGAATCATACCTGGAGACGTATCATTCTACTACTAATCTGCTCATATCAAATGTAATATGGCATAACATACATAACATAACATGGCATACACAAACCTTACCCGGCCCCCATAAACCGGGAGGTACAATCAACACAGAATCTATACCCCTACCCCGGTCATCCCATCTCCTATACTGGCTGTAAGCATCCCGTCGGTCCCCTGAGTATGTACTTGTGCTCGCTGAGCCCCTGACTATAACAGCATCTGAGTCCGGAGGACTCCTGAATCTGCACCCGGGCGTATCCGCTCGACTAGGGTGTGTAAGGGCCGATCAAGGCACAAATATGGGGAAAACTGGCATCCCATCTTCGTCCCCTGGCGGGACGGCATGCCACTCCGTATAGTGACGTATCCTCGTCCTCTGGCGGACGAGTCGATACAGCTATTAACCTTGGGCGGTCATGGATGCTGGGTAGTCCAACCCCAAACAATACAACGGTCTCAACTAGTAATGCTGTCTGTGTATCTCACATGCTGAGGCTAAGAGGGGTAAGGTGTTGTTTACATTACATGCTGAACTAGTAATGATAACCTGTACGTATTCGATACATGCTGAGGCTGGTAAATATATATATATATATATATATATATATGAATATAGTCTCCTGCTAAACTGCACTGGGCCAAATGCTATACAAAGTAGTGTTTCTGCTGAAACTATACTGTTTACTGAGTGTCTGTATTAACATGATTTCCTATTTCTAACATGCTTTCTAAACTTCATTTTAGTCTGCTATTCTGTTTCTGAAATGCTTTATGGGTGCTGCGTTACTTCGCGGGGTTTCAACTGAATACAACAATGTCTTAACATTTCGTATTACATCACATACTGAGCATGCTGGACAATCTCTAACACTTGCGTTAAAATCTATATCGTACTAGTAGGTTTCATACACATTACAACCCAATGCTTCTCACATTATACCAATATTCATAATAACGCAATACTCGACTTATGAGCATTCTACTGGTCTGTAAATTACTATACTGTCTCAACATTACTTAACTTGCCGAGGAAACTAACTTTACATACCTTATCTTTGAATTATTCGTCCGTTGGACGAAGCTCGGCCGGTACTTCAACTATTTTCTCCCAACTGCATTCATAAATACGTCAATTAATACTAAATACAGCTTTATTGTAAAGAGCAACGTCACTTTCGATATAGTTTATAGCCTAAACTTAGGCTTATCGAAAGACGGTCGAAAACTCGCTATTTCTCAGCGGCCAAGAAGGGAGAAATATTCACTTCTCAGCTAGGAACACATAGGCATTAATTTAGAGCAATTCTACTTACCTTAGTTCGGTGGCTCGCCGATTCGTCGGCCGTATTTCACGAAACTAAATCCGTAGAAATGCTCTCTGCTGCTAAATACTTTGATATCTAGGATTAATTTGAGTTTGGGCAGCGTTTGGCAGCGTAATCGGACGAAATTATATAATTTCCTTCGTCTTCCTCTGCTTACTGCGTATTCTGGAAATTTATAAAGTGTTGAATGATTTTAAACCGAAGTGGGGGCTTTATATACTTGGGCCTGAACTTGGGCAACGTGTCACAGAGCCATCGCGGAGGCCTCACCTCCGTGACACGCTGCCATCGCGGAGGGGCTCTGCCTCGGCTCCTCCCGCGATGGTTCGACGGGTTTCTCGTCCGATCTTTTCCCGGGCCTCTCCCCAGCACGTATGGCCTTCAAATATGCTTAACCAACGTGGGAATAGGTCATCTAAGTGCCGGAAATTCTACGGGGTGTAACATGAAGAGACTGCCCAACCTTATTCTCTAAGGGGAAGGAGGACTGGCTGTGATGGGCTAGGTTTGATTTTTGGTTGCAACTCAGGACGAAAATCGTCCTGGTTCATGGCTCACATTTTATTGATTCAGTTTAAATAATTGTTATTTTACGGTGGAAACCTGCCTAAATCGACAGAAACAAGGAAGACAATTTTAGCCCAATGGATCCCCTCGAATTAATTTGGAGGAAGTAATCAATTTTATTAGAAATCTTTATCATTTTTTTATTCATCAATTATATTTGAAGTTTAAAATTTTCTTTTAATTCATGAAAGTAGAAACTCTTGTTCTAAGTTTGTAATTTAAAAGTTTAAAATCTAAAATCTAAATTCGAAAATTATATTGAAAATCTTATAGTTCAAAGTCATACTTAATAAAATTTTCGGTGAATTGAGCTTTGGGATTTTTATTTTCAAATATACACCAACTTGATTATTGCAACTTACAAGTTTAATTATTTGAATTTTAAAATCAAAATACAAAATACAGACATGTAAAACTTAATATAATTTGAAGTTTAAAAAAGAAAAAACCCCAACCAACCTAGGTTCAGGCATTGGTGGGCTCTCCCTTAAATGTGTAGGGTTTGCGCCAGCCAAATCAGTTTGCAGTCATACTCAAAATATATAATGAGAAAATATATAAAATAGATCAAAAACTAAACTAGTTACGTAAAAATAGATTGTTTAATATTAATTATTCATATTATCTAATCGATATAAAATAATCGTAATTCGTGTCCCACTATGAGTTTGAAGATTTTTCGCGCATAAGATAACATGGCAGTATATGTATATACTATGATAGTATATAGTAGTATATGAATATATTGCGATGGTATCATGAAGTATACCATGATAATATGTGAATATACTATGATGGTATCATGCATGATTAAGAAGTGTATCTCTAAAGGCTGCTCATTTTTCTGTGATCCCGTGACAGTATATGAATATACTATGATGATATCATGAAGGATTAAGGAGCCCTGCGTGCTATTCCTGAAGGACTGCTCATCCTCGGTGATACTATAATAGTTTATGGATATACTATGACGGTATAATAAAAGATTGCAAGATGGGGTATTTTTTTCTAAAATAATTAGGAGGATATGAAAGTAAAGGGGTAGGATGGTACAAATATTTTCCTCCAATTGGGCAGTTATGTAAGTTTTCTTATACTATATTAAAAGTGTGAAAGTCCATAAAATGTTGATTAAACTTTTTGTCCTTTATTAAAAGACTCTGCAACGGATAAAATTGTCATTTACTTATTTTCTTCAATAGTTATCATTTAATTATCATCCCAATATTTAGGACTTTAAAATTAGTTATAGTTATAGCTATTAAATTTTACTTATTTATAAAAGATAAAAACTCCTAATAAATAGTATTTAAAAGTTGATTAAAATTTTTACTCTCTTAAATATTTTCTTATTTGAATTATATTAAAAGTTCTAACATTAAAAATTTTAAAATTAATTTCAATTTTATGGACTCAATTACTATTCGTATAATTAGGCATTAATGCAATCAAACACTTTCAAAAGATACATGCCTTTTCCTGATTTAGTTTGTCGTCACTTTTGTCTTCAAATTTTTAATATGATTTTGGAAGAATTATTTTTTGTTTGTTTTTTTCTTTTTTCTTAGTGATCATCCAGTTCAATTTTTTTAGAAATAAAAGATAGCTATCGTTATCTCTTTAGGTTAAAAGAGAATTCACGTTTGATAAAATATCTTAACATCAGCGTAGTATCAAAATTTTTATCTTGGACTAAACATAATTTTAATATGAAATTTTATATGACGAATATTCATATTTTATTTTATAGCCAATAACTTCTTCAAATTTTTGAAGCTACCGGCAATGTTGTTTACTTCTTTTACCTTTTAAAAATAAATTTTACGTTAGACAAAGTTATAATTTAATAAATTCTACTAATATATAAAACTTAGAATTGATTTTAATTAGAGCTTAAGTTTGGTGCACCTTCAATGTATTCTTTTTTTTTTAATACACCATCAAATAATTTTTAAGTAAAATAAATAATTAATAGTACTATTTTAAATATAACTATAATTTACAAAAAAATACAATAAAGACAAGTTAGAGTCCTATTCATTGCCTAAAAAAAAATTCATAATTGTACTCATCATCAAATTCTTGTCCGTTCATGATTTTTCTATCAATATCAACGTCCAAAGTAGTGAAATTTTTCAATGGCTCAAACATTATGAATTTGTAGGAAATAATTCTTCAACCCGCAAAATTTAGAAACCTTCAATAGTTTCTTCTGCTTTAACGATATGTCCTCAAACATTCACTTCAGATTTATTTTGAATTTACAAGTATTTGAGGACATGACCTCAAAATAATTTCTTGATTGGATTCTTTAATTTAGTAAATTTAGTAACAATATCACCACCTAATGTTATGTGATGGTGTAAAAAAAATAATACAGTAACGACATACCAATTCAATTAATTACGATTGTTAAATCTTAACTTAGTTGAGTTTTATACAGAGTATTAATATTTAGAAATTTAAGTCTTTACATTTTCTATGTATAATTGTTTTTTGAATTATGTATAATAATTATAATGTCTTTCATATTAATTTGAGAAAATAATTTTATTATATAGTAGCGATAATAGTTACACATGTTTTCAATTATATGAACTTCACACTTTTTAATGAAGAATCATATTGAAATTAATCTATTTAAATATAAAAAGATGCTAGGTCGGTTC
This sequence comes from Datura wrightii, assembly GCA_035772735.1. Taxonomy (NCBI): domain Eukaryota; kingdom Viridiplantae; phylum Streptophyta; class Magnoliopsida; order Solanales; family Solanaceae; genus Datura; species Datura wrightii. The sequence continues at coordinate 73,752,261 of JASDFA010000007.1, read as the reverse complement.
AACCAAATGGATAGAAAAATAATATTTGGTCTTTAAGTTCAAAATAATAAGTATTTTCAAAAAGAAATTATAGAAGAGTGAAATTGAAATAATGCTAGAACACTTATAAATAGAAGGAAACATAATAGTTGATTTTAAGGACATAAATAACATATTTGAAAGATCGTAGTTTTGTTGGAAATCAAAATTTAAGTGCAATTATACTTTCAATTAACTTAATTTTTATTGTAATTTTATTCAATCCTCAAATAATCTTTGTTAATAAATAATTTAATTTTATAGAGTATAAATTTCGATCAATATTTAAGGATATGTTTATCAATTAATATTTTATAAAGTATAAAGCCTTATTACGAAATGTTGATCACCTATTTTGTTATTTAAAAATAAATTTTATATTAAATAAAATTATAATTTAATTATTTACTTAATATTTAAAACTTTAAAATTAACTACAATATTGGTTATTAAATCTTTATTTTAAATAACTGCTCAACTATATATGCGAGGCATGTACAATAAATTAGTAATATAAAAGTCAAATCACCTCATATTTAGTGTTGAGTATAAATGTTTAAATTTTTAAAATAACTTTTTATATAAAAAAATTACATAATAAAATAACTTACTATATGATCAAAGTGTTAGAAAATGTAATTTAAAAAAAAAGACTTTTCACATAAAACAATGTAAATATTCAGAAAAATCAAAAGGTCACCTAAATCTATTTTTACTTTTTTTTTTTATCAGATAAAATTAGCCCATGTGAGGAAGGTAGCCGGAGTAGGGGGTGCGGGGAGCTTTCATGCTTCACTGTCCAAAAGTCTTTGAAGAAGAAAGAAAGTGACACTTAGAATGTGATCACCGACCACGGACCATTTTTATTATGTATTTTTTGTCCACGTAGTTTTCAAGAACTCATTAATGACTAATTGGTTTGGTGTATATGTGGCCACTGCCTACTTTTCCCAAGTCCTTCTGCCAAATGCCAATTGGCTCTATTTTTACTTTTTAACAAAGATCTGCCTCAAATGAGTGATCATTGGCTTGATATTGACTTCCATTATGACCCTATAGTCACCTCAAAAACTAAGGTATTTGATATGGAAACGAACTTTTCCACTTAGGAATTTTTAAGAAAAACAGGGAGGAAAATTACAGAGTTCCCTATTTTCCTCGCCTACCCTTCCCCAACCCCGCCAGAGGAAAAACAACGAAATATGAAATTTATGATAACTCAAAATGTTTAAAAGAAAAAATTGAAATTCGAGGATTCGTGTTTCTCGTGTTGAATTGTACGATCATTTTATTTAACAAAAAAAATTGTTAGAGTATACAGTTTAAGTAAAACATTTTTTCATTATATAAGAAAAAGAATCCCTAATTACATGTTTGACAACACTTTACCCTAATTACTCAGCATAACAACACTTCTTAAAAGTAGGAAATAGGGAACCCCTAGGAGGGGCCAGGGCTAGAAACTCAAAAAGAAAGGAAAATAATTTTGTATTCTAAAACTATTTTCTCTCCCCTCTTTCTCTCATTGCCATCGCCCCGCCAAACATTGCCAGCCGAAATTCAACCAAAGCTAAATGAGTACCGGCAACCACCACCAATAAATTTAAAAAAAAAAAAAAAAAGGTGAAACACATCTATATATATAAACCGCCACAATTTAGCAATTTTTTTTTGTAGTTTTGATTGATACTCTCACTCTCCTCTAGCTACCATACACGACTATCTTGCTCTGGTGAAATATATCGATCTGGACATTTCTAGCTCCGACAAAACTCCCTTCTTATTCTTCTTTTAAAAAATTTGAATTAGAAATAAAATGGTTTTGCATTGTTATGGTGGAAACGGAGGTGGTTATTATGGTTTTGTGGTGGCTGCTATGGTGATTTTTGTAATGGTGGTTTGAACTTTGAAGGTGAAAATAAATGTATTTATATTGTATCTCACTGATTGTCTGGTGTATGTTAATTTGGTGTATTTTTTGTGTGTGTCAACCGCACATCTTATATATTACTGTACATACAATGACATACGACATACAACAAACATATAATAATTGTGTATATCCCTGTATGTCCATACCTATATATGTTTGTGTTTTTCTTGCATATTTTGTGTATATCATATGTATGTTTGTGATTTTGTTGCATATTTTGTGTATGTCAATGTATATCACTATATGTCATGCCTATGTCAAGTATATAAATATGACATACAATAATATATAACGATATAGAAGTGTATATGGATATAAGAAGTTATGGAAATCTTCTGGTGAAGAAGAGAAATTTCGATGAATAAAAAATAAAGAGAAAAAATTAGATTTTCTCGCAAAGCTCAAGGATATTCCGACAGAGCAGTGGCGATCGACGGATGGGAGGGGAACAGTGGCTGCTAAAATTTGTGTGAAAGAGAATACAAAACTTTTAATTTTATGAAACTATTGGTTTATTTTAAAAATGAAATAGTATTAATTATGCAGTCTCAGAAAATTTGGAAATATTCATGAAATGCAAGGGAAAAGAAAGAGCATGAGATTTTCATGGCCAGTATCCGCCGCTATTTTAACTTTGAAGTGGATATGTATAAATAAATATATATAATTGTGTACGTTTTGCTATGATTAAATCAATTTCATCCCTCGCAATCATTTAAGGATTTTTCTCAAAGCTAGGATAAGTTTTTCTTATATTTGCTCACAAACAAAGAACGAGAGTACCCCGAAAGCGCTTTCAGCCATTTTTTAGAACTAACGTTGTGAAGTTATTGATAAGTTTTTGCATCGATTGCTCCGATTTTGGGTTAGTTTTTAATTTTTTGGTCTTTTAAATTGATGGTGTTTAATTTTTGTTTTTAGTATTTTAAGTAATAAAACGGTACAAAAATACTCTTAATAATTTTAGAATAAATTGCAAGACAAATAAAAATTCACAAAATATTAATTATCCCTAGAAGGCTGAAGTTCATACTACTAAACTTCTGCCCCTTAGGCACAAGTTCATGCTACCGAACTTATGTCTTGAGGCATAACTTGTATGAATTTTATCCCTAAAACTTATGTCTTGTGAATTTTATTCTTGCCTTGAGAATGTTTTTGTTTTTGTTTTTGTTTTTGCTGCTAAGATCAATTTTGACCACTTTTTTGTCATTTAAAGTGTTAAAGAATAACAATTAAAAGCCACAAATTTAAGAAGCAAAAATTATAGATCACTCTAAAATAAAAGTATTTATACAAATGACCGAAGTCACTTAAGAATATTTATGCGAATGACCGAGGTGATGACAGACAATAAATAAATCATCAGATTCAAGAATTTTTGAAATGGAAATTAGCCAAATTCTAACGTGAAAAGAATCACATTATAGCTAGGTTTATTTCCCTTATCTTTTCCTTGACGATCATCGCCACAGCCGGCCACAAGTCTAATGAAATTTGACGGTCACAAGTCTAATGAAATTTGAAAGATGGAGTATATATCATAGAAATGTACATCAAAGGTGAGACAGATATAGCATTTGAGCTTTATGAATTTTGAATTTTAGAATAGAAATCTCAAAGTGTTGCATAGTTAAATTTTGAATTTAATTTTTATACATGTTTTGAATTTTTAATACAAATAAAAGGTTTGGGTCAAAATTAATTATTGAATTTTGTTAACCCGACTATTAGCTAGGGCGGAGCTAGAATACATGTTTAACCATGCCCAATAATTTTGATTTAAATTCAGTATTTATTTTAAGAAATGTATAGACTACCCAGAGTCAGATTCATGATTTAAGGGTTGTGGGTGCCACTATTATATATATATATATATACACACACACACACACCTACCACTAGCGATAAATATTCAGGACAAGCACCAAGCTGCCCGTCTTGAATTCTTCTAAAGTTTTTGTTCTGGCACAGTGCGCCAGCCATGGCGCCAGGTTGCCTGTCTTGAACTTCTTCTGAATTTCGGCTTCGGGAAACGCACCACTCAATGTACTAACTAGATCTTACTCGAAAACTCATTCAAAGTTGCTCCAAAGCTTTGAACCTTCATCATCAGCTCACTTCGGGCTAATTTCCACCACATTTTCCTGTAAAACATCTAATCACATTTGTTGGCTCACTATCAAGAGTTTTCAATCAAAACATGCAATTGTAAATGAATATACTTCTAAAAACAAGGATAAACATGGGTAAAATACAGCCAGCAAGGCGTACAAATACGCCCAAGATCAATAACTCAAATATGTGAAATCACATGATCAATTTACGGATATCTTCATAAAGCCTCTCAAATGTGAAGATTTTCAGAGATTGATATCAAGTATTGGAATGAAGAAGAAAAATCAAAATTAAGGGGGAGATTTGGGGGAGTAAAACAAACAGAAAATAGTTGGCAACAAGTTTCCATAACGAATTGCAAAAGATCATAACATGTTTTCATTTGCAAGTATTGTAGTATTCACTCCTATAAATAGGAGTTTTGTTTGCTCAATTCAAATGCACCAAATAGAAGGAGCAATAGAAGGTATTAGAGAGTATTTATCGAACTATTTTCTATAGTCTATGAGAAAATAGTATGAGAGTACTATCTTAATGAGTTGTCTGTAAAATAAAAGAGTGTTATTTCATTTGAAGATGTAGTAATCTCTTGACACTATCAAATTATAATTAATGATATAATATTACTTTGTTCGGGTATTATATTTTACCCCCCTTGAAAATCTAATATCGCTATTACTCTCTTATTTTTTGCTATTTAGCATGATTATTATTTCTGAATGAAATTATTATTCCCCAACAGCAATCTTAGCCCCATAAAAGCAGACATGATCATTACCTAGTAGAGAAGCGAGCTTGATGACTATAAGTGGCAAATGGGCAGGTTGGATTGAATTTGGACGGATCAAAATGGGCTGAGTTAATAGATGGGCGGAGTATTGACCCGCCCAAAGTTACTTGGATGAAATGGACAAATACGGGTCATAACCTAACCCGCACAACTCTAATTAAGTTTTAATTGCTTTATTTATTCTTTTAAAATCTTTTAATAACTTATAAAATTAATATTTATCTTTATTATGACTAAATATAACATATAAAATAAAATAAAATATATTTTTAAAAATATTTTGACAAGATTTCTCATGAATTAATTTGGGTTGGATATTAGCCCAAACTTTGATGAATTGAAATAAATTGGGCTGAAATAAGCTAAGCTAATAAATAAGCGAGTCAATTATCAACAGAAATCTGAATAAATTGAACAAATTATAATTTCATGAATTGATTTTGCCACGTCTACCGATTACTAGCAATGGAGATTTAAAGCCAAAAGGTAGAAACACGTGAGAATCATGGAATGTATCGTTGTCAACTGTCATTTATGCGTTGATGTAACTAGCTCCTCAAAATTAGGGAAAAAGCTAATTTAAGGTTTTATTTTTGTATTTTAAATTTAAGTATAGTATGAGCTGATATTTTTCTATTATTCTATTTTATAGCTACAATTAAGTACTATTCGTTTTGCTGCTCCCGATGACTTAAGATTATTTACACTTTGATTACTGAGCTTAGCATCACTTTGAAAGCTCAGCTGAACAAATGTAGGATAAATGATCCCTATACAAAAAACTTTAAAATTATACAAATATTACCTAACTTATGTTCGAAGGATAAAAATCATCAAACAGACAAATTAATAAATTAAATAATGTAAAATATATGAAAAATATATAAATTTCACAATAAATAACTTCAAAATTTTTTTTAAAAAAAAGAGTTATGGCTGATCAATAAATGAAATAAAAAATAGAGAAAGCAGAGACAGAGAGAGTGAAAGAGAGAAGGCGATGGCAAATAAAAAAAGCACAAAAAATATAATCATCCAGAGGAATAACATAAATAAGAATGTTTTCGTCTATAACATCTCATTAAATGCATTCCACGGTAAAAATTAAAGAACATATATATAATAAGCAAAAATTAAAAATCAATCACTTTTAAGAACAATTTCTCCAAAAACTTGATAATTTTATGTGAGCATATTAATCAAGATGAATGAAAATGGTAATGTGCCCTATGAAGTCACGGAGGATCATAAATCCAATGAGTTTTTTTTCTCCCTTTGAGGTACATATTTTGAATATGTAGATAACAAATATAGTAATTCTCTTTAGGAGACTTCATTATTGACATCCTTGCTTGGAATTTAGGATAACAAATAGAATTGATTGGACCAAAAAATATTTTAGAAGAGAAATGAGAATATTTATATCGTGGCCCTTGTTATACGCGGGAAGGATGTTAGTTTTTACTTATAAAAAGGTGTTAACACTTAACAGAATCCTAGGCATTGGACTTTAATTTTTACACCAAAATAATCACACTGTCTATATTGCGGATGGTGACCGGCAATTGACCATAAATCGAGCATGCTATAATATAAAGTCTAAAAGTAAACATGATAGACTAGAAAACCATTTGAGATTTTAGTAAATATTGACTCTTTATAGGAACCATCTGATTTTTCTGCATCCGACAGTCAAAAAAGAAAATGAACAAATATCATATGATAGGGCAACATTAACAATTATGTTTATATAGAATTACACTTCAAATACGAAAAACACAAGATCTAAGAAACATGTGACGTTAGTTAAGGACTTCACTTACACCACAAAAAAAAAATTCTGAAATTAGCTAACTTCGTCATTAAATTGCGTATAGCTAACACAATTTTTTACTCTTTCTTGTACTTCTAGACTGTAGTGCTTTTCATTTTCTAAGTCAATTTAATAAAATTTAAAATATATTATATTTAACTAAAATAATTTCATGTTAAATGTCAAAAGACCACGTATAATTTTTCGAGCTACATGATAGAAGTTTAGTGTACTAAATTGCTTTTTATGAATAAATATGCGTTACTCCAGGAAAAACAAGAAAAATAGAAGATATAGGAAAGCAAAATACAGTACTTATTTTCCCGCATTTGCGGGGCAAGTGCTAATTATGTTGCAGTTAACTCGGTGTATATGTTCTATGGAATATTTATGTATAAGTATAAAGGAGACTTAGATGCATGCTACCTTAACATATCTCATTGAGCTCCATTTATATTGATCTTTTTTCTGATTTTTTGAATATTTTTTTTCATTTAAATTTTTTTTTTAACTTTTAAAATTTATTTATTTAATTAATATCATTTACTTGATTAATTCCATTTACTCTTATTACATATGAAATGTCTCTTCATTGGATGTCTATAACGGCGTCACTTCAACTCAACCCAACAAAACAGAATCTTATCTCCCTCTCCTACAAATCCAGATCTGGATTTTTCTCTATTTTATTGTCATTCTGAATGCTGTGAACTCAATTGAGAGTGTTGAAGTATGAGACTTCCAAGAGGACGTGGTGGTCGCGGATTTAGGGGTGACAGAGATGGCGGCCGTAGTTTCCGAGGTGAATCCGTGACATGCGGATAGGAAAAAAAAACAGAGATTAGAAGAGGAAAATATTACCTAAAAGATAAGATTCATGAATCTAAATAAAGAGGAGCTACGGACCTTAGCAAACTGGTATTTCTTCATCGCAGATCTACACTTGAGCTCGAATGATTCCTAGCTTGAGCACTTTTAGATCGAAGCCTCGGCAGAGATAAAAGAAAAAAACAAAAATCTTAGCGTTCTTTCAGAAAGAAGAGGAAAAGCTTCTAACAGAGAAGTGTCGGTTGACTGAAATGGACTGTATTTATAGGCAAAATCTCCGCAGTTAGAGTTCTACATGAATTAGCCATTTGAATTTTTTTTTTTAAAAAAAAACAAAAAAATAACTCCATCTTGATGAGCAATTCTCCCTCAGAGATTTCAAAAGTATTTTGGCCTTGATTAGTGTTGACCGAATTGAAGATGAGTGGTGTGAATGAGAGAGAGAAAGAAACATTTGATTTTTCAGAAGATAGAGATGAAGATCGAACTGAAATGAAGCAAGCGGCTGACGATTGATAGAGTTTTATCTGGAAAAGAAAAAGGGAGAAGAAAACAAAAGGGCAGCTACTGTTGACAAAGGAAGAAAGAGAACAAGAGTTTGAAACCCTAGCTTAGGTGAAATTAAATGGGTTGGGTCGGGCTATAGAAGAATGATGTGACATAGTTCTTTAGCCAAAGATTTATCTTTTTTGGCTCTTTTCACTACTTTTCTTATTTTCATTCAATTCAATTCACACTTATTTAAATGATGTGGCATTTTCTTTTCAAGAACTCAATTTTCACAATTGAATGCTTCAATTGAATTTTTTTCTTAAATTATCATAAATAAATAAATCTGACATATCATAACAAAACATGAAAAATATGTCGACCAATTAAAAAAATTATGACCAACAATCGGATACACACACACACACACACACGTATATATAGAGAGAGTTAGAAGAGGTGATTTGGCATGACTCTGAACCCAAGAATAATATTTATCTTGTTTTTTTTCCTAGTTTTTTGATATTTTTCTTAATTTTTTCTATTTATATGATATACTATAAAATTTAAAAATTATTTCTTAATTACATTCTCTTAATTATCTCTTTTTTTCAATTTAGAAAGGTCAAAAGTCATTTATCATTAATTTAATAACTTAATGATCATATATTATGTGACACCTTTTTATGATCAGTAATATTATATATATATATATATATATATATATATATATATATATGTATGTATGTATATTTCTTGTAATTTCTCTCTAATTTATTTAACACAATAGAGTAAGAAAGAAAAAAATACTAATACGTTTGTTTAGCCTAACAAAGTCGAAATAGTTAGTAGAGGCAGTAAATAGGGATCCGTTTTCTTAAACCGAGCCTATGTAGGTTTATAAATTCATTCATTTGCAGTTGTCTTTTTTTATTCTTAAATAGTATTTAGGTACACGCGTTGTGCGCATGTTCCATATCAAATTTTATGCACATGTTCCATATCAAACATAAGTATAAAATTTTGTTAAATTACATAAATATTATGAGTATTAAATTTGTGTTCGAGTTAGCAGTTTAATTTTTTTTTGTTTGAAGACCAAAAATAGAGTTGTTCATTGACTCAACAAAAGCAAAACAGTATACATATGTGCTTGAATAGAATAAACGCAAATCATATTTATAAAAGAAACAGATGAAAAATTGTCGACCTTACAAAATTTCTCAAAAAATAATTCTAAAAAATGTACGGTTTGTAATTCTCAAAGTTTTAATTTTTGGCATCACCGTCATTCATTCAATTGATTTTCTTTCATATGCTGACTCTTTCTTGACATGCATTTCTGTCTTTGTGCCCTGGATGTGGATACATTAAAATATAAATTAGAGAACATAATAAGTTAATAAAATGTAATAATCATGGAATAAATATTTTCCGATTAAAGTGATCATGTTAGCCGCGATAAAATAAATACGTGTAACGGAGCAAAATAAACATTGTTTAACAAATAAATGAAGATAATTGAGAAATAATTAAATAAAAAAGTAATTAAAACACAGTTTAGAAGACTTCACAGGCTCAAGATCAATTACTTGATTACATCACAACATCAACAGACCCCCATTGCATCATCTAAACAAAATGTCACCAAATAAAATAACGAAAGAGAAGACTAACCATCACAATAGGGACACACTTTGAACACAAAAATATGTCATTGAGCTTTTTCTTTAAGTAATGAATGAATTAATATACTTTCCATCAGGGAGTTG